>CM022299.1:369686357-370286357 GCA_011799875.1 Thinopyrum elongatum | reverse complement strand
AGTTTCAAATGCTATCTTTGGTTGTTCGTAGTATGCCTTGTTTATTCCAGTTATTCACAACGTGATGTTCTATATGTGCAAGTATGAACTGTGCAGTTCAATTTCATCAATACCAGTTTCAACAATACCACTATGAATGACTACATTTGGTTGCTGCATCTTGTAGTTAACACGCCTTTCCATTTTTATTTAACAATAACCAGTGTACTTAGACCGGCACAATACCAGTTTGAATGACTATGTTTGCTTGTTGTTAAATGTTAGGCCTGTTGCAGTTAACACACCTTTCCACTTGTTTTGCTTTACTAGCATGCTTAAACCTGCAAACTGAAACTATCTTTTGGAGATTATTTTGTCTGCCATGGATATATTTGGTTGATGTTTATCCTGTTGTGCTTAACATGCCTCTCGATGTACTTACACAGGACAATTTTGGGAACGACTGCTATTTTCCATCGAGGTTAGTTTCATCCCATGGCTTATATATACTCACTGTTCAGGATATCGGTAGCTGGTACCATATAGGCCGGGGGCTGATAAGGGACTAATCGGTGAATCGGGCTTTTAACTGAATGTATCTGTAACCCATTTATCGTTAGGTTAACTAGGGCCATATGTAATATATCTGAGGCTACATATCAACATGCACTGTACTTAATGTCTAAATATGCAATCCTAGGCTACATAGCAACAAGGAAGAGTGTTACCTTAATGTTCTGATGATGTCTAGATATATGTAGAAGAGCAGCAGCAGCAGCAGCAGCAACAACACAACCCTGTTTGGATACTCAACTTAGCTAGAGGTTAGAGTTAGTTTCTAGCTCATGACTAACCCTGAACTAACTCCATCCAAAGAGGTGTTTGGATGATAGGGTTAGATTGACAACAAATGCACTAGGAGAACTAGCTCCAATTAGCACCTCTTGGGTGGGATAGTTTTTTTGGGTGGGTTAGATGCAAGTAGCTCAAACTAGCCCTCATGTTTGGATATACTTTAGGGCTATTTGAGCCCAAACTAGCTCAAACTAACTCTAACCCATGGATACAGCAGCAGTTAATCAGCCGATAATTTGTAAAAATGCAATAAACTCCTTTCGGCCCATAATATAAGATGTTAATTCATCTAATATGTGAGTATATTGGATGTTATAAGATATTATAAAAGAGTGTTGTACTACATCATTATGCAATTGCAGTTTAGCTTCTAATATTAATTTGGTGCTTTTAGGTACATATGTCATTGGTAAAGATCCGCGCTTCGACCCTTTCTGCGTATGGGGCAATGAGATATCGATGAAGCAGCATCAAGTGAGGAAGCTGATAAAGATTGTTAGTAAAATGTGTCAAAAGATGGCAATTAAACTATTTGTTTATACTTTATCCAAGACAACAACGAACTGCAGGATGGTAAGTAAGAACTCTGCAGCCTTCTTTTTACTGCCCATAATGAGTTGTGTTAGATGACAATGTCTGAATCTTTTTCCTTTGCAGTGGTTCCCAAAGCTGTTTACTCAAGATTACCTCTCAAACTACATGATTGGTGGGCATGCAAAGGTTAAAGTATTTCTACCAGAACACGATGATTATCTAGATGTTTTCATGAAGACCGTGAAGGATGGGCGGTCGGCCATCACAAGGGGTTGGACTAGAGTTGTGTGTGCCTTCTGCATGGAGGAGGGCACAATATGGGCATTCCACATCACCTTGTTCAGCAACCAGAATGTATTTCGCCTCTTTCTTTACTGTCTTTAATAGTACAAGTATACAACTGTGGTTCATCATTCTTTATTTGGTTCTTATATAATTCTTGAACATATGTACCTATGAATCGAATAATGCATTGGTTGTTTGAACCTAATGGATATGAATAAAGCTATAGCATACATTCAAATTCAAATCCGGTACAATTTGAAATAGCAGCAATTAAATTACGGTGAAATTATGCTCTGCAGGTCGTTACGGCACACACTGTTGGTAAAACACAAACGTTTGTGATATACACCATAATCCGACACGGTTCATAGAGAGGAAACGTGTGCAAGCATGCACACAGTTACCATTTGCAAAGCATGTGCGATGTCATACAATATCACAAATGGTGCGGGCAAACTAAACGTTTGTGATAGTTGCCTTATCGTACATGATTCACAACCATGAACTGTTTCTGATGTGGTATGCATCGTAAACATTGCACCACAGAATAGCGTGTGCGATAGTTGTCATGTACGATGATGTTACGACGGTCCGACATTTTGTAATCCTATCCGACACTTGTACGACGATTAGCTAATCTTCTTAATTAGTTATCGCATATGGTTTGGGAAAAGTGAATGTGTGTGATTGTCTGCTTATCATACACGTTCTATAATCGTGAACCGTTTGTGATGGGCCGCGCATCGTAAATGTAGCACCACAGAATACCGACTGCAATGGCAATGCAAGCACAAACGAGTTGCAAGGATGCAGCGTCTGGGTGGCTCCCTATCCCCGATGGTTTTTGGGTCGTGTGGGAAGGACCCCCCTTATCGCAGTCACTCACTTGGCGACGATTCCAAATGCCATCGCGGAAAGGGTTTAAAAACCGTTTGTATAGCACCTCGCTGTACCAGTGGTCCTATCAACATACAACTAACCCTATGGTGTGATCCGCACGTGCGCTCATATGATGGGTACCAAAGGAGAATAACATAACCACAAGCAAATTAAACCAATCATAGCAATTCACCAATCACCGATAGGACACTCAGACATCATAGGATGGAAACACATCATTGGATAATAATATGAAGCATAAAGCACCATGTTCAAGTAGAGGGTACAGCGGGTTGCGGGGGAGTGGACCGCTGAATATAGATGGGGGAAGGTGATGAAGATGTTGGGGAAGATGACGGAGGTGTTGGTGTAGATCGCCGTCACGCGATGATTGCCCCGGCGGCGTTCCGGCGCCACCGGGAGAGAGGGGGAGAGAGCCCCCTCATTCTTCTTCTTCCTTGACCTTCCCCCTAGATGGGATAAGGGTTTTCCCTCTGGTCCATGGCGATGGAGGGGCGGGAACCCCTCCGAGATTGGATCTCTCTCTCTGCTTCCTTCTGTTTCTGCGTTCCCAGATTCTGGCCTTTCACAGTTTCTTAAATTCCCGGAGATCCGTAACTCCGATTGGGCTGAAATTTTAACATGATTTTTATCTGGATATTATCTTTCTTGCGGCGAAAGAAGGGCACCAACCGCCTTATGGGGTGGCCACAAGCCCCCTGGCCGCGCCCAGGGTAGGGGGGCGCGCCTCCAGGGCTTGTGGGCCCCTCGAGCATCGTCTCGCGTTGATTCCAATTCCCAAAAATCACATATATTCCAAAAAAATCTTTGTAAGTTTTTGTTGCGTTTGGACTTTGTTTGGTATGGATATTTTTTATAGTAGTAGCAACAGTAATAGTAACGGTAACAATGATAGCAATGATTTTTGTAGCAAGTGTAACAGTAACAGTAGCGATAGTAACTTAGCAAGAACAATATAAGAGAAAATAGTAGGCATTGGATCGGTGAATTCGTTGGATGATATTCATCATATAACAGCCATAACCTAGGGCGATACGACACTAGCTCCAGTTCATAAATATAATGTAGGCATGTATTCCGTAAATAGTCATACGTGCTTATGGAAAGAACTTGCATGCCATCTTTTGTCCTACCCTCCCGTGGCAGCGGGGTCCATAAGGAAACTAAGGGATATTAAGGGCTCCTTTTAATAGAGAACCAGAACAAAGCATTAGCACAAAGTGAATACATGAACTCCTCAAACTACGGTCATCACCGGAAAGTATCCCGAATACTGTCACTCCGGGGTTTACGGATCATAACACGTAATAGGTGAATATAACTTGCAAGGTTGGATCTAGAACATAGATATAATGGTGATAACATAAACGGTTCAGATCTAAAATCATGGCACCCGGGCCCAAAGTGACAAGCATTAAGCATGGCAAAGTCATATCAACATCAATCTCAGAACATAGTGGATACTAGGGATCAAGCCCTAACAAAACTAACTCGATTACATGATGAATCTCATCCAACTCCTCACCGACCAGCGAGCCTACAAAGGAATTATTCACTCCCGGTGGGGAGCATCATGGAATTGGCGATGAAGGAGGGTTGGTGATGACGAAGATCGAAGATCCCCCTCTCCGGAGCCCAAAATGGACTCCAGATCTAGCCTCCCGATGAAGAAAAGGAGGTGGCGGCGGCTCCGTATCGTGAAACGAGATAATTCTTCCTCCCAGATTTTTTTCTGGAAAAATAGGATTTTATAGCGTTGGAATCAGGGTCTGTGGGGCCACCAGGTGGGCACAACCCACCTGGGCGCGCTTGAGGGGGGGAGGGCGCCCTGGTGGGTTGTGCTCACCCAGGGGCCCCCCTCCGGTGGTTCTTGGCTCCAGTATTTTTCTTTTATTAT
The DNA here is from genome assembly GCA_011799875.1 of Thinopyrum elongatum. Lineage (NCBI taxonomy): Eukaryota > Viridiplantae > Streptophyta > Magnoliopsida > Poales > Poaceae > Thinopyrum > Thinopyrum elongatum. The sequence continues at coordinate 370,281,907 of CM022299.1, read as the reverse complement.
ATAAAAATTCTCCAAAAAGTTTCGTTCCAATCCGAGAACTTTTATTTCTGCACAAAAACAACACCATGCTAGTTCTGCTGAAAACAGCGTCACTCCGGGTTAGTTTCATTCAAATCATGCAAATTAGAGTCCAAAACAAGAGGAAAAGCATTAGGAAAAGTAGATACGACAGAGACGTATCAGATTGTGAGCCCCCATTAAATATTATTTGTCAAAATTGTTGACGTTGGTCAAGGAAGACAACATAATGATTTATGTTTGTTCATATTTACATAGAAGTTATATTGTCGTAGATCCTTCAACATGTGGTGCTTGATCAATATCTTTGCTAGCCAAAAACTCCGCACTAAGTAGAGATACTACTTGTGCATCCAAAAACCCTTAAACCCAAAATCTTATTTTGAGACTCCACCATACCTACATATGGATTGAGTAAGATCCTTCAAGTAAGTTGTCATCGGTGCAATAAGGCAATAAAAATTGCTTCTAAATGTGTTGGATCATTTAGTGTAAGAGAAAATTGAGCGTTGTACAAACTTGTGATGGCAAAGTAATAAAAGCGATAGACTGCATAATAAAGGTTACTATCATAAGGGGCAATATAATGTGACGTTCTTTTGCATTAAGGGATTTGGCATACAAACAAAAAGCGCATGGCAACCTCTGCTTCCCTCTGCGAAGGGCCTATCTTTTACTTTTATGTATTTACTTTTATGCAAGAGTCAAAGTATTCTTCCCTATTCCTTTTTATTTTCTCTTTTTGCAAGCATGATGTGGTGAGGAAAGATCTAGGCACATATATCCAGTTGGATATGAGTGAGCATGAGTTATTATTGTTGACATCACCCTTGAGGTGAATACATTGGGAGGAGAAACTATAAGCCCCTATCTTTCTATGTGTCCGGTTGAAACTTTTTGCTCATGGGTATGCTATGAGTGTTAGCAATCATAGAAGGTTAAATGATGGTTGAGTATGTGGACTTGCCAAAAGGCTCTGATACGTGACCCTTCCTAAAAATATGATGAATTGTAGTTGCAAAGTTGACTAAGAACATAGTTTGTTGGTTTTCAATTGAGTTTATGCTTTATACTTCAATGTTGTGATGAATTGTTACTTGTTCATGAGAAGTTATATGATAAAATTTGTGTGATAAAGCTTTATGATTAAGTTTGTTGCTGTTATGATAACAAGCATGATGCTTCTATGTCTGTATTTTGTTTTCATCGACACCTCTCTCTCTAAGCATGTGGGCATGTTTTTTGATATCGGTTTTTCACTTGAGGACAAGCGAGGTCTAAGCTTTGGGAAGTTGATACGTCATTTTGCTTCATGATTTCCTACTGTTATTTATAATAATTGTATGCATAATAATGCTTTATGGAGTAATTCTAATGCCTTTCCTCTCATAATATGCAAGGTTTACACAAAGAGGGAGAATGCTGGCAGCTAGAATTCTGGACCCGAAAAAGCTACGTCAGAGTTACCTATTCTGCACATCTCCAAATGAGCTAAAAACTTATGGAGAATTATTTTGGAATATATAAGAAATACTGGAGCAAATAACTATCGGAGGGGGGCCACCTGGCGAGCACAAGACACCAGGGCGCGCCAGGCCCCCCAGGCGCGCCCTGGTGGGTTGTGCTCAGCCCAGCCCACCTCCGGTGCCCATCTTCTGGTATATAGGTCATTTTAACCTAGAAAAAAATATGGAGAGGACTTTTGGGATGGAGCGCCGCCGTCTCGAGGCGTAACTTGGGCAGGAGCACTTTTGCCCTCCGGCGGAGCGATTCCACCAGGGGAACTTCCCTCCCGGAGGGGGAAATCGAAGACATCGTCATCACCAACAACCCTCTCATCTTTGGGAGGCCAATCTCCATCAACATCTTCAACAACACCATCTCCTCTCAAACCCTAGTTCATCTCTTTGTGTTCAATCTTTGTACCGGAACCTCAGATTGGTACCTATGGGTGACTTGTAGTGTTGATTACGTCTTGTAGTTGACTACTATATGGTTTATTTAGTGGAAGATTATATGTTCAGATCCATTATGCTGTTTACTACCCCTCTGATCATGAGCATGATTATCATTTGTGAGTAGTTACTTTTGTTCTTGAGGTCACGGGAGAAGTCATGTTGCAAGTAATCATGTGAACTTGATATGTGTTCGATATTTTGATGATATGTATGTTGTGATTCCCTTAGTGGTGTCATGTGAACATCGACTACATGGCACTTCACCATATTTGGTCCTAAGGGAATGCATTGTGGAGTAGTTATTAGATGATGGGTTGCTAGAGTGACAGAAGCTTAAACCCTAGTTTATGCGCTACTACGTAAGGGACCGATTTGGATCCAAAAGTTTAATGCTATGGTTAGATTTTATCTTAATACTTTTCTCGTAGTTGCGGATGCTTGCAAGGGGGTTAATCATAAGTAGGAGGTTTGTTCAAGTAAGAACAACACCTAAGCACCGATCCACCCACACATCAAATTATCAAAGTAGCGAACACGAATCAAACCAACATGATGAAAGTGACTAGATGAAATTCCCGTGTACCCTCAAGAACGCTTTGCTTATTATAAGAGACCGTTTTGGCCTGTCCTTTTCCACAAAAGGATTGGGCTACCTTGCTGCACTTTATTTACCGTTACTGTGACTTGTCCTTTATAAATTATCTTGCTATCAAACTACCTGTTACTGACTATTTCAGTGCTTGCAGAAATTACCTTGCTGAAACCCACTTGTCATTTCCTTCTGTGTGACGCCCCCAGCTCAATCGTGCACTAATCATACACGCAAATGCACACGATTAAGCCTAAGGACTCACGGGAAGATATCACAACACAACTCTAAAACATAAATAAAGTCATACAAGCTTTATATTACAAGCCAGGGGCCTCGAGGGCTCGAATACATGAGCTTGCGAACAAGCGTCAGCGGAAGCATCAAATATCTGACTACAGATATGAAATAGAAACAGAAAGGCCTTTAGAAAGGCGGGGTAAAATAAAACACTACGATCGGAAGGCGTAGGCCTCCTGCCTGGGACCCTCCGATCCTACTCCTGGTCGTCAGTCAACTCGTAGTAGTATCCATCCTCTGGGTAGTAGTAGTAGTCGATCGACGGGGCATCTGTCTGAGGGGGCTCCGTCCTCTGGTCACGACAAACTGATAGGGGGAGAAAAGGAAAACAAAGCAACCGTGAGTACTCAGAAGTACTCAGCAAGCAAGGATCTACACTACATATGCAACATTTTCAAAGAGAGGCTGTATATGTGGACTGGGCTGCAGAAATGACAGAATAGAGAGAAGTCCTAGTCCTATCGAAGACTAGCATCTTCAGCGGTCTTGCAGCAATAGAAGAGAGTAGAACAGTTCAATATAATGTAGCAGCATCATTAAGTCTCAACCTCACCCAGAGATCCTTTCTCGCCTCCCTACGAGAAAGCAATCCCAGAGCCATACAGTCATCAACCTCGTCTAGAGATCCCTTCTCGACTCCCTGCGAGAAGCAATCCCAGAGCAATACAGTCATCAACCTCGTCCTGAGATCCCTTCTCGACTCCCTGCGAGAAGCAATCCCAGAGCCATATATCCAGGTATCATCTCACGGTCTAGTTGTGTCGATCAGGATACAACTCTGAGTGTCCTTTACCGTAGGACCGGCTATCGATAGAAGTTTTCTTCCCTGCAGGGATGCACCAACTTACCCAACACGCTTGATTAACTCTGGCCGGACATACTTTCCTGGGTCATGCCCGGCCTCGGCCAAACGATACATCGCAACCCTACCTACAGCTCAGCAGAGAGGTCCCCGCAGGTCTACATCCTAAGCGCTCAGGGGTCTTGGGCCGTCACCCTGTGCACTCCGGGTCGTTGCGAGCAGGGTGGATACCAGCGCCAACGGCACGATCCGACCCGGCCACAATGCTGAACTGGACGTCTGACAGAACTGTCGGCTGATGCTACGATGCAGAACGCCCATACTATGCCCACGTGATGGTTAGTGCTATCAGACTAGAGGCCTGCTCGGATCAAATATCCAAATCGTTAGTGGACTAGGGCTTGCGGTAATGAGCAGAGACTCACGAAAGATGTGACCCCGTCGCCCCGTCTCGAGGACTTGCTGCAAGGGTTAAGAATGCCCGGCCGCGCCTCGTATTCATCACTCGGGCACCATACAGGCAACCCGTCTTCAAATCACACGCGGGTACCCCTCAGGGTCGACCCCCCTTTCCAAGTAACAACAGTACAGTCCAAGTATTCGTGTGTCCATAACATCAGGGGAATCTGATGTATCACCCTCGTTGGATTCCTACTCGATGTATCCATCAAGGTGAACTCGGAGGAATCACCCTCGCTGGGTTCACACTTGAGGTGTTGTACGATGGCGTCGTTATCGGAAGCGGTGAAGGAGGAATCACCCTCTATGACCACGACTGAATAGCTACTCTACAGAGTTAACATCAGAAGTGCTACAAGAGGTTTCACCCTCGGCACTCGATAGTAACGCTGCAGTGTCGTTACAACTAGGGGGTGATGTGCGGTGCCGGGGCCTGGTCTTCAATCCCATTGATCGGGTCTTCGGATAATCCAGCGGGGCAATCGGGATAAGTGGGGTCACTGATAGGTCTCTACCCAGCCTATACTAAGCAGTTTAGGATATGCAGGTAATTATCAACAGCAGGTTACAATAAACAGGCTATGCATCAGAATAGGTAAAGCAGCAGCAGCAGCAATTCTAATGCAAGCATGAGAAATAGAATGGGCGATATCGGTATGCTCAAAGGGGGGGGGGGCTTGCCTGGTTGCTCGGCGGCAAGGGCAAGGTTGTCAATGGTGTCTTCGGTCTCCGGAGCTGCGGTGGTATCGGGAACTGCGTCGGGGTCTAACGAGAGAGAAGAGGGGGAGGAAACAGTATAAATACATAGCAAACATGAGCAACACAATGTACGACATGACAATATGCAGTGCCGGGGTGTCCTAACGTATGGTTGCACGTCACCGAGAAAGGGGGAATCCATCCGGGAATGTTTTCCCGGTTCCGGACATTTATCAGACAGGTGACCGGAGAGGAACGGTTCCATGTTCAGGTAGTTAGAGACGTGTGACGGATGAACGGACTGCGAGTCCGGATGCGTCTCGAAATTCTGAGCAACTTTCATGTACAAAGTTTTTTAATCCGAGTTACGGTTTATTTTATATTAAATTTCAAAGATTTAAACAAATTCTGGAATTATTTAATTAATTAAATTCGAATTATAATAAATAGTGAATGCTGACATCAGCATGAGGTCAACATGAGGTCAGCAGACTGTCAGGGTTAATTAGGGTTTGATTAATTCCCTTAATTATAGATTAATTAGGTTAATCAGGTCATTAGGTTAATTAAACTTAATTATTTTAATTAATCAGAATTAATTAAGTTAATTAATTAATTAATTATTAACTTTAATTATTCATTTATTTTATTTTCTATCTATTTTTTTTCTTTTCCTCTTTTTAAATGCTCTATGGGGGGTGGGGCCCCTCTGTCAGTGGGCCGGCGGACGTGTCCACTGCGCACCCATTCGGGCGTCGGACGTGTCCGGGCGGCCGAAAGCGCGCGCGGGCTCAGGGAGCCGGCGAGGCGAGCGGGGCGCGGTGGCCGGGGCAGCGGCGGCAGCGAGGACGCGCGGCTGCGGGCGCGGGAGCGGGCGAGCGAGGCAGGGGTGCGCCGGGGCGCAGGGCGGAGCAGCGGCAGCGGCAACAGAAGCAGCCGGAGCAACGGCGAGCACGGGTGATGGCATGGAGCAGCGGGCGAAGGGCGACGCGGCCGTGGCGCGCGCGCGCCGCGGTGGCTGCGGTTACTACGGGGCAGGGGGCGAGCGGGGTGACCGACGACCGGGGGGGAAGGCTCACAGGGGGGGCAGAGGCGGCCGGCGGGGACGGGGTGGGGAGGCCCGGCGAGGAGGGAGGTCGGGGAGGGCGTCCCGCGGCGCTGGGCGAAGCAGAGACGATGGAGCGGCGTCGGCGTGGTGGTGGAGCACGGCGGCGACGGGAGGCGCGGGATCGACGGGGCTGGTCGGGGTGGATCCCCGATCCAGATCGGGGTGGTGGGAGAGCGAGGGGGGAGTGGGGGGGACGAGTGGATAGGGTTCGAGGTCTCAGGGGGGGTATAGGCCAGGGGGACTGGGCCGAGGCCCAGTTGGGCCGGGGGGTGGGGAAGGGGTTTGCCTTTCTTTTATTTATTTTTATTTGTTTTGCTTTCTTTTGTCTTTTTCTTTTTATTTATTCTTATTTCTCTGTTTTGTAATTAGTTAGGCCTCAAATTGAATTTTGTAAAACATGGCACTTTTTCCATTAAATGCTAGGCATTATCTACCACTGCCAAAAATTGGTTTGGAGACAATTGGAGCTCACGCAAATTTTATAATAAATAAAATGTATTAAACTTTGCTATTTTGATAATGTTAAAGCCACCTAATCAATTTATTATTTGTTGGTTACAATTTTAGAATAGTCTCTGCAATATTTGTTATTTACTGAACATTTTAGTTTCTGATTTTGGACAACTTTTATTTTCACTTTTAGTTTGAATTTCCATTGGAGTTTGAATTTGAAAGGGATTTATTACTAATGATGATTAAGCACTGTTGATCCTGATGACATGGCATTATCAACAGGGTGATTACTGTAGCTTAATACATGGGGTGTTACAAATCTCCTCCACTAACAAGAATTCTCGTCCCGAGAATTAAGAGGTAGAAGGAAAAAGTTCGGGGTATTCCGCACGAAGACTATCCTCGCGTTCCCAAGTGGCTTCACCTTCAGTATGATTTGACCACTGCACTTTGAGGAACTTGGTAACCTTCTGACGGGTCCGACGTTCAGCTTCATCGAGAATGCGGATCGGATGCTCCTTATAAGATAGATCATCTTGCAATTCAAGCATCTCGTGATCCACAGCTCGGTGCGGAGATTCCTTGAAGCATTTACGATGTTGCGATACATGGAAGACGTTGTGGATATGAGAGAATTGCGGCGGCAACTCCAATTTATATGCCACCTGACCACGTTTAGCAATAATGCGGAAAGGACCAATGTAGCGTGGAGCTAGCTTGCCCTTGATTCCAAAACGGTGAGTGCCCTTCATAGGAGTGACACGAAGATAAGCTTGATCACCAGGTTGATAAGTCAAACCCCATCGTTTGCGATCATAGTTGCTCTTCTGGCGGTCCTGAGCCGCCTTGAGATTTTCCCGGACAATACGAACTTGTTCTTCGGCGTGTTGGATAATATCCGGACCCACGAGCGGTCGTTCCCCAGTTTCTGACCAATTTAGAGGGGTTCGACACTTACGCCCATATAGAACTTCAAAGGGAGCCATTTTCAAACTGGCTTGATAGCTGTTGTTATAAGAGAACTCGGCATATGGAATAGATTCTTCCCACTTCTTACCGAATGATATGACACAAGCTCGCAGCATATCTTCAAGAACCTGATTGACTCACTCAACTTGGCCTTGGGATTGGGGGTGATAAGCGGAACTCCAGGTAATATGAGTTCCCATAGCTACTTGGAAACTTTCCCAGAATTTGGAAGTGAAAAGGCTGCCATGGTCCGAACTGATCTCCTTCGGAATACCGTGGAGTGAAACAATTCTGGAGATATACAACTCTGCTAACTGGCTAGCAGTGATCGTCTGCTTGACAGGCAGAAAGTGTGCAACTTTAGAGAGTTGGTCGACGACGACAAGAATAGCATCGTGACCCTTCTGTGACCTGGGAAGTCCTGTAATGAAATCCATCTGAACCTTATCCCATTTCCACAGAGGAATAGGAAGTGGTTGCAGAATTCCAGCTGGTTTCTGCTGTTCTGCTTTAACGCCATGACACACATCACATTCAGCAACATAACGAGCAATGTCCTGCTTCATTCTAGACCACCAGTACCTTTGACAGAGATCACGATACATCTTGGTGCTACCCGGATGAATAGACAGTGGGGTATCATGTGCCTCCTTCATGACCTTGTCGGTCATAAGCTCGAAGCGAGGTACGACGATGCGGTCTCTGAAATACAAGGTTCCATCTTCAGACAGCGAGAAATCCCTGTACTTTACAAGGTGAAGGTCTTTCTTCATTAGATCAATTTCAGCATCTTTAGCTTGCGCATTCTTAACAGCTTTCTCAAGATCTGGTTGTATCACAAGGTTATTAAGAGAACCCTGTGGGACAATACGGAGATTCAGCTTGCGCAGTTCTTCAAAAAGACGAGGTTGAGCTCGCCTAACCATGAGGTTGTCGCAATAGGACTTGCGGCTTAAGGCATCAGCCATCACGTTAGCCTTGCCAGGGGTATAGGAAATACCCAAATCATAGTCCGCAATGGCCTCCATCCATCTTTGCTGAAGGAGGTTTAGAGATGGCTGAGTGAACAAGTACTTCAGACTTTTATGATCCGTGTAGATCTCGTAACGATTACCGAGAAGGTAATGTCACCGCAACTACAATGCATAGATCACAGCAGCTAGTTCTAGATCATGTACCGGATAATTCTCTTCATGTGGGCGCAACTGACAAGAGCCATAAGCAATCACTTTATGCTCTTGCATTAGGACACAGCCTAATCCTTCACGGGATGCATCACAATAGATCACAAAATCTTTGCGGGAATCTGGAGGAGCAAGTACTGGGGCAGATGTCAGTTTGTCTTTGAGTGTTTGAAAACTTTCCTGACATTTTTCTGTCCATTCAAATTTAACGCCCTTGTAAAGCAGATCAGTCAAAGGCTTAGCAATCTTAGAAAAGTTCTCGACAAATCGACGGCAATAGCTTGCAAGGCCGAGAAAACTTCTCACTTGCTTGACATTCTTCGGTGGAGTCCAGTCAAGAATAGCCTGGACTCGTTCCGGGTTAATAGTAATTCCATCCTTGGAAATCACATGACCAAGGTAAGTTACTTCAGAAAGCCAGAATTCACATTTGGAATACTTGGCATACAACTGGTGTTCTCGGAGCCTTTCCAGTACAAGACGGAGGTGTTCGGCATGTTCTTCTTCATTCTTTGAATAAACCAGAATATCATCTAGATATACCATGACGAACTTGTAGAGGTAATCCATGAATATATAATTCATCAGACGGGAGAATGTGGCTGGAGCATTTGTTAAGCCAAATGACATGACAGTGTACTCATAAGAACCATAGCGGGTAACAAATGCAGTCTTGGGAATATCCTCTTCACAAACACGGATCTGATGATAACCCAACCTCAAGTCGAGTTTAGAAAACACCGATGATTGATCAACTTGCTGGATCCTACTCTCCGTGTGCACTCTGATGCAGAATCCGGTCTTATCGAATGACAACTCGGAGTATAATACAACTCGAAGAGAAAGGTTAAACAAAACAATGGAAAGGAAAATGATTATCAAACTAATCAGATCAATATCAGGGAAATCGCACAGATATCCAGCTCTCCAGGTGGACGAGAATTACGAGATCCTAAGTGTCGGCGTTAGTAAACTTTATTTAACCCGAATAGAAGAGAGATCAGAGTCCCAGAGTATAGGTCGAGGAGTAAAAGATCCTAATACCACCCAATTGGCGATGTGGGCCCGTAAGCCACACAACCAAGTTAGTAAATTAGTTTTCGGTTACTAGACTCAACTTCGGCCAAGGAGTTGGAAAGGGGGATTCCTACAGGCAATCGTCTCTGATACCAACTTGTGACGCCCCCGGCTCAATCGTGCACTAATCATACACGCAAATGCACACGATTAAGCCTAAGGACTCACGGGAAGATATCACAACACAACTCTAAAACATAAATAAAGTCATACAAGCTTTATATTACAAGCCAGGGGCCTCGAGGGCTCGAATACATAAGCTTGCGAACAAGCGTTAGCGGAAGCATCAGATATCTGAGTACAGATATGAAACAGAAACAGAAAGGCCTTTAGAAAGGTGGGGCAAAATAAAACACTACGATCGAAAGGCGTAGGCCTCCTGCCTGGGACCCTCCGATCCTACTCCTGGTCGTCAGTCAACTCGTAGTAGTATCCATCCTCTGGGTAGTAGTAGTAGTCGATCGACGGGGCATCTGTCTAAGGGGGCTCCGTCCTCTGGTCACGACAAACTGATAGGGGGAGAAAAGGAAAACAAAGCAACCGTGAGTACTCAGAAGTACTCAGCAAGCAAGGATCTACACTACATATGCAACATTTTCAAAGAGAGGCTGTATATGTGGACTGGGCTGCAGAAATGCCAGAATAGAGAGAAGTCCTAGTCCTATCGAAGACTAGCATCTTCAGCGGTCTTGCAGCAATAGAAGAGAGTAGAACAGTTCAATATAATGTAGCAGCATCATTAAGTCTCAACCTCACCCAGAGATCCTTTCAAGACTCCCTGCGAGAAAGCAATCCCAGAGCCATACAATCATCAACCTCGTCCGGAGATCCCTTCTCGACTCCCTGCGAGAAGCAATCCTAGAGCCATACAGTCATCAACCTCGTCCTGAGATCCCTTCTCGACTCCCTACGAGAAGCAATCCCAGAGCCATATATCCAGGTATCATCTCACGGTCTAGTTGTGTCGATCGGGATACAACTCCGAGTGTCCTTTACCATAGGACCGGCTATCGATAGAAGTTTTCTTCCCTGCAGGGGTGCACCAACTTACCCAACACGCTCGATTAACTCTGGCCGGACACAATTTCCTGGGTCATGCCCGGCCTCGGCCAAACGATACATCACAACCCTACCTACAGCTCAGCAGGGAGGTCCCCGCCGGTCTACATCCTAAGCGCTCAGGGGTCTTGGGCCGTCGCCCTGTGCACTCCGGGTCGTTGCGAGCAGGGTGGATACCAGCGCCAACGGCACGATCCGACCCGGCCACAATGCTGAACTGGACGTCTGACAGAACTGTCGGCTGATGCTACGATGCAGAACGCCCATACTATGCCCACGTGATGGTTAGTGGTATCAGACCAGAGGCCTGCTCGGATCAAATATCCAAATCGTTAGTGGACTAGGGCTTGCGGTAACGAGCAGAGACTCACGAAAGATGTGACCCCGTCGCCCCGTCTCGAGGACTTGCTGCAAGGGTTAAGAATGCCCGGCCGCGCCTCGTATTCATCACTCGGGCACCATACAGGCAACCCGTCTTCACATCACACGCGGGTACCCCTCAGGGTCGACCCGCCTTTCCAAGTAACAACAGTACAGTCCAAGTATCCGTGTGTCCATAACATCAGGGGAATCCGAGGTATCACCCTCGTTGGATTCCTACTCAATGTATCCATCAAGGTGAACTCGGAGGAATCACCCTCGCTGGGTTCACACTTGAGGTGTTGTACGACGGCGTCGTTATCGGAAGCGGTGAAGGAGGAATCACCCTCAATGACCACGACCGAATAGCTACTCTACAGAGTTAACATCAGAGGTGCTACAAGAGGTTTCACCCTCGGCACTCGATAGTAATGCTGCAGTGTCGTTACAACTAGGGGGGTGATGTGCGGTGCGGGGCCTGGTCTTCAATCCCATTGTTCGGGTCTTCGGATAATCCAGTGGGCAATCGGGATAAGTGGGGTCACTGACAGGTCTCTACCCAGCCTATACTAAGCAGATTAGGATATGCAGGTAATTATCAACAGCAGGTTACAATAAACAGGCTATGCATCAGAATAGGTAAAGCAGCAGCAGCAATTCTAATGCAAGCATGAGAAATAGAATGGGCGATATCGGTATGCTCAAAGGGGGGGCTTGCCTGGTTGCTCGGCGGCAAGGGCAAGGTTGTCAATGGTGTCTTCGGTCTCCGGAGCTGCGGCGGTACCGGGAACTGCGTCGGGGTCTAACGAGAGAGAAGAGGGGGAGGAAACAGTATAAATACATAGCAAACATGAGCAACACAATGTACGACATGACAATATGCAGTGCCGGGGTGTTCTAACGTATGGTTGCACGTCACCGAGAAAGGGGGAATCCATCCGGGAATGTTTTCCCGGTTCCGGACATTTATCAGACAGGTGACCGGAGATGAACGGTTCCATGTTCAGGTAGTTAGAGACGTGTGACGGACGAACGGACCGCGATTCCGGATGCGTCTCGAAATTCTGAGCAACTTTCATGTACAAAGTTTTTTAATCCGAGTTACGGTTTATTTTATATTAAATTTCAAAGATTTAAACAAATTCTGGAATTATTTAATTAATTAAATTTGAATTTTCCGAAATAGTGAATGCTGACGTCAGCATGACATCAGCATGAGGTCAGCAGACTGTCAGGGTTAATTAGGGTTTGATTAATTCACTTAATTATAGATTAATTAGGTTAATCAGGTCATTAGGTTAATTAAACTTAATTATTTTAATTAATCAGAATTAATTAAGTTAATTAATTAATTAATTATTAACTTTAGTTATTCATTTATTTTATTTTCTATCTATTTTTTTTCTTTTCCTTTTTTTTAAATGCTCTATGGGGGGGTGGGGCCCCTCTGTCAGTGGGCCGGCGGACGTGTCCGCTGCGCACCCATTCGGGCGCCGGACATGTCCGGGCGGCCGAAAGCGCGTGCGGGCTCAGGGAGCCGGTGAGGCGAGCGGGGCGCGGTGGCCGGGGCAGCAGCAGCAGCGAGGACGCGCGGCTGCGGGCGCGGGAGTGGGCGAGCGAGGCAGGGGCGCGCCGGGGCGCAGGGCGGAGCAGCAGTAGCGGCAGCAGAAGCAGCGGCGAGCGCGGGTGACGGCACGGAGCAGCGGGCGAAGGGCGACGCGGCCGGCGCGCGCGCGCGCCGCGGCGGCTGCGGTGACTACGAGGCAGGAGGGCGAGCAGGGTGACCGCGATCGGGGGCGGGGGGGGAAGGCTCAAAGGGGGGCAGAGGCGGAGGCGGGGACGGGGTGGGGAGGCCGGCGAGGAGGGAGGTGGGGGAGGGGTCGGCGGCGTTGGGCGAAGCAGAGGCGGGAGGTGGAGCGGCGTCGGCGTGGTGGTGGAGACGGCGGCGACGGGAGGGCGGGAGGGATCGACGGGGCCGGTCGGGGTGGATCCCCGATCCAGATCGGGGGGGTGGGAGAGCGAGGGGGGGAAGGGGGGGGACGCGTGGATAGGGTTCGGGGTCTCAGGGGGGGGGGTATAGGCCAGGGGGAGTGGGCCGAGGCCCAGTTGGGCCGGGGGGGTGGGGAAGGGGTTTGCCTTTCTTTTATTTATTTTTATTTGTTTTGCTTTCTTTTGTCTTTGTCTTTTTATTTATTCTTATTTCTCTGTTTTGTAATTAGTTAGGCCTCAAATTGAATTTTGTAAAACATGGCACTTTTTCCATTAAATGCTAGGCATTTTCTACCACTGCCAAAAATTGGTTTGGAGACAATTGGAGCTCACGCAAATTTTATAATAAATAAAATGTATTAAACTTTGCTGTTTTGATAATGTTAAAGCCACCTAATCAATTTATTATTTGTTGGTTACAATTTTAGAATAGTCTCTGCAATATTTGTTATTTACTGAACATTTTAGTTTCTGATTTTGGACAACTTTTATTTTCACTTTTAGTTTGAATTTCCATTGGAGTTTGAATTTGAAAGGGATTTATTACTAATGATGATTAAGCACTGTTGATCCTGATGACATGGCATTATCAACAGGGTGATTACTGTAGCTTAATACATGGGGTGTTACATTCTGCTCCTTGTTGGGTTCGACACTCTTACTTATCGAGAGGACTACCATTGAGCCCCTATACTTGTGGGTCATCAGTCTCCAACGTATCTATAATTTTTTATTGTTCCATGCTATTATAGTATCAATCTTGGATGTTTTATATCCAATTATATACCATTTTTGGGACTAACCTATTAACCTAGTGCATTGTGCCACTTGCTGTTTTTTTGCTTTTTTTTGGCTTTTCAGGAAACCAATATCAATCAGGGTCCAAACGGAGAAAAAAACTTTGTATTAATTTTTTTTGGACCAGAAGGGACCCTAGAAGGTTCGGGAGAAGACCTGAAGAGTCACGAGGGAGCGACAAGCTCGGCAGGCGCGCCCTAGGGGGTAGGCGCGCCCCTAGGCTTGTGGGCCCCTCGTGATCTAATTCCACCTCTATAAATTCCCAAATATTCCCAATACATCAGAGAGCCACCCCAATTACTTTTTCTGCCGCCGCTAGTTTCTGTTCTTTCGCGATCCCATCTGGAGGCCTTTTCCGGTACTCTGCCGGAGGGGGAATCGATCACGAAGGGCTTCTACATCAACCTTGCTTCCCTTCCGATTACATGTGCGTAGTTTACCACACACCTATGGGTCCATAGCTAGTAGCTAGATGGCTTCTTCTCTCTCTTTGATCTTCAATACAATGTTCTCCTCAATGTTCTTGGAGATCTATTTGATGTAATCTTCTTTTGCGGTGTGTTTGTTGGGATCCGATGAATTATGGGTTTATGATCAAATTATTCATGAATATTATTTGAGTCTTCTCTGAACTATTTGATGTATGATTGTTATAACTTTGTATTTCCCCCCAATCTATCCGTTTGGTTTGGCCAACTAGATTGATTTATCTTGCAATGGGAGAGGTGCTTTGTAATGGGTTCAATCTTGCGATGCTCTATATCCTAGTAACAAAGTAGGGGACAAGACACGTATTTGTATTGTTGCCATTAAGGGGAAAACAATGGGGTTTATTCATATTGCTTGAGTTTACTTTGTCTACATCATGTCATCTTGCTTAAGGCGTTACTCTGTTCTTTATGAACTTAATACTCAAGATTGATGCTGGATAACGGTTGATGTGTGGAGTAATAGTAGTAGATGCAGGCAGGAGTCGGTCTACTTGTCTCAGACGTGATGCTTATATACATGATCATTGCCTTGAATATCGTCGTAACTATGCGCTTTTCTATCAATTTCCCAACAGTAATTTGTTTACCCATCGTATGCTTTTTGTTCGAGAGAGAAGCCTCTAGTGAAAACTATGGCCCCCCAGGTCTACCTTTACCATATTAAAATCCAAAAATACCTTGCTGCAATTTATTTACCGTTCTTTTATTTTTTGTTTTTGTTTATCTACATATCATTATCAGATTTAATCCTTGCAAGTAACCGCCGAGGGGATTGATAACCCCCTTGATCGCGTTGGGTGCAAGTATTTGCTCTTTTGTGTGTAGGTGTTGTTCACGAGGTTTCACGTGGTTCTCCTACTGGATTGATAACTTTGGTTCTTAACTGAGGGAAATACTTATCTCTACTGTACTGCATCATCCTTTCCTCTTCGAGGAAATCCCAACGCAGCTCACAAGTACCAGGAAGAATTTCTGGCACCATTGCCGGGGAGACATCACCAAAACCTATCAAGTACCTTCGCATAAACTATCATCTACTTGCATTTTACTTTCATTTGTCATTTGCCTCTTGTTTTCATCTCCCCCACTTCTAAAACGTTTTCACAAAATCACAAAAATATTTTCGTTTGCCTTTTTGTTCTTTTCTTGTTTGCTTGTTTGAAGTTGCTATCATGTCTGAATTTGAGGAAATTATTATTGAAAGCGCTGAAGATAACACTAGTGAGACTCTTGAGGAAAAACTTAAATCTTTTGATCTTAATCATGATGCTCCGGAAACTGAAGCTCCCACTAATTTCAAAACTAAAATCTGTCATGTGGGTAGCGGGAATATTATTGGGAAGTATATTATTCAGGAATTTTTTGATTGCACGGGAGTCTTGCTCATAATTAGAGGATCGATCCTTGATAAAACAAATTTCTATGCTTGTGGTTAAGTTAGAAAGAATTTTTTTGCATGTTCATCCGGCATTACAAAAGATATTCTATGAACTTCCCAATATTAATGATCCCAAAATTAAGAAAATTGCTACTATCATCCTTATGCGTGAATTTGACTATATAATCCGAGAAGCTAGAGAAATCTTTGCTTACTATAGGATAAATTTTCAGCACCCTCCAATAAAAGAAATTCTCCATGATAAAGACACTATAAATAGTTTGGAATCTAAAGATTATTTTGCATATAGTGAAAATCTTAGGAGGAGAGTTCCTTATGCTCAAGTTATTAGAACTTTGTACCACCACACTTGTGATAAATTGGAGTGGATCACTAAAGGGATGGATGAAGGATTTAGTAATGAATGGTTTGAGGAGATGGCTAGGGAACCAGTTGATGATGAAATACATGTTTTATATGAAGATGTTTATGGCGATGACTCGGAATCTGAAGTAATGAATGTTAAAATTACCAAACAAAGTCCTTTCAATAGTTTAAGTTCTCCTGCTAGGAAAAAATAATATGAGAATAGAGATTTATTAAGAAAGGTTTTGCAATATTTCATTAAAAAGGACTTGAGATTAAAGGATGACAACACTTGAAACTATGCATTACGCCTAGCTAGGGGCATAAAACAATAGCGCTAGTTGGGAGGTAACCCAATAGTGATCTTTATTTTTTTTGTTTCTTTCCTGTTTTTTGTCTGTGCATACAATTATGCTACTGTTATGGTTGTGTTTGTGTTTAAATCAGTGTTTGTGCCAAGTAAAGCCTTTGGGATGATTTGGTTGATAGTTGCTTTGATTCTGTGGACACAATCATTAGAAACTATTGTGTTTTTGTCAGATTCTATTTTTGTTGCATTGTTTGCTTGTTTTGATGAATCTATGGATTGTATCGGGGGTATAAGTCATGGTGAAGTTTGAATACAGTAGGTAACATGCAATAATAAAATTTGAATGGGTTTACAACAGTACCTAAAGTTTATGATTGGCTTGTTATATGAACGGATCTCACGAGTTTTCTGTTGAGTTTTGTGTGCTGAAGTTTTCAAGTTTTGAGTAAGATCACGATGGATGAAGGAATAAGGAGTGTCAAGACCCTAAGATTGGGGATGACCAAGGCATCCCAAGGTAATATTCAAGGACACCCAAGACTCTAAGCTTGGGGATGCCCCAGATGGTATCCCCTCTTTCTTCTACCAACCATTGGTAAATTACTTGGAGCTATATTTTTATTCATCACATGATATGAGTTTTGCTTGGAGCGTCGTGTATTATACGAGTCTTTGCTTTGTTTGCTTTTTAGTTTGCCACAATCATCTTTGCTGGACACACCTTTTGAGAGGGACACACATTATTCGTGATTTGTTAGAATACTCTAAGTGTTTCACTTATATCTTTTGAGCTAGACAGTTGCTCTAGTGCTTCACTTATATCTTTTAGAGCATGATGGTGGTTATATTTTAAAGAAATAGATATACTCTCATTCTTCACTTATATTATTTTGAGAGTTTGATAAATTGTAATGGCAATATGCACGGGTTATGAAATTGGTCCTAATATGATAGGTATTCAAGAGGGATATAATAAAAACTTTCATGTAATATGATAAGTTTGATTCCTTGCAATAGTTTTGTGATATAAAGATGGTAATATATGAGAGGTACTAGTGAATGATTGTGGTTTAGTAAGAATAATGGTGTTAAGGTTTGTGATTCCAGAAGCATGCACGTATAGTCTCTTGTTATGCTAAGAAGTTGGAGCATGATTTATTATAGACTATCTTCCTTATGAGTGGCAGTCGGGGACGAGCGATGGTCTTTTCCTACCAATCTATCCCCCTAGGGCATGCGTAGTAGTACTTTGCTTCGAGGGCTGATATGTCTCCAACGTATCTATAATTTTTTATTGTTCCATGCTGTTATAGCATCAATCTTGGATGTTTTATATTCATTTACTAGCAACTTTATATCATTTTTTTGGACTAACCTATTGACATAGTGCCTAGTGCCAGTTGCTGTTTTTTTGCTTGATTTTACTTTGCAGAATATCAATACCAAATGAAGTGCAAATGCCACGAAACTTTTTGGAGATTTTTTTCTGCCGAGAAGACACCCAGGGAGCCAAAGGAGCACACGGGAGGAGCCCGTGGGGCCCACTAGGCACCAGGGCACGCCAAGGGCCCCAGGCATGCCCTAGTGGGTAGTGGGGCCCATGGGAACCTTCTCGAACGACTTCCACCTCTATAAATACTCTAAAATCCCAGAAACCCTGGGGGAGTTGACGAAACACTTTTTCCACCACCGCAAGTTCTAGAACCACGAGATCCAATCTAGAGGCCTTTTTCGTCACTTTCTCGGAGGGGGCAACGATCACGGAGGGGTTCTTCATTATCCTTGTTGCCCCTTCGATGATGCGCGAGTAGTTTACCACAGACCTACGAGTGCGTAGCTAGTAGCTAGATGGCTTCTTCTCTCTTTTTGTTCTTTAATACAATGTTCTCCTCGATGTTCTTAGAGATCTATTTTGATGTAACTCTTTTTTGCGGTGTGTTTGTTGGGATCCGATGAATTGTGGGTTTATGGTTAGTTCTATCCATGAATATTAATTGAGTCTTTGCTGAACTCTTTTATGCATGATTTGTATAGCATCGTATTTATTGTCTGTTTATTGGTTTGGTTTGGCCAACTAGATTGATTTATCTTGCCATGGGATGCTCAATCTCAGTGACAGAAAGAGACATGACACGCATGTATCATTGCTATTAAGGGTAACAAGATGGGGTTTATTCATACGTGAGTTTATCTTGTCTACATCATGTCATCGTTCTTATTGCATTACTCCGTTTTTCCATGATCTTAATACACTAGATGCATGCTGGATAGCGGTCGATGTGTGGAGTAATAGTAGTAGATGCAGGCAGGAGTCGGTCTACTAATCTTAGATGTGATGGCTATATACATGATCATTGCGTTGGATATCGTCATGATTATTCGCTTATCTATCAATTGCCCAAGAGTAATTTGTTTACCCATCGTATGTTATTTTCTTGAGAGAAGCCTCTTGTGAAAACTACGGCCCCCAGGTCTATTTCCTATCATATTAAAACCAAAAATACCTTGCTGCAATTTTTCTTTATTTATTTTATTTTGTGTTTTTGTTATATCTATTTATCAAATCTCATTAAATTTAATCTATCTCAACACCGTTGAGGGATTAACAACCCCTCTTACGCGTTGGGTTGCAAGTTTTTGTTGTTTGTGTGTAGGTGTTGTTTACATAGTGTTGCTTGGTTCTCCTTCTGGATTGATAACCTTGGTTTCATAACTAAGGGAAATACTTACCGTTGCTGTGATGCATCATCCCTTCCTCTTCGGGGAAATACCAACACAGATACAAGCAATCATGAAGAATTTCTGGCGTCGTTGCCGGGGAGACACCATCAACATCTATCAAGTACCCAATCACAAATCTCATCTCCTTGCAATTACTTTATTTGCCATTTTCCTCTCATTTTCATCTCCCCCACTTCTAAAACATTTTTATAAAAATACAACAATATTTTTTGTTTGCATTTTTATTTTTGCTCATTTGCTTGCTTTTATTTTCTTCATGTCATGACTCAAAAATAGAAAAGAAACAAAAAATTAAAAGATAACTGATACATCCATTTTGCATCATGTTTTCTATATTTATTGCATTATGGGCTGTTATTTTGCTTGAAGATACAATTGTTATGCCTTTTCTCTCTTATTTTACAAGGTTTACATGCAGAGCGAGAATGCCGACAGCTGGAATTCTGTCCCGGAAAGGAGCAAATCTGAGATACCTATTCTGCACAACTCCAAATGTCCTGAAACTTTATGGAGAATTGTTTTGGAATATATTGAAAAAATTGGGTGAAGAAACAACAGAAGGGGACCCACCAGGTGGCCACAAGCCTGGGGGGCGCGCCCTACCCCCCCAAGGCATGCCCCCTGAGCTTGTAGGCCCCTGGGCAGCTCCCGGTGTCCATCTTCTGCTATATGGAGGGTTTTGACCTAGAAAAAAATCAGAAGGAAGCTTTCGGGACAAAGCGTCGCCGTCTCGAGGCGGAACCTGGGCTGCAGCAATCTAGGGCTCCGGCGGAGCTATTCTACCGGGGAAACTTCCCTTCGGGAGGGGGAAATCGAAGCCATCGTCATCACCATCGATCCTCTCATCATGGAAGGGTCAATCTTCATCAACATCTTCACCAGCACCATCTCCTCTCAAACCCTAGTTCATCTCTTGTATTCAATCCTTGCCTCTAAACCTCAGATTGGTACATGTGGGTTGCTAGTAGTGTTGATTACTCTTCGTAGTTGATGCTAATTGGTTTATTTGGTGGAAGACTATATGTTCAGATCCTTAATGATATTCAATACCCCTCTGATCTTGAACATGAGCATGCTTTATGAGTAGTTATGTTTGTTCCTGAGGACATGGGAGAAGTCTTGTTATAAGTAATCATGTGAATTTGGTATTCGTTTGATATTTTGATGAGATGTATGTTGTGTTTCCTCTAATGGTGTTATGTGAACGTCGACTAAATGACACTTCACCATGATTTATGCCTAGGGGAAGGCATTGGGAAGTAATAAGTAGATGATGGGTTGCTAGAGTGACAGAAGATTAAACCCTAGTTTATGTGTTGCTTCGTAAGGGGCTGATTTGGATCCACATGTTTCATGCTATGGTTAGATTTATCTTAATTATGCTTTCGTAGTTGCAGATGCTTGCGAGAGGGGTTAATCATAAGTGGGAGGCTTGTCCAAGTAAGGACAACATCCAAACACCGGTCCACCCACATACCAAATTATCAAAGTAGTGAACGCGAATCATATGAGCATGATGAAAACTAACTTGACAATAATTCCCATGTGTCCTCGGGAGGGCTTTGCTTTATATAAGAGTTCATCCAGGCTTATCCTTTTCTATAAAAAGGATCGGGCCACCTTGCTGCACTTTTGCTACACTTGTTACCCGTTACGAATTATCCTATCACCAAACTATTTGTTACCGATAGTTTCAGTGCTTGCAGAGAATACCTTGCTGAAAACCGCTTGTCATTTCCTTCTGCTCCTCGTTGGGTTTGACCATCTTACTTATCGAAGGGACTACAATAGATCCCCTATACTTGTGGCTCATCAAGACTCTTTTCTGGCGCCGTTGCCGGGGAGTGAAGCGCCTTTGGTGAGTGGAATTTGGTAAGGAAACATTTATATTACGTGCTGAAATTTATTGTCACTTGTCACTATGGAAAATAATCCTTTGAGGGGCTTGTTCGGGGTATCTTCACCCCGACCGGAAGAACAAAGAGTTGCTCCTCAGCCTACTGCTCCTACTGAAAATATTTATTATGAAATTCCTTCGCGTATGTGATACGTCCATTTTGTATCATGTTTTCCTACTGTTATTTATAATGTTTTTATGCATAATAATGCTTTTGGGAGTAATTCTAATGCCTTTTCTCTCATAATATGCAAGGTTTACACAAAGAGGGAGAATACCGGCAGCTGGAATTCTGGACCTGAAAAAGCTACGTCAGAGTTACCTATTCTGCACATCTCCGAATGAGCTGAAAATTTACGGAGAATTATTTTGCAATATATAAAAAATACTGGAGCACATAACTAACGGAGGAGGCCCACCAGGTGGGCACAACCCACCTGGGCGCGCCAGGCCCACCAAGAGTTATGCAAGAACTCCTACACCCTCTGAACAAATTAAAGTTGAACCTAATGTTGCTATGGTTAAAGATCTCTTGGCTGAAAATATTGATGGACATGTTATTTATTTTTGTAATCAAGCTACTAGAATTGCCAAACCCAAAGAAAAAGATAAACATAGACCTGTTATTGGCATGCATGTTGTCTCTGTTAAAATAGGAGATCATTGTTATCATGGCTTATGTGATTTGGGTGCTAGTGTGAGTGATATCCCGTTTAGTTTATATCAATAAATTATGAATGATATTGCACCTTCTGAGATAGAAGATATTGATGTTACTATTAAGCTTGCTAATAGAGACACTATTAGACCACTTGGGATTGTTAGAGATGTTGAAGTCTTGTGTGGAAAATAAAAATACCCTACTGATTTTCTAGTTCTTAGTTCCCCACAAGATAATTTTTGTCCCATTATATTTGGTAGACCTTTCCTGAACACTGTTAATGCTAAGATAGATTGTGAGAAAGAAACTGTTAGTGCAAGTTTTGGTGATGTGTCTCATGAGTTTAATTTCTCCAAATTCCGTAGACAACCCTGGGATAAAGAATTACCTAGTAAGGATGAAATTGTTGGTCTTTCTTCTATTAATGTGCCTCCTACAGATCCTTTAGAACAATATTTGCTAGACCATGAAAATGATATGCATATGAATGAAAGAAACGAAATAGATGAGATATTCTTTAAACAAATGCCTGTCTTGAAACACAATTTACCTGTTGAAACTCTTGGAGATCCTCTTCCTCCCAAGAGTGATCCCGTGTTTGAGCTTAAACAATTACCTGATACTCTGAAATATGCTTATCTCGATGAAAAGAAGATATATCCTGTTATTATTAGTACTAACCTTTCAAAGCATGAAGAAAAGATATTATTGAAAACTCTGACAAAGCACCGTGCCGCTATTGGATATACTCTTGATGATCTTAAGGGCATTAGTCCCACTCTATGTCAGCATAAAATTAACATGGAACCTGATGCTAAGCCAGTTGTTGATCACCAGCGATGGTAAAATCCAAAAATGAAATAAGTGGTAAGAAATGAAATATTAATGCTTCTAGAAGCAGGTATAATCTATCCTATAGCTGATAGTAGATGTGTAAGTCATGTTCATCGTGTCCCTAAGAAGGGAGGTATTACTGTTGTTCTTAATGATAAAAATGAACTTATTCCACAAAGAATTATCACAAGTTATAGAATGGTAATTGATTTTAGGAAATTAAACAAAGCTACTAGGAAAGATCATTATCCTCTAACTTTCATTGATCAAATGCTAGAAAGACTATCAAAACATACACATTTTTGCTTTCTAGATGGATATTCTGGTTTTTCCCAAATACCTGTGTCACAAGAGGAACAAGAAAAAACTACCTTTACGTGCCCTTTTGGTACTTTTGCTTATAGACGTATGCCTTTTGGTTTATGCAATGCACCTGTACCTTTCAAAGATGTATGATTGTTATATTCTCTGACTTTTGTGAAAAGATTGTTGAGGTTTTCATGGATGATTTCTCCGTATATGGAACTTCTTTTGATGATTGCTTAAGCAACCTTGAGCGAGTTTTGAAGAGATGTGAAGAAACTAATCTTGTCTTGAATGGGGAGAAGTGCCACTTTATGGTTAACGAAGGTATTTTCTTGGGGCATAAAATCTCTGAACGAGGTATTGAAGTTGATAAAGCTAAAGTTGATGCAATTGAAAAAATACCGTGTCCTAAATATATCAAAGGTATAAGAAGTTTCCTTGGTCATGCTGGTTTCTATAGGAGATTTATTAAAGACTTCTCTAAAATTTCTAGGCCTCTTACTAATCTCTTGCAAAAAGATGATCCATTTGTTTTTGGTGATGATTGTGTAGAAGCCTTTGAAATACTTAAGAAAGCCTTAATCTCAGCACCTATTGTTCAACCACCTGATTGGAACCTACCTTTTGAAGTTATGTGTGATGCTAGTGATTATGCTGTTGGTGCTGTTCTAGGACAAAGAGTTGATAAGAAATTAAATGTTATTCATTATGCTAGTAAAACTCTAGACAGTGCTCAAAGAAATTATGCTACCACTGAAAAAGAATTTTTAGCAGTTGTGTTTGCTTGTGATAAATTCAGATCTTACATTGTTGATTCCAAAGTAATTTTTCACACTGATCATGCTGCTATTAAATACCTTATGGAAAAGAAAGATGCTAAACCTAGACTTATTAGATGGTTTCTCTTTCTACAAGAATTTGATTTACATATTACTGATAGGAAAGGGGCTGAGAACCCTGTAGCAGACAACTTGTCTAGGTTAGAAAATATTCTTGATGACCCACTACCTATTGATGTTAGCTTTCATGATGAACAATTAGCTGTCATAAATGCTTCTCGTAGTACTCCATGGTATGCAGACTATGCTAATTATATTGTTGCTAAATTTATACCACCTAGTTTTACATACCAACAAAAGAAAAAGTTTTTCTATGATTTAAGACATTACTTCTGGGATGACCCACACCTTTATAAAGGAGTAGATGGTGTTATTAGAGCATGAACATGAACAAATCCTACGCAAGTTTCACTCCGAGGCTTACGGAGGACACCACGCTGGAGACATAACTGCACACACGGTATTACAATCTGTTTTTATTGGCCTACTCTTTTCAAAGATGCTCATAAGTTTGTCTTGTCTTGTGATGAATGTCAGAGAATTGGTAACATTAGTAGACGTCAGGAAATGCCTATGAATTATTCACTTGTTATTGAACCATTTGATGTTTATGGATTCGATTATATGGGACCTTTTCCTTCCTCTAATGGGTATACTCATATTCTAGTTGCTGTTGATTGCGTTACTAAGTGGGTAGAAGCTATTCCAACTAGTAGTGCTGATCACAACACTTCTATTAAAATGCTTAAAGAAGTTATTTTCCCGAGGTTTGGAGTCCCTAGATATTTAATGACTGATGGTGGTTCACATTTTATTCATGGTGCCTTCTGTAAATTGCTTGCTAAGTATGATGTTAACCATAGAATTGCATCTCCATATCATCCTCAATCTAGTGGTCAAGTAGAATTAAGTAATAGAGAAATAAAGTTGATCTTGCAAAAGACTGTTAATAGATCTAGGAAGAATTGGTCTAAGAAACTTGATGATGCATTATGGGCTTATAGAACTGCTTATAAGAATCCTATGGGTATGTCTCCATATAAAATGGTTTATGGGAAAGCATGTCCCTTACCTCTTGAGTTGGAACATAAAGCTTACTCGGCAATTAAAGAACTCAACTATGATTGCAAACTTGTCGGTGAGAAGAGGTTAGTTGACATTAGCTCACTTTATGAACGGAGAACTCAAGCCTATGAAAATGCCAAATTGTTTAAATAAAAGGTTAAAAGATGGCATGACAAAGGATAGGAATTTAATGTAGGTGACCATGTCTTGCTATACAATTCCCATTTAAGATTTTTTGTAGGAAAACTGCTCTCTAAATGGGAAGGTCCTTACATTATTGAGGAAGTTTATCGCTCCGGTGCCATCAAGATCAACAACGCCGAAGGCAATAACCCGAAGGTGGTGAATGGGCAAAGAATCAAACATTATATCTCAGGTACACCCATAAATGTTGAAACTAATATTATTCATATCATAACACCGGAGGAGTACATAAGGGAAACCTTCCAGCACGCTCTAGAACCCTGAAAAGGAATAGGTATGTGATACGGTAAGTAAACTGACTCCAAAAGTTTCCCAAAAGAAATTTTACTCCGTTTTGGAATATTTAAAAAATTAGGAAAATGAAAAGTAGTCCGAAAAGTGCATGAGCAGGCGACAAGCCTGGGGGGCGCCCTACCCCCCTGGGCCGCCTCCCAAGCTTGTGGCCACCTCATGTGCCCTTCGGACTCCGTTTTCTCCCAGAATACTTGTTTTGCACGGTAAAAATTCATTATATAATCTCCCAAAGGTTTTGACCACCGTATTACGACAATATCCTCTGTTCTTGTGTCGAGCTATTTTTCTGACAGATCTAGATCGCCATGACGTCTCCAAGTGCCCCCAAGGACAAGTTCTACGAGAAGGTCATCAACCGCTACCTTCAGGAGGTGATGAAACACCCTCAAATCATTGAGATTCATGAGGGGGTGCTTCACATCTGGGATGTTCAAGGGCCAAAGGAGACCGGAAGCATGGAGGCCAGGCTCGAAGCGGTGGAGCTGGAGATTGTCAAGTGCCAAGGGATGGTGGAACGCGGACTCAACGCCAACCACTCCATGATCATGGAATTCACCCATGACCACAAATTGGACAACAATGATATTGGAGAGGCCATCTTCAAGCTTCATGAGAAAATCAAGCACCTCCAAGCCCAGATCTATGACCTGTAAAACTAAAACTGTGAGTATGAATACAGATTTAAGAGGATGAGTTTGGCTGTAGATTTGAGGATTCCGGAGACTCGTTCATCCTTCTACGATGGTGAGCTTATGCCTTGGAAGACGGAGGACAGGCCTCCCACATCATCAACTTCATCACCACCACCTCCGAAGAAGGAGACTTGAGTACACGGGTATGGGCACTCCCCTTGGCTTGTGCCAAGCTTGGGGGAGGTGCCCCGGTATCGTATCACCATCACTTATTTATCATTATCGTTTATCTTAGTTCGATCCTTTTGATTAAATCGTTATCTAGTAGAATAAAAGTTTTAGTAAGATCTAGTCTTTGAGTTTTGCTTTGTGTTCTATCTATGTAATCGAGTGCGAGAGTTATATAATAAAGATTAGTTTTGAGTTAAGGGCTTTGCTTTCTTGCTTTGATCTTGGAAAAGAAAAAGAATAAAATAAATAAAAGATTATATATAATCTTATGGGGAGTGATGACTTCACATATAAGAAGTATGGCGCATGAAATTTGTTGAGGGTTGACAAACATAATTTTGGTCATTGTTGCAATTAATAGGAAGTAATACAGAAAGAGGGGTTCCACATATAAATACACTATCTTGGACATCCTTTGTGATTGTGA
Source organism: Thinopyrum elongatum (assembly GCA_011799875.1). Classification (NCBI taxonomy): domain Eukaryota; kingdom Viridiplantae; phylum Streptophyta; class Magnoliopsida; order Poales; family Poaceae; genus Thinopyrum; species Thinopyrum elongatum. The sequence goes on along the minus strand of CM022299.1, from coordinate 370,255,408 downwards.
GCACTCATTAAAATGTTATATGCTAATTAGTTTATGTTGGACAAGGAAGACAACATAATGGGTTATGTTTTCTTATATCCGAATAGGAGTTATAATGTCCTGGATCCTCCAACATGTTGAGCTTGCTTCTCATCCCATGCTAGCCAAAAATTTCGCACTAAGTAGAGATACTACTTGTGCATCCAAAAATCATCAACCCAGTCTCGCCATGAGAGTCCACTATATCTACCTACAAATTTAGTAAGATCCTTCAAGTAAGTTGTCATCGGTGCAAGCAATAAAAAATGCTCTCTAAATATATATGATCTTTTAGTGTGAGGAAAATAAACTTTATACGAACTTGTGATGGGGAAGAAATAAAAGCGACGAATTGCATAATAAAGTTCTCTATCACAAGCGGCAATATAAAGTGACGTTCTTTTGCATTAAGATTTCGTGTATCCAACCTTAAAAGCTCATGACAATCTCTGCTTCCCTCTGCGAAGGGCCTATCTTTTATTTTTTTACTTTCTACCTTTACACGAGATTCATGGTGATCTTCACCCTTCCTTTTTATATTTTCTCTTTTTGGCCAGCACTATGTGTTGGGAAAGATCCAGACATATATATCCACTCGGATGTATGTGATCATAAATTATTATTATTGACGTTACCCTTGAGGTAAATGGTTGGGAGGCGAAACTATAAGCCCCTATCTTCCTATGTGTTTGATTGAAGCTTTGATCTCATAAGTATCGCGTGAGTGTTAGCAATTATGAAAGATTAAATGATGGTTGAGTATGTGAACTTGCTAAATAAAATCTCTTACATTGACTCTTACCGATGTTATGATAAATTGCAATTCCTTCAATGACCGAGATCATAGTTTGTTAGTTTTCAATAAAGTTTTTGGTTTATACTTTACTTTGTGAATGAATTACCACTTTGGCATAAGAAGTTATATGACAACATATTGTTGTTCTAAATATGATCATGATGCCATCATGTCCGTATTTTATTTTTATCGACACCTCTATCTCGTGGACATGATTATCGATTTCGCTTTCGCTTGAGGACAAGCATGGTCTAAGCTTGGGGGAGTTGATATGTCCATTTTGCATCATGTTTTTATGTTGAAATTTATTGCATTATGGGCTTTTATTTCACTTTAAGATACAATTCTTATGCCTTTTCTCTCTTATTTTACAAGGTTTACATGAAGAGGGAGAATGCCGGCAGCTGGAATTCTGGACCGAAAAGGAGCAAATCTGAGATACCTATTCTGCACAACTCCAAATGTCATGAAACTTTATGGAGAATTGTTTTGGAATATATAAAAAATATTGGGCGAAGAAACAACAGAAGGGGAACCACCAGGTGGCCACAAGCCTGGGGCCGCGCCCTACCCCCAGGGCGCGCCCCCTGAGTTTGTGGGCCCCTGGCCAGCCCTCGGTGTCCATCTTCTGCTATATGGAGGGTTTTGACCTAGAAAAAATCAAAAGGAAGCTTTCGAGACAAAGCGCTACCGTCTCGAGGCGGAACCTGGGCAGAAGCAATCTAGGGCTCCGGCAGAGCTATTCTGCCGGGGAAACTTCCCTCCGAGAGGGGGAAATCTAAGCCATCATCATCACCATCGATCCTCTCATCGTGGGAGGGTCAATATTTATCAACATCTTCACCAGCACCATCTCCTCTCAAACCCTAGTTCATCTCTTGTATTCAATCTTTGCCTCAAAACCTCAGATTGTTACCTGTGGGTTGCTAGTAGTGTTGATTACTCTTCGCAGTTGATGCTAGTTGGTTTATTTGGTGGAAGATCATATGTTCATATCCTTAATGATATTCAATACCCCTCTGATCTTGAACATGAGCATGCTTTGTGAGTAGTTACATTTGTTCCTGAGGACATGGGAGAAGTCTTCTTATAAGTAATCATGTGAATTTGGTATTCGTTCAATATTTTGACACGATGTATGTTGTCTTTCCTCTCATGGTGTTATGTGAACGTCGACTACATGACACTTCACCATGATTTGGGCCTAGGGGAAGGCATTGGGAAGTAATAAGTAGATGATGGGTTGCTAGAGTGACAAAAGCTTAAACCCTAGTTTATGTGTTGCTTCGTAAGGGGCTGATTCGGATCCACATGTTTCATGCTATGGTTAGATTTATCTTAATTCTTCTTTCGTAGTTGCAGATTTGAGAGGGGTTAATCATAAGTGGGAGGCTTATCCAAGTAAGGACAACACCCAAGCACCGGTCCACCCACATACCAAATTATCAAAGTAGCGAACGCTAATCATATGAGCATGATGAAAACTAACTTGACAATAATTCCCATGTGTCCTCGGGAGCGCTTTACTTTATATAAGAGTTCGTCCAGGCTTGTCCTTTGCTATAAAAAGGATTGGGCCACCTTGCTGCACTTTTGCTACAATTGTTACTTGTTACCCGTTATGAATTATCTTATCACCAAACTATCTGTTACCGATAATTTCAGTGCTTGCAGAAAGTACCTTGCTGAAAGCATCTTGTTATTTCCTTCTGCTCCTCGTTGGGTTTGACACTCTTACTTATCGAAAGAACTAAGATAGATCCCCTATACTTGTGGGTCATCAATAACTACGGATCCACTTAAAGTTTTCTACTTGGATCATCTTTGATCCATTTGTGCTCGTGCTGAAACCCCAACTAGTTTAGTTGAGGGAAATCCATTAGATGAGCTTGCTCATTTTGTGCATCACCGTCTGTCTCAAAAAGGGAGACTCTTATGGAGATAGATAAATTGTTTACTATGCTATGCTTGGAATCTATGTGAAATTTATGATTTTACTTGTTGCTCTAAGAACCCTAAAAAACACCTTCCCTATCTATGTGAGTTTAATGACAATGAAATCTTATCTTCTTATGCGAAGGATGTTTATAGTTATTATGATATCGAACAAATTGAAGAATTTGTTGCTTTTAAGGGTGCTTATGAAGTTGCGTCTTTGATTGAAAAGTATGATGGTACTCTCTACACATCTGAAAATTTTGACATACTTAAATACTGCTATGAAAACTATGCTTCTAATGCCTATGTTAGTGAATATATTGGGAGAATGTCTGCTGCTTTGGAAGAGAATAATGATATGCAGGAATCAATAGATAATTATGATCCCGTTGATTCGCTTGAAATATCCCTTTGTGATGAATTTGATGCTTGCTATGCTTGTGGCGAGGATGCCAACATTAATGATGCTTATGGAGACGAACTTGCTATAGTTCCTATTGTTAAACATGAAATTATTGCTATTGCTCCCATACTTGATAGCTCCTTGAATAAAAAGCATGATTACAATAATGTTAATACAAATTCTACTAATGACAATTGTGCTAATGATATGCAAAGTTACAAGTTTGGGATGATAATTTTGTTATGTCTACTACTTATTGCAATGATCATGATTGGGGTGATAATGTTTCTTATGATCTTGAAAATTTATTTAAGCCTCGTGATGAATATGATATTGATAATAATGTTTGCAATATCATTGAAAGTGGGTTTGGAAGAGCGTCAACTTTAGGTAAAAATAACCCAACATATTTGGAGAGTGTTCAATCTTATTGAAAGGACATGCGGTGCCCCCATGTGTGGTTTTGGTAATTGATGACAATCTCTATGGACTAATGGTTGCCTTGAGTTATTTTCGAAGGATTTGTCCATAGGCGTTTCTTGAAGTCCATGTGTTGGTTTCAAGGAGTTTATGAGTTGACCAAGGTGCTATTAAGGAATTATCCAAAGATTGGTCATGTGAGTGTTGAGCTTATTGCAAGCATGTCTTGAAGAAGAAGATTGTGTGATCATTCATGTTTACCTTCAAGACATCATCCAAATGAAGAGAGTTGGAAAGATTCAAGGTTGATCAAGACTAAGTACAGAGAGTGATTCAAGTTGATCATCACACAAAGCGTAGAAGATGTACCAAGAGGGATCAAGTGATCCCATGGTATGGTAAGCATTGTCCATTACGCTTTGTGTACTAACCCATGGTCTACGTGAGAGTTCTATGTGGGGTTAGGTATGTTTCCATGGGCTTGCGTCAAGAGGAAGATATCATAGAACCCATGGAGAGGATGACATCAAGTGGTGATCATCATCAAGATTGCGGCATGCAAGTTCAAGTGGAGCATGATGAAGAGATCAAGTGCTTGAAGCTTGCCATCCATTGTGGTGACAATGGACTTGTGAAGATGTGCCGAAGAGTGGCTCACCCATAGTGGAGTATGGGGGAGCAATCAACTAGTCTTCATCGAGCCAACGCAATCAAGAAAGGTGGTCCATCTTGAGGAGGATAAGATCGTCATCATTTAGCTCAAGCGGATCATGCGCAAGGCAAAGGTGTGCCCTTGATAGGTTTTCTATTTTACCGGTCTCATGGTGGTAGTTGGGAGACCGGGTTTATAGGATCGATTGTCGTACTATCAAGGGGGGCTCTCAAGTTGGTAGCTTGATCATATCATTCATAGAGAGCTCAAACCATTGCATCCTTGCATCATCTTTCTTGGTTCTTGTTTGGTATTTCTCTTTGTGAGTCTTAGAGCTTATGGTCATTTTGATGACAAGCTCGAGTTCATCGAAAACAGAGTTCACATGCATCTTCTATGATGTTTTCGATGTTGGAGGTTATGCCGGTTCTTCTCTATTTGAGGTTTCACTCCTCTATATGTTTGGCATAACTCCCCTGCCTCTTCTTACTATAACCATTTGCTGTTGGATAACACTCGTCGTCATCTATCCAACAAGCTTGAGTTTGCTCAATTCGGAGCTCATTTGCAAAAGTTGTGGTAATTCTGGTTTTCCTTGGAGTATACTTGTTTTCATGGAAGTGGCATAAGGAAGGCGCCAGCGGTAGAACCGCTGGGCCGGAGCGGCAATACCGATTATCGCCACAAGCGGTAGTACCACTGTCTCATAGCGGCAGTACCGCCCATGGCCAAAAGCGGTAGTATGGCTCCGGTTCCGTGGTAGTACCGCCTCGACTCGAGACCTGCATTTCTCGTGTCAGGTTGAGCGGCAGTAGCAGCTGCAGTAGGAGCGGTAGTACCGCTTATAAGCGGTAGTACCGCGCCTACCACCACTGCTAGTACCGCTCAAAGGCCCTCTCCTCTATCCCTCCTTCCTTCTCCTGCGTAGCTGCTGAGCGTGGCCCCAGCGGTAGTACCGCTGGGCCAAGCGGCAGTACCGCTACAGCTTGCGGTAGTACCGCTCCCTTGAGAGGTAGTACCGCTCTGGCGGCTCTACCGCCCCTGAGGTTCATTGCCGTTGTTCTGTTGTCCTATTCTACTGCCCGAGCGGTAGTACCGCTCGCTGGAGCGGTAGTACCGCTCGTGTGCGGGCTGAGCACATAACGGTTGGATTTGGGAGCCCCTATAAAAGGGGGTCTTCTTCCCCATTGAACCTTATCCCTTTAGCTCGTGTTCTTCCCCCATTGTTGACCTTCTTCGAGCTTGTTATCTCTCAATCCCTCCATGGATTCTTGCTAGTTTTTGTGGGAAAAAGAGAGAGGAGATCTAGATCTACGTTTCCACCAATCACTTTCTCCTCTATGTGAGGGGAACCCCTTGGATCTAGATCTTGGAGTTCTTGGTGTTCTCCTTCTTGTTCTTCCTCTCATTTTCCTCCATAGCTTTCGTTGCTTTGGTGGGATTTGAGAGTGAGGGACTTGGGCACTCCGTGTGCCCTTGCCATTGCATTTGGTGCATCGATTTGAGTTCTCCATGGTGATACGTGGAAGTGAAGTTGAGTAGCTTATTACTCTTGGGTGCTTGGTAGCTTGTTCCTCTTGGGTGCTTGGGCGCCCTAGACGGTTGGTGGTGTTCGGAGCTCAATCATTGTGGTGTAAAGCTCCGGGCAAGCGTCGGGGTCTCCAATTAGGTTGTGGAGATCGCCCCGAGCAATTTGACGGGTACCGGTGACCGCCCCCAAGGGTTGCCAAAGTGTACGGGTTCGGTGACCGCACTCAAGGGTCCCTTAGTGGAATCACGGCATCTTGCATTGTGCGAGGGTGTGAGGAGATTACGGTGGCCCTAGTGGCTTCTTGGGGAGCATTGTGCCTCCACACCGCTCCAAACGGAGATTAGCATCCGCAAGGGTGTGAACTTCGGGATACATCATCGTCTCCACGTGCCTTGGTTATCTCTTACCCGAACCCTTTACTTATGCACCTTACTTTGTGATAGCCATAGTGTTTCATGTTATATATCTTGCTATCACTTAGTTGTTCATCTTGCTTAGAATAAGTTGTTGGTTCACATAGGTGAGCCTAGTTGTTGTAGGTTTTGTGCTTGACAAATTAACCGCTAGGTTTATTCCGCATTTGTTCAAGCCTAAACCGTAATTATTTTAAAGCGCCTATTCACCCACCCTCTAGGTGACATCCATGATCTTTCACTTATGAAATTTTTGATAAATGTGGGTTTGGAGAGGTCATGACTTTAGTTGATGTTAATCCCACTATCTTGGAAGATTATAAGATTTATATGCATGAGGATCATGAAGAGAAAATTTTATATGATCGCTATATTGTTGAATTTGATTATGATCCTACATGTAATTATTATGAGAGAGGAAAATATGGTTGTAGACATTTCCATGTTACTAAATTACCTATGGTTATATTGAGATTGCTATTGTTTCTTTCTTCTTCCTTGCATATGCTAGTTTTTGCTTCCCTTGATAATTTGTTTGCCTATAAAATGCCTATGCATAGGAATTATGTTAGACTTAAATTCGTTCTTCACATGCTGCATGATGCTCTCTTTGTGCTTCAATTCTTGTCTTTCATATGAGCTTCACTGAAATCTTAAAGCCTATCTTAATGGCTATAAAGAAAGAGCTTGTTGGGAGACAACCCAATATGATTCCTTTTATGTTTTTCAATGAATTTGCATTTATGCTACTGTTATGATTGTGTTTTTATGCTTTAATTATTGTTTGTGCCAAGTAAAGCCTTTAGGATTATGTTGGATGATAGTTGATTTGATCCTGTTGGAAAACAGAAGGTTTCGTGTCTAGTAGCAGAATTGTTAAAATTTGTTGGAACGTGGAACAATTCTGAATTTTTACACATGATTGATATAAAAATTTCCCACGTCTTCCTAATTTTTCAGAATTTTTGGAGTTACAGAAGTATGAGCAAAATTCGAGTCTTTACAGACTGTTCTATTTTTAACAGATTATGTATTTGTTGCATTGTGTGCTTATTTTGATGAATCTATGGATTGTGCCGGGGGGTATAAGCCATGGTAAAGTTAGAATACAGTAGGTATAATGCAATAAAAAAATATGAATGGGTTTGCAATAGTACTTAAAGTAAAGATTGGTTTTCTTATACTAACGGATCTCACGAAGGTTTTTGTTAAGTTTTGTGTGATTGAAGTTTTCAAGTTTTGGGTGAGATCACGATGGATGAAGGAATAAGGAGTGAAAAGAGCCTAAGCTTGGGGATGCCCATGGCACCCCGAGGTAATATTCAAGGAGTACCAAACAACTAAGCTTGGGGATGCCCCGGAAGGCATCCCCTCTTTCTTCTAACGACCATCGGTAATTTTACTTGGAGCTATATTTTTATTCATCACATATCATGAGTTTTGCTTGGAGCGTCTTGTATTATATGAGTATTTGCTTGTTTTGCTTTTTAGTTTGTCAGACTCATCCTTGCTAGACACACCTATTTGAGAGAGCCATAATGATGCTACGATTTGTTAGAATTGCTCTTTATGCTTCACTTAAATTTGTTGAGCTATGGAATTGCTCTAGTGCTTCACTTATATCTTTTTGAGCACGATGGTGCTTTATTTTTGAAGAAATACTCTCATGCTTCACTTAGATTATTTTGAGAGTTAGTAATTCTTTTGAAGAGATAACCTCTCATGCTTCACTTATATTATTTTGAGAGATGAAAATTTTGAAGAAATATTTATGCTCTTGTTCTTCACTTGAATTTGTTCGAGAGCTTGTTAGTAGCAATGGTAATATATGAATCTAGTCCCAAAGTGATAGATATTCAAGAGGATATAATAAAAACTTTCATGAAGATCATTGGATATTAAAACTTGATTCCTTGTAATAGTTTTGAGATATGGAGATAGTAATATGGGAGTAATGTTGGTGAGTAATTATGCTTTAGTAAGAATATTGGTGTTAAGGTTTGTGATTCCCTATGCAAGCACGAAAGTCAATAGTTATGCAATGAAATTATATCGTACTTGTGGTGCATTATTCAGTGTTAGTTATGTTCAATGCTCGTTTATGATCTTTTTTTTTTTGGTTGGTTGCTTCTCAATCTATTTGCTAGCCTTTCCTTGTACTAAGCGGGAATACTACTTGTGCGTCCAAAATCCTAAACCAAGTTGTGCCAAATGAGTCAACCATACCTCCATGCCGTTCCAAGTAAATTTGTATGTGCCAACTCTAATTTTCAAAATGAATTTCCTTTTTGTGTGCTCGTACCGCTCATGAAGCGGCAGGGGCTGGGCAATATTTTCCATGCTAGGTAGGTTATTCTCAAGATGAGTGTTTATTCACTTGTCATTGCATGAGAGTGTGGCAGGTAATAGGGATGCCCAGTCCCGAAATGCAAAAAATACTATGATAATAAATTCCTTGGAAAGTGTTGGTATGGAAGGCACCCGTGGATACAGCTAGCCATGGATTGTGAAAGAATGGTGGAAAGGAAATAAACTTTATTTTATGTTTGGGAACCGCCTATGATTTATCTAACATGGAAGATATTGGGAATTCTCGTTCGTTTTTGTTGAAGGGAAAAGCATGCCTCTCAAAACAATTTTATCTCTCAATTAAGCTATGTGCTCTGGCAGCTCTACAAATCTCTGCTTCCCTCTGCGAAGGGCCTATCTATTTATTTTATGCAATTTTTATTTATTATTGAGTCTCCATCTTCTCTTACGTACAAAGCACCAACTAGGGAACACTATTATCATACTTGTGCGATGGATATAGTTAATATTTGAGTGTGTTTCATGAATGGATCAATGATTGAGCATGACGGGCTAGGGATAGCTTTCTTTAGCTTCGATATTTTGAAAGACATTGTTGCCTGTTGATATGCTTGAGTATTGATGTCTTCATGTCAATTATAGACTATTGCTTTGAATCATCTAAAGTCCAAATGTCCATGCTACAATAGAAAAGAATATGTGATGAACATGATAGGCAGAATTCCACATCAAAAATTCTGTTTTTATCATTTACCTACTCAAGGACGAGCAGTAATTAAGTTGGGGATGCTGATACGCCTCCGACGTATCTATAATTTTTTATTGTTCCATGCTGTTATAGTATCAATCTTGGATGTTTCATATTCATTTACTAGCAACTTTATATCATTTTGGGGACTAACACATAGTGCCCAGTGCCAGTTGCTGTTTTTTGCTTGTTTTTTACTTTGCAAAATATCAATACCAAATGAAGTCCAAATGCCACAAAACTTTTTGGAGATTTTTTTCTACCCAGAAGACAACCAGGGAGCCAAAGGAGCACACGGGAGGAGGCCCGTGGGGCCCACTAGGCACCAGGGCGCGTCAGGGGCCCCAGGCGCGCCCTGGTGGGTAGTGGAGCCCACAGGAACCTTCTCGACCGAATTCCACATCTATAAATACTCTAAAATCCCAGAAACCCTAGGGGAGTCCATGAAACACTTTTTCCACCGCCGTCAGTTCCAGAACCACGGGATCCAATCTAGAGTCCTTTTCCGGCACTCTGCCGGAGGGGGCAACGATCATGGTGGGGTTCTTCATCATCCTTATTGCCTCTCCGATGATGCGTGAGTAGTTTTCCACAGACCTATGATACGTCTCCAATGTATCTATAATTTTTATTGTTCCATGTTGTTATATTATCATTCTTGGATGTTTTACAATCATATTATAGCAACTTTATATCATTTTTTGGGACTAACCTATTGACATAGTGCCCAGTGCTAGTTGCTATTTTTTGCTTGTTTTTTACTTCGCAGAATATCCCTATCAAACGGAGTCCAAACGCAGCGAAACTTTTTGGAGATTTTTTTGGACCAGAAGGCAACTTGGGAGCCAATGAAGCACCTGTGGGAGGCCCGTGGGGCCCATAAGACACCAGGGCGCGCCAGACGCCCCTAGCACCCTGATGGGTTGTGGGGCCCACGGGGTCTCCTCCACCGCCTCTCAGCTCTATAAATACCCACATATTCTTGAAACCCTAGGGGAGTCGACGAAACACAATTCCAGTCGCCGCAAGTTCCAGAACCACGAGATCCAATCTAGAGCCCTATTCCAGCACTCTGCCGAAGGGGAACACGATCACGGAGGGGTTCATCATCCTCATTGGTGCTCCTCCGATGATGTGTGAGTAGTTCACCATAGACCTACAGGTCCGTAGGCAGTAGCTAGATGGCTTCTTCTCTCTTTTTGATTCTCAATACAGTGGTCTCTTGGAGATCTATTTGATGTAATTACTTTTTGCGGTGTGTTTGTTGGGATCTGATGAAGTTCGAGTTTATGATAAGATCTATATCCGTGAAAGTTATTTGAGTCTTCTTTGATCCCTTTTATGCATGATTATTTATAGCCTCGTATTTCTTCTCTGAATCTTTGGTTTAGTTAGGCCAACTAGATTGATTTTTCTTGCAATGGGAAGAGGTGCTTTGTGATGGGTTCGATCTTACGATGTCCTCACCCTGTGACAAAAGGGGTAGCGAGGCACATATGTATCGTTGCTATTAAGGATAAAAAGATGGGGTCTATTCCTACATGAATAGATCTTGTCTACATCCTGTCATCATTCTTATTGCAATACTCTGTTTCTCCATGAACTTAATACACTAGATGCATGCTGGATAGCGGTCGATGCGTGGAGTAATAGTAGTAGATGCAGAATCGTTTTGGTCTACTAATCTTGGACGTGATGCCTATATTCATGATCATTGCCTGGATATCGTCATAATTATTTGTTCTTCTATCAATTGCCCAATAGTAATTTGTTTACCCACCGTATGCTATTTTCTCGAGAGAAGCCACTAGTGAAATCTACGGCCCCCTGGTCTATCTTTTATCATATTGCTTTCAGATCTATCTTTCATCATATTTGTTTTCAGATCTATTATTCCAAAAACCCAAAAAATACCTTGCTGCACTTTTTTCTTTACATATTTTATTTCGTGTTTTATTTAGATCTATTTATCCAATATCACACAAACCAATCTATCTTTTTACCGTGTTGGGATTGACAACCCCTCTTACGCGTCGGGTTGCAAGTATTTGTTCTTTGTGTGCAGGTACCGTTTACATAGTGTTGATCACTACAAAAAAATACACTTCCGTGATGATACGTGTTTGTCATAGTAGGTCACGTTTTCTGTCATGCATGTACATCCTTGATGATTTTATGACAGAATCAAGATAGTCATACCTATGCTGTCGTAGAAGTGTTCCATGACAATACCAAAATTATCATCACGGAAGTGTCCACTTCCATGACGATATATGGCGCGTCATGGAAGTACTTTTGTCAAGGGTAACCGACACGTGGCATCCACCATAACGGGTCGCCGTTATGCTATCGGGTTCCGGTTTGGATTTGATAACCCATTAACAGCCAGGACCAATTGGGATTTTCCACGTGTAAAATCATCGTTGGCCAGAGGAAACACGTGTCGGCTCCTCAGTGGGATAGATGTAGTCCATCCAATGGAGGAGACGTGCCTATGATACGTCGACACATGGCAGGGCCCAACAGAGGCCCATATAGGTTAAAAAGGCCGGCCTAGTCAAAGGCCCGTAGTATTTACTAAGGTACTAGTGGGCCAGCCCACTAACGGCCTGCTTAAACATGGCCCTTTTACGGCCCAAAGCCAGATCTGGCCCATTATTTGTTCGCCGAGTATTTGGGCCCAATTACGGCCTAGTGACATTTCGGCCTGTTAGAGGCCTGATGTAGACATGGGCCCATTTCAGCCCGGTGTGTCTTTCGGCCTGGGAATGGCCCGTGCTGCCCATGGGCCATATATGGTCTGACGCGACATCCGGCCCACTAACGGCCCATGATCAAGGTGGCAACAGTTCAGCCCAACGTGACTTTGGGCCTGTTAAAGGCATGTTGTATAATTCGGCCCTTTGATGCCTCTACTAAGCTTTCGGCCTCTTAAAGGCCCATGATATCAGTGGGCCAACTAAGGCCCGAGATATGTTTCGGCCTGGTAATGGCCTGTCATATAACTGGGCCAATAATGGCCCGGCATACATTTCAGCCTGCTAAAGGCCCATGGACGACTATTGAAAATTGAGGCCCAACATGCATTTCGGCCTACTAAAGGCCCATGGTATCTTCTGGGCTGTAACAGGCCAGAAGAATATTCAGCCTGTTAATGGCCCGAAGCTACATCGGCCCAACTAAGCGTTGGGTCCACTAAAGGCCCAACTAAACTTTGGGCCGAATGGAGGCCCATGTAAGTTGTGGGCCTGGCGCAAAGTGTGAAGGCCCCAATGGCCTTTCAGGCCCAAGAAAGTTGTAGGCCGGCCAAATTGTGGCCCACTAAAATGCAGGCCCGTTAGAGGTGAATGTTTCGGCCCGGTCGCCTACATCAGATTTTCGCCATTTTTTTCAGATAGCGAATGATGGCATATATGGTAACTAGTAGGAATTAAGAACAAACCTACTCTATACAATAAAGAAATTATAGCATAGTAACTTAGAATAAACCTACACTATACAATAAAGGATTTATGGTATATTACATCCACTGGGCATCTAAGTTCGCCACCACTGATCATAAAACACAACGAAGAAGCAGATTACAAAAACTGGGCGCCATTGCAGCTTGAAAAAATAATACTGAACCAAGACCACTTCCAGGACAGTTCAAGAAAGGTTAGCCTTGTGCGGGAGCTGCTGCGCAAGCTGCTGAGCAAGGCTGTGAGACTGGCCTAGCATGTCGGTCATAGCTTCCAGCTGTAGCTGTTTAGCAATGAGGTTCTCATTGGTGTTCTCCGCGATCTTCCTTAGAGATAGGACTTCAAGTCGAAGTTGACTTGCAGAATGCCTTTCTGGTTGAACTTGGGACTGAAGAAGTTGAACTGATTCAGACAGCGAATTCTGTGAGCTTGTCTGACTGCTAGTCTCAAGTAACTTGAACACTGCATCAAGACATGACTTTGGGGTTGTCTCGCTATCTTCAAGATGTTTTGCCTTCTTTGCTGCAATATATGTTGGGTTTGTCTCACAGCCTTCAGCAGACTTGTGCATGCCATCAGGCATATCACCCTGAAACAAGCAGAGAGATAACAGGTTTTGCACATGTATAAACAAAGATGGTAACTAAGTTGTCAATTCCATCCAATTTCAAATTAGAAAATAAAGAGTCAGTTCAAAATATCAATAGCATAATTTGGCATTGTTCATAATGCAGGCAGCTTCACCACACTACTGGATTACCATGTCAACAAAACAAGCATAGATGAAGGGCAAAGACAATCATTGTATCTATTTTGGTTAATGTGCATGGCATGTTGTTCATATCATTAGCCACATCAGTAAGATAAAACAGGAGATGACAAGGTGTAAACGTGGGCGGCTTCACCAAACATTAGATTATAGATCCACCCAAACATGCATACATATAGGGAGTATTGAGTAATGTGCATGGTATGAATAAGGAATTTGGTTTTACAACTAAAACTTGGAACTTACAGTTGTTGCGAACATCCATTTTGATAGAAACAACAAACTAAACAACAGTTGACGATAGGGAGTATGAGCAAATTAAATAGCAGTTGAGGATAAAGGCTTTAGAAGGACTGACTTACATTAACAGTTAACACCGGCTCTATAATGCCCTTCTCCATGTCAAGGGAAGGGTAAATCAAGAATTTCAGCATAGAAACTTCTTCATAAGCATTGCCTGTACTCTGCATTTTGTAGAGAATAATTATAGATATGATAATACTGGAAGGGATAGAGGATAATGAAGATAAGATGCAGATTGATGCTACATAATCAACTACCAATCCCTGTAAGTACAAGCGTTACAGGACAAAATGTACTGACAAGAGTAATGGGCTACACTTCTGGACTGGCATTGTTTGTGTATTCGACTTTTTGGTAAGATTAAATATAGATCTGATATTTTTTAGTAAATGGTGGGCGAGGGAGATAAGATGCAGAATGCTACACAATGAATCAATCCCTCCTTCCCATAATATAAGAGTGTTTTGTACACTGGTGTACTGTACAAAACGCTCTTATATTATGGGACGGAGGGAGTAGCTGTTAATGTAAGTACAGTGATAGACGACGTTCAGTCCTTACAAAGGACTGTAGAGCTAAACCTCTTCAAAAGCATTGGGTTGATTCTAAATTTATGTAGAAGTCGATACGGATCTTATAATGTCCACCAAATGGAGGATAACGAGGCTAACATGTGCAGTGATGCTACATAATCAACCAGCTATGAAAGTAAGTATGGTCATACAGGGCAAGAGGTACTCATAAGAGCAATGCAGTGTGCAGTATAGTTGCGAGATTCTGTGGTTCCTTGAGAATGAATGTTCTTCTGCAAACAGTTTTTGTATAGGTGGGACGGTAAGTCACATGCAGAAATGTAGTTCAAATTGTGATGTGATATCATATAAAGTACCTTACGCTGCAGATGAGACGAATGTGTAACAAGATTATTCCAGTCACTGTCTGATAAATGTAGCACCGGAGACTTTACAGAAATTTCATTTAGAGGCTTGCCATCGAACTGCGCTTGCCTTAGGCAGGAACGATACTTCATCAACGAGTGCTTGAAAAGCGCAATCAACACTTGCTTGTCTTGACTATCCAGTTTGGTCCTCGCCTATTTAAAAGAATGAAATCTTGTGTCTTCTGTCAGCAGAAACATATGCACTAATTACCATGGATGACATTAGTACATTACTTACACGTAAGTTGTAGAGGAAGATTGGAAATTGTTCTGTGTCTATGGTATAATCTTTCCATGAAGGAAAGATGCGCACAAAGTACCTGACAACAATATAAGCTTCATCTTCTAAACTGGGAAGAAGTGGAACAGGGGTCCTATTTGCTGCAATTGGTGCTCGCTCTCGTTCGAAAAGGGATTTGGTGTACTCTTTGCTGGAATGGGGGTTTTGCGTCGTAGAGTTGGTGCTATGTCAACTGGCATCATCATACTGTTTGCTGCAGTTGGGGTCTGCTGAGTTGGGGCATCAGAGATGACCAGTGTAGTAGGGCTAGAATTTGCTAGAGTTGGGGCCGTGTTTTGTGGGTCTGGTGATATTGCAACTACACCTAATGGGCTACTTGATTTGTGACGCCCCCCGGCTCAATCATGCACTAATCATATACGCAAATGCACACGATCAAGCCTAAGGACTCACTTGAAGATATCACAGCACAACTCTAGACACAAATTAAAATAATACAAGCTTTGTATTACAAGCCAGGGGCCTCGAGGGCTCGAATACATAAGCTCGCTTACAAGTGTCAGCGGAAGCATCAGATATCTGAGTACAGATATAAAAGATAAAAAAGATAGGCCTTTAAAAGGCGAGGCAAAAGAAAACACTATGATCGAAAAGGCGCAGGCCTCCTGCCTGGGACCCTCCGAACCTACTCCTGGTCGTCAGCCAACTCGTAGTAGTAGCCATCCTCGGGGTAGTAGTAGTGATCGTCGACAAGGGCAGCTGTCTCCTAGGCTCCGTCATCTGGTTGCATCAACCGAGTATGGGGAAAAAGAGGGAGCAAAGCAACTGTGAGTACTCATCCGAAGTACTCAGCAAGCAAGGATCTACACTACATATGCAACATTATCAAAGAAAAGCTGTATATGTGGACTGGGCTGCAGAAATGCCAGAATAGAGAGGGGGCCTAGTCCTATCAAAGACTAGCATCTTCAATGGTCTTGCAGCATTAGAAGAGTGTAGATTAGTATAGTATAAAGTAATAGTAGTAATAAGTATCAACCTCGCCCAGAGATCCTTTCTCGACTCCCTGTGAGAAAGCAATCCCAGAGCCCTAATATCCAAGTATCAACCTCGGCCAGAGATCCTTTCTCGACTCCCTATGAGAAAGCAATCCCAGAGCCCTAATATCCATATCTCATCTCATCATTAGGTTCTAGTTGTATCGATCGGGATACAACTCCGAGCGTCCGTTACCGAGGATCCGGCTATGCATAGATGTTTCTTCCCTGCAGGGGTGCACCAACTTACCCACCACGCTCGATTAACTCCGGCCGGACACACTTTTCTGGGTCATGCCTGGCCTCAGCCAAACGATACAACGCAGCCCTACCTAGAGCTCAGCAGAGAGGTCCTCGTCGGTCTATATCCTAAGCGCTCAGGGGTCTTGGGCCCATCGCCCTTTGCACTCTGGGTCGTTGCGAGTAGGATGGATACCAGCGTCGCCTCGGATGGCCGACACAATCCGACCGTGCCGCAATGCTGAACTGGACGTCTGACAGAGCTTTCGGCTGATGCCACGATGCAGAGTGCCCATAACTTTTCCCGCGTGATGGTTAGTGCTATCGGGCCAGAGGCCCACTCGGATCAAATATCCAAATCGTTAGTGTATTGGTAGCATGCGGTAACGAGCAGAGACTCATGATCGATGTGACCCCGTCTCCCCGTCTCGAGGACTTGCGGAAAGGGCTAAGAATGCCCGGCCACGCCTCGTATTTATCTCACGGGCACCCTCCAGGTCAACCCGTCTCCACATCACTCGCATGTTATGTTCGCTTGGGTACCCCTCAGGGTCGACCTGACTTTCCAAGTAATAGTTTGTAAATCCAAGTATCCGTGTGTCCATAACATCATGGGAATCTGAGGTATCACCCTCGTTGGATTCCTACTCGATGTATCCGTCAAGGTGAACTTGGAGGAATCACCCTTGATGGGTTCACACTTGAGGTGTTGCACGACAGCGTCGTTTTCGGGAGTGGTGAAGGAGGAATCACCCTCGATGACCACGACCAAATAGCTACTCTATAGAGTTAACATCAGAAGTGCTAAACGAGGTATCACCCTCGGCACTCGATAGTAACGCTGTAGTGTCGTACAACTAAGGGGGTGACGTGCGGTGCTGGGGCCTGGTTGTTGATCACATTGATCGAGTCATCTGATAATCTAGCGGGGGCAACTGGGTCAAGTGGGGTCTCACGTGGGTCTCTATCCAGCCTATACTAAGTAGTTTAGGATAAGCAGGTAGGTATCAATAGTAGTTACAAAAACAGGCTATGCATCAGAAATAGGATAAGCAGTAGCAGCAAACATTTCTAAAGCAAGCATAAGAGAGAAAGAATAGGCGATATCGGCATGTTCAAGGGGGGGGTGCTTGCCTGGAAGCTCTGCGGTAAGAGAAGGCTCGTCAGCAGTGTAGCCGGTCTCCGGAGCTGCGTCGGTCTTGGTGTCTATCGAAAGAGGAGGGGGAAGAAATAATAAATAAAGGCAGAAAAATGCAATCACAGTAGCATAGCATGGCAGCATGTTATTCGAGAAGTGCCCTAATGCAGTACTACGCAAGTTAGTGGGAGCGGGAAATTATCCGGGAGTGTTCTCCCAGCTCCGGGTGATTATCGGACAGATGAAACGGAGGAGAAAGTTCCATGTTCATCATGCTAGAGGCATGTGACAGGTATGAGGAAGGCATATTCAGATTTGTCTCGTCGTTCTGAGCAACTTTCATATATAAAGTTTTTCGATCTGATCTACGGTTTAATTTCTATGAATTTTCAAAGATTAAAGCATTATCTGGAATTATTTATTTTAACAGAAATCTATTAATGCATCAGCATGATATCAGCAGTCAGCTGACCCGTTTGATTGGTCAAACTGACCAGTGGGTCCCACCTGTCAGCCTCTGTTACTTAACATAGTTTATTTTAAACTAATCTGGGGTTAAAAGCTATTGGGCCCCACATGTCAGTGACTGGTTAGGTTAACTAATTAATTTTATTTATAAAAATGTTTAATTAGCCTAATTAACAGAGGGGGCCCACATGTCATACATAGGGGTGAACAATAACTGCATTGAATAGAGTCAACATGGTCAACTGAGGCGCCGGGGCCCTCTAGCAGCCTCACTGGGGTGGGCCCAACATGGCCACGTCGGCGCCAGGTCAGCACGGTGGCCGGAGTAACGCCGGCGACCACAGGAGACGGCGGTGACGAGCGGGATTCGTCCACAGACCATCAAAAAGAACGCGGCCGATCGCATTCGAACGCGGAGACGAAGCCGTGTCGAACAGCATCGGCGGGAGTAGCTGAGGCGACCGGGAACGTCGACGGCGACCACCGCGGGCGGCGCCGGACTTCGGGCGAAGGTGGTTTCAGCGCTACGGGGCACGGCAAGCGACGCGGTCGGTGGTGTTCGAGCGGCCAGTCGACGCTGCGTCGAACGGTAGTGATACCGTGGCCGGAGATGATGTGTAGCGACGGCGGCGAGCGGCGTGGCGGACGCCGGCGTTCGGCCGCGGTCGGAAACGAGGCTAGAGGATTCGGCTAGCGGCGCAGTGGGGCGCGTTTGAACCGCGGGGAGACGCTGAGCACGTTCCACGCTCGGACGGCCATGACAGAGGCTACCTCAACGGCGGCTAGCTCCACGGCGGCGATGCTTTCGGGCGGCGATGGTGGCGGTGGGCGGCGGCTATGGTGGCGGAATAGCTCGGGAGAGAGAGGGGAAAGATGCGCGCGCTCACCGTGGAGGCACACGTAGGCCTGGCGAAAGCTTAGGAGCTGTAGATCGACGGCATTCGCCGGCGAAGCTCCAGTGACCGAAGACAGAGATGGGCTCGATCCCCGCGATGTGGTGTCGTAGAGCTCGCGCCGGTGGTTGGAGGGGAAGGAGAGGAGGCAGGTGGATCGAATGAGCTCGGTCTCAGGCTCCGGGGAGGCCTGTGGCCATGGTGGAGCGCAGTGAATGGCGGCGACGCGCTCGGGCAGAGGGGAGAAGAGGTGAGCGCGAGCACGTGCGAGGGAGAGGAGGGGGAGAAATGAGGGCGGCATCCAGGGGGAACGGCTCGGGGCGAGCTTATCCCCTCACGCTCGCCTGCCTCATCGCGGTGTCGAGCGGTGGCTGGCGCGAGCGCGGTCACCGCTCGACACAGCGACGGGAGGTGAGAGAAAGGAGAGGTTGGCTGGGCCGTCCTCTCCTGTGCACTTGGGCCGCGGTGCACAGGGGCTCTTTTCCCCTTTCTCTCTCAGATAAAAAGAAATAGTCACTGTTTTCATTTATTTGAGTGAGCAAATAATTTTTGCTAAGAGGGAAACTTGGCACATAAACCAAGCATATTATTTTGGTGTTGTACAAAAAAGTTTGAGGCCAACAGGAGTTGTCCAAGCATTTTTAGAAAATGAAAAGGCCATTTGAAATGCTGATGGACCAGAGAATAAATTCCCAGGTGCAAATTGGGAATTGCAAAATGTTGATTTCAACATGACAAATAATTAGAGATTATTTGCCATGGGATGAACTATTTTGTTTGCATGACAGATGAAATAAATTTTTGTCATGCATTTGAATTTTGAATTTGAAGCAGATTTTAGACATGTGGCATTTGGCTTAGTAAAGCATGATGTCAAGGCCACCATAAGAGGGGGATTACTGTAGTGTGAGGCTGGGGATGTTACAAATCTCCTCCACTACAAGAAATCTCGTCCAGAGATTTAAGTGGGAAAGTAAAGAGTAACTTCGGGAGAACTGACCCTTATAGGGTTAATTATCTGGTGAACAATTCAGGGAATGTGGCATAAGTATCTCTCGAGTTGAAACTTAAGAAAACATCGAGAGCAAAGTATGAAGGTACAATAAGAAGTTTTAAGTGAATGGACAAACGATCGATACCTGAACAGAGTGTGAGAAGGGGGTTCAGAGCATGGGGAATAGATCATCTCTCGGAGGGTGGCTCGTGATAACACACAAAACCAAGAGTATAGGATACTTCGGAATCAAGGATGTACAGGCGAGTCAGGTTCCGATCCTGTGGAGCTGTGAGGGGGGTTCGATCAAAAGTAGGGAGAACGGTGTCATCTTACCGGTCACGACAACAAGGTATGTCAGAGGATAGTCTGTCAGTTATGTCGGTGACAACATTGGTACCAAGGGCGAGGGACGAAGAGAACCATTTTCCTGCTCGATAAAATGAGGCGGACCAATAGGCAAAGTTCTCGTCCATCGATGGTTACCGGAATGTCATCAACAACAGTAACAGGGTCTCACTGACAAGGTTGTTCATCGGGGTGTTTTATGAGCAGGGATTTATTTCTGCTTATATCATATAGATCACAAGAAAGGTTAAACAAACCAATGGGAAGGAAAATGTGTTTATACATAGGAATTAGGAGTGTAACTTTTCCCAAGGAAAAGTAGAGCATGATATACATGTCAGATCAACAAGTACATCATCATTTGGATAAAGGGGCAAGGGAATTCATGATGTTATCCATGCAACGGTGTCTGGATAATAGAGCAAGAAACATTTGGCAATGCACTTCCAATGTTCTTGTTGTTGTTCGGCGTACCACAGTTATGCTTCGAGGTAGCAATAACATAGTGTTTCAAGTAAGGGTTGGATCTGAAGATCACAAGAGACACGAAGGAACATTTCCAAGAATATCACGGAACGTAAAGTATAACCCAACACGACCAAGTCTGTGTTGGCAGGAGGTCGAGGATATTGTCGATGATAACGCAATTCATCGAAGGACAAGGATGGTATTTCTCTCTTGAATTCGATTGATATCCTGAAAGAGCTCTGAATGTTGATGATGATCACGACACATTTGTTGAGGGATTTAAAGAAGATGAAATCGATCAGTAGGATGATCAAGGCAGATGGAGTGAGGTTCATGTTGTGTAAGCAAAACGGTATGATGATGAAAGTTTGACACGGCTTAGCCCATTATCGGAAATGTGCACCGGGAAGGAGGACCAGACGGCACAGTTTAGTTTAGCACGATAATGATATAGCCGATCAGGCTAGGAATGATGTGATGGAGTATTATTCCGATAAGGATTCATGAGAGGTAGTGCAATGACACGATATCCATGAGATAACATGGTGCAATACTTGAAGGTAGATCAGAATTAGAGGTTGGATAGGTGAAATGATCTACAAAAGACAAGTAATTATAACTTGTCAGAGAAATGGGATCAAAGAAGAACAATCATGGTTGGAACCACGATTGCAAGGGATCAATTCATAGATACAAGATGAACTTATACCAAGGGGAATTATTTTTTACGAGTAGCTTCCATGATAAGTTCTACATCGGGTCCATGGGCATGAACACAAAGGTTCAAGGTCGACTCCCACTTCTTCAATGCATAACCTTTAATTCACTCCTTGTTTTCGAAGAAATTGTAGTGCGGAAGATTTATCTGGTGAAGCACCAGAAGAGTATGACTCGCATAACTTTCGAGTTCACACGGATTAGGGAAAGCATAGGTTCAACCCATTGGGGCATCTTAGGAACATATCCCACAACTTCAGGAGTAAATAACACAAACTCGAAAGCAGAGCAAGGTTGACAAAGCAGAGAATGCAATTTACCTAAAGGCATTATGTATCTGAGGAAAGACTCGCAAGGCTGTTGAAAATGAAAGACTCTGTTGGATAATAACCCAACAAAGAATTTGACGGTCCACGATGGATCTGATGTGAGTATCGATACTCAACCAGAAGAAGAAAGATTACAGGGACATCGGATTATAGAAACAAATGAATAATTCGGTGTTCAAATGCAAAAGAATTATGATTTCCAAAGCGAAGGATCAGGGGCAGACGCTCTGATTGAAGATGGATAGGTAACTTGAATAGACCTAAGGGTACGATCGACGACACTTAGATTGGTCGAGAACCAACTTATGTCCAAATATGACGTCTGAGTTGAAAGATAATTTCTAAGGATCAACTGATGATTGCGTGCATTTGCAGCAGATTAAATCAAAGGACTCAAAATGGTGGAGACAAGGGAGGTCAACGAAGATTATCAAACGTATGGAATTAACCATATTGCAAGCAGGTAAGAATGTTAAGATCCATAGGCTGCAGAGGATTTCAGAAGATCGAATAGCATTATGAAGTATGTTGCAGAACACTTGAACAACTGGGGAGTATTATAGGGTATCTTGTGATAACAAGAACAACTAGGGATGGAAGTATGAACGGCGAGGGTACGCAGTTATCCATAAGGATTCAACGGTGTTAAGGGATTGCAAAAGAAATGAACACAAGTTCTCGGGAGAAGATCGGGGAGTATCGTCGAAGTCTTCTGGTGAAGCAGGCAACCATCCGGAATGAAGGGGCTCTCCGGGGAAAGCCGTTACGAGAACCTAATGTAGTTAGTAAATTCATTTAACCTGAATAGAAGAGAGATCAGAGTCCTAGAGTATAGATGAGGAATAAAAGATCCTAATACCACCTAGTTGGCGACGTGGGCCCGAAAGCCACACAGCCAAGTTAGTAAAACAATTTTGACAACTAGACTCCACTTCGGCCAAGGAGTTTGAAAGGGGGTTCCTACAGGCAGTCGGCTCTGATACCAACCTGTGACGCCCCCCGGCCCAATCGTGCACTAATGATACACGCAAATGCACACGATCAAGCCTAAGGACTCACTTGAAGATATCACAACACAACTCTAGACACAAATTAAAATAATACAAGCTTTATATTACAAGCCAGGGGCCTCGAGGGCTCGAATACATAAGCTCGCTTAGAAGCGTCAGCGAAAGCATCAGATATCTGAGTACAGATATCAAAGATAAAACAGATAGGCCTTTAAAAGGCAAGGCAAAAGAAAACACTACGATCGAAAAGGCGCAGGCCTCCTGCCTGGGACCCTCTGAACCTACTCCTGGTCGTCAGCCAACTCGTAGTAGTAGCCATCCTTGGGGTAGTAGTAGTGATCGTCGACAGGGGCAGCTGGCTCCGGGGCTCCGTCATCTGGTTGCATCAAACGGGTATGGGGAAAAAGAGGAAGCAAAGCAACCGTGAGTACTCATCCGAAGTACTCAGCAAGCAAGGATCTACACTACATATGCAACATTATCAAAGAAAAGCTGTATATGTGGACTGGGCTGCAGAAATGCCAGAATAGAGAGGGGGCCTAGTCCTATCGAAGACTAGCATCTTCAACGGTCTAGCAGCATTAGAAGAGTGTAGATTAGTACAGTATAAAGTAATAGTAGTAATAAGTATCAACCTCGCCCAGAGATCCTTTCTCGACTCCCTGTGAGAAAGCAATTCCAGAGCCCTAATATCCAAGTATCAACCTCGGCCAGAGATCCTTTCTCGACTCCCTACGAGAGAGCAATCCCAGAGCCCTAATATCCATATCTCATCTCATCATTAGGTTCTAGTTGTATCGATCGGGATACAACTCCGAGCGTCCGTTACCTAGGATCCGGCTATTGCCGAGGCCTGGTTGTCAATCACGTTGATCGAGTCATCTGATAATCCAGCGGGGGCAACTGGGTCAAAGTGGGGTCTCTGGTGGGTCTCTATCTAGCCTATACTAAGCAATTTAGGATAAGCAGGTAGGTATCAACAGCAGTTACAAAAACAGGCTATGCATCAGAAATAGGATAAGCAGTAGCGGCAAACATTTCTAAAGCAAGCATAAGAGAGAAAGAATAGGCGATATCGGCATGTTCAAGGTGGGGGGGTGCTTGCCTGGAAGCTCTGCGGTAAGAGAAGGGTCGTCAGCAGTGTAGCCGGTCTTGGGAGCTGCGTCGGTCCCGGGGTCTATCGAAAGAGGAGGGGGAAGAAACAATAAATAAAGGCAGACAAATGCAATCACAGTAGCATAGCATGGTAGCACGTTATTCGAGAAGTGCCCTAATGCAGTACTACGCAAGTTAGTGGGAGCGGGAAATTATCCGGGAGTGTTCTCCCAGCTCCGGGTGATTATCGGACAGATGAAACGGAGGGGAAAGTTCCATGTTCATCATGCTAGAGCCATGTGACAGGTATGAGGAAGGCATATTAGGATTCGTCTCGTTGTTCTGAGCAACTTTCATATATAAAGTTTTTCGATCTGAGCTACGGTTTAATTTCTATGAATTTTCAAAGATTAAAGCATTATCTGGAATTAATTATTTTAACATAAATCTATTAATGCGTCAGCATTGCATCAGCATGATATCAGCAGTTAGCTGACCCGCTTGACTGGTCAAACTGACCAGTGGGTCCCACCTGTCAGCCTCTGTTACTTAACAGAGTTTATTTTAAACTAATCTGGGGTTAATTAGCTAATGGGCCCCACATGTCAGTGATTGGTTAGGTTAACTAATTAATTTTATTTATAAAAACATTTAATTAGCCTAATTAACGGAGGAGGCCCACATGTCATACACAGGGGTGAACAGTAACTGGGTTGAACGGAGTCAACGTGGTCAACTGAGGCGCCGGGGCCCTCTGGCAGCCTCACTGGGGTGGTCCCACATGGCCACGTCGGTGCCAGGTTAGCACGGCGGCCAGAGCAACGCCGACGACCACAGGAGACGGGGGCGACGCATGGGATTCGTCCATAGACCATCAAAACGAATGCGGTGGGTCGCGTTCGAACGCAGAGACGAAGCCGCGTCGAACGGCATCGGCGGGAGCGGCTGAGAAGACCAGGAACGTCGACGGCGACCATCACGGGCGGCGCTGGACTTCGAGCGAAGGTGGTTTCGGCGCTACGGGGCACGGCAAGCGACGCGATTGGTGGTGTTCGAGCGGCCAGTCGACGCTGTGTCGAACGGTAGTGATACCGTGGCCGGAGATGATGTGTAGCAACATCGGCAAGCGGCACGGCGGACGCCGGTGTTCGGCCGTGGTCGGAAACGAGGCTAGAGGGTTCGGCCAGCGGCGCAGTGGGGCGCGTTCGAACCACAAGGAGACGCTGAGCATGTTCCCGCGCTCGGACGGCCATGACAAAGGCTACCTCAACGGCGGCGAGCTCCACGGCGGTGATGCTTTCGGGCGGCGATGGTGGCGGCGGCTACGGTGGCGGAATAGTTCGGGAGAGCAAGGGGAAAGATGCGTGTGCTCACCGTGGAGGCACACGTAGGCCCGGCGAAAGCTTAGGAGCTGCAGATCGACGGCATTCGCCGGCGAAGCTCCGGTGACCGAAGACGGAGATGGGCTCGATCCCCACGCTGTGGTGGCATAGAGCTTGTGCCGGTGGATGGAGGGGAAGGAGAGGAGGCAGGCGGATCGAACAAGCTCAGTCTTAGGCTCCGGGAAGGCCTGTGGCCACGGTGGAGCGCGGTGAATGGCGGTGATGCGCTCGGGCAGAGGGGAGAAGAGGCGAGCGCGAGCACGTGCGAGGGAGAGGAGGGGGAGAAATGAGGGCGGCGTCTAGGGGGAACGGCTCGGGGCGAGCTTATCCCCTCATGCTTGCCTGCCTTGTCGCGGTGTCGAGCGGTGGCTAGCGTGAGCACGGTCTTCCACGGGGACGGCGACACAGCGTCGGGAGCTGAGAGAAAGGAGAAGTGGGCTGGGCCTTCCTCTCCTGTGCACTTGGGCCACGGTGCACAGGGGCTCTTTTCCCCTTTTTCTCTTAGCTAAAAAGAAATAGCCACTGTTTTCATTTATTTGAGTGAGCAAATAATTTTTGCTAAGAGGGAAACTTGGCACATAAACCAAGCATATTATTTTGGTGTTGTACAAAAAAGTTTGAGGCCAACAGGAGTTGTCCAAGCATTTTTAGAAAATGAAAAGGCCATTTAAAATGCTGCTGGACCAGAGAATAAATTCCTAGGGGCAAATTGGGAATTGCAAAATGTTGATTTCAACATGACAAATATTTAGAGATTATTTGCCATGGGATGAACTATTTTGTTTGCATGATAGATGAAATAAATATTTGTCATGCATTTGAATTTTGAATTTGAAGCAGATTTTAGACAAGTGGCATTTGGCTTAGTAAAGCATGATGTCAAGGCCACCATAAGAGGGGGATTACTGTAGTGTGAGGCTGGGGATGTTACATGATTTATCAGGTGTCACTATCTTTTCCAAATACTTTGTTCGTGCTCCTCCGCGATCAGCAATCGCCCTCTTCCTTTTGAACGTCTGATACACAAGAACAACATTTGAATTGATAAATATGGTATGATGACAGATGGAATATGTACTGAAAATGGATAGGCAGGGCGTATTCACATACACGATGTGTAAACTAAGCTAATGGCAGTGCAACAAAGTAGAAGCAAGGCAAAGCATCAGTTGCAAGATATGTGCGACCAATATAACCTTGGAAAGTTAGAGCAAGCACCTTGATGGGTGAATAAGATAGGGCATCTGCCTCTGACTCCTCCACTAGGGAGCTACATTGACTTAGGTCTCCCTCTAGCTCAGAATCATTGTTAGGATCATATTTTGAGCACGAATCTGTAGGTGGAGAGTGTTTGCATTGCATTGCATCCAGACTTGATTTCAGTCCCTTAATGCCAAGTTTGACAGCCATGGCATTGTTCTGCTTTATTCTTTTCATGCACGCAAGATCATAATCATTATGATGATGTTCAGTATCTGAGATTCATGAAAACATAAAGAGTAGTCATATTATCTATGGAATGCATTGCGGATTCAACTTGGAGAGTGTCTCCCTACAAAACCCTACGTATACAAAGTTCATCCCCTAACCGTGCTGACTAGACCACACACAGAAATACAAACCTCTTATGTCTCTATAACAGGCGGACACACATTTCAAAACTGAAGTAGGAACATTAGAATCATATCAAATTCGTATTTGAACAAATAAACTAACGAATTATGAGTGGCATAATGTTTAGCTTCAAGGGTGGAGTGCTGGTAGTGCGACAAAAAGCAAGTAGGCAGATTGTATTCCATGTAAAAGATCGTAGTCTATGTAAAAGGTGGATATGACACTTTCTTTCTATAGA
Source organism: Thinopyrum elongatum (assembly GCA_011799875.1). Classification (NCBI taxonomy): domain Eukaryota; kingdom Viridiplantae; phylum Streptophyta; class Magnoliopsida; order Poales; family Poaceae; genus Thinopyrum; species Thinopyrum elongatum. The sequence continues at coordinate 370,228,494 of CM022299.1, read as the reverse complement.
ATGCAGTGTTCGTTGCCCACACATGATGGAAGAGATCAAACAGAGAAATACTATTCACTCATGTCTGCGGTTCCAGTATTTTGAAACAGGGTGGTCCACCCTAAAAGAATATTGACAACAAATATGACAAGGCAAGCATAGAGGTAGTGAATCAATCATTACTTGTGATCTTACTAGGACAAGTATGCAGAATTGTAAGAGAAAATTGCTTCTATACCATCGACAACATCTGCAATGGCTTATTTGCCATCCAACAAAGCTTCAGTGCTTCTATACCAAGCATAAACAAATTCTATTGCTTATTTGCCATGGTCGTTAGTCTGCCGTTACCAAGTCTCTGTTTTCTTGTCAGTTTTCTTGCAAAATCCAACTTTACCCTCGCTTCATATTAAAAAAAATCACGCACACCTGACCCTCCCCATCTACACGAGTCAACCACGCACCCGATACCCCTAAAAAAATGCACGCACTCGACCCTCCCCATCTCCACGCACACACGCACCCGTAGCGACAGCCTCCAGCGAGCGGCAATGGCGGAACCGCCGCCAGCGCCATCACAGCCCCTGCCGCCCGTGCCGCCGCTCCCCCAACCCCCGCCGGTGCCGCAGAATCTCGTCGCCGCTGCGCCTCAAGGCTTCTCGCCCACCGCATCGTCGACACTCTCCAGGCGACGCCTAATGGCGGAACCGCTGCCGGCGCTTCCCCAGCCCCTGCTGCACGGTCCCGCGGCCGCCGCGCTACTATCCCTCTCGTCGACCGCGTCTTCAATGGGCTCCGCACACGGGCTAGCAGCGCCAACCTCTCCCAGCAGCCAATGTTGGGGATATCGCTTATCGGGAACTTATCGGTTAACCCATGATAAGGGGTAAATCGTCCAGTTTATTGGAATATCGGCCGATTTATCGCCATATCAGCTGATTTATCGGCCGATTTATCTTACCAGTCAGACAACGGTAAGTGATAAATTGGTCGATTTATCGAAATATCGGAAGATATCTTGAACAGTGCCAGCAGCCATGTCTCCCAGAACCCTAGGATTGGGGATTCCGGCGAGGTGGAGAGCAGGGCAGTGGGGCCAACGGCCGAGGCTCTCCCTAATATCAACTCTTTTGTGGGTGCACTTGCAGCAGCCCCTCCGCCCCAGATTTCCATGCCTGACAAGGAGGATGGCTTGGCTGACGAATGCGGCTCAACCTCTCTCTCTGCTATTTGTGCTAGGTAATTTCTTGAAATCTCTCTCTTTTTCTGCAGTTTTCGGTTGGAGAATGCACAATTGACATGGTTTCCATCATCCACAGGATGATCCAGTCTTGTACTTACACAGTAGAGGTGAAGGTTTGTGGCAATGAAACAGAAATCAATGGGGATTCAACATTTAGTTGGTAGATTATTAAGGGTACTAGGGCAAGTATGAAGGATTTGCTGGCTTCTATTTCTGGAACTTTTTCTTTTGCTTTATGCTCAGAGGATAATATAATTCTTGAGTATGTTGATTCCATTAGTGGCAAAAATATGCAGAGCTGCGATACAAAAATAATACGCGAGGCCAAAGGTGCAGAGGCACAAAAGTTGTGCTGAGAATAGCAAGGGGAAGGGGAAGAAAGGCCAACACCACTGTCCAATTTGCAAAGCTTATGGACATAGATGGCAAAGCTGCAAAGATGCTGCCCCTGAAGCACTAGAAGCCTATGCAGAAGTAGCAAAGAAAAAAAGGTACTTGCTATTTCAATATGAGATTTCTATTCTACCTTAGTCTTGTCTTGATTAAGCTATAATATGTGAAACTCATGCAGGGACAAAAGAAAGAAAAAACCCAATACAAAAGCTATTTGTACAACATCAGATCAAGCAACTGATGGTACACTACCTCTACTTCCGTGTCCAAGTGAAAATGAAACTGCACTAGCTCTACTTTCATGTCCAAATGATGCAATTCAAGACAATGTTGTCAAGTTGACATCATCGAAGACTTCCTCTAAATCTAGAAGGTATGAAAATGGCACCAAATTTACTTATATTCTGTGAGTGTACCATAGTATGTAATCAAAGTTTTTGATGTAAATCAAAGGTCATATCTGCTGCGCCTGACAGCCCTGCAATGGGAACTCGAAGCAAGAGAGTTGCGCCTAACAGCCAACCAATGGCCAGTCGAAGCAAAAAAAAGTTGAAACTGTGAAATTCTCTAAAATCTCGCGTATTATTTCTGTATCGCAGCTCTTCATGTGTATACTATTTTATTTAGAGACTTGCTTTTGTGAACAACATATTTCGGTCCTGGTATTTTGGCTCTGGATGATGTGAACTTGGTACTGATTGTGTGAGATTTAATATGGTGTTTGCTGAATCTCTTCAAAATGATGTGAATTTTCTTGAGTATATTACCCTGTTGCTGGAATTGTTAGATAGTCACTATATTTTTGCTGGAATGCTGAAAATAGAGGAGGAATACTATCAATTTTTTTCTGGACATGTTTTACAATTGTTTGCTTATTTGCCATTGAGGGCAGGAAGGTCATTTTGGCCACTTAACAGACTGAGGTAACACTAGACTAACTGCTAGTGGTATATAGGCAATAGAATTTGTTTGTGTTTGGTATATAAGCACTGAAGCTTTGTTGGATGGCAAATGAGCCATTGCAGATGTTGTCGATGGTATAGAAGCAATTTTCTCGAATTGTAACTACAGTACGAGACCGTCCAAAATCTGAATCAAGAAGTTGGTCTAGCACATATTGTTTGCAACTACTGGACGTGAATAATTGGGTATCATATGGAATGAGTAAGAAAGACAAGTAAAATTATCAACAAACCTGGCCTGCAGTAGTAATCTGGGTCAATGTCACTATGACCAACAATCCAACATGACTAGTGTCTGCTCCTAGGGCCGGAATTTTGAAACCCTGTGAACTTTACAGGTACTAAAGATTACTGAAATATCTGAACCATTAAGTGTAGGTAGCACTTAGTACACAACAAACCCTAATGACAGTCCTGCCTAATGAGTAATGAATCAATTAGAAAATGGGTGATGAGGAGTGGCTGCTGAGTGTTGAGGACGTATCTCAGGATAAATCGGGTTGGCTTAGTGGGTGCTGCACGCCTGAGCCCTGAACGGACTGGGAAGGTAGGCACGGCGGCGCGCCCGGGCAGCGGTGATGCTGTTGGGCGAGCGGATCCTGACCTCCTATTAGTCCAGCGTCTCCTCCTAGAGTCATGCCATCCGGGGACGGCAAGTCACCGGTGAGGCAGGCGGCAGGGGGTGAGTAGAGATCGGAAGCGCAACAGAACAGAGGGGAATCGGGGTCTGGGCCGACCCAAAATCCCAGGGTGGGCCGCGGCCCATCGTGGGCACCCTGTACATCCACACCCCAGCGGCGTACATGCATTTTTGAAACTAAATTAGGAACATTTAGCTGACCAATTAAACGACTCTGTTTTAATAATATCAGATTCATATTTGAACAACTAAGCTTATTTAGCTTGATGGGTGGAGCAATGCTATTATGACACGAAGCACGTAGGCTGATCGTATAGTGATCATAAAAGGGGGGAAACCCTAAGCATGATCAATTAAACCCTATTATGACTGTGCCATGGCAGATTTGAAGCTGCAAACCACAAAAATGCTATTTAGCAACCATTGTTTGCTTCGAACTAAGAACTAAATTTTAAGAGCTGAAAAGAAAGTACAGTAACCAAGTTACGATCTATTTTCTGGTTGAGATCAAAAAGTTGAGCAGATATGAAGTAGTACCACCTCTCTTGCGGCGGCGTGTGGGCATCGGGGGTGCTATGGCTGTCGGTGGCATTGAAGCAGATCTGCAACGATAGACGGGTGCATCGGGAGATAAGTCCCGTTGCGGTGGACGAGAAGGTCGTGGGAGCGGCCCTGGCAAGTAGTACAATGGCACCGATGAAGCGAGAGGATGCGATGCAAGGCTCCTGATCCATCGCCATGGATGAGAAACGTCCATCTCTAGCAGTGGACGACGTGGTCTTGGTAGGCGCTTCGTCATGGTGGAGGACGGCGGCGATGGATGGGGTGGAGGACGGCGGCGGTGGATGGGGTGGCGACGGAGGAGGCTGGTGTGGGGATGGTGTTCTAGCGCGGATGTTGTATGAATGGGAAAATGGAGGGAGAGGTACGGGGAACCATGTTTTTGGGACGCGCCTGTCTGAAATATGGGAAAGTTACAAACTTAGCCCCCATTTAAAATTTCGACGTCTCGTCGGTTGGGGATAGGACGGTAATCTCGCATCTCCCCTAATATTTGCCCAGAGCGATTTCGGGCGAGGAGAGGGTGTTTTGGCGCCCACGGTTGGTGCCCACAGTGTATGGACGGGGCTGACAGGTAGGGCAGTTGTGTCACGTCTGAGTGAAGTTACAAACCTGCCTCTATTAAAAATATTTGCCTACATCGATTTCAGCCGAGTCGAGTTTGTTTTGCCGCCCACCGTGTATGAATGGGGAAATGGAGGGAGACACAGAGGTCTTTCGGACGAGCTTGAATCAAATGTATTTTGCCACCCACATTTGGCGCCCACCATGTCTGAATGGGCTCAAAGGCGGTCATGTCACGTCTAATTGAAGTTACTAACCTACCCCTATTGAGAGTAGTGGAAATCGGGCCGATGGATTGTCCGTGTAAGGGGTAGACAGCAATTTCCATCTCGCAAACACTGGCTTCGGGCAGCCGATGTGGTAGTGGATATTTTGCCGCTTCTTTCAAATTTTGGGACAATAAGAATTCACGTTTACCCTGGCAACTAAATTTGAATCCATTTTGTATTCTTATATGAATCTTTATAAATCATTCTATGTTTTTTTATATATCTTCAAAAGCACAACAAAGATGTATTCCACTATCATATATGAATATGATTTACAAATGCTGATACTCAAATTCAGAAGGTAGGATCCAGTTTAAGCTGAATTCAAATATTTGAAACTACTTTATGTCCAACTCAAGTGTAACATGTATGACACACGTAGCATATAGTGTACTCCCATTTAGATATGTACACAAGCGATTTCTCAAGATTCAAAATACTGAGTCAATCAACCAATAATGTACAAAACTAACAGACATAGAAACACTTATAGAGTATATGGATCAATAATATCAACTAACATACATAAGCCAGGCCGCTTTACTTTTTTTGCTAGAAGAGCATCATTTTTTTTGGCAAAGCTAGTACAACATCTTGGCCCTTTCAGATGCGTGCCACTTAAGGACCATCTATACTACTATTATTGCTGAATGCACATTCATCCCGATTGGCATATTTGTAGGTCTGGCATAGCAATCAAAATGAAATTTCTCAGAGTCTTATCAATTAATACAGACTCGTACTAAAAAAAATTACAAACCAAAAAACCAAAAACAATTATTACATGATCTCTAGAACAAATGGTTTGATCGATTACATGAACAAACAACACAAAGGTTATTCAACGATGGAAAAAACATTTCACCTATGATTTACCAAGTGGGAATTTAATTTCCTTTTTTCCTTCAGGACCTTAACAATGCGGTCAGTCTCAGCTTGCTTCATTTTGAAATCCACCAAACATTTAATGGTTGTCTTGAGTACTGCTTGTGATTGTGTTGTTTGCTTCCTCAACATGTCGACTTCATCTCTAAGTGCAGAAGCGGAATCTCTTTCTACCAATAGTTTAGCATCTAGAGCATCAGCAGTTGGCAATTCATGATGCACGATTGGGTCGGTTCCACTACTGTGGGATGATACAACGTCCATGGGGCTAACCTGTTTTGCCATTAAAGTTCTAATTGGATTCCGAAAAGTTGAAGTTAGCAAAACATCTCAACTGGGAGTTAGAATAGCAAACCAGTTAAACAAACAAGGAATTAAAGAGTTTGGATTGGATGCTGAAATGTAGTTATTAACATCATTGTAACCGGTTGCAGCAACAAAGCAGTTAAACAAACAAGTTTTGCAAAAGGTACCTGTTGTGGCATTGGAGTTTCTCTAGGATCCTGAAAAGTTGAGTAGCTAGTAACGTGATTAGAGAAACCGGTTGCAACAGCAAAGTAGTTAAACAAACAGGTTTTGCAAAACGAACATGTTGTGGCATTGGAGTTTCTCTTGGATCCTGAAAAGTAGAGTAGTCAGTAACTTGATTAGAGCAACAAGTTACAGCAGCAAACCTGTTACACAAATATATTTTTGAAAATGTACCTGCTGTGCAATTGGACTTCCAATTGGATCCTAAAAACTTGAAGTTGGTAAGATGATTACAGCAACAAGTTACAGCAGCAAACCAGGTAAAGAAGGAAGTTTTTGAAAACATACCTGTTGAGACAACGGAGTTTCAGTTGGATCCGGCAAACTTGAATGTTAGCAATCATAAATAAAGTGTTGCAAGAGCCATAAGAAACTAACATCAAACTAGTAAAACTAACCAGTTTTGGCAACGTATTTAATTAGACATGAACTAGTAAAACTAACAAGTTCTTGGCAACGTATTAAAGTAACAAGTCGGTACCGTTTACCAGCAACACAGACATCTGTAAATATCTTTGATGTAAGCAAAATGATTTCGACACACGTATATATATATATATATATATATATATATATATATATATATATATATATATATATATATAAGTTAAAAAGACGTTGTCCCTCATATAAACCTGACAGTTGTCTGTCTATGAACATACAAACATTACTAGTGCTACAAGTGATAACAGTAAACCATTTTAAAAAATAGGATATCAGAACGTAAATTACACATGAATTTTGCTGCACCCTAGAAGTACATATGACCAGCTATCTACGTGCTTAAGTAGCTATTTAAGTTCAGGAAAACAGGTAATTCTTAACAATAAGTATCAAACACATAGATAGGCGCAGTCTATAATAGGATTAACATGCTATGGCATTATGTAATCAGTAGCAAACTAAATTAAGCCAAGCAACGTAATTGAACAATTTTGCAATGAGTGGCTAACTAAAATTCCGAGAAGCACGTAACTGAACTTACACTAGCTCTTTGTACAGGCACACTGCAACTTGTTTTTCGCTTACATGGTTCTACGAAGGAGTCCATCGCATCAATTGCTTGGATACGCAGTCCCAATACTTCTTTCTTCCCACACTACATTGGTAAGTCGAAAGGTTAATCTGATAAGATGGTGCGTCCTTGATATGTTATATGAGGACGGCTTGTCAGACTAGTTGTAGCAACACACATCACACTGGCTTTTACTGTATATTTCATGCGATTACATTTGGCATATCGAGATCTAAGCAATCTACAATAGGATGAAAAGACTGGCATCCTTCACATTATTAGCGAACTCAGTTCATAGAAACAAGCAATTCAACCATTCTGTGGGTAAATCAAAAGTGCCACTGGAATATTTTTCACTACCCCAATCATACACGCAAAAAGGGGTGACGCAACCGTAGGGGCTGGTATGGGCGGCCGCCTCAGGTGGCTAGAAAGTGTGCACCTAGTTTGAGTCGTCCAGGTTGGCCCAGGCTAGTTTTGTTTGTCCCAGCGCATGAGCAGGCAATGTAAAAAATGAAGAAAACCGTTTCAAATTGGATGGGGCAATAACATAAGTGCAAGGCAGGAAAAATCCCCAATTCGTTCGCTCCAGCCTCCAGTCTGGTTTGCTCCTAACCTAGCCGCCACTGGACAGACCGACACATCACTTCCTCGCGCCCTCGTTGGACGCTGGTCGCTAGGCTTCAAGCGAATGGAAGGACAAGAAGATGAAGATCCAACCCTGGGTGTAGCCTGCATGGGAGGCAGCGGCGGCAGCACGGGCATGGCATCGAGCTTGCACAAACGGGCTGTCGCAGCTTGCAAGAGCAGCATGCGCAACGAGCAGGTACATCACATCCCTGATTATATCTAATTCAACTATTCAATTTCTGGCCAATAGTTAAACCTGACGGTGTTGTAAAACTGCTTGTATGTAGGGAATCTATAAGAAAATGAAACCAATTTCTGCTTATTTTATAACTCCCCCAATCAATACTGAACTGACTGAACCTGATGTGTCTAATCAAGTTTCCGGTGCAAACATACAAGCTCATGTTGTTCTTGAGCCTGAAGTGTCTAATGAACAGACTGTTAATGAAGGATTTGATGCAAACATTTTACATGCTCCTGGTGATGAACATATAGTGTCTAATGAAGGATCTAATGCAAGCATTTTGCAAGCTCCCATGATTTAGTGTCTAATGATGATCTGCTATGTTGAGAGAGAGAGAGAGAGAGAGAGAGATTTGCAGGAATTGATGACAAGCAAATTATAGTACATTTTCATGGCTTGAGGAAATGTCGAGGCCATCTACCAGAAAGTCCCCGTATCATGACAACCTAGCATAAATACTTTTCTAATCTATTGTTTGAAACTATTAGCATACTTGTCCAAGATAGATATATTGATATGCAGTTTGCGCACTGGTTATAGGCGCAATTACACTTGGATATTTTCGGCCAGAGAACGAATAATTCAAGCAGGTACAGTCCATGTTAGTAGTCCTTGTACACCATGTTGCATTTTGTGTTTTTTGGTGCTTACGTCATTTAGTGTTTTATAATCTGGAACTACTTTGGATCATTAGCTGGTTTTCAAAGTGGATGTAGCTTCACATTTCTCAAGTTATGTTGATTTCCGGAGTGCAAGTGCCTTCGTTATTTTTAAGTTAAATTTTCTCCCCTGGTAACTTGAATTCGTGGATCTGCCACTGCACATAAATCATACATGCAGGCCAGTATGAATTAAATGAAATGCATGGACTTATGCTAGCTCGTTGTACAGGCTCACTGCAGCTCTGCTTGCGCTTGGGATGTTCCATGTACAAGTCCATGTTACCACTTGCTTGGATGTGCAGGCCTTGTGCTCCTTGCATCCCCCTCTGCATTTTTGACACGGCGAATGGTTGATCAAATGAGAGCAATCGACCTTGCTGTTGTACCGGAGGACAGGTACTTACAAGGTTATACAGGAGTGCAGGATGTGTGCCAGATCCCGTAGCCGTCATGCTTCGCTAAAAAATGGTTTTGCTTGTTTCAGATGATATCTCCGGAAGAAATAAGAGCTAAAGTCAGAGTTGCATAGGCGTGTAAGCTAAGAGAGAAGTAAAAGGATATCCAAACATCATCGGAATAGTGCACAAGGGAGTGATATGTGGATACCTAGTTTGGGCCGGCGTTTGGGCATGCTCGCTTACCTAGAGTGCGGGTCACTTCAGAGCCGTTGAGGGTGATGCGCTGGCGTTGGCTGGCCGCGTACGGATGCAGATCTCGAGCGGCAGTGGAGCACTATGATGTGGTGGACGAGGCCGTCGATGAAGCACCAACGGCGTCAGGGGGTGGAGGTGCGACGATGTTCTCGGTGAAGTGGCCCCGGTGAGGTGGGAGACGGCGTCGGTGAAGCGCACCTGATGTGGTGGAAGTCGGTGTCTGAGGCACGTCGGCTACGGCGGCCGACATTGTGGGTGGACCACCCGGTGCGGTGGACAAGGGGGTAGATGAGGTAGCTCCGGTGCAGTGGTGAAGCGCGACCGTCGTCTTCGTCGTCGTCGTTCGGCACAGAGGTGGGGAAAGAGATGAGATGAAGGGCGATTCAAATTTTGCTTGGGTTGGTGGCGAATTAGGGATTTGAGAGCTCTGGGCGCGGAAGGGGATGGGGGAGAAGGAAGATTTTGCAGGGCTGGAATTGGGGCCGCCAGATATTTCAATCCGAAACGTGGAAGCGCGAACTTTTTTTGTCGTCGTTCTTTTGGGGGGGGGAGGATGGAGGGGGGTGCGAGCGTCTGTACGACACACGCGACCACCACAACACGACCCTGGTCTGCCTGGTGCACCTACATTTGAGAATGGAAATGAATCTTCTTTCATTGGCAAACGAATCTTGTACTATGTATTACCATGCCCGTGTTTTCCTTGCAAATAATTAGTCCTTCGAAACGAGATACTATGAATTAATTAATGAGGAGTTCTTTGAATTAGAGTCTGTTTGTCACATAGCGATCTCCAATTCTAACGTGGATTTCGCATTTCAGGGTATCCACGCTACTTTTTTAATACAAAATCATATATGTATAAGATGAACACCATGGTAGTGAAAAAACTTTGGATGGATTCAAGCATATGACCACACACATACAAAATACCACAACAATCGAGTCAAAATCAACCTTTCCAAACCTAGTATGGCACGAATTCGAAATAAATACGGAAGCCATATGCATGATCCTCAATTCAAATCTTACAATGTACACTAAATAAAACGTCAATTTTAAGTCTAGTACTATCTACATTCAAATGTTGTCTCGGCACTAACGCTACGTACTTCCTCTATTGATCAATCTTCCTCTCCTAACCACCTTACAAAGCTATTGGTTTCTGCACGTTCATTCTTTCTCTCCATGTTTCGATCTCTAACTCTCACACACCCGCCATTGCACTCCATGCCGAGCTCTCTCTCTCTCCCCCTCCCACCCTCTCTCGGTAGATACGTGCATTGCCTATCTAGACCCCCCTCCCTCCCTCTTGTGCGCACGCATGCACATTGTCTATCTAGGTCACTCTCGAGAGACCGTCTCACTCTTTCTTCTGCACAGCGGCCCACACTTGCTTAATCTCTCTCTCTCCCTTTATCTAAGTCTCGATTAACCTCGCTTTCTCTCACACACAAACGATATATCTCCCTGTTCGGGCATCGATCGACACACTCTATATTCTCTCACGTAGATTGTCTATCTAGATCAGTTTCTCCAAGACGTTCCACTCATTCGACCTCATGGCGGCCCACGCTCGCTCAATCTCGCTCTCTCTCTCTCTCTCTATGCATGTCTCGATTGACCTCGCTCTTTCTCACACACAAATGATATATCTCCATGTTTGGGCCTAATTCGGCATATTCATGGTGTATACTCTCACACGCACATTGTCTATCTAGGTCACTCTCTCCAACCTGTCTCACTCTTTCAATCGCATGACGACCCACACTCGCTCAATATCTCTCTCTTTATCTATGTAGCTATTGACCTTGCTTCCTCCCACGCACAAACGATATGTGTACCTGTCTGCGACTGGATCATCTCTCAAGCTCTCTGTTACAGCCCTCACCCTTCCCAAAAGCTCAATCGGACAATATCTATCCACAGCATATATATCTTTTCAATGAATGTCGGGGCACACTCACTTTGTCTCTCTATCTATGTCTCGATTGACCTCGCTTTCTCACTCCGTCTCTTCCACACATTGAAGCTACCTCTCCATCCCTCGCAGAGCCGGAGCTATTTACATTGCGAGGGGGACTCCAACCTTCGATTAATTTGTGAAGGCATTTATTCCGGTGGGTTTAGATTATATTTTTGTAGCATTCGCCCCACAACTACTCCAAACACCGTTGCAACCCCCGCCCCTTCCCCAATTGTTCTCCCTCTGGATCGGTCACTGCTCTCTCGCACGCCCTTTCTAACCTTCCACGTCTCACCATGGTATTTTTGCAAAAAAAAAACTCTGGTGTTCTCTTTAATTATTACAAATAAGCTGCAAACTACACACTCGGAGTCCACCTATAATGGAACAAATTTTGACCCAGAAATTAAAGTGCTACAAACTACACACCGGGGGGCCCAACTGTCATGGAGCAAATTTGGAACAATGTCTACACCCCTATATAGTGTGCGAATAACTTTGAAAGATGGTCGTTGGATGAAGCCAATCCGATGGTGCAGAGATGGCAAATCCGAGCACCACTGGCCGTTGGATATCTTTACATTCCACCACATTCTGCCACATGTACAATCTAGAAGACTGCATGGTTGAACTTAAGCATAATGCACAAACCTCAAAACACAAGCACTTCTCCTTTGTTCTAGAATCTTCTATATCATAATTGCCCAATTTTCTTTTTTTAAATGAATTGCCATTATTTGTTTTTACTTTATGCTCTACAATGCACAATTCCATGAATCTTAAAATAGATTAACTTTTTTATAAAACTTATTGATTTTGAATGAGATGAACTATAAGAATTAAACGAACATCTATATCATGCATATATGAATCAAAGCTTACATGCTATGGAGTGGTATTTATTCATAATTTGGTTGTCAAATCTCATGCGTGCAATGCACGTGTACCTTACTAGTATAAATTAAAAATGAAAAAGGACGAGGATCGAACATGCGAACAGGGCCTTCAAGCCGCACGTCAATAGGCAACATAGTAGCAACGTTTGTTGTACTCCCCTTTGTTGATATAATGTTTTTATATTACCACAGCCTATTTAATGGACAACATGTTTTTATATTAACTTTAGTACATTAGTGGGATCGGCTCATGAGCACATACTATTCCACTTCACTTACTAGTGGGTTCCATGTCTGCTCTCTCTCTCTCTCTCTCCCCTCCACTTCTACGTTTAGACACACGGGCAAACACGAAGAACGCGCGGGCGGTGTGGCCGTTGACCGAATCTGGACACGTTCACAAGTTACGGCACCAATTTCACGTAATCCCTACTCTTATAAACAACAGAGTTGGTGATGATGGTGTGCCTGCCATCCTGCAATATAGGCCGTCCGATTTATATCTGACGGATAGGAAGGAAACTATGGCAATTTTGCAAAAAGATACCCTCACCCCTCTCCACATTTTCAAATAAGGCCTTCCCTCGTTCATCCTTTTCTCCCACAAGATAAACTACGCATACAAATGCATCTTGATGTTCCGTGCAACGCACGGGCATCTTGCTAGTACTAGTACTAGCATTGGAGTATGTAACAAGTTCAGGAACAAAAGTGACCGTGACAGACAAGTTAGGCTAGTAGTATCTACTAACAATTAAATATGTGGATAAATAGATGTATCGCCTATAGTGCTCGAACAAGGGGACTGCTCGCGCCCTACAAGTATTTGGAACTGGCTTCCCTAAAAATATATTTGGAATTGACGTGGTATTTAATATGAAATGTTTGCGATGAGAAGGAATACATGTCGCATGATGACGTTTTATATTTAATTTGATACGGCTCTAGCAGAACATTCAATCGATCAAACTATAGATTTCATTCAGTCTGACTGCGACTTTACATTCATACCATGATCGAACTAAAATAAATGCAAATGATAAATCCCAAACGTTCGGATTTTAAGCATGGCAATCCGAACGTTTTTCATGGCATATTTAGATCACGCAGCGGCGGCGGAGGCGTCTTGCGGTGGGAAGCGGCTCCTCTGCCATGCTTTGTGTGTCGTCGGGCCACTGACCGGCGGCGACGGCGGCGTCTTGTGCCGTTGTTGACGTACTCCTGGACGTTGGCCCTAGCTTCAAGGAAGGCCAGAATGTTCTGGATTTCGGTCTCCAGGAGCCAGTCAACTGGCGGGAGGAGGCGACTAGCGTTGGTGCAAGGAAGCAATCGACGGCGGCGATCCATGCCGCTGAGGGGGGCACTGGCACTGGCGCGGGGACATGCTCTGGCAACGGCGCGGCGGAGACATTCGTGTGCACGGGCGCCAGCACGGGCGTGCGCGTCAGTGTACGCGCAGGCGCATGCGCTGGCAGGTGCACGGGCGCGTGAAAGTCAGCGGGGACCTCGTGGAACCCCGTGGCTTCAAGCTCGGCGATAGTGTGCGGCTCCCAGGCCATCAATGCCACGGGGATTGGCGCTGGCACAGTGGGGGCGACGGGAGCTGGAAAGGGAGTGGGGACAGGCGCGGCGTCTTCCCGCAAGGTCAGTTCAAGCTCGTCCCAAAAAGCCTTATGTTCTTGAGACTCCGGCTGGGTGTCTTCCTCAGGAGACTAGAAGACTAAGGGCAGACCATCGTGATGCGGCATGGCGTACGGTGAGGTCAGGCTGGTTGGAGGTAGATGACAGGAGAATCCGAGAGGAAGAGAGAAGATTGTAGCGAGACCGGGGAGTGCGGGGGTGATTTAAACTACGGCGCCAGCGCCATTAAAAGTGGGGACAGTTGGGAGGAAGGTGGGCGGCGGAGCCTGGTCAAAGGGCTCACCTCCCGGTGAGCCTGCGCAGCGGCCTGCTCGCACGCCTCCCGGTCAGCCGACGCAGCGGTCTGCTCGCACGCCTCCTGTCGACTCACACGCTTGCTCGGACGGCACCTGCCGATGAGAAGCGGGACTCGTGGCGGCATGTAGGTCTAACGCCCACGGCTTGAATAGTGAACTGTTCGCGTTAACGTGACATGTCTTTGTTCCAAAATACCTTGGCTCTTCATTTGTGCAACTTTTCATAAGCAGCTTGTCTCTTGAACAAAAAAATACGACAACCTATTTGTGCCACATCACGTGACCATGCTCAGTTTCATGAATTTCAGGTCAGTTTTGGATTTTCTGGAATTTAAAATCTAGGATTCGAAACAATATCATAACCTGCATCATGCAATAAATTTTCAAGCTATACATCTTAATGTTGTAGATGTTAATATTTCTTAAGAAAGGATTTGGTCAAACATTTTGCTTAGTTAGACTTCAGACAAGTTATATTTGTAGAGTAAAAACATAATCCCTCCGTACCAGTGCATTGCCTTATATAGTAACTCTAGTAGGCACGAACAATGCACGAACAAAATCAACAAACGGAGCTCCATTCTGTGCTCATCCTAGTGTAGTACTATTAGTACTAGGCAATGGAGTTGACGGGTGACCTTGGGTAGCGGCGACCAAGGAAATTGAACTATGGTCGGCACGGTAGGTAATGTGGGCTAGTTACTAAAGCATCTCTCCATTGTTCATCGGTTGTCATTATGGACCGGGGACATGAGGGGAATTTCCTAGGGCTGGAATTCTGGCCACCAGATATTTCGACTAGAAACGCGGAGGCTCGAGTGGAGGCGTGAAGTTTAATATCGCGGTTCTTTTGGTTGGGGGTTGGCTAATGTGCGTACCACACACGCCACCACGAGGACACGAGCCCGGGTCTGGCTGGTACGCCGTCGGGTGCTACCATTCGAGAATGTGAAAGGAATCTTTTTTTAATTGCCGAACGAATCTATATGTATTACAATGCAGGTATTTTCCTTGCAAATAACTGGTCATTCCAAAAGGCACGGTAATTGATTTATGACAAGTTCTTGAATTAGAGTGAGTTTGTGATATAGTGATCTCAATGTGGATGTATGACCATGCATGTATGACACGAATTCAAAACTAAAATGTAAGCCATGCATGGTCCTCAATTCAATATTTAAAATGCACAATAAATTGAAACATGAATATTAAGTCTAGTACTATGTACATGCAAATGTTGTGTTTAGGTCTTTCCATCGACAACCACCCCAACCACCACACATACTTCATGTATCGATCGATCTTCATTTCTTTGTTAATAGAGCTATTGGTATCCGACACACGCGCGCTCATTATTTCTCTTCACGTTTCGATCTCCATTTATGTCACACCCGCCCACACACTCTCAACAAATGTATTTCTCACACACAACCTAGTCATGCCCTCCATGACAAACCCTCTCTCTCTCAAGACACGTGCGTTGCTTTTGTAAAGCACCTTCACTGTGCGCGCGCGCACACACAAAGTCTATCTAGGCCACTCTCGGTAACTATCTCCCTGATACGTCTCCAACGTATATATAATTTATGAAGTATTCATGCCATGTTTACAACAATTTTATATGGTTTTGGTATGATTTGCATGGAACTAACCTGACCTGACGCTGTTTTCAGCAAAACTACCGTGGTGTTGTTTTTTGTGCAGAAATGAAAGTTCTCCAAATGAGTTGAAACTTTTTGATGATTTTTTTTGGAACAAAAGAGACCCCCGAAGCTTCGTGGAAGGACCAGAAGGTGAAGGAGTAGAGCACAAGACACCGTGGTGCACCTGGGCCCTTGCCCGTGCCCCGGTGGGTTGCGCTCACCTCGAGGCCCATCTTAGCGTGAAACCAACGCCAAAAAATCCTATAAATACAGAAACCCCCAGAAGTAACCCTAGATCAGAAGTTCCGCCGCCGCAAGCCTCTGTAGCCACGAAAAACCAATCTAGACCCCGTTCCAGCACCCTGCCGGAGGGGGAAATCATCACCGATGGCCATCTTCATCATCCCGGCGGCCACCATGATGAGGAGGGAGTAGTCCACCCTCGGGGCTGAGGGTTTGTACCGGTAGCTATGTGTTTAATCTCTCTCTCTCGTGTTCTTGAGATGTCATGATCTTGATGTATTGCGGGCTTTGTTAATATAGTTGGATCATATTGTGTTTTCCCCTCTCTATCTTGTTGTGATGAATTGAGTTTTCCCTTTGAGATTTCGTTGTTATCGGATTGAATACTTTTATGGATTTGAGAGCACTTGATATATGTCTTGCATATGAATACCCGTGGTGACAATGGGGTATTATATTGATTCACTTGAGATATGTTTTGGCACTCAACTCGCGGATTCCCAAGGTGACATTGGGGTAATCTATGCATAGGGGTTGATGCACGTTCTCGTCTTTTGTTTCTCCGGTAGAAATCTTGGGGCACTCTTTGAGGTTCTTTGTGTTGGATTGAGTATTATGAATCTGAATTTGCTTTGGTGTTATTTTAGTACGAACTCTTGATAGATCGATCGGAAAGAATAGCTTGTGTTATTTTAGTATGAACTCTTGATAGATCGATCCGAAAGAATAACTTGGTGTTATTTTAGTACGAACTCTTGGATAGATCGATCGGAAAGAATAGCTACAAACAATTTCTTCTTATGTTCTCCGCTAGATAGGAACTTTGGAGTGATTCTTCATCGCACTTTGAGGGATGGTTATATGATCCAATTATATTAGCACTGTTGAGGGATTGCACTAGTGAAAGTATGGACCCTAGGCCTCATTTTCAAGCATTGCAATACCGTTTGTGCTCCGTTTTATCAATTGCTACCTTGCTGTTTTTTTATTGTTCTTATTACAAAAACCTATATCTACTATCCATATTACACTTTTATCACCATCTCTACGCCGAACTAGTGCATCTAAACAAATTACCATTGTATTTGGTGAGTTGGGGACACAAGAGACTTTTTATTATTTGGTTGCAGGGTTGTTCGAGAGAGACCATCTTCATCCTACGCCTCCCATAGATTGATAAACCTTAGGTCATCCACTTGAGGGAAAATTGCTACTGTCTTACAAAACTCTGCGCTTGGAGGCCCAACACGAGTCTAGAAGAACAAGTTGTGTAGTAGACATCAAGCTCTTTTCTGGCGCCGTTGTCGGAGAGGTGAGTGCTTGAAGGTATATCTTTAGATCTTGCAATTGAATCTTTTAGTTTCTTGTTTTATCACTAGTTTGTTTTATAAAAAGAAAACTACAAAAAAATTGATTTGAGGTGGTCTCATGTTGTTCATCTTTATAATGTCTTTCTTGAAAATGATGGAAAAGAAAATTGTGCTCAACTGATAGAAGAAGAATTCAATAAAATGTTTGGCATGAATGATGAGCATGATTGCAATGTTGTTAGTATGAATTCTATAAATATCCAAAATGCTAATGATGATTGCACTAGTCATGAAAAAATGTTTCTTATAAGCATGTCAATTTTTGTGGAGTGGAAAGACTTTGTGAAGACATGCCTTATAGGGATATAGGGATGATAGATTTTGTAAGAAGCATAAACATGATAGAACTGATTTTTTGCTCAAGGTGATAGATAAATTTGCTACAAAATTATGCTCTCTTTATCCTATTACTTGTGAACTTTGCAATAAAGTTGGTCACCTTAATTTCCAATGCATGCTTTTTCATGATCGAATCATGTCCAAATATTGCAATAACTTGATCACCCTTGAACTTTATAATGAACTTTGTTTATTTTTGGGGTGTGAAGAATTGTCACATAAAAATGGTTGGTTTGAAGCATTCATATTCACGGACCATGCTGAAACTAATTTGAAAGAAATCCATATGTTTTGCATGGTAAATTGCAATGAGAATGCTTATATTGCCAACTATAGAAAGATGGGAAAACCAATAGAATATAAAAGGAGTACTAATGAAAGGGTAAAGATCTCTACTTTCCTTCCTATTGTCTCTCATGATGAAATAGGTGACGAGAAGGAGCTCCCTATTCAACCAATCTCATCAATAAGAAGCTCGGAAAAATTAATTAAACCCACACACGATGTGGTGAAGAAGAAGAAAAGAAGAAAGAGAAGAGGTAAAAAGGTATCTCTCCCAAATAATGTTGCTCCTATTATAGTTGTGCCTCATGAAAATGAATCAAAAATAATTGTGGAAGCTGATGCACTTGATGATGATATTGCTTCTTTGTCTTATGGCACAATGTCCGAAAGAACTATTGATGATGATTTTGTTCTGCCTATTGCTTGTTGTGATGATTATGATTGGGAAGATAATGATACTTCTTATAATCTTGAAAATCTTTTTGGCACCAACTTGGGAAATTATGATGATAATAATTGTTATTCTATTGGTGCTATTCATACTATTAATGATGAGAGTGATTATTCTTATGATATGCCAAGCCATAAGCTTTGGGATGCTATGTTTGATGAAGATGATATTTTTAGTCACCCAAGTTTTAATGAGAATATTTATTATGATGAAAGCATGCCTCCTATCTATGATGATTATATTTATGAAAGTGGATTTGGAGATGTCATGACTTTATTTAATGATGAATCCACTATTTTTGAGGAGGTTGAAATTGATTATGAAAACAAAGTTCCTATATATGATGATTATGGTGATGACATGTATGCTATAAAGAATAATGATAACCATGAAACTTGTCATCATGATTTTAATTTTCAATCCCATGATAGTTATTTTGTTGAGTTTGCTCCCACAATTATTGATGAGAATAAATTTTTCTTATGTGGAGAGTGATAAAATTTCTATGCTTGTGGATCATGAAAAGAATGCTTTATGTGATAGTTATATTGTTGAATTCATTCATGATGCTACTGAAAATTATTATGAGAGGGGAACATATGCTTTTACATATTGCAATAATATCAAGTTTCCTCTCTATGTGTTGAAAATATTGAAGTTATACTTGTTTTACCTTCCTATGCTAGTTGATTCTTGCTCCCATAATTAGTTTGCTCACAAAATCCCTATGCATAGGAAGTGTGTTAGGCTTAAATGTGATTGTCATGTGATTCATGATGCTCTCTTTATGTTTCAATTCTTTACTTTTATGTGAGCATCATTGAAATCATCATGCCTAGCTAAAAAGGCATTAAAGAAAAGCGCTTGTTGGGAGACAACCCAACACTTTTATCTACTGTTTTTGTGTGTTCACATGGTTAGTCTACTGTAGTGATCTTGTTTTATAGCTTTTGTTTCAATAAAGTGCCAAGTAAAGCCTTTGGGATAGTGTGGATGATAGTTGACTTGATTCTGTGCAAAAACAGAAACTTTTGCGTCCAGTGCAGAAATTCGTGTCTTTTACTCGAACGTGGAAAAATTCTGAATTTTTTACATATGATGGGTATACAAATTTTCTACGTTATCCTAATATTTCAGAATTTCTGGAGTTATATAAGTATGACCTTAATTCAGATCTTTACATACTGTTCTGTTTTTGACAGATTCTGTTTTCAATGCATAATTTGCTTGTTTTCTAGTTTCTATGGCTTATATTGCTTAATATAAATTATGGAAATTGTAGAGTATAGTAGGAATTGTGTGATAAAAATTATGAACCTTGTATTTGACAGTACCAAAGTGAATGATTTGTCTTTATCATACTAACCTATCTCACGAAGTTCCGTTAAGTTTTGTGTGATTGAAGTTTTCAAGTTTTGGGTGAGATATCGATATGAGGAGAATAAGGAGTGACAATACCCTAAGCTTGGGGATGCCCAAGGCACCCCCAAGGCAATATTCAAGGAATATCCAAGCAACTAAGCTTGGGGATGCCCCGGAAGGCATCCCCTCTTTCGTCTTCAACATTATCGGTAACCTCACTTGGAGCTATATTTTCATTCGTCACATGATATGAGTTTTGCTTGGAGAGTCATTTTATTTTATTAGTATTTTCTTGCTGTTATTTATAATTTTGTTTTTCATCTTTTATTTCAATAAAAGTGGCAAGGATAGCCATCAACATGCTTATTTTGCAAATATATGAGTTGCTGTTTGAAAACAGAAAGTTTATCGCTGTTGCAATAATTATCCAGAAAATTAAGAATGTGATAAAGTGTTGAAACTTTTTGAAAAATAATCTCTGATAAATTTTCTACAGTTTGGTAAATTTTCAGAATTTTTGGAGTTAGGGAAGTATGAGTACAATTGCACTCTTTACAGACTGTCCTGTTTAGACAGATTGCTGTTATGTTCGCATTGTTTGCATATGTTTGCTTGTTTAATGATTCTATTTGAGGATAGGAGTATTAAATATGCAGAGGCATTTAGTATGCAATGTTGAATAATAATTTTAGTGATTTGCTACAGTAGAGAATGATAAGGTTTTTTGCATTGATTTATACTAGCTTATCTCACGAGTTCTTGTTGAGTTTTGTGTGGATGAAGTTTTTAAGATTTAGGAAACCGTGATATAAAAGGAATTAAGGAGACACGAAAGCTCAAGCTTGGGGATGCCCAAGGCATCCCAAGATAATATTTCAAGAAGTCTCAATCATCTAAGCTTGGGGATGCCCCGGTAGGCATCCCACCTTTCTTCATCAGCAATTATCGGTTAGTCTCGATTGAGCCTAAGTTTTTGCTTCTTCATATGATGTATGCTATTCTCGGAATGTCATTTAATTTTTGTTTTCCTTGCTGTTTTAATAAAATACTTAGATCTGAAAGTTTTTTTTTAATAAGAGAGAGTCCTCACATAGCTACCCATTTACTTAACTACTCGCATGATCTTCACTTGTATCTTTTTGGAGTAGTTTGTCATTTACTCTCGTGCTTCACTTAGATTATTTTGAGAGTTGAAAATTTTGAAGAAATACTTACGCTCTCGTGCTTCACTTAAATTTATTTGAGAGCTTGTTAGTAGCAATGGTAATACATAAATTTAGTCCCAAAGTAATGGATATTCAAGAAGGATATAATAAAAACTTTCATGTAGATCACTGGATATGATAAGTTTGATTTCTTGCAATAGTTTTGCGATATGGAGATAATAATATGTGAGTCATCTTGGTGAGTAATTATGCTTTAGTAAGAATATTGGTGTTAAGGTTTGTGATTCCCTATGCAAGCACGAAAGTCGATAATTGTGCAATGAAATTTCAACCTACTTGTGGTGCATTATTCGGTGTTAGTTATGCTCAATGCTCGTTTATGTGAATTTTCGTTTCTTGGTTGGTTGCTTATCAATCTATTTGCTAGCCTCCATTTGTACTAAGTGGGAATACTACTTGTGCATCCAAATTCTTAAACCCAAAGTTGTGCCAAATGAGTCCACCATCCTACCTATATGTGGTATTTCCATGCCGTTCTAAGCAAATTTTGTATGTGCCATCTCTAAATTTTCAAAATGATTTCCTTTTCGTGTGCTCGTACTGCTCATGAAGCGGCAGGGGGTGGCCAATATTTTCCATGCTAGATGTGTTATTCTCAAGATGAGTGTTTATTCACTTGTCATTGCACGAGAGTACGGCAAAGGTATTAGGGATGCCCAGTCCCGAAATGAAAAATGAATTTACTTTATGTTGTCCAATAATAAATTCCTTGGAAAGTTTTGGTATGGAGGGCACCTGTGGACACGGCTAGCCATGGATCATGAAAGAATGGTGGAAAAAGGAATAAACTTTATTTTCTGTTTGGGTACCGCCTATGATATATGTAGCATGGAAAGTGTTGGGAATTACTCGGTCGTTTTCGTTGACGGGAAAAGTATGCCTCTCAAAGTTTTTATCTCTCAATTTAAGCTTTGAGCTCTGGCACCTCTACAAATCCCTACTTCCCTCTGCGAAGGGCCTATCTATTTACTTTATGCAATTTTTATTTTTATTTGAGTCTCCATCTTCTCTTATAAAGCACCAACTAAGGGCCACTATGATCGTACTTGAGCATTGGATGTAGCTAATATTCGAGTGTGTCTCATGAATGGATCAATGATTGAGCATGATGGGCTAGGGATAACTTTTTTTAGTGTTGATATTTTGAAAGACATGGTTGCTTGTTGATATGCTTGAGTATTGATGTCCTCATGTCAAATTATAGACTATTGCTTTGAATCATTCAAGTACAAATGTCCATGCTACAAAAGAAAGATTATATGATGAATATGATAGGTAGTTTTCCACAACAAAAATTCCATTTTCAATTGCTACTTTATTATAATAAGTTTCATGAGAAAGAGTTGTTGTTATGATGCTAGGAAAAGTGATTGAAATTATCATTGATCAAACTTATGCACTTTGCTAGCATTCACACTTCATAAATTATTTCTTTTATCATTTAACTACTCGAGGACGAGTAGGAATTAAGCATGGGGATGCTGATACGTCTCCAACTTATCTATAATTTATGAAGTATTCATGCCATGTTTATAATAGTTTTATATGGTTTTGGTATGATTTGCATAGAACTAACCCGGACTGACGCTGTTTTCAGCAGAACTACCGTGGTGTTGTTTTTTTGTGCAGAAATGAAAGTTCTCCAAATGAGCTGAAACTTTTTGATGATTTTTTTGGAACAAAAGAGACCCGCGAAGCTTCGTGGAAGGACCAGAAGGTGAAGGAGTAGGGCACAAGACACCGGGGCGCGCCTGGGCCCTTGCCCGTGCCCCGGTGGGTTGTGCTCACCTCGAGGCCCATCTTAGCGTGAAACCAACGCCAAAAAATCCTATAAATACGTAAACCCCCAGAAGTAACCCTAGATCAGAAGTTCCGCCGCCGCAAGCCTCTGTAGCCATGAAAAACCAATCTAGACCCCGTTCCGGCACCCTGTCGGAGGGGGAAATCATCACCGGTGGACATCTTCATCATCCCGGCGGCCACCATGATGAGGAGGGAGTAGTCCACCCTCGGGGCTGAGGGTTTGTACCAATAGCTATGTGTTTAATCTCTCTCTCTCTCGTGTTCTTGAGATGTCACAATCTTGATGTATCGCGGGCTTTGTTAATATAGTTGGATCATATGGTGTTTTCCCCTCTCTATCATGTTGTGATGAATTGAGTTATACCTTTGAGATTTCGTTGTTATCGGATCGAATACTTTTATGGATTTGAGGGCACTTGATATATGTCTTGCATATGAATACCCGTGGTGACAATGGGGTATTATATTGATTCACTTGAGATATGTTTTGGCACTCAACTCGCGAATTCCCGAGGTGACATTGGGGTAATCTATGCATAGGGGTTGATGCACGTTCTCGTCTTTTATTTCTCTGGTAGAAATCTTGGGGCACTCTTTGAGGTTCTTTGTGTTGGATTGAGTATTATGAATCTGAATTTGCTTTGGTGTTATTTTAGTACGAACTCTTGATAGATCGATCAGAAAGAATAACTTGTGTTATTTTAGTACGAACTCTTGATAGATCGATCGGAAATAATAACTTGGTGTTATTTTAGTACGAACTCTTGGATAGATCGATCAGAAAGAATAGCTACAAACAATTTCTTCTTATGTTCTCCACTAGATAGGAACTTTGGAGTGATTCTTCATCGCACTTTGAGGGATGGTTATATGATCCAATTGTATTAGCACTGTTGAGAGATTGCACTAGCGAAAGTACGGACCCTAGGCCTCATTTTCAAGCATTGGAATACCGTTTGTGCTCCATTTTATCAATTGCTACCTTGCTGTTTTTTATTGTTCTTATTACAAAAACCTATATCTACTATCCATATTACACTTTTATCACCATATTTTCGCCGAACTAGTGCACCTATACAAATTACCATTGTATTTGGTGAGTTGGGGACACAGGAGACTTTTTATTATTTGGTTGCAGGGTTGTTTGAGAGAGACCATCTTCATCCTATGCCTCCCACGGATTGATAAACCTTAGGTCATCCACTTGAGAGAAAATTGCTACTGTCCTACAAAACTCTTCGCTTGGAGGCCCAACACGAGTCTACAAGAACAAGTTGTGTAGTAGACATCACTCCGTCCAGCCCTCACTGCAGATTCGCTGCACAATATCTCGGTGTATCGTCTTTAACATTCAAGTGTACGCTAGGCCACACTCACTCGATATCTCCCTCTAAAAATGACTCGATTGACATCGCTTTCTCGTGTCGTCTCTCTCACACATAGACGCTCCTACTACACCTCTTGCATAGGCGAAGCTATGTAGATTGTCGGGGGGTAACCCCTCGACCTTAGATAAAATTTTGAAGCTCTATTTAGGATTGTTTGGATTATATTTTTTGAACATTATATTTGTCCCCACCCTCCGCACCACCGATGGGTTTGTGCACCCCCCCCCCCCCCCACGAGAAAATATCATGTGCCCCCACACCTTAGATGCTATATGGTGATACGAGTTCCTTGGAGCGTGTAGATCTGAGATATAGCGGCTCACAGATGTCTTAATATTTTTACAAGAAACCTTAATGAGTTTGGGAATTGCACACAATTAGTACCAAAACACTCAGATGCCCTTGGATCCCATATCCAACGGCCTTGAAGCTCATATCATCATAGCATCTAAGATGAGGGAAGACCTCATATTCTCTTGTGTTTAAGAATATCACGTGCTACCACACCTTAGATGTTGTGGTGATACAAGCTCCTCAGAGCCATTGGATCTGAGATCCAACGACTCCTTGGTGGTTCAAATGTTTTTGCAGAAAAGCCCCCAAAGGGTTTGGGCACAGCCCACAAGCACAAAGACTACTCAGATGCCATTGGATCTCAGATCGAATGACCTCGAAGCTTGTATCACCGTAGCATCCAAGCTGCAAGAGCACCTGATGTTTTCTCGCACGGGGGAATATGAGGTGCTCCCACACCGTAGATTCTATGGTGATACGAGTTCCTGGGAGATCTCACGGCTCGCAGTAGGAGATTTGAATGTTTTTGCAATATATGCTTCAAAGAGTTTGGGAATTGGTCGGAAAGTACAAATACTATGCACATGGCATTGGATCTCAGATCCAACGACCTAGATGCTCGTATCACCATAGCGGCTAATTAAGCTGCGGGGAGCACCTAATATGAGCTACTAGGAGCCGTTGGATCCAAGATCCAGCGGCTCACACGAGGCCTGAATGGTTTTTTGCTAAAAATCCTTGAAGAGTTTGGAAATTGCGCATAATTACAAAGACTACTCCCAAGCCATTGGATCTCAGATCCAACGACATAAAATCTCGTATCACCATAGCATTTAATCTGCGGGGAGCATGTGATATTCTATGCCGATGTCATTTTTGTTCCTAAACTTCCAAAATACGTGTAACTGGTGCCGTAACTTGTCTAACCGCACAAAGTGTTTGTGCGTCATTGATCAAATTTGGACCTAAAACTAGCAAATCTGAAGGACGAGATTCGAACCGGCAACCTGGAGTACAAAGCGTACGTCGATAGCCTGAAACCGCAACAGTTATTACCTTTGTCGCATATCTTGATTTTATACAGTATTACGTTGAGTAGAGTAGAGGGAGTGGCTCGTCAGCAGGTGCATTAACATTGACTGACTTACTGGTGGGTCCCATGTCTGCCATCTCTCTCTCCTCTCCATCTAGTAGTACAACCTTTAGACGCAGGGGCACACACGAAGAGCGGCACGAGCTTCCCGTGGTGTCATTATAACTTAAAAAATGCTAGGAAAATAGATGAATCGCCTAGAACAAGAGACGTTGTGGCTGGTCGAGATGGAACTAACCACACCTATCCTCTGTGCCACGTTAGCATGATGAAGCTGTGTGGCTAGTGGGGTGTTTTCGACCGACTGGCTGGGTCCCGAGGTCGAACCATAGGTAGTTTGATACAGTTTATTTTTACACGCACATTTTTCCTCCGTGCCGAGACGTGGCACACCCTACCGCGCGGTTTCTGGGTCCTCCCGGGTGGTGCATGCATATTTTGTTCTTTGCCGAGATGTGGGACGCCCTACCGCGCATTTTATGGGTCCTCCTCGGTCGTAGCGCCGAAGCAAGTAAATGAGTCGTCAAATCACAAAAGCCCACCTTTCCCGTCGAGTACATCAGTGAAGCACGGTGGCTAGCTAGTTGGGCTAGTGCGACCGAGTAGCTAGGCCGCCGCCACATTTGTTTTTTCACCCCTTTTTTTCTCTCCTTGTTGTTAGGTAATTTTAAATATCCACCGCTGCGTTGCACTGGTCTTTGGGTGCGGCAGGCGCGGCAGGATTTTTATTTTTTTGATTGACGGGAATAGGCACGGCAGCAATTAGTCATGATGACTCTGCCAGTAAAACCAACTGCTCTGTGAAGTGAAAAGTCGTCGACTGGTGTTTTCCCATGTGAAAACCAAAAGATTCACCCTGCTCCTCGGCTGGCTCCCTCCGCCTTCCCGTAGATTGCATTACCTTTCAGCCATTTTGCCCCCTTTGCTTCCTCTCCCCATTGCTACTACCTGGTTCCATGGCGGCGCACCAGATGACGGACTCTAAGGTGAGGCGCCTGACACAGGAGCTCCATGCCAAGGATGCGGAGCTGAGGGCCAAGGACGTGGAGCTCCGTGAGCTCAAAGAGGAGAGAAGTGCCATGCTACTCCTTTATGTGCGGGAGTTCACGGAGCTTCAAAAGCGGCAGGCGTCCACCAAAAAGATGCTCGAGGCGTTGGCGGTGTTGCTGCAGAAAGCGGGAGATATGATAGGCGGTCAGGCGAGCCGGCTGGAGCGTGAGCGGGTCGATCATGACGAGGTCCAGGATCGCCTCAACCACTTGATGGACCATGTTGCCACACACGTGTTGCGGCTGCGCGATGCCTACCGTCGTGCCAGCGTGACCTTGCCGGCCATCGGGCTAAACCCGTTTGACCACCCCGTCGGCTTCAACGAGCTGCGGCTTCCTGACCTGGTCTCCTTCTTCACCTATATCTCCAAGGAGCTAAGCCATCTCCGCGTGATGGTGGGGGCAGAGCTGGACAAGGAGGGGTTGCGGGCGGCCACCGCCGTTGCCGGGCGAATCCTCTCAGGGCTTCGTCACCAGAATCCATTTGTGCCATTGGACGTCGTCTTTGACGAGCTGGCTCCCGTCGACCGGGAGCGGGCTCTGCGGGTGGTGGCACCCTGCATCACCAACGTCGTGCACCTCAAGAAGCAGAGGGACTTCGGTGATGTTTATGCGTCCTCTGCATGGGCATGTCGATGTCTTTGCGCAACATGACCGTTGGATCAAACTCAGACGGTGTAGATCAGTCACTGTAGCACAAAGCATGTGGGTGTGTTTGGTTGCATTCTCATCTCAATATAGTTGTTCCCTCTTCGTGCATGCTCATCTCAGCACCCCTCTTCATGCATGCTCCTAGTGTATTTGTGTTAACCTACTACTGTGGACTCATGCACCCTTCATGCACTCTGCCAAACACCCAAAAGTGGGTCGAGAAGGGAACTTTTGCTCCCATGCACCCTTCATACACCCTGCCTAACACTGATTCGTGCTTCATATTCCATGGAGTACTGTAGCACCATACTCTTCGTGCGCTGTAGACCTAGTTCTGTTAACATTGATCTCACTGTTCATTCTCGACTAGACAGTCAAGAAAGGGGTATGTTACATTACTGTTCATATAGTTGACATGCGCACAACATCATTTGTTATCGTCATATCTTACTACACTAGCAACAAGATTATATAGTACTGACGTATGAACCACTTCACATGCCTAGTAGTAGGAGTACTGTGTAAGTTCAAGTGGTTGCCGTGTTTCGCACTCCTCCATCGTAAGAGTGGAAACGCTTGTTGTAATCACTTTTTTTTTTCCAGAAACAATGGACACACTCTACCGTGCAGATCCTCCTCGACGGTCGTCGGGAACCTTGCTACTCACTTTCGCCGATGTGTGGGACAGCCAGCATCGGGGTCCACTTGCCATGCACTAAATTACTCCGTACTAGAGTGCACAACTGCATGGTAGACTACACCAGTCGAAGCGCTGCAGTAATGCCCAATGAGCCGTCAAATCACAAAACCCCCACCTTTCCAGCAGTAAGTTGGACGGATGAAGCAACCATCACTTCACTCTTCTCCCTCATCTTCCTCTCTTGAAGAAAACCCCAACTCGCTTCTCCCTCATCTTGTTCCTCATTTCTTAAAGAAAACCCTGACGCGCTTCTACCATTGTTCTTCTCTCCCAAAGAAGGAAAGGTGAGCGCATCAATGGTGTTGCTTGTGGCCAAGGCCCTGTCTTGCAACCCTAAGACTGATCCTATAACTCCCGCTCTGTTCTTCTTTTGGGTTTGTGATTATGGTTTCTTTTCTTTTATTTCTATTTGACAGTTTCTTGATGGACCCTGGAGCACCGGTCGAAGTGATGTCTATGGCTCTGGCCAAAACCGTCGAGGCTCAGGGTACGAAGAAGTGCAAGCACCCCGCCGAGACTACCGCAGACAAGCTCAAGGCCATCGCCCTGTCCAAGCCCCCTCTCCGGGATCCCTCGTTAAGCAAGTCCAGGTAATATCTCTTCTTGACTATCTTTTTGGCGATCTTGATCGTGTTTTTTCATCTAACACGCAGTACTAGTACTAGTAGTACAACTTTCTGGGTGATCTTGCATGTGATTTTTGTGTGGCAAATGATGGTTCTAAATTGCTCTTTTGACTAAAACATGCGAGAGGTTGACATACATATGATTATTGCACATAACACTGATTTCTTATAGATTACTTTCAACTACTTTATGAACATCAATGCTAGATGTAGGAAATGCAAGATTTTAGCTCTCATGCCTTTGAAGAGAGTATAGTAGCCTCAGTAACTTGTGTTATGGATATTGCAAGTAATCCCTCTGCTCTCATGCCTTTGAAGACATGTTCTAGTGTCTTTGATCACTCATTTATGTGCGTATATGTAGTCTTATATGGAGTAAAATATCGAAAATCATCTTATATTTCTGAACGGAGGTAGTAATAAAATATTTGGTTTTTTGTTTTAATTAGAACCAGGTCCGCGATGGAGATGAAGTTCTCAAAGTCATGCCGTGTGAACTGGAAGACCTGAGGATGAGTTCTACTACTAAACTATCCAGCTGTTGTGTCCTTGTCGCCATGTGTCGTGAACAAGTGTTTTTCCGTAGCTTTGTTGTCAGGCGTGTTCTCGAGGGTGTACTTCACCACAAAAATTTCCTATCTGTGCCTTCGATTACGAAGGGTGTCGTTCTTGTAAAGCTTCCCGACAAATCTGATGCGGACTGTCTTCATCGTCATGTTTATGAGTGGAAAGACCACTCTGTTAGGTTCTCCAAGGTTGGCGAGATGGCGATGGTGCCGGTAGACATCTGTCACAAAGTCCATGGCCTAGTCAGTTATGTGGGGTACATCCCGTAGGTCGGCGGCAAGAAATAGTGTGCAGAGTTTAATAGGTGCAACTTTGCTTGTCTGTAGTAAGTACTATTGTTCAGTACTTGATTTGTGTGTGTGAACCCTGTATTGTTTAGTACTGCCACTTTTGTTGTGTGGTGAGTCCTGAGAATAATCTATGTTAATGTCTGTCCACTCAAGTCAGTCTATATATTTTGAAGTATCCGGATCATCTTTTTTGTGAGGACGGTTTATCAATTATGGTTACACTACAATATCTGTATGCATTGCAGGGTTTATCGCACCCACCAGGATTTCCAGTCCCATGGATATTCGGCCCATATGATTTGTCACGACCTTTGGACTGTCCTGCTTGTGGGAGTAAGCGGGTGCCCTGCATGCCACCCGTATTTGGACGATCAACCTTCAATTTAGAACTTGAACATAGTGATTTCCTGGTAAGGATTCACTCATGTCACATCAAGTAAATCTTATTGATTTACTGTCTAAATCTTATTGATTTAGTGTCATGTTTTGTTACTTTTGCTGCAATTTTACGTTGCAGGTTTTGCCATGTGATATTCGTTACAGAATAAACCATTTGGTTTGCTCTATGATGGTTATTTTTGCAGGTTTCACTTCTTATGTCGTGTCAGTAACAAAGGCACTGTCCATCACTTATATTACTAGACACAATTGGATCAGTCTGTTGTCTGAGTACAATTTGAAGCCCTATGATGAACTGCAGTTTGGTTTAACAAACACGTCACAATTAGTCCTTCTCGTGTTTAAAAGAAGTGAAGAAAAAGACTGGATCAAGGTCATGGAGCCTAGTGAAGTTAGAAAGCTGAAGTATGAAACCATAGCAGACCAGAGACGATCGCTGCTGTCTCGCACATCGGTACCACCTTCAGCATCGGATCGAACACCGGCACCTTCTCCGACGGCACTGGCTCTAGCACTGACAGTGGCAGCAGCTCATTCTGATCCACCGGAGGATTGGGAACCGACCGCGTTAGTAGATCAGGCTGATCTACCGGAGGATCGGGCACCGACACGGGCACCTGCTCCGACACCGGCACCAGCTCCACATGGAGAACCATCTCCGCAGCAGCAGCGGCACTACCAGTCGCACCATCACGGGCACCAGCAACGGCTCCAGCACCTGCACCAACACTTGAAGTTGCACTTGCTTCTGCTCCGGCCCGTGCAGCGGCAACAGAACCAACACTTGCAGCGGCAACAGTCTGGGCTGCAGTTCGCACTGCATATACCAAAGTCCTTACAAAAACCTACATCTCCACCTTCTTGGTAAGCATTGGCAGCCCAAGTGCTTCGTTCTTTTTCTTTCCATGTTGTTTCACATGATTCACTGTGTTGATCTAACTGTTTGTGTATGTCTTCTTGTTTGCAAAATAGAGAATTCCTAGAGCAACGAGGGAGTCGTTCAATAATCTGGGCGACCATGGCCAAGTTTCTCTTACCATGCGCAGCCTTAGCGTGAATGAACCTGCTCAATATACCGTAAGTACAAAGGATGGTTGCATCATGATTGATGCTAAAGGATGGTCAAGGTTCAAAACTCTATCAAATATTGCGGTAGGGGATGATGTCAAAATCGAACTTTCTCGGCAAGGAGAGCTGGTCCAAATCAACTTTGAAATTCTTCAGTAGTAGCATGCAACTGCCGAACTGATCTATCCTCCGAGAGCTTTTGATGTAATAATATGGCATGGTGAAACAAGTGTCCTGTATGTATAAGTAGTATGACAGTATTATTTATCATGTAGGATATCGTGAAAGAATTGCAACTCTAATTGCTGGTTAGGAACTATCGTTCGATTTCATTCTAACAGCTGCCGTGCTTTATTTAATTTTTTGTATTCGCCTTGTGACAGCATCTAAAACCAGCGAAGTACCGATCGCTTGCAATATGAAATGCACTGAGTACAGATCGCTACTTTTTTTATGGCCAAACTTGGATAAACTTTCTCAAGTGTTACGGACTGAAAGTTGGCGCCCGAATGTTGATGGAAATAGCAGAACCTGGTCTCATCTTCACTATGATCTTCCACCCCGAGGTCATTCCAGTAGTTCATCCATGTTAGTTTTGTATCTGGTTCTTGGATGTTGCCTCGATTACTTCTTAATCCACCTATTCTGTCTAACTAATCATAATTTGACTTTAGAAGTAGCAACGATTTGTGATTCCCTTCTCTCACGAAGATGCTACTTCTAACTAATATTTCTTATAATTGGTGGCACGTTTAGGTTATTTCAAAGTTAAGCACACTACTTGTTTGTTATTCTATAAGAACTCGACTGTTACTGATGGCACTGAACTTGACTGGGACGACATCCACCAGTTCCTACACTTTATTGATCGTCTTGAGGTCCTTGTGGGGAGTTTCAATGGTGGAAGGCCACGTGGGATATGTGTGCCACTGGTGCACATGTTGAACAGGTCCAACTATGTCAAGAAACTTATGGTACGAGCTATTTTCGGTTATATATGTTGTTCATAAACTCTTGCTTATACACAGTTTTACAGATGTGATCTTCTTGGAACAGAAACTGCCCAGTTCTATTGTTCCTATACAGATGCCTGACCATGGTCGGGTCAGACTTGCGCTTGGTCACAACATGATGTTTATGTCGACCTACTCCATTTCCCTTGGAGGTGAAAATATACTTATTCATGGGTGGTCTCAAATAATGAAGGCCCATCCATCTTGGAGAATAGGACAGAAGATTATGCTCATGCTTTTCCATGGCTCTAAAGCGAATATCCTATTTATTGACCACATTGCGAGAAGAAGCCGCTTTCAAAAGGTTGTGGATGCGCGGGGTGGCGCCTGGGCCTTGTCCTGGGGCTTGGTGGCCTCACCCTTGGTTAACTGTAGGCAAAGTAGCACTGTTCGAGGCGTGCTTTGTATGGTTGAACCTGTATAAGTACTCATACTGCTTTCAGCTATGGTTGTTAAGTGCCCCTGCTGGTTTCAGTTAAGGTTGTTAAGTACTCCTGCTGCTTTCATAGTTTGTCGTGTTTCTTCTGTCTCGTCTTCCTCCGACCGCCAAAACCAAACCAGCGCCGGTGGGGTCGCCTGCTCCCGCCTCCCATAGCTGGCTGCGCCTCAGCGCACGCATTGCCGCCCCACTATTTGCTAAATCGTTAATGCCGACGTCCGAGGCCTCGCCATCATCCTCCGCGCGCTTTGGTGCGCTCGCCGCGGCGCCGCCCTCTCGCGTTGTCAACATGGTCAACAAACAAGAGGAATCGGGAGAGGACTGTACGTCGAGAGGATGACAGTAGGGACCCACCATGTCCATGGCCGTACGCAAGCAAGTTCCTCACTTTTTGTTATATACTCCATTGTCAGCGTATACAAAAAGAAAATGCTTCCTCCAAGTGTTTTGCTGACATCTGGGACCCTAGACATTGTCAGCGTATAGTCAATAGACAAGAGAACAACACAAGATCGGCTGACACCTGGGACGTAGCTGCTCGAGCAGTATTTTTTTTTGTTATTGTTGAGACGGAGCAGGGTTTCAACTGGGTTGTGGCCCATCTAGCCCAGGCTTCTATTTTTCGTTCACCACATGACCAGCCCAACTATTTTTTCTTTGTGAAAATGGCTAGCCCAGTTTATTTTTTCTGAAGAATACCCAATCCAGGCCTACTTATTTTTCGCCGCCCTGCTGGGCTGCAACTTTTTCAAGACGGCTACAAATCTTAAAAGTAATATGAAACGGGCTGTAAATATAAAAAACACACGAAAAATTGGCAATTACTTTCAAATTCCTGAATTTTTTCACATTTTCAGATTCCAATTTCACTGGGCTTTAACCTAATTTAAATATATCTTCAAAGTACTTTAAATCTGGCTCGACATTTCGGTATTAAAAATAGTTTGGACCCCACCAAAAAATGTGAAATTTAGTTTAAATTTTTAACCCTGGCCCTGGCCAACAAAAAAATGGACTGCAATAAATTGCATAAGAAGTTGCAATGAGCTACAAATTATTAAAAAATAGGGAATGGTCTGACTTGTGGGCCTATTAAGTTGACGCGTATGCAAGATTTTTTTTACTTATTATATATGTCAACAAACGATTCTAGCAGACGTGACCGTTGGATCTTGGTACGTCTCCAACGTATCCATAAATTTTTATTGTTCCATGCTATTATATTATCTATTTTGGATGTTTTATCTGCATTATTATGTTATTTTATATTATTTTTGGGACTAACCTATTAACCTAGAGCCCAATGCCAGTTTCTGTTTTTTCCTTGTTTTTGAGTTTTACAGAAAAGGAATACCAAACGGAGTCCAAACGGAATAAAACTTTTGCGATGATTTTTCTTGGACCAGAAGACACCCAGCAGACTTGGAGATGAAGTCAGAGAAGTCCTGAGGAGGCCACAAGCATGGGGGCGCGCCCTAAGGGCTTGTGGGCCCCTCGGAGCTCCCCTAACCCTAATTCTTCCTCTATATATTCTCAAATATTCCCAAATGACCAGAAGCGTCCACCAAAATACTTTTCCGCCGCCGTAACCTTCTGTACCCATGAGATCCCATCTTGGGGCTTTTTCGGCACCCTGCCGGAGGGGGATTCGATCACGGAGGGCTTCTACATCAACTCTATTGCCCTTCCGGTGAAGCATGAGTAGTTTACCTCAGACTGATACCCTACAAGTATAGGGGATTGCAACAGTTTTCGAGGGTAGAGTATTCAACCCAAATTTATAGATTCGACACAAGGGGAGGCAAAGAATATTTGTAAGTATTAGCAGCTGAGTTGTCAATTCAACCACACCTAGAGATAAATTATCTGCAGCAAAGTGATCAGTAGCAAAGTAGTATGATAGTTTTGATAATAGTAGCAGCAGCAATAGTAACGGTAACAGTGATAGCAGTGATATTGTAGCAAGTGCAATACTAATAGCAGCAGTAGTAACTTAGCAAGATCAATATGTAGGAAAATCGTAGGCATTGGATCGGTAATTTGTTGGATGATATTCATCATGAGACAGTTATAACCTAGGGCGATACGGCACTAGCTCCAGTTCATAAATATAATGTAGGCATGTATTCCGTAAATAGTCATACGTGCTTATGGAAAGAACTTGCATGACATCTTTTGTCCTACCCTCCCGTGGCAGCGGGGTCCATATTGGAAACTAAGGGATATTAAGGCCTCCTTTTAATAGAGAACCGGAACAAAGCATTAACACACGGTGAATACATGAACTCCTCAAACTACGGTCATCACCGGGAGTGGTCCCGACTATTGTCACTCCGGGGTTGCCAGATCATAACACGTAGTAGGTGACTATAACTTGCAAGATCGGATCTACAACATAGATATAATGGTGATAACATAAACGGTTCAGATCTGAAATCATGGCACCCGGGCCCAAAGTGACAAGCATTAAGCATGGCAAAGTCATAGCAACATCAATCTCAGAACATACTGGACACTAGGGATCAAGCCCTAAGAAAACTAACTCAATTACATGATGAATCTCATCCAACTCCTCACCGACCAGCGAGCCTATGAAGGAATTACTCACTCCCGGTGGGGAGCATCATGGAATTGGCGATGGAGAAGGGTTGGTGATGACGAAGACCGAAGACCCCCCTCTCCGGAGCCCCAAACGGACTCCAGATTTGGCCTCCTGATGAAGAACAGGAGACAGCGGTGGCTCCGTCTCGTGAACGCGATAATTCTTTCTCCCCCATTTTTTTCTGGAAAAATAGGATTTTATAGCGTTGGTTTCAGGTTCTGCGGGGCCACCAGGTGGGGACAACCCACCTGGGCACGCCTGGGGGGGCAGGCGCACCCTGGTGGGTTGTGCCCACCCAGGTGCCCCCCTCAGGTGGCTCTTGGCTCCATAAATTCTCTTATTTTGTATAAAAATTCCTCGCAAAGTTTTGTTCCATTCCGAGAACTTTTATTTCTGCACAAAAACAACACCATGGTAGTTTTGCTGAAAACAGCGTCAGTCTAGGGTTAGTTTCATTCAAATCATGCAAATTAGAGTCCAAAACAAGAGGAAAAGCGTCAGGAAAAGTAGATACGTTGGAGACGTATCAACTCCCCCAAGCTTAAACCTTTGCTTGTCCTCAAGCAATTCAGTTGATAAACTGAAAGTGAAAAAGAAAAACTTTTACGAACTCTTTTGCTCTTGTTTGCATAAAGAAGCTTAAACAGCTCCTAGGTTTTTAGCCAAAATTATAACTAACCATGTCGACAATAACTCTTAAAAATTATATTAACTCATATCAATGACATAATCAGCTAGCGAGCAATAATAAGATATCTCAAATGGCAACACGTTATTAAAACAACCACGATATAATACAATAGTGGTATCTCGCTAGCCCTTTCTGAGACCGCAAAACATAAATGCAGAGCACCTCCAAAGTTCAAGAAGTGACCAAACATTGTAATTCATGGTAGAAAATATCCAGTCATGATGCACCCAACATTAACTACACACAATGCATAAGCATGACCGCGGTGCTCTCAGGTTTTGGCGCTTATTTGAGAAGGTGATGACACAACATAAAAGTAAATAGATAGTCCCTTCGCAGAGGGAAGCAGTGATTTGCAGAGGTGCCAGAGCTCAAAGCTTAAATTGAGAGATAAAAATATTTTGAGAGGCATACTTTTCCTACCAACGAAAACGACTTAGAGTTTCCAATACTTTCCATGCTAGATATATCATAGGCGGTTCCCAAATAGAAATTAAAGTTTATTCCTTTTTCCACCATTTCTTTCACTTTCCATGGCTAGCCGTATCCACGGGTGCCCTCCATACCAACACTTTCCAAGGAATTTATTATTTGACAACATAAAGTAAAATCATTTTTTATTTCGGGACTGGGCATCCCTAATACCTTTGCCATACTCTCGTGCAATGACAAGTGAATAAACACTCATCGTGAGAATAACACATCTAGCATGGAAAAATATCGGCCACCCCTCGCCGCCTCGCGATCGGTACGAGCACACAAAAGAGAAATTTATTTTGAAAATTAGAGATGGCACATGCAAATTTACTTAGGGCGGCAGGGTAATACCGCATATAGGTAGGTATGGTGGACTCAACTAGAATAACTTGGGTTTCAGGTTTTTGATGCACAAGCAGAATTCCCACTTAGTACAGGTGAAGGCTAGCAAATAGGTTGAGAAGCGGCCAGCTAGAGAGCAACAACGGTCATGAACATGCATTATGCATAAGTAACATTGGACACTAGCATGAGTAGGATATGAACACCATGAACATAAATATCATAGAGGCTATGTTGGTTTTGATTCAACTACATGCATGAACATGTGCCAAGTCAAGCCACTTGAACATTCAGAGGAGGATACCATATCATCATACTTCATCACAATCATTTTAACGCAATGTTGATATCCAAGATAAATCATTATTCACTCCCAGCTACTTATGCATGGCATGAGAAACTATAATCTCTAATTGTCATTGCAAACATGTTTAATCATAATGGGTTGAATCATGGATACTAGGTTAAACATATTTACAAAAACAGAACAAGTCGAGTTCATACCCGTTTCTCTCTGCCACGGCCAGTTCATCGAAAATTCACCATTATTGCCTTTCACTTGCACGACCGAACGATATGAAAATGATAATAGTGCAAGAGTGCCATGTACTAAGTTGGAATCTGCAAACATTTTATTCAAAAGGAGAAGACAAGGTAAATTGGGCTCTTTGTTAGATTAACAATAATGCATATGAGAGCCACTCAACATTTTCATCGTGGTCTTCTCCTCGGTATGACTCAATAAAAGAAAAGAAGTTCAGAAAAACACACTAAAATATTTTTGGAGTTTTTGGTTTTCTGAAAGAAAGCAAATAAAAAGGGAAAAACAAAAACGAGAAAACTATTTACACGGGAAAATGCCCAACAAGCAAAAGAAGAACAAGGAAATCTTTTTGGGTTTTCTTTTTAGTGCTACAGCTAACTACTCTAGAAAGAAAAAGCAAAAAGAAGCTGGAAATATTTTTGGATTTTCTCAAAGTTTTTCAAACACACAAGAAGAAAGTGAGAAAATAAATTTAAGCATGGATAATGCAATGAAAAAGTGTGAACACCGACAATTGAAATGTGTGAACACGAATGTAAAGTCGGTGAGAAACACGTACTCCCCCAAGCTTAGGTTTTTGGCCTAGCTTGGTAATCAATCAATAGCCTGGATAGTAGTCGGAGTGGTAGCTCATGGAGGCTCTTGGTTCGGATGTCTCAGCCTGCCGTGCAGCCACAACCGCCGCGTTGTGGGCTCGGGCCTCGCTCTCAAGAACAAAATATCTTCCCCTGCTGCGATAATCAAAGAGAGCAGGCACAGGCAAATATGTGTATACGATGGACTCTTGGTTGAACAACAACTTGTAGGTGAAATTATCAGGTTTACCCTTAAGGATTTTATGACGCTTCACAGCATCAAAGTCTAAATATTGCATGGGTAAAATAGGGTCATATGGTAAAGGTGAAACACCCAGCTCTCTCGCTAAGCGTGTGGCATAAATTCCACCATAAAAATAACCACTATTAGCGTTGTGCTGCAACCTATGTGCAACAATCGCTCCAAGATTATAGCTTTTGTCACCGGTGAGAGCGGCGTGTAAGAGGCTCAAGTCTGGAGCACAAAGTGTACTACAATCTTGTTTGCCTACACTACATTTCCCATTGAATAATGCAAAGTATTGAATTGCGGGAAAATGAATGCTCTTTATTCTACCTTGCGTCACTCCCCTATTCCCACCGTAGCAAAGGCTAGACAAAAATGTTTCGAACTCAGCTCTTGGTGGTTCGTCAAGCGAACCCCAGAATGGAATTTTGCAGTGATGAGCAAACCTTTCTAGTGATAAGGTAAATGAATTTTCATACAGTTTAAATGACACCCTAGACTCACGGGGATGGAATTTAAATCCTTTGACAAATGATTCAGTGAGAGTGTGGTATTGGGTGCACTTATCTAATATGTAGGGACCGAGGTCGGCATTGTGAACATATTGCTCAAATTCCTCCTTAATGCCCACACTCACCATATAATCATCGCATGGCCAGAAGCATGTTTTGGTGGCGGCATCTCGTATGGAACTTTCACTTGGTTCAACATAAGACCGACGAGCGGAGCTGTCACTAGAAGATGCCCCCGAGGATCTCCTCCTCAAAGAACTCCTTCCAAAGAGGTTCATCATATTCGCGTACAATTTTCTGAAAATTTATTGGGTGACAAAAATTTTGGCAACAAAACTTTACAATATTGGTAACAACTACTCATAGGGATGCATAGAGGCCATAGCAAGCATTCAAACTACTTAAAACTCTAAGAATTCAACATGCAAGCTCAT
This sequence comes from Thinopyrum elongatum, assembly GCA_011799875.1. Taxonomy (NCBI): domain Eukaryota; kingdom Viridiplantae; phylum Streptophyta; class Magnoliopsida; order Poales; family Poaceae; genus Thinopyrum; species Thinopyrum elongatum. The sequence continues at coordinate 370,189,741 of CM022299.1, read as the reverse complement.
CTACAGCAGCACCAAGAGTAGCTAATTATTCAAAATATAAACAACTAATGCAAAAACTAATTGGACACACGGAGGAGTCACATACCAAGCAACAATCCCCCGAAACAATTTCGGAAACGGAGCTTCGAGCAAAGAGATCAAAATCCAAGGGTTTGAGAGAAAGAACATGAGAGCAAGAGCAATGGAGATTTTTTTCTGGAGGTAAGTGAAGATGTGGGATGAAGAGATAAGTTAGGGGGCCCACGTGGGGACCACAACCCACCAGGGTGCACCTGGGGGTCCTGGCGCGCCCAGGTGGGTTGTGCCCACCTGGTGCACCTCCCTCTGATATTATTTGCACCAGAAATTCTTAAATATTCAGAAAAAAATCGTATTAAATTTTCAGGGTATTCTAAGAACTTTTATTTTTGGGTCTATTTTTTATTGCACGGGAAAAATCAGAAATCAGACAAAACATGGCATTTTATTTTATTTAACTAATAGGAACAAAAAATAAAAGGTAGGGACAGAAGGTAGTGCTCACTAAATTCATCAACTTCATACCTCTCAAAAATGATCCATTAATAAGGTTGATCAAGTCGTATTAACAACCACTTTCGATTAGCATGAAACCGAAGAACTTTCGTAAATCACTAAGTTACCTCAACGGGGATATGAATGTCCCCAACAATAAACATTTCATATTTCTTTTTGGTAGTAGGTAGAGGTAGTTGAAAACTTCCAATAGTGATTGTCGGAGATTTTTCTATAACATTAATACCATTCACTTGGAATTGTTTCTTCGGAAAGTGCACCGTATGCTCTTTACCATTGATATGAAACGTGACCTTGCTTTTATTGCAATCAATAACAGCCCCTGCAGTATTCAAGAAAGGTCTACCAAGGATAATCGACATGTTGTCGTCCTCGGGCATCTCAAGTATAACAAAGTCAGTCAAAATAGTAACATTAGCAACAACAACGGGCACATCCTCACAAATACCGATAGGTATGGCAATTGATTTGTCAGCCATTTGCAAAGATATTTCAGTAGGTGTGAGTTTATTCAAGTCAAGTCTTTTATATAAAGAGAAAGGCATAACACTAACACCAGCTCCCAAATCACATAAAGCAGTTTTCACATAATTCTTTTTGATGGGGCAAGGTATAGTTGGTATTCCCGGATCTCCATGTTTTTTAGGTACTCCATCCTTAAAGGTGTAATTAGCAAGCATGGTGGAGATTTTAGCTTCTGGTATTTTTCTCTTATTAGTGATGATGTCCTTCATGTACTTTGCATAAGGAGGCATTTTCAAGATATCAGTCAAGCGAGTATGCAAAAAGACTGGCCTCAGCATTTCAGCAAAGCGTTCAAATTCTTCATCATCTTTCTCTTTAGTTGACTTATGTGGAAAGGGCGTAGATTTTTGAACCCACGGTTCTCTTTCCTTATCGTGTTTTCTAGCAACAAAGTCTCTTTTATCATATCTTGCATTTTTGGGTTGTGGGTTATCAAGATCAACAGCTGGTTCTATCTCAACATCATTGTCTGGTTCTTTATTATTTGTTTGAGTTTCTTCATGAACCTCATCATTATCTTTTTCATTATCAGAAGGTGAGTGTTCACTGCCAGATTGAGTTTCAGCATCAGAGATAGAAACATCATTATCATTATCAGGAGGTTTCTCTACTTCAGGTTCACTAGAGGCATGCAAAGTCCTATCATTTTTCTTTTTCTTTTTCTTTTTAGAAGGACCAGGTGCAGTGGTGTTGTTCCTTTGTGATTCCTGTTCAATTCTTTTTGGGTGTCCCTCAGGATAAAGTGGTTCCTGAGTCATTTTACCTCCTCTAGTTGCAACTCTAACAGCAAAGTCATGTATGTTGTTATTCATTTCATCAAGCAATTCTCTTTGAGATTTAGCAACTTGTTCTAGTTGAGTTTGAACCATAGAAGCATGATTCCATACACCTCTAACATCATTTGAGATTCTAAACAACAAGTCACTTAAGCGAGTATTCATATCAGAATTGTATTTCAATTGTTTCATAACATTTGCATTGAAGTGATCTTGTTTTCTAATATAGTTTTCAAACTCATAAAGGCATTGGCTAGGGTGCATATTGTGAGGATTATCATTATCATTGAATTTCATTAGAGGATTTACCTCTACCACCGTAGGTGGTGGTGGTGTATCAAGCTCATGTATTTCTTCAATAAGAGGTAAATTTTTGACATCCTCAGCTTTAATACCTTTTTCCTTCATAGATTTCTTTGCCTCTTGCATATCTTCGGGACTGAGATATAAAATACCCCTCTTCTTCATAGTGGGTTTAGATGGTGGTTCAGGAAGAGTCCAATCATCATAGTTTTTCAATATGTTATTCAACAATTCTTCAGCTCGTCCAATAGTTCGTTCCCTGAAAACATAACCAACACAACTATCTAGGAAATCCCTAGAAGCATCGGTTAGTCCATTATAGAAGATATCAAGTATTTCATTTTTCTTAAGAGGATGATTAGGCAAAGCATTAAGTAACTGGCAAAGCCTCCCCCAAGCTTGTGGGAGACTCTCTTCTTTAATTTGCACAAAGTTAAATATTTCCTGTAAGGCAGCTTGTTTCTTATGAGCAGGAAAATATTTTTCAGAGAAGTAATAAATCATATCCTGGGGACTACGCACACAACCAGGAGCAAGAGTATTGTACCAAGCTTTAGCATCACCCTTTAATGAGAACGGAAATAATTTGAGAATATAGTAATAGCGAGTTTTCTCATCATGAGTAAAAAGGGTGGCTATGTCATTCAACTTAGTAAGATGTGCCACAACAGTCTTAGTTTCATAACCATGGAAAGGATCAGATTCAACCAAAGTAATTAACTCTGGGTCGACAGAGAATTCGTAATCCTTATCATCAATAAAGATAGGTGAGGTAGCAAACTTAGGATCATATTGCATTCTAGCATTCAGAGACTTTTCTTTATACTTGCATAATAATTTCTCTAGATCATTAAGAATATCTCTAGTTGTCTCCTCATTCATAACATAACCTTCCGGTACCTTAGGCAATTCATATCTAGAAGGGCTAGTTCTAGTAGGTGTTTCAATATTTTCAGTTTCAAGCTCATCATCAGATTCAACAACATCATGTTGTCTTACTCCAGCAATTTGTTCATCAAGAAATTCACCTAATGGCACATCATCATCAAGCAAGGTACTAGCATCATCATAACCATTCATAGCAGAAGTAGCATCATCAATAACTTGCGACATATCAGAATTAATAGCATGTGGTGGTGTTGCAAGTTTACTTATAACGGAAGGTGAATCTAAAGCGGAACTGGATGGCAGTTCCTTACCTCCCCTCGTCTTAGAGGGAAAAATCTTAGTCTTAGCATCCTTCAGATTCTTCACCGGGATATTAAGGCCTCCTTTTAATAGAGAACCGGAACAAAGCATTAACACACGGTGAATACATGAACTCCTCAAACTACGGTCATCACCGGGACTGGTCCCGACTATTGTCACTCCGGGGTTGCCGGATCATAACACGTAGTAGGTGACTATAACTTGCAAGATCGGATCTAGAACATAGATATAATGGTTATAACATAAACGGTTCATATCTGAAATCATGGCACCCGGGCCCAAAGTGACAAGCATTAAGCATGGCAAAGTCATAGCAACATCAATCTCAGAACATAATGGATACTAGGGATCAAGCCCTAACAAAACTGACTCAATTACATGGTGAATCTCATCCAACTCCTCACTGACCAGCGAGCCTACGAAGGAATTACTCACTCCCGGTGGGGAGCATCATGGAATTGGCGATGGAGAAGGGTTGGTGATGATGAAGATCGAAGATCCCCCTCTCCGGAGCCCCAAACGGACTCCAGATCTGGCCTCCCGATGAAGAACAGGAGACGACGGCGGCTCCGTCTCGCGAAACACAATAATTCTTTCTCCCCCATTTTTCTGGAAAAATAGGATTTTATAGCGTCGGTTTCAGGGTCTGCGGGGCCACCAGGTGGGGACAACCCACCTGGGCGCGCCTGGGGGGGGGGGGGGGCAGGCGCGCCCTGGTGGGTTGTGCCCACCCAGGTGCCCCCCTCAGGTGGCTCTTGGCTCCAGAAATTCTCTTATTTTGTATTAAAATTCCTCGCAAAGTTTTGTTCCATTCCGAGAACTTTTATTTCTGCACAAAAACAACACCATGGTAGTTTTGCTGAAAACAGCGTCAGTCCGGGGTTAGTTTCATTCAAATCATGCAAATTAGAGTCCAAAACAAGAGGAAAAGTGTTAGGAAAAGTAGATACATTGGAGACGTATCACAGACCTATGGGTCCATAGCTAGTAGCTAGATGGCTTCTTCTCTCTCTTTGATTCTCAATACCATGTTCTCCTCGATGTTCTTGGAGATCTATCCGATGTAATATTCTTTTGCGGTGTGTTTGTCGAGATCTGATGAATTGTGGATTTATGATCAGTTTATCTATGAATATTATTTGAATCTTCTCTGAATTCTTATATGCATGATTTGATATCTTTGTATTTCTCTTTGAATTATCGGTTTGGTTTGGCCAACTAGATTGGTTCTTCTTGCAATGGGAGAGGTGCTTAGTTTTGGGTTCAATCTTGCGGTGTCCTCACCCAGTGACAAAGTAGGGGTAGTGAGGCATGTATTGTATTATTGCCATCAAGGGTGAAAAGATAGGGTTTTCATCATATTGCTTGTGTTTATCCCTCTACATCATGTCATCTTACTTAAGGCGTTACTCCGTTCTTTATGAACTTAATACTCTAGATGCATGCTGGATAGCGGTCGATGTGTGGAGTAATAGTAGTAGATGCAGAATCGTTTCGGTCTACTTGACATGGACGTGATGCATATATGCATAATCATTGCCTTCGATGTCGTCATAACTTTGCGCTTTTCTATCAATTGCTCGACAGTAATTTATTCACCCACCGTATTATTTGCCTTCAAGAGAGAAACCTCTAGTGAAACCTATGGCCCCCGGGTCTATTTTCCATCATATATTTTCAGATCTATAAACCAAAAAACCCAAAAATACCTTGCTGCAATTTATTTACTTTTATTTTGGTTTACGTTTTAGTAATCTTTTATATCTATCTCTATCAGATCTCACCTTTGCAAGTGACCGTGAAGGGATTGACAACCCCTTTATCGCGTTGGGTGCAAGTGTTTGATTGTTTGTGCAGGTGCATAGATTGGAGACTTGCATGTATCTCCTACTAGATTGATACCTTGGTTCTTAACTGAGGGAATTACTTATCTGTACTTTGCTGCATCACCCTTTCCTCTTCAAAGGAAAAACCAACGCAAGCTCAAGAAGTAGCAGGAAGAATTTCTGGCGCCGTTGCCGGGGAGATCTACATCAAGCCTACCAGGTACCCACCATAAACTCTCATCTCTTGCATTACTATATTTGCCATTTGCCTCTCGTTTTCCTCTCCCCCACTTCTAAAATGATTTTCAGAAAAACACAAAAAGATTTGCCTTTTTATTCGCCCTTTTTCTGTTTGTCTTTTCGTTTGCTTTTTGGTTGCTTGTTTGCTAGATCGGTTTGTTGCCACCATATCTGAATCTGGGGAGTTTATCATTGAAAAAGATAGCAATAAACTTGATGGAAGTTTTAATGATTTTGCCAATAATGATCCTCATGGAGAAGAACCTACTATTATCCATACTAAAAAACTCTGTGTGGGTAGCGGTAATATTATTGGAAAAGGGGTTATTCAAGATTTCTTTACTTGTGCCGGTACTTTACCTATGCTTGGAGGGTCAATTCTAAATAAAACAATTAGCCTTGTAGATGCAATATCTTTGCTTATAGTTGAATTTGAAAGACAATTTGTTCACATACATCCTTGCATACAAAGGCTTTTACTAGAATTCTCCAATATTCATGATCCTTCCATTAAACATGTCACCACTATATTTTTAGCTCATGAGTTTAGGTTTATCATGAAAGAGGCTGGTGAAATATTTCCTCATTATAATATTAATGGTGGTTGTCCCCGAATAGAAGAGATCCTTTTTAATCAAGAAGAAACGAGGAGATTACAATCTCCGGATTATGCTGCTTATAATGAAAACCTAAGAAAGAAAGTCCCTACCGATGTTTTGATTGATAAAATTTCTGAGCTCAATGACAATTTTGCTATACAAAATAATGGATTATAATTTGTGCTTAGGGATAGACTTAGGGCTTTTAATCAAAGGAATGTTTACAATGAAGAAATAATTATCAAATGCAAAGGGCCGAAGGAGGAACCAATTCCTCCCAAACTTGATCTTATAGATCCTTGCCCTATCAAATTTAGCCCCTTTGATTATTATTTTTTGCCACAAATAAAGCTTGCTGCCGAAAGGAGGGAATATGAGATGAGCATGGATGATCTCCCTCACTTCTATGACAATACCTAGATCTATGTTTTATGCCTAGCTAGGGGCGTTAAACAATAGCGCTTGTTGGGAGGCAACCCAATTTTATTTTTATGTTTTTATGTTTTTGGTTCTGTTTTTCAATAATTACACATTATTACATCTGTAATAATTGTGTTTTGGTGTTTTAATTAGTGTTTGAGCCAAGTAAGACCTTTGGGATGGCTTACGGTGATAGTTGATTTGATCTTGCTGAAAAACAGAAACTTTGGCATCCAGTAACAGAATTATTTAAATTCACAGGAGAGTGAAAAAACCCTTAATTTTATACACAAGATTTATATGCAAATTTTACCTGTTTTCCTAATTTTTCAGTATTTTTGGAGTTACAGAAGTATTATAACAATTCAGATCTTCGCAGACAGTTCTGTTTTTGACTGATTCTGTTTTCCATGTGTTGTTTGCTTATTTTGATCAATCTATGGGTAGTATCGGGGGGTATGAACCATGGAGAAGTTGGAATACAGTATATATTACACCATTATAAATAAATAATGAGTTCACAACAGTACCAAAAAGTGGTGATTTATTTTCTTATACTAACGGATCTCATGAGTTTTCTGTTGAGTTTTCTGTTGTGAAGTTTTCAAGTTTTGGGTAAAGATTTGATGGACTATGGAATAAGGAGTGGCAAGATCCTAAGAATGAGTGTGAACAAGGCACCCCAAGGTAATATTCAAGGATAACCAAGCATCTAAGCTTGGGGATGCCCCGGATGGCATCCCCTCTTTCGTCTTCGTCTATCGGTAAATTTACTTGGGGCTATATTTTTATTCACCACATGATATGTGTTTTGCTTGGAGCATCTTGTATGATATGATTCTTTGATTTTTAGTTTGCCACAATCATCCTTGCTGTACACACCTTTTGAGAGGGACATGCATGAATCGTGAATTTATTAGAATACTCTTTGTGCTTCACTTATATCTTTTGAGCTAGGCAATTTTGCTCTAGTGCTTCACTTATCTCTTTTTAGAGCACGGTGGTGGTTTTAGTTTATAGAAATTGTTGAACTCTCATGATTCACTTTTATTATTTTGAGAGTCTCTCTAAACAGCATGGTAATTTGCATAGGTTATGAATTTAGTCCTAATATGATGGGCATCCAAGAGGGATATAATAAAAACTTTCATATAAAGAGCATTGAATACTATGAGAAGTTTGATTCCTTATGATTGTTTTGAGATATAAAGATGGTGATATTAGAGTCATGCTAGTGAGTAATTGTGGATTGGTAGAAATGCTTGCTTTAAAGTTTGTGATTCCCATAGCATGCACGTATGGTGAACCGTTATGTGATGAAGTCGGAGCATGCTTTATTTATTGATTGTCTTCCTTATGAGTGGCGGTCGGGGACGAGCGATGGTCTTTTCCTACCAATATATCCCCCTAGGAGCATGCGTGTAGTACTTTGTTTTGATAATTAATAGACTTTTGCAATAAGTATGTGAGTTCTTTATGACTAATGTTGAGTCCATGGATTATACGCACTCTCACCCTTCCACCATTGCTAGCCTCTCTAGTACCGCGCAACTTTCGTCGGTGCACTACACCCACCATATACCCTTCCTCAAAACAGCCACCATACCTACCTATTATGGCATTTCCATAGCCATTCCGAGATATATTGCCATGCAACTTCCACCGTTCCGTTTATTATGACACGCTCCATCATTGTCATATTGATTTGCATGATCGTAAGATAGCTAGCATGATGTTTTCATGGCTTGTCCATTTTTTGATGTCATTGTTATGCTAGATCGTTGCACATCCTGGTACACTGCCGGAGGCATTCATATAGAGTCATATTTTTGTTCTAAGTATCAAGTTGTAATTCTTGAGTTGTAAGTAAATAAAAGTGCGATGGTCATCATTATTAGAGCATTGTCCCATGTGAGGAAAGGATGATGGAAGCTATGATTCCCTCACAAGTTGGGATGAGTCTCTGGACTTTATAGAAAAATAAAAGAGGCCAAAGAAGCCCACAAAAAAAGAGAGGCCAAAGAAGCCTAAATAAAAAAACTAAAAAAATGAGAGAAAAGAGAGAAGGGGCAATGCTACTATCCTTTTTGCACCCTTGTGCTTCAAAGTAGCACCATGATCTTCATGATAGAGAGTCTCCTATTTTGTCACTTTCATATATACTAGTGGGAATTTTTCATTATAGAACTTGGCTTGTATATTCCAATGATGGGCTTCCTCAAATTGCCCTAGGTCTTCGTGAGCAAGCAAGTTGGATGCACACCCACTTAGTTTCTTTTTGAGCTTTCATAAACTTATAGCTCTAGTGCATCCATTGCATGGCAATCCCTACTCACTCACATTGATATCTATTGATGGGCATCTCCATAGACCGTTGATACACCTAGTTGATGTGAGACTATCTCCTTCTTTTTGTCTTCTCCACAACCACCATATTCTATTCCACCTATAGTGCTATATCCATGGCTCACGCTCATGTATTGCGTGAAAGTTGAAAAAGTTTGAGAACATCAAAAGTATGAAACAATTGCTTGGCTTGTCATCGGTGTTGTGCATGATTTAATACTTTGTGTGATGAAGATGGAGCATAGCCAAACTATATGATTTTGTAGGGACAACTTTCTTTGGCCATGTTATTTTGAGAAGACATGATTGCTTTATTAGTATGCTTGAAGTATTATTGTTTTTATGTCAATATTAAACTTTTGTTTTGAATATTATGGATCTGAATATTCATGCCACAATAAAGAAAATTACATGGATAAATATGTTAGGTAGCATTCCACATCAAAAATTCTGTTTTTACCATTTACCTACACGAGGACGAGCAGGAATTAAGCTTGGGGATGCTTGATACGTCTCCAACGTATCTATAATTTTTGATTGCTCCATGCTATTATATTATCTGTTTTGGATATTTTATATGCATTATTATGCTATTTTATATTTTTTTTGGGACAAACCTATTAACCTAGAGCCCAGTGCCAGTTTCTGTTTTTTCCTTGTTTTTGAGTTTTATAGAAAAGGAATACCAAACGGAGTCCAAACAGAATAAAACGTTCGCGATGATTTTTCTTGGACCAGAAGACACCCAGCAGACTTGGAGATGAAGTCAGAGGAGTCCCGAGGAGGCCACAGGCCAAGGGGGGTGCCCTAGGGTGGCGCCCTGAGGGCTTGTGGGCTCCTCGGAGCTCCCCTAACCCTAATTCTTCCTCTATATATTCCCAAATATTCCCAAACGACCAGAAGCGTCCACCAAAATACTTTTCCATGCCGGAACCTTCTGTACATGTGAGATCCCATCTTGGGGCCTTTTCCGGCACCCTGTCGGAGGGGGATTCGATCACGGAGGGCTTCCACATCAACTCTATTGCCCTTACGATGAAGCGTGAGTAGTTTACCTCAGACCTACGAGTCCATAGCTAGTAGCTAGATGGCTTCTTCTCTCTCTTTGATTCTCAATGCCATGTTCTCCTCGATGTTCTTGGAGATCTATTCGATGTAATATTCTTTTGCGGTGTGTTTGTCGAGATCCGATGAATTGTGGATTTATGATCAGTTTATCTATGAATATTATTTGAATCTTCTCTGAATTCTTATATGCATGATTTGATATCTTTGTATTTCTCTTCGAATTATCGGTTTGGTTTGGCCAACTAGATTGGTTCTTCTTGCAATGGGAGAGGTGCTTAGTTTTGGGTTCAATCTTGCGGTGTCCTCACCCAGTGACAAAGTAGGGGTAGCGAGGCACATATTGTATTGTTGCCATCAAGGGTAAAAAGATGGGGTTTTCATCATATTGCTTGAGTTTATCCCTCTACATCATGTCATCTTACTTAAGGCATTACTCCGTTCTTTATGAACTTAATACTCTAGATGCATGCTGGATAGCGGTCGATGTGTGGAGTAATAGTAGTAGATGCAGAATAGTTTCGGTCTACTTGACACGGACGTGATGCCTATATGCATAATCATTGCCTTGGATATCGTCATAACTTTGCGCTTTTCTATCAATTGCTCGACAGTAATTTGTTCACCCACCGTATTATTTGCCTTCAAGAGAGAAACCTCTAGTGAAACCTATGGCCCCCGGGTCTATTTTCCATCATATATTTTTAGATCTATAAACCAAAAAACCCAAAAATACCTTGCTGCAATTTATTTACTTTTATTTTGTTTTACGTTTTAGTAATCTTTTATATCTATCTCTATCAGATCTCACCTTTGCAAGTGACCGTGAAGGGATTGGCAGCCCCTTTATCGCGTTGGGTGCAAGTGTTTGATTGTTTGTGCAGGTGCATAGATTGGAGACTTGCGTGTATTTCCTACTGGATTGATACCTTGGTTCTTAACTGAGGGAAATAGTTATCTCTACTTTGCTGCATCACCCTTTCCTCTTCAAGGGAAAAACCAACGCAAGCTCAAGAAGTAGCAGATGTCAATCCAACAGCCGTTGTGCTTCTTCAATCTCTCATCTTCTTGCTCCAGCCGCCAAATCTAGCGCCGGCGTGACCGCCTGCTCCCGCCTCCCGTGGCTGGCTGTGCTGCCGCGCAGGCCTCACCGCCCCCTACTACTCCCACCGCTGGCCAGGCCATCCCTCCACTGCTGTGGCTTTGCCGCCTCTGGGTCATTCCCTTCCTGGGTCTCGCCGTCGTCCATCGCGTTGGTGTTCTCGGCACGGCGTGGTCAACGTTGTCAACAAATGACAACATCGGAAGAGAGATGTACGTGGAGGACTGACAGTTGGGACCCACATTGTCCATGGCCGCACGCAAGCAAGTACCTCCTTATTACGCCAAAAAGAATGAATCCTCCCCATGACAGCTTGGACCCACCAGCTATATCTTGGCACGGAAGGAAGTGCGTCCTTATTAAACGAAAAATAACGAGTGCTCCCCATGACAGCTGGGGCCCACCAAATTTGGAGTCTGACTTGTGGCCCTAATAAGTTGACGCATACGCAGGGCTTTGTCAACTTAGTCAACAAACGATTCTATCACCAGTGACCGTTGGATTGTTAACATCCAACAGTCGTCCTGCTTCTTCAACCTCTGATTTTCTTGCTCCAGCCGTCCAAACCACCGCGTTCTCCTGCCTCCCGTGGCCGGCTGTGCTGATGCACAGGCCTCACCGCCCCTACTACTCCCACCGCTGGCCAGGCCATCCCTCTACTCACCCACACCCCCTATTATTCTGTGGCGATGGCAGCCTCACACCGCAGCCGAACCAGTCAAATCTCGTACTACCCTCCGCATGTTCCCCGGCTCCGGGTCGTTCCCTTCCTAGGTCGTGCCGTCGTCCACCACCTTGGAGCTCTCGGACGGTACGGAGTCATCAACACGGTCAACGAACAACAACCATTAGAAGAGGACTGTACGTGGAGAGGCTGACAGCTAGGTCCATGGCCGCACGCAAAGAAGTGCCTCCTTATTACGTGCAAAATAATGATTCCTCCACCTGACAGCTCGGACCCACCGGAAGGGCCTCTGTATTTCACGAAAAAAACGTTCCCCCCTGACAGCTGGGACCCACCGGCTTTATGTTCGCACTGAAGAAAGTGCCTTTTACCCCTTGACGGCTAGGACCCACCAGGTTGAAGCGAAGGTAGCGTTATCTGTCTGGCCGCGAACGTGTACGTACATAGCGGTCGATCTGTCTCTCTGCAGCGACGTACCGTGGCCAAGTAAGGAGCGGCACGTGTTGAAGTAGAGGCGCCGACGTAGCATGTCACGCAGTGCCGTCTATATCGTGTACACGTACGTACAGCCACGCTGCAAGATAGTAAATACGGCTACGTACGTACATACGGGTGGGGTCTCTAACACGTACAGCGATGTCGTCTTGTTCATCGGCAGCCAACCGGCTGAGTCATAACAGAGTAAACAGCGTCATGTGTTCATTGGGAGCCAACCGGCTTGGATGGAACAGTAGAAACGAGGTCTGGCGTACTGCAGAACAGAGGAAACGGCCTTCTGTTCGACCGCATATGGTCGAAATGGGGTCCTGTTCATCGGGAAGGGTCTGGTGTACCGCAAAACGGAGGAAACATACTTCTGTTTGAGTGCCTACGATCGAAACGGGGTCCTGTAGATCGGGAGGGGTGTGGCGTACCGCAAAACGGACGAAACAGACTTGTGTTGGAGCGCCTACGGTCGAAACGGGGTCATGTTCATCGGGAGGGGTGTGGCGTACCGCAAAACAGGACTCCACGGGCTACTGTTTATCCACTGTCTACTGCCTCGCTCCAGCCTCCACGGGCTACTGTTCATCCATCGTCGACTTTCTCCAACCACCACCTGCTACTGTTCACCCACCGTCGACTTCTTCCTGCCTCCACCAGATACTGTTCATCCATGGGGTCCTGTTCATCCAGCCTCCACCGGCTACTGTTCAACTAGCCCTCCACGGGGTCTTGTTCATCCAGCCACAACGACCTCTACTACCACGGGATCCTGTTCATCCAACCCCCACCGGGAACTGTTCATCCAACCCCCACCAAGGACTGTTCATCAAGAGGCAGCTTCGATCGGCTTTAGTTAGCAGCAGTAGCGAAGGAATCACTCGGGTTCAGTTAACAGCAAGGGATCGATCGGGGTTCAGTAACGTAGCTAGTGCAATCGCTCGGGTTCAGTTAGAGCCCAACGCCTCGCTCGGGTTCAGTTATAGCCCAACGCCTCACACACACGCGTGTACGTGTACGAGAGAAACGCGCAAACGTCTTCGTGCATCGCTCGGCCCCGACGACCCACCGTAACTGGGAACTCCCCGAAATTTTCCTCGCCCTCGCTTCTACCATGATTTTTTCCGTCATGGACGGCCCAAAGAATGTCATGCAGGTGCGTCCTCGGCCTGCCCAGGACAAAAAGCCCATTTTCTGTCATGATTTTTTGTCATAGAAGTAGGAGCCCACCACATCTATGATGATATATGGTTTTATCACAATTATCGTCATAGAAGTGTCATAAGCATGACAGAAAAAAAAAATCATTCGGGCCAAAATGTCACGGATGTGTCTTTTTTTTGTAGTGTTGGTTCTCCTATTGGATTGATACCTTGGTTTCATAACTGAGGGAAATACTTACCGTAGTTGTGCTGCATCATCCCTTCCTCTTTGGGGAAATACCGACGCAGTCTAAGCCACATCAAAGGAATTTCTGGCACCGTTGCCGGGGAGACATCATCAACATCTATCAGGTTCCTAATCACAAATCTCATCTCCTTGCAATTTACATTATTTGCCATTTTCCTCTCGTTTTCATCTCCCCCACTTCATAATTTTTTTATTTGCCCTCTTTTTCGTTCGCCTTTTTCTCGTGAGATCTCTTGTTTTGCTTGCCTACTTTGTCGTTATGGCTAGTTCCTCCTCTGTTGCGTGTACCCCCGAGAACGAGGTTCTAAACTTTAAACAAAGGGGAAGGGAGAATCTAAAAGATGCTTGGTATAGGATTTGCAATGCTCATAATAGATTTGTTCGTAAGCAATCTACCGTTGTTCTTCTTCACAGTTTTTATGAGGGCATCACCACTTGGTATAGATTCGTCCTTGATACAATTACCAATGGAAATTTCTTGATGTGTCCATCCTTGGATGCTTTTAATGCTATGGGAGGTCTAGTGGGTGCACTACCTATCATTATTAATGAAACAGTCTTAACTCTTGAGCACGTTATGCAAAGATTAGATGCTATTGAAAAGAAGATGATCACAGAAGAACAAATTGAAAAATTGGATAAAAGGATTGTCGGTGCAACAGACCCTGGGTCCATTGCATGGACTGTGCACAGGCCAGAGACAAGATTACAAGACCAAGATCAGACCAAACAAGGAGGATCAATTCCTTTGAAGGATCCAAGTGCAAGTCGAGAAGGCCAAGGCGAGCCAGAGGAACGAGGCATCGCCAAGGGAAGGACCTACCTTGCCGGGCAGGCGAGCCTGGCAGGGTTGGGTTTTGCCCCGGAAGCTAGCTCCCAGATCATCCTGGCAGGCCTGCCGGGGCTGGCGGAGGCAAGCCACTCCACCGCTCCACCTCACAAGCGACGCAAGTCAGTAATCGAAGTGGTGTCGAGCTCCAAGGTGACTAAATGGCTGCTTTATGCCACATGGCAGCCACTTCCTACAGCAAAACCTCCATATGACACCAGTCCTGAGACGTGTCAAGCGAGCAGGCGCAAAGCTGGCAAAACAGCCCGGCAGGGCCTGCTGGGCGAGCTGCGATGTGACATTAAGCGGCGCATTTAATGCACTCTGTCAGCCTGCAGAGTTAGATATGATAGCACTGTTAGCTATCTAATCAGTACGCAAAGACTGATTTGCCACTGTGGTGACCCCTTAATCTATAAAAGAAGGCCCATGGCGACCGTAGAAAGGGTTGGACCCTCACATATCCATATACGCGTAGCCACTCTCTCCCCCAGAGCGACCTTGCCGGGCGAGTGTGCTACGTTCACCACCATTATCCACCATCAATCCACCAAAGCAGGAGTAGGGTTTTACGCCTCACGGCAGCCTGAACTTGGGTAAAGACTGCCCGTGTGATTTCTGTCGTGTTGCGCGACGCTTCTCCGCTCTTTGTGCAACGTGCCCATCCCCCCGCCGAACCAAAAGGGGCTGATGGCCCCATAGGTGGCCGTGGTTTCCCACGACATCTTTGGCGCACCAGGTAGGGGGATCACTTGCGCGAAACCGAGAGCGTACGCTGCGCGTCATCTTCATCGACATTTTCATCGTCGACGGCGTCATCGACTATGGCGCCCAAGAGGAAGCCCGGAGCTGCAAATCACCCATCCACCTCGAAGGCTCTGCCGCCCGCGACCGCCGACGTCGCGGGGAATGCTGGGGCTCGCGAGGGTGTGGATGCTATGGGGGACGTGGTCGGCACAGGCGGCGCCGTCACCACGTCCCCCACGGCTGAAGCAGGAACGGGAGGGACTGGGGAAGGACAGCATCAGCAACATCCCGACGGCCATGCTCCACGAGGTACGGATGGAGGGATCATTCCGCCCGAACCCCTTCTCCTCGCCAACGGGCACAACCGCAGTGATGATGCTCGTTCTGGGGCGAATCGCAACCCTCTGGCCGCCCCTGCTGTGGGCGCGACCGCAGGGCACGCGCCACCCCCGGGGCGGGCTGACCCAGCTACTGTGCCCAACGGAGCTGCTGGCCCTCAGGCGCCTCCGCCGCGTCATCATGTCGTCCAAATGGCTGGTTCGTAGCAGCAAGGGCGCGGCGTAGTCGCCACCGGCGACGTCAGGAGCCGAGCGACACTACGATCTACATCGTCATCACCTATGCCAAGCACTGCCTCAGAGGCCATGGCGCGAGCCCAACTGCTGTCGAGATTTCCACCGGTGGTAGACCAGATGGATGAGTGGCGAGCCACCATCCAAAGTTTGATTGGTTTCACCGAGGCGGAAGGATCACAGCGGGCCGGACCGCCATGGCCTTCCCAGGCAGCAATGACGGCTCGTGCGGCTGGTCGTGCGGGAGGGGCCACCCTCATGGTGCAATCCCCACCACGGAAAGCCGCCCGGGAGCCGCAAAACCAAGCACCCGATGACGTCTCGATGGCCTTGTCAGATCCTCGAGCGCGTCAAGGCCGACAGAGGGCAGGCGAAGGGAAGGCATGCACATCATCGACGAGCGGCGGCGCGACAACCCCCGCCGGTCCAATGGGTGCGATGGCCCCGACATCGATGGGCCCGCGCTCGGAGATGGTGGGTACCTGCCTTTCGAGTTTGGGTGCCCTGCCTTCACCCGTGAGCTGCGGCAAGTCCGTTGGCCGTCCACTCGCACGTTCAAGCCAGAGATACCCGAGAAGTATGATGGGAGACGAAACCCGGCAGAGTTCTTGAGCATCTACACCATCGTTGTTCAAGCTGCCGGGGGAAGAGATGAGAAGGTGTTCGCCAACTACTTCCCTTTGGCCCTCAAGTCAAATGTGAGGTCTTGGCTGATGCATCTGCCGGAGAATTCCATTTCGACCTAGGCTGACCTGTGCCACGAGTTCATTGGTGCCTTCACGGGTGGACATCAAGAACCAGGGCGGCCCAGCGACTTGCAGCTTCTCCGGCAGAAAGAAGGAGAAACTCTGCGGAAGTACTTGCAGAGATTTAGTCGAGTCCACAGAAATATCCCAGATATCCACCCAGCTGCCGTGATAGCTTCCTTCCAATCCAACGTGCACAACCGCAGGATACGTTCCAAGATGAACGTTCGGTTGCCCAAGACTGTGAAGGAGCTCTACACTTTGGTGGACAAGTGTGCTCGGGTGGAGGAGGGGAGGAAACTTCCTGGAGAGGAAGATTGCATCGACATCGACTCAGAAGATGACGACGAAACCATCAGTAAGAAGAAGAACAACAAGAAGCACAACAAGAAGCGCAAGGATAAGACAGTGATGGCTGTTGAGGGGTCAGGCACGCCTAGTACCGGCAAGAAGGCCAAGGCTGAAGCCCCCGGCAAGGAGGCTGCTGCATGCGCTGACTGCTAGGAGGCGGCGGCTGCCGAGAAAGCTGGAAAAGGTGATGGGCCGTACTATAAGATTCATCGGACCAAGGGCCATGATCTCCAAGAGTGTTATCAGGTTGAGCAGCTCGTCAAGAGACAGAAGGCTGAGTATGAGAAGCGCGATAAGGAAAAAGGTCAGAATGGCACTGGCGGGAAGGGCCGGAGTGGTGAAGCAAATCGCCCCGGCAAGGCTCCTCGGAACCAAGGGAAACCCGCCAAGGGCTGAGAGAAGGAGAATTGCAGTAACGAGAGTGATGGAGGGAATGAAGAGGAAACCAGCGAGCAGGAATTCCAGAAGGCCACTGATGCCCTGTGCATTGACGGGGGTGCATCTTTGCACTCCTCTCACCGCCAACTTAAACAATGGGCGCGTGAAGTCAATGCCATGTAGCCAGCGGCAAATTCTCGGAAGCCGCTCAAGTGGTCACGCACGCCCATCATCTTTGATGAAGATGACCACCCCGACCGCATTACTGTGATAGGGTGCTTGCCGTTGTTGGTCTCACCAACAATTCGCAACCTCAAGGTCACAAAGATGCTGGTTGACGGCGGGGCCGGGTTGAATCTGATTTCCACAAAGGTTATCAGCAAACTCCAGATAGCAGAGGAAGAACTTAAGGCCATAGGCACATTTCAAGGAGTCAATTCCAGCAGGAGCCATCCTAAGGGAAAGGTTATGTTGCCAGTGACATTTGGAGGGGAGTTGAACTACAGGACTGAGAAAGTTGTGTTTGATGTGGTTGAACTCCCTCTGCCGTACAACGGGATCCTTGGGCGCCCGGCCCTGGCCAAATTCATGGCAGCATCCCACTATGCCTACAACACCTTGAAGATGCCAGGGCCGATGGGCGTCATTTCCGTTCCGTCGGACAAGAAAGACGTAATTATTTGCATGGATAAGATGTACCGGGATGCGGTCGCGGCAGAGGTCGCGGAAGCCACAGTTCCCGCCAAGGAAAAGCATAGCAGAGGCACTGTCAAGGAATCAGGGAAGCGTACCTCTGTGGAATGTGCCGCGCCCATTGATGACACGCCAGAGAGTTCCAATAGCAAGAGATCCAAGGCTACTCCACCCCAAGTGAAAAAGGTCACGGCAGGGCTAGCTGGCGCTGATGGTACTTTCACTATTAGCGCCACCCTTGATGACAAATAGGAAAGCGCGCTCGTTGCCTTCCTATGGGCGAATATCGATGTGTTTGCCTGGCAACCATCTGATATCCCCGGTGTTCCCAGGGAGGTAATCGAGCACCACCTTGCTGTCTGCCCACATGCCCGGCCCGTCAAGCAGAAGGTTCCGAAGCAGGCCTTGGAGCGGCAGCAGTTTATTGCTGAGGAAATCAAGAAACTTGAAGAAGCTGGTTTGGTCAGAGGAGTACTGCATCCAACATGGTTAGCAAACCTAGTGGTTGTGCACAAGGCTAATGGAAAATGGAGGCTTTGCATAGATTTTATGGATCTGAACAAGGCATGCCCAAAGGACCCATTTCCCTTGCCGCGCATCGACCAGATCGTGGATTCTACTTTAGGATGTGAGTTGTTCTCTTTTCTGGATGCATACTCTGGATACCATCAGATTTTTATGTCCAAGGAAGATGAAGAAAAAACCTCATTCATCACCCCATGCGGCACGTACTGCTTTGTGCGCATGCCTTTCGGGTTGAAGAGTGCCGGGTCCACTTTTGCAAGAGCAGTCCAGATTGGCTTTGAACCATAGTTGCACAAGAACATTGAAGCCTATATGGATGATATTGTGGTCAAGACCAAGGACAGATCAACCCTCATCCAGGATTTAGAAGAGACATTTGCTAATCTGCGCAAGATCAACTTGAAGCTGAATCCGGAGAAGTGCATGTTCGACGTTCCCTCCGGCAAGTTACTTGGTTTCTTTGTGTCCCACCGTGGGATAGAGGCCAACCCCGATAAGATCAAGGCTATTGCGCAGATACAGGCATCCAAGAAAGTTAAGGATGTGAGGCGTTTGACAGGATGCGTTGCCGCGCTTAACAGATTCATCTCCAAGTCTGCCGAGCGTGCCTTGCCGTTCTTCAAGATTTTGAAGAGGGCAGGACCCATGAAGTGGACCGCGGAAGCAGATGGAGCACTGCAGGATTTGAAGGCCTACTTGTCTTCTGTGCCTACTTTGGTCGCACCCAAACCACAAGAGCCGTTACTGCTATATCTGGCAGCAACTAATCAAGTGGTTAGTGCGGCCCTAGTAGCGCAGCGGGAAGTAGAAGAAGCAGCCACCTCAGCGAGTGTCCCGCCCGGGGAAGAGGAAGAGAGCGGCCCGGCAAGGCCAGATATGGATCAGGACAAAGAAGAGCACGGCAGCGGAAACAAACCCGAGGACACGGCAAGGAAGAAGGTGGTGCAGCGCCTAGTATACTTCATCAGCTCCCTGTTGCAGGGGGCTAGATCCAGCTATTCTGGCATGCAAAAGTTGATCTTTGGCCTTGTCATGGCCTCAAGGAAACTGCGCCACTACTTCCAAGCCCATGAGATCACGGTTGTCACCCGCTTCCCGTTGCAAAGGATACTTCGAAACCCAGAGGCCACCGGCAGGATAGTGGAGTGGGCATTGGAGTTATCCAGCTTTGGCCTGAAGTTTGAAAGCACATCAACAATCCAGAGTAGGGTGTTGGCAGAGTTTATTGCAGAATGGACGCCAACCCCTGATGAAGAAGTACAGGAAACAGTTATCCCCGGCAAGGAAGCGCCCCAAGAATGGATCATGTATTTCGATGGTGCCTTCTCCCTACAAGGTGCAGGGGCTGGCATGCTTCTCGTGGCTCCCACTGGAGAGCACCTGATGTACGTCATCCAGATGCACTTTCCCGGGGAGGAGGCAACCAACAATACAGCAGAATATGAAGGGCTTCTTGCCGGGCTCAGAATTGCGGCAGAATTGGGAATCAAGAAGCTGATCATTCGAGGAGATTCACAGCTGGTGGTGAGACAAGTCAACAAGGATTACCAAAGCCCATTGATGGAGGCATATGTCGAGGAAGTAAGAAGATTGGAGGAGCGCTTTGACGGGTTGCAAACAGAGCACGTACCCCGTGCGGAAAACAGCATTGCTGATCACCTGTCGAAGTGCGCTACACAGAAGCTTCCTGTGGAACCAGGGACTTTTGTTCTCCATCTTACTCAGCCCTCCGTATCCCCGACAACAATGGCCCGAAAGAGGAGGAAATTGGACTCCGGTAAGCCTCTCCTAGTAGAGCCTTTCGGGGCTCCTGGCAGGGACCCTGCCGGGAACAACTCCCCTTCGCCTGCCGGGCTGCACCCTCCTGCCGGGCCACTGGTTCCCGCAGTCAAGGGATGCGCCCCCATGAATGAGGAGGTGCCGCTAGTCCTTGTTGCCGAGCCTCAGGCTCCAACTTGGGCAAGGCACATAGTCCATTTCCTCTAAACTGGAGAACTTCCCGAAGAGCAAGAAGAAGCTGAAAGAGTAGCCCGGAGAGCCAGTATGTATCAGTTTGTTGATGACACACTATACAGAAGAAGGCCCAATGGTGTGGAATTAAAGTGCATTTGCTGGGAAGGAGGAAAGGAACTGCTGGAAGAGATACACAAAGGCATGTGCGGCTCCCACATTGGATCAAGGGATTTGGTTGGGAAAGCATTCCGGCAAGGATTCTATTGGCCCACAACCCTCCAAGATGCGGTTGAGCTCGTCACCAAGTGCGAAGCCTGTCAGTTCGATTCCGAAAATATCCATCTGCCTGCCCAAGCACTCCAGGCACTCCCTTTGTCATGGCCGTTTTCGGTCTGGGGGCTCGATATCCTCGGCCCTTTCCCCCGAGCTGTCGGGAGCTTTGAATTCTTGTTCGTTGCAATCGACAAGTTTACAAAGTGGCTGGAAGTAGATGCCGTGAGAAAGGTGACTTCTTAGTCAGCTATCAAGTTCTTGAAAGGATTGGTGTGCCGCTTCGGGGTCCCTGCCCGGATCATCACCGACAACGGCACCCAGTTCATGAGCCGCGCCTTCATGCAATATGTTCATGCCCTCGGAAGCAAGATCTCATTTGCATCTGTTGCACACCCCAGAAGCAATGGACAAGCTGAGAGGGCGAACGCTGAAGTGCTGCGGGGACTCAAGACAAGAACGTTTGATAAGCTGCAGAAGCACGGCAGGCAATGGATCAATGAGCTGCCGGTGGTTCTTTGGTCCCTCAGAACGACACCAAACCGAGCTACCGGGTCGTCTCCCTTCTCCCTAGTCTATGGGGCAGAAGCAGTTATCCCCACAGAACTCATTTACGGGTCACCTCGAGTGCTTGCCTACGATGAAGTAGCGCAGGAACAGCACATGCGTGACGACGCCGTGCTTCTCGAGGAGAACCATCTCCGGGCTACTACGCATGCTGCACGCTATCAGCAAGCCCTGCGTCGCTATCATAGCCGCAGGGTTCATGCCCGGTGTTTTGAGGAAGGCGACCTTGTCCTTAGGCGCGTTCAGTCCGCCAAGGGTACAAACAAGCTATCGCCGAAGTGGGAAGGCCCTTACCGGGTAGTACGAGTCACCAGACCTGGCGCAGTCCATCTGGAGACCGGAGATGGCATTCAATTGCAAAACTCATGGAATATTGAGCATCTTCGCAAGTTCTACCTGTAAGGTGCTGCTGTCGGGCCCTGCCTGGTAGCCACCCTTTTGTACAGGCCTTGCCTCAGCTGCATGTAACCCCTTGTACAAAGCCAGGCGCAGACCCTGAGCAGCAGAGAAATAAATGAAGCGCTGGGGGCCCCCGACAAGTTGCATGCATGCATAAGCATTTCATAAGCATTGCATGATTCATATAGATAGGTTGCATGATCATGTAGATAGATTGCATCTGGCATCATCTTCATTTGCATAAACTGCAGGCTCCTGCCGTGGACTTAGTCCTAGGAAGAGGATGCGAAGACATGCCAGCACTGCAGTCTCCGGCAAGCCAAACAGATAAGTTCCATCTCTTATCCATACATGTTCCATGAGTAGGACTTGTGCATATGAAAACCTCGCCGCCTCGGAAACAAAGGTGCTCCCATCCACTGACACGAACGCTGCTTCGGTCAGGATGGTCGTAGTGGCGTTTGGCTAAAAGGGGTTGGCGGGGGGCTGGTCTCTCCCAATGGATTCTGCGCCGGCAGGCTCAGCCTCACGGCAGCAGTCCTATGGGGTGCCAGCAAGGTAGCTTACCGGGATCTACTTGTTTACGTGAAAGTATGGAGGCGTTTCACCTCTGCATGGATATCATACATGCACAAGTGCCCGGCAAAGCTTATCTTTTTCATTAATATGCTGATCAACAAGTATAAATCTCACGGAACATAAACATGGATACAAGAGATTACATTATTTGAACTAAAATTTGGCAAGTGCCTACAGATTTAAGACTGAAAAAAAGATAAGTGCCCCGTGATGCCTTTGATCTTGTCCATCTCCTTCAGGGAATCGCAGGAAGGAACGGAGAAGGCGGAAGGCGGGCCTGGATTCGGCGCCTCCCCAGGATCAAGAGAACACCGCCAACGGGCTAAGAGGAAGAAACCGGAGGGCAGGCACGGGCGGTGGCACTGCCGGGAACCCAGACGGAGTCACCGGCAAACACGACTCGTCGGAACGGTCGCCCCCGTTCTTGACGCGTCGTGGGTTGCCGCCACCTTCGATGCGAATGCCGCGCGCCCCAGGAGACCCCCACAGAGAGCATGGGCATCCCCGACGGCCCGGCAACATGAAGACCCCGCCCGTTAAGGAAGCGTGCACAAGGACTAGAGGCTCTCCCATGCGCCAGACGGGCAGAGTACGGGGAGATAGGGTCCGCCCTCACCAATGGCGAACCATTTTTGCAACCTCCCTCCAACGCCGCAGGAAAAGGGGGGATAGGCCACAATCGACTAACACACCTTCTGCCCATTTTGGGCCTCGACATGGTGTCGTTTGCGTCGCCTCTCACTAAAGTTGAAGCCACGGGCAACCCGGCGACGAGCACACCAGAGTCGCCACCTCCGGTGCTACCGCAGCGCTGCCCGAGCGCCCCCATGGGGCTCACACGAAACTCCAAGCTAGGGCCCGAGGGCTGGCCCTAGGCTTTTCCTTTCAGCATACCCAGAAGAAGCAGAAAGCGGAGGAGGAGAGGAACGTGGATGAATGCCTCCGCTCCTCCCCCGCACCTCCTTTTATAGGCGAGCTGGGGGTGGGGGTTGATTCCTCGGCGAGTACCCGCCATCCTCCTCCACCAATCCAAGAAGATTGGGCCCCTGCCTTGATGCTCTCCCGCATCACGCGCCTACATTTACCTACTCCACTCAATGCATGCGGCATACGTGGTTGAGGATAAGGGCGCGGTGGGAAGGGTGAATTGGCAGTTACTCGCCCGTGCGTTAAAGTCATTCACGGGCAATTACAAGAATGGCCCCACCACAATTGGCGTTGCACGGTGCACGGGAAAACTGGAAACTGACCCGAGCTCAAGTTAATGAAGAAGCAAAGAAGATCTCAAAGGGCGGAGCCGCCCTTACATTTCTTCCTGTGCACTGGTTAGGGCTTACGCCGACGACGCCCAGCGGCGCGTCCGTGCCAGGCCCGGGGGCTTCTATCGGTGCAACGGACCCTGGGTCCATTGCACGGACTGTGCACAGGCCAAAGACAAGATTACAAGACCAAGATTAGACCAAACAAGGAGGATCAATTCCTTTGAAGGATCCAAGTGCAAGTCGAGAAGGCCAAGGCGAGGCAGAGGAACGAGGCATCGCCAAGGGAAGGACCTACCTTGCCGGGCAGGCGAGCCTGGCAAGCTTGGGTTTTGCCACGGAAGCAAGCTCCCAGATCGTCCCGGTAGGCCTACCGGGGCTGGCGGAGGCAAGCCACTCCATCGCTCCACCTCACAAGCGACGCAAGTCAGTAATCGAAGCGGTGTCGAGCTCCAAGGTGACTAAGTGGCTGCTTTATGCCACATGGCAGCCACTTCCTACAACAAACACCTCCATATGACACCCATCCTAAGATGTGTCAAGCGAGCAGGCGCAAAGCTGTCAAAACAGCCCGGCAGGGCCTGCTGGGCGAGCTGCGATGTGACATTGGGCGGCGCATTTAATGCGCTTTATCAGCCTGCAAAGTTAGATATGATAACACTGTTAGCTATCTAATCAGTACGCAAAGACTGATTTGCCACTGTGATGACCCCTTAATCTATAAAAGGAGGCCCATGCCGACCGTAGAAAGGGTTGGACCCTCACATATCCATACGCGCGTAGTCACTCTCGCCCCCAGAGCGACCTTGCCGGGTGAGTGTGCTACGTTCACCACCATTATCCACCATCAATCCACCAAAGCAGGAGCAGGGTTTTACGCCTCACGGCGGCCCGAACCTGGGTAAAGAGTGCCCGTGTGATTTCTGTCGTGTTGCGCGATGCTTCTCCGCTCTTTGTGCAACGTGCCCATCCCCCCACCGAACCAAAAGGGGCTGATGGCCCCATAGGTGGCCGTGGTTTCCCACGACAAGGATGCATAATCTTGCTAATAAAATTGGGTCAAAAGCGGGAGATGTTTCTAAATTACTAAGGGAAAAGGAAACAATAGCTAACAAAAGAATAGAAGAAAGCCCCTCTCTGATTGATAGGTTGGAAGAAATTTTTAGTAACTTAAGTTCGGCTTTTTCTTTTGTTAAGACTATTGAAAAAACTGCCGTAAAAAATTTCATGTCTACACAAATTACTAAAAACAAGGGTGTCACTTCTAATAGCAACATGGAAGATCTTAAAATGATTAGTATTCATCCCAATTTTGTTGAAGTGATAAAAGACCCTACTTGCAAGAATGAATTCTTCAATCTTATTCCTAGGAGTATTGTTATTGAAAATATGTATGCTAAATCCTTGAGGAATTCTAGTTGTTTGATTGAGGAGTTGAAGACTAAAGATGACAATACTTGAATCTATGCATTATGCCTAGCTAGGGGCATAAAACGATAGCGCTTGTTGGGAGGCAACCCAATGAATAAAATTTATTTTTTGCCTTTTTATTTCTGTTCTTGAGTGTTTGCACAATTATGCCTCTGTTATGATTGTGTTTTTTATGTTTTAATTAGTGTTTGTGCCAAGTAAAGCCTTTAGGATGGCTTGGGTGATAGTTGATTTGATCCTGTTGAAAAACACAAAGTTTTGCATCCAGTAACAGAATTGTTTAAACATACAGAAGCGATGAGAAATTCCAAATTTTTTACAAAAGATGTATATACAAATTTCATCTGTTTTCCTAATTTTTCAGAATTTTTGGAGTTACATAAGTGAGTAAAATTCACATCTTTACAGACTGTTCTGTTTTTGACAGATTCTGTTTTCCTTGCATTGTTTGCATATTTTGATGAATCTATTGATTGTATCGGGGGGGGGGGGTATAAGCCATGGTAAACTTAGAATACAGTAGGTATAATGCAATAACAAAATATGAATGGGTTTTCAACAGTACTTAAAGTGAAGATTGGTTTTCTTATACTAACGGATCTCACGAAGGTTTTGTTAAGTTTTGTGTGATTGAAGTTTTGGGTGAGATCACGATGGCTGAAGGAATAAGGAGTGAAAAGAGCCTAAGATTGGGGATGCCCATGGCACCCCAAATTAATATTCAAGGAGAACCAAGCAATTAAGCTCAGGGATGCCCCGGAAGGCATCCCCTCTTTCTTCTAACAACCATCGGTAATTTTACTTGGAGCTATATTTTTATTTGTCACATATCATGAGTTTTGCTTGGAGTGTCTTGTATTATATGAGTATTTACTTTCTTTTCTTTTTAGTTTGGCATGTTTATCCTTGCTGAACACACCTATTTGAGAGAGCCATAATGATGCTATGATTTGTTAGAATTGCTCTATGTGCTTCACTTAAATTTTTTGAGCTATGGAATTCCTCTAGTGCTTCACTTATATCTTTTTTAGCACGGTGTGCTTTAATATGTTTTGAAGAAATTCTCTCATGCTTCACTTAGATTTATTTGAGAGTTAGTAAATTTTTTGAAGAAATTCTCTCATGCTTCACTTATATTATGCTCATGCTCTTTACTTAAATTTGTTTGAGCTTATCAAAAGCAATTGCAATATATGAAATTAGTCCCAAAGTGATAGATATTCAAGAGGGATATAATAAAAACTTTCATGAAGATCATTGGACAAAATAAACTTGATTCTTTGTAATAGTTTTGAGACATGATGATAGTAATATGTGAGTCATGTTGGTGAGTAATTATGCTTTAGTAAGAATGTTGGTGTTAAGGTTTGTGATTCCCTATGCAAGCACGAAAGTCAATAGTTATGCAATGAAATTACATCCTACTTGCGGTGCATTATTCGGTGGTAGTTATGCTTAATGCTCGTTTATGAGAATTTTCGTTTCTTGGTTGGTTGCTTCTCAATCTTTTTGCTAGCCTCCACTTGTACTAAGTAGAAATACTACTTGTGCATCCAAAATCCTTAAACCAAGTTTCGCCATATGAGTCCACCATATTTACCTATATCCAGTATTTCTGAGCCGTTGTAAGTAAATTTGTATGTGCCAACTCTAATTTTCAAAATGAATTTCCTTTTTTGTGTGCCCGTACCGCTCATGAAGCGGCAGGGGGTGGTTAATATTTTTCCATGCTAGATGTGTTATTCTCAAGATGAGTGTGTATTCACTTGGCATTGCATGAGAGTGCGGCGGTAATAGGGATGCCCAGTCCCAAAATGAAAAAGAAATTTACTTTATGTTGTCAAATAATAAATTCCTTGGAAAGTGTTGGTATGGATGGTACCCGTGGATACGGCTAGCCGTGGAGTGTGAAAGTATGGTGGAAAAAGGAATAAACTTTATTTTATGTTTGGGAACCGTCTATGATGTATCTAGCATGGAAAGTATTGGGAACTACTCGGTCATTTTCGTTGACGGGAAAAGCATGCCTCCCAAAAATTTTATCCCTCAATTTAAGCTTTGAGCTCTGGCACCTCTACAAATCTCTGCTTCCCTCGGCGAAGGGCCTATCTATTTACTTTTATCTAATTTTATTTTTTATTTTGAGTGTCCATCTTCTCTTGTAAAGCACCAACTAGGGAGCACTATGATCGTACTTGAGCATTGGATGTAGCTAATATTCGAGTATGTTTCGTGAATGGATCAATGATTGAGCATGATGGGCTAGGGATAACTTTCTTTAGTGTTGGTGTTTTGAAAGACATGGTTGCTTGTTGATATGCTTGAGTATTGAAGTCTTCATGTCAATTATAGACTATTGCTTTGAACCATCTAAAAGTCCAAATGTCCATGATACAAGAGAAAAGAATATGTGATGAACATGTTAGGCAGCATTCCACATCAAAAATTATGTTTTTATCTTTTACCAACTCGAGGACGAGCAGGAATTAAGCTTGGGGATGCTGATACGTTTCCAACGTATCTATAATTTTTTATTGTTCCATGTTGTTATATTATCATTCTTGGATGTTTTACAATCATTTTATAGAAACTTTATATCATTTTTTGGGACTAACCTATTGACATAGTGCCCAGTGCCAGTTGCTGTTTTTTACTTTGCAGAATATTCCTATCAAACGAAGTCCAAATGCAGCAAAACTTTTTGGAGATTCTTGTTGGACCAGAAGACAACTTGGGAGCCAAGGAAGTACCTGTGGGGAGGCCCATGGGGCCCACAAGACACCAGGGCGCGCCAAAGGCCCCTAGCGTGCCCTTATGGGTTGTGGGGTCCACGGGGGTCTCCTCCACCGCCTCTCAACTCTATAAATACCCAAATATTCCAGAAACCCTAGGGAAGTCGACGAAACACAATTCCAGCCGCCGCAAGTTCCAGAACCACGAGATCAAAACTAGAGCCCTATTCCAGCACTCTGCCGGAGGGGAACACGATCACAGAGGGGTTCATCATCCTCATTGGTGCTCCTCCGATGATGCGTGAGTAGTTTACCATAGACCTACGGGTCCGTAGGCAGTAGATAGATGGCTTCTTCTCTCTTTTTGATTCTCAATACAATGGTCTCTTGGAGATCTATTTGATGTAATGACTTTTTGCGGTGTGTTTGTTGGGATCCGATGAAGTTCGAGTTTATGATCAGATCTATATCCATAAAAGTTATTTGAGTCTTCTTTGATCTCTTTTATGCATGATTATTTATAGCCTCGTATTTCTTCTCTGAATCTTTGGTTTAGTTAGGCCAACTAGATTGATTTTTCTTGCAATGGGAAGAGGTGCTTTGTGATGGGTTCGATCTTATGGTGTCCTTACCCAGTGACAGAAGGGGTAGCGAGGCACATATGTATCGTTGCTATTAAGGATAAAAAGATGGGGTCTATTCCTACATGAATAGATCTTGTCTACATCATGTCATCATTCTTATTGCATTACTCCGTTTCTCCATGAACTTAATACACTAGATGCATGCTGGATAGCGGTCGATGTGTGGAGTAATAGTAGTAGATGTAGAATCATTTTGGTCTACTAATCTTGGACGTGATGCCCCTATATTCATGATCATTGCCTGGATATCATCATAATTATTTGTTCTTCTATCAATTGCCCAACAGTAATTTGTTTAACCAGCGTATGCTATTTTCTCGAGAGAATCCACTAGTGAAATCTACGGCCCTCGGGACTATCTTTTATCATATTGCTTTCAGATCTATCTTTCATCATATTTGTTTTCAGATCTATTATTCCAAAAACCCAAAAATACCTTGCTGCACTTTTTTCTTTACATATTTTATTTCATGTTTTATTTAGATCTATTTATCCAACATCATACAAACCAATCTATCTTTTTACCGTGGAGGGATTGACAACCCCTCTTACGTGTCGGGTTGAAAGTATTTGTTCTTTGTGTGCAGGTACCGTTTACATAGTGTTGCTTGGTTCTCCTACTAGATTGATACCTTGGTTTCATAACTGAGGGAAATAGTTACTGTAGCTGTGCCGCATCATCCCTTCCTCTTTGGGGAAATACCGACGCAGTCTAAGCCATGTCAACCTATGGTCCGTAGCTAGTAGCTAGATGGCTTCTTCTCTCTTTTTGATCTTCAATACAATGTTCTCCTCGATGTTCTTGGAGATCTATTTGATGTAAATCTTTTTTGCGGTGTGTTTGTTTGGACCCGATGAATTGTGGGTTTATGATTAGTTCTATCCATGAATATTAATTGAGTCTTTGCTGAACTCTTTTATGCATGATTTGTATAGCCTCGTATTTCTTCTCCGATTTATTGGTTTGGTTTGGCCAACTAGATTGATTTGTCTTGCCATGGGAAGAAGTGCTTTGTGATGGGTTCGATCTTGCGATGCTCAATCTCAGTGACAGAAAGAGACATGACACGCATGTATCGTTGCTATTAAGGGTAACAAGATGGGGTTTATTCATATGTGAGTTTATCTTGTCTACATCATGTCATCGTTCTTATTGCATTACTCCATTTTTCCATGAACTTAATACACTAGATGCATGCTGGATAGTGGTCGATGTATGGAGTAATAGTAGTAGATGCAGGCAGGAGTTGGTCTAGTAATCTTGGACGTGATGCCTATATACATGATCATTGCCTTGGATATCGTCATGATTATTCGCTTTTCTATCGATTGCCCAACAGTAATTTGTTTACCCACTGTATGTTATTTTCTTGAGAGAAGCCTCTAGTGAAAACTACGGCCCCTAGGTCTATTTCCTATCATATTAAAACCAAAAATACCTTGCTGAAATTTTTCTTTATTTATTTTATTTTGTGTTTTTGTTAGATCTATTTATCAAATCTCATACAATTTAATCTATCTCAATACCATTGAGCGATTGACAACCCCTCTTACGCGTTGGGTTGCCAGTTTTTGTTGTTTGTGTGCAGGTGCTATTTTACATAGTGTTGCTTGGTTCTCCTACTGGATTGATAACCTTGGTTTCATAATTGAGGGAAATACTTATGGTTGCTGTGCTGCATCATCCCTTCATCTTCGGGGAAATACTGACGCAGATACAAGCAATCAAAGGCTAATAAACTTTCACAACAATAAGTATGTGAGTTCTTTATGACTAATGTGAGTCCATGGATTGTGCGCACTCTCACCTTTCCACAATTTGCTAGCCTCTTCGGTACCGTGCATTGCCCTTTCTCACCTCAAGATGTGGTGCAAACTTCGCCGGTGAATCCAAACCCCGTGATATGATACGCTCTATCACATATAAGCCTCCTTATATCTTCCCCAAAATAGCCACCATACCTACCTATCATGGCATTTCCATAGCCATTTCGATATATATTTTCATGCAACTTCCACCGTTCCATTGTTATGACACACATCATCATTGTCATATTGCTTTGCATGATCATATAGCTGACATAGTTGATACGTCTCCGACGTATCTATAATTTTTGATTGTTCCATGCTATTATATTATCCATCTTGGATGTTTTATATGCATTATTATGCTATTTTATATCATTCTTTGGGACTAACCTATTAACCTAGTGCCTAGTGCCAGTTGTTGTTTTTTCCTTGTTTTTGTCTTTTACAGAAAATCAATACCAAACGGAGTCCAAATGGAACGAAACTTTTTGAGGATTTTTCTTGGACAAGAAGACACCTAGGAACCTTCGGGAAAAGGTCAGAGGGGGCACCAGTTGGCGACAAGCTTGGAGGGCGCGCCCTAGGGGGGCGCCCCCAGGCTTGTGGGTCCCCTGATGCTCCTCTAACCCTAATCTTTGCTCTATAAATGCCCAAATATTCCCCGTATACCAGAGGGCACACCAAAAATACTTTTCCGCCGCCGCAAGTTTCTGTCTTTGTGACGTCCCATCTGGGGACCTTTTTTGGTACTCTGCCGGAGAGGGAATCGACCATGGAGCGCTTCTACATCAACCTTGCTGCCCTTTCGATGATGTGTGAGTAGTTTACCACGGACCTACGGGTCCATAGCTAGTAGCTAGATGGCTTCTTCTCTCTCTTTGATCTTCAATACAATGTTCTCCTCGATGTTCTTGGAGATCTATTCGATGTAATCTTCTTTTGCGGTGCATTTGCTGAGATCAGATGAATTGTGGATTTATGATCAGATTATCTATGAATATTATTTGAGTCTTCTTTGAACTCTTTTATGCATGATTAAGATAGCTTTATATTTCTCTCAGATCTATTGATTTGGTTTGGCCAACTAGATTGGTATTTCTTGCCATGGGAGAGGTGCTTTGTAATGGGTTCAATCTTGCGGTGCTCATACCCAGTGACAGAAGGGGACATGACACGTATTTGTATTGTTGCCAATAAGGATAAAAAGGTAGGGTTTATTTCATATTGATTGGATCTATCCCTCTACATCATGCCATCTTGCTTAAGGTGTTACTCTGTTCCTGTTAACTTAATACACTAGATGCATGATGGATAGCGGTCGATGTGTGGAGTAATAGTAGTAGATGCAGGCAGGAGTCGGTCTACTTGTCACGGACTCGATGCCTATATTCATGATCATTGCCTTAGATATCATCAAAACTTTGCGCTTTTCTATCAATTGCTCAACAATAATTTGTTTACCCACCGTATGCGTTCTTTCAAGACAGAAGCCTCTAGTGAAAACTATGGCCCCCGGGTCTATTTTTTATCATATTATTTTCAGATCTACAAAACCAAAAACCAAAGAATACCTTGCTGTAATTTATTTACTTTACTTTACTTTATTTTGCACTTTTATTTATCTTTTATACCTATCTCTATCAGATCTCATCCTTCCAAATAACCGAGAAGAGATTGACAACCCCTTTATCGCGTTGGGTGCAAGTATTTGTTTGTTTGTGTAGGTGCAACCATTGGTGACTTGTGTGTTCCTCCTACTGGACCGATATCTTGGTTCTCAAACTGAGGGAAATACTTATCTCTACTTCGTTGCAACACCCTTTCCTCTTCAAGGGAAAAACCAACGCAAGCTCAGGAAGTACCAGTAAGAATTTCTGGCGTCGTTGCCGGGGAGGATCTACATCAAGCCTACCAAGTACCCATCATAAACTCTCATCCCTTGCATTTACATTATTTTCCATTTGCCTCTCGTTTTCCTCTCCCCCACTTCTAAAACATTTTCAGAAAAACACAAAAATATTTGCCTTTTTATTTGCCTTCTTCCCGTTCATCTTTTCATTTGCTTTTTGTTTGCTTGTGTGCTAGATTGCTTGCTTTGTCACGATGTCTTAAGAAAATACTAAGTTGTGTGATTTTTCCAACACTAATAATAATGATTTTATTAGTACTCCGATTGCTCCCGCCACTAGTGCGGAATCTTATGAAATTAATGCCGCTTCGTTGAATTGTGTGATATGCATAAGAAAAAAGATGTGGATAATGATATTGTTAAATTGAAGCTCTATTTCCATTCTCACTACTAGATCGTGTTAAAACTTGGTTTTCATCTTTGCCTAAAAATAGTATTGATTCATGGAATAAGTGTAAAGATGCTTTTATTTCCAAGTATTTTCCTCCTGCTAAGATCATCTCTCTTAGGAATGATATAATGAATTTTAAGCAACTTGATCATGAACATGTTGCACAATCATGGGAGAGGATGAAATTGATGATAAGAAATTGCCCTACTCATGGTTTAAGTTAATGGATGATCATACAATTTTTTTATGCCGGATTGAATTTTGCATCTAGAAATCTTTTAGATTCCGCCACGGGTGGTACTTTTATGGAAATCACATTAGGAGAAGCTACTAAACTCCTAGATAATATTATGGCAAATTACTCTCAATGGCATACTGAAAGATCTTCTACTAGTAAAAAAGTGCATGCTATTGAAGAAATTAATACTTTGAGTGGAAAGATGGATGAACTTATGAAATTGATTGCTAGCAAGAGTGCTCCTATTGATCATAATGATATGCCTTTGTCTACTTTGATTGAGAATAATAATGAATCTATGGATGTGAATTTTGTTGGTAGGAACAATTTTGGTAATAATGCGTATAGAGGCAATTTTAATCCTAGGCCATTTCCTAGTAATTCCTCTAATAATTATGGTAATTCCTACAATAATTCTTATGGAAATTATAATAAGATACCCTCTGATCTTGAGAACAATATTAAAGATTTTA
Source organism: Thinopyrum elongatum (assembly GCA_011799875.1). Taxonomy (NCBI): domain Eukaryota; kingdom Viridiplantae; phylum Streptophyta; class Magnoliopsida; order Poales; family Poaceae; genus Thinopyrum; species Thinopyrum elongatum. The sequence continues at coordinate 370,156,723 of CM022299.1, read as the reverse complement.
TTAACTTCCAAAAGGTTTTCAATGCTATGGTAGAAGAAAAATTGCTCAAGATTGACAATTTGGCTAGAAAAGTTGATAGAAATTCTCATGAGATTGATTCTTTTAAGATTAGAACTCTTGGAGATATGGCCTAGAGGCAATCATGTATGATGATATTTCCTATGTGTTTATGAATAAAGATAGTCCTTGGACACTATCAATGATGTGTATCAGCAAGTACGTGACTTGTTTGTGGGACTATGCATTGTATGATGATTGTCCTAAAAGGTCCCTAGTCGAAAGGGCTGTGTGGACGCGCAACCGACTAGACTAGCATATGACACGATCGATGGCTTGGTCTCACTAGCCATGGAGCATTGGGTGCTAACCGAATAATATGGACTCGGAAGGATCTGGTCGGATTCAACATAGTCGGATCCGAGTTGAGATAAGGTCCGAGTCGGACAGACCCAACTATGAGACGCAATGATATGTCATCTGTGAGTATCTAGTACAACATACATTCCATGTCCTAAGACCTAAGCTGGCGCATGTACTTGGGATGGTGACAGACCTGCTTTGGGCTGACCAAACACTACTTCGTGATTGGGTAGTTACAAAGGTAGGTTTTTGGCTTGTCCAGACCCATGCTGTGAGACATGGTCGAGCAAGATAGGATTTGCCCCTTCGATCAGGAGAGATATACTCTGGGCCCCTCGTGTGATCCGACCAAGATAAGCATGGCCATGCGACAAGGATTATGAGATAATCCGATTTGTGGTCGGCATCATTGGAACGAGAAAGAGGCCGGGCTAGCACAAGGATGACAAACTCGCCTTGAGCCCGACAACATATATCATGTGGCAAATGGAACAGAAGTGTGACATGTTGTACAGGTTCGCCAACCGGCTTCATTGTCTACTTGGTGGTCGGCACGCCTTGCTAGAGGCCGCTACCAGCCGAGCAGGTCGGAGGTGATCCAACCTGCGACCAAGCCGACTTGAACCTAAGGGGTCACGCGCTTAAGGGAAGGAACCTGTGAGGCCCGATCGGACTCCATGAGTCAGATGTGATCCTACTAGGACTCGGATCCCGGCCGAACCGATTTGGGGCTTTAGGGTCCTTGTGAGGCCCAAGAGTTGAGCCCGCGACAGACGCCTATATATCGTGGAGGTGCGGCACACTCGTGCGGTTGATCGCTTTGGCGTTGTCACTAGGGTTTGCATGTGTTGCGAATAGCCACCTCCACTCGCCGTCCACTGTGTGATCGGACCTAGCAGTCCGCCGCACGGTGTTCCTCCTGCACGCGCAGATACCATTAGAGGAGGTGCACTTGCACTGCTCCGGCAAACCTGTACGTGGGATCCAACGACCGGCTGTTCGAGGGAGATCGGACAAGGAGGAGACGTCCCACGCGGACGCGCTGCCCCAACTCTTCTTCCGCTGCACGGCACTACGCGTCTAGTGGTAACGATCTGTGATCCATCTCCCATAGCATGTTCTTGGTTGTTCTACGCGTAGGAAATTTTTAATTTGCAGTTGATGCACTGTATCATATACATGTCCTCAGTTAAATTTCCGTGAAGGAAAGCCATTTTGACATCCATCTGCCATACCTCGTAATCAAAATATGCAGCTATAGCTAGTACGATCCTCACCGACTTTAGCATCGCTACCGGCGAGTAAGTCTCATCATAGTCAATTCCATAAACGTGTCCATAACCTTTAGCGACAAGCCGAGCTTTGTGGATCTGAACATTTCCATCCACATCGGTTTTCTTCTTAAAGACCCATTTGCAACCAATGGCTGTTACGCCAGGCGGCGGATCAACCAAGTCCCAGACTTGATTCTCATCCATGGACTTTAACTCGGATCTCATGGCTTCTAGCCATGCCTCGAAATCTGGGCTCACCACCGCTTCCGCATATGTGGCCGGCTCGTCGCTTTCTAGCAACAATACGTCACGCACTCTGCGCAATCTTTCCGACCTCCGTGGTTCCGGTGCCGCTTCCACTACGGGTTCCCTGACTGACTCCGGTATGATCTCATCACTAGCCGAGCCATCCCCGAGTGGTCCTCGAATTTCTTCGAGTCGGACCGTCCTTCCACTGGCTTCCCGGTTGAGAAACCATTTCTCAAGGAAAACCCCGTTCCGAGCAACAAACACTTTGTTCTCTTCCCGGTTGTAGAAGCTGTATCCCAAGGTTTCCCTCGGATATCCCATGAATATGCATTTATCCGACTTGGGTGCAAGCTTGTCTGACATAAGTCACTTGACAAATGCTTCACAACCCCAAATCCTTAGAAAAGACAAACTGGGACTCTTCTCGGTCCACATGTCATGTCGTGTCTTGTCTACGGATTTTCTAGAGCGTATCCCCTTGTCTACGCAGTTTCTAGAGCGTATCCCCAGAATGACAAGGGTAAATCCAATTTGCTCATCATTAACCGGACCATGTCCAACAAGGCCCTATTCCTCCGTTCTGACACCCCGTTTCTCTGTGGCGTACCCAGAGGTGTGAGCTGAGGTACTATACCTCGGCTTTTCAGATGATCATCAAACTCCTGGCTCATGTACTCACCTCCACGATCTGATCGTAGAAGTTTTATAGTCTTGCAGAGCTGATTCTCAACCTCGTTCTGAAACTCTTTGAACTTATCAAAAGTTTCCGACTTCTACCTGATCAAATAGATATACCCAGATCTACTAAAGTCGTCGGTAAAAGTCACGAAGTAATGATAGCCACCTCTGGCAGTTGTGCTCATTGGACCACACACATCACTGTGTATAAGCTCCAACAGCCCGGACGCCCTCTCGTAACTCTTTGCAAAAGGAGACTTAGTCATCTTGCTGAGCAAGCATGATTCGCATGTCTCGAATGACCCAAAGTCGGACGAAGTTAGGAGCCCATCATCATGGATCTTCTTCATGCGTTTCAGACTAATGTATCCTAGCCGGCAATGCCAGAAGTATGTCGGATTTATCTCATTAGGCTTATGCCTCTTGACATTCACGTTATAGACCGGTTCCTGTTCCAGATTCAATATAAAAAGCCCATCAACAATGGGTGCATAGCCGTGGAACATTCCATTCAAATAAAATGAACAACCATTGTCCTTTAAATTGAATTCATAACCCTGACTCATCAAACATGAGGCAAAAATAATGTTCCGACTAAGTGCAGCAATGTAATAACAATTATTCAATTCCAAAATAAATCCAGAAGGAAGCTGGAGCTGCATCGTGCCGACCTCCAACGCAGCAACTCTTGCTTTATTGCTGACCCTGATGTCAATCTCCCCTTGTGCCACACGCCTAGTTCTTACCAGCCCCTGCATTGAGTTGCAAATATGAACAACTGATCTGCTATCAAATACCCAAGAGCTACTAGGTATGTCAGCAAGGTAAATGTCTATAACATATGCAACAAGTGTACCTTTGCCTAAAGAAGCATTTTCGGCCTTCTTGCCATGCTCTGCAAGCCACTTGCTACAGTTCCTCTTCCAGTGATCGGTCTTCTTGTAATGTTAGCAAATGGTCTTTGAGTCCGGTCCTGACTTCGGCTCAGCAGCGGAGGTTACCATCTCCGTGCCCTTTGCCTTAGCCTTTTTCTTGGACCAACTCTTCTTGAACTTAGCCGATTTCTGCACCATCAACACTTGATGCGTGCCTTTCCTAATATCCTGCTCTGCCACTTTGAGCATCCCATGCAATTCAGTGAGCTTCTTATCCATGCCATGCATATGATAGTTCGAGATGAACGTCCCATAGCTGGGCGGAAGAGAACCCAGAACTGCATCAGTAGCCAGCTCATCCAAGAGCGGGAAGCCTAACTGATCCAAAGCTTGCACGTATCCGATCATCTTGATCACATGTGGGCTCAGTGAATCACCTTCCTTCATCTTGCAATCCATCAAGGATCACCAGATGTTGAACCTTTCGGTCCTAGCCTGTGTCTGAAACATTCTATTGAGACTCTCGATCATATCGTAAGCCTCAACATTTTTGAAATGTTGTTGCAAATCGGGCTCCATACAAGCCAGCATCAGACAGCTGATCTCCGTTGATTCATCAACGAGTTTCTGGAAGGCATTCTTGGTTGTGGCATTAGCATTATCGGCAGGTTCCTCTGGAAGTGGATCCTCTAAAACATGTTCCTTTTTATCGTGCTTGAGAACAATTCTCAAATTTCTATACCAGGTGGTAAAGTTTGTTCCGTTCAGTTAACCTTTTCCAGAATTGATTTCAATGCAAAGTTGGGTTGAGCAGGTGGTGCCATTGATCTACAACAGAAAAATATGCAATCACTAACAATGTGTTTATGTAGAGTAATTCAAGCCTTAAATAGAAATACTCCCACTGAAGTCGGCATCCCTCCGCAAACTCTCAGTGATCCAGGATCCAACTAGCGCATGCGACTAGTGAGCTCTAGCATCACTGCTAGCCAACATACCTATCCGGTAAGCAACACCTTGCTAATCATATCTCTATACGACTCCTGTCGGTCGGGAAGGTATCTCATACCCGGATCCCAACCTTCTTTGCCACAAGGCCCAAAACCATTATGATAGCCTTGTCAAGATAACCTGATGCAGTGCATGTCCGTGTCCGACACGAACCCTTCAGTTCAAGAACACCTAGCAGCACCCCAATTTTATGATCCCACTACTAGACGTACTTGACGTGCGAAGGTGCAACATCGGGAATGGCAAATTGCTTGATATTAACAAGGGATCTTTCTACCATTCTAACATGTATAGAAAACAAGAAGCATAACAATCACAAATAAACATATATTGTGAAATAGTATGGCTCCTTCATGGATGTTCTTCCAGGTCGGCTCCAATTCCGGTGACCATCTAGGAACTCCATCTTGTTTGTCACGCCGGGACGCCAAGCCACCAACCTGATCTTTATTATCCAACTACTACAACTAGTAATGAATTTTTACAGAGAGTCACAAGTCAACACGCAGGTCGTTATACATTATAATGACAGCACTTTGGATCCTACCGGCTGACAAACATGACACGCAGGCCATTTATAATTTACACACATGCATCACATACACATGAGCCATACTATTCACATCAAACCTGCAAAACAAAGTTACGCATTCGCAGTCTACCGGTTTGAGTGATAGTGTACGAAATACAAGGCGCTAAGCACACCGCGGTCCCGCTAGCCGATTAGCGGGCGGGGTTCAAAGGGGCAGCGCCCCTTGCAGGTGCGGGCAACGCCCGACGTTTTTGAAAATCACAGATCCCATCTGTACTCCGATCACGCTGAATTTTCCAATCTAACCGATTTCATCGATCATCGCGAATCCGATTCAGATTTACATTTAACTGTTAACCCTGATGGTGGATACCGACCGGTAGGGGTAGGTTGTGTCACGACCTCATCGATTCCGATTGACAGAAAACATAGCCTCAACGATCCCCATGTGCAGTTGATCGCATTAACCGTGCACATAGCCGATCTCATAAACGATAACAGATCTCATCTGCCACCTCCACATATCTAATATGCATTCGATCTGAAACTAAATCCTATAGCAGAGGCTCTGATACCACTATTGGGTTCTACAGTAGGGTGCGTCGACTACAAATTTTAATTTGTAGTCAACGCACCCTACCGTAGAACCCAACCAGATCTATGCCACCCAAGCTTGATATTAATGAGTCTCTGAAAGCTATTCAAATTTCTATTAATGAAAGCAGGGATAGAACCGCTAGGATGCGATCTAAGAGAGAATGGCTATAAAAAGTATGTTCTTCTAGTTTTCGCAATAATCATGATGAAGATCTTAAAGTAATTGGTGTGACTCCTATTGAACCTTTGTTTGCTAATATAAAACTTGATAAAGAAGGGACTGGAGATGATTCAACTTTAGCTAGAAGGCATCCCAATATTTGGAGGGTGAAGATCTTAATGAAAAAATTGATAAAAGTGGGTTTGGCGAGGTCAAAACTTTAACTAGTGATGAGCCCACTCTTTTGGATTTCAAGGATTTTAATTACGATAATTGTTATTTCATTGATTGTATTTCCTTGTTACAATCTATGCTAAATTCACCTCATGCGTATAATCAAAAGAAAGCTTTTACTAAACATATCGTTGATACTATGATGAAATCTGTTGAAAAAAACTTAAGTTGGAAGTTTCAATCCCTAGAAAGCTTTATGATGAGTGGGAACCTACTATTAAGATCAAGATTAAAGATTATGAGTGCAATGCTTTGTGTGATTTGGGTGCTAGCATTTCCACTATTCCATAAACTTTATGTGATGTGCTAGGTTTCCATCAACTTGACGATTGTTCTTTAAATTTGCACTTAGCGGATTCCACTATTAAGAAACCTATGGGAAGAATTAATGATGTTCTTATTTTCACAAACAGGAATTATGTGCCCGTAGATTTTATTGTGCTTGATATAGATTGCAATCCTACATGCCCTATTATTCTTGGTAAACCTTTCCTTAGAATGATGGGTGCAATTATTGATATGAAAGAAGTAAACATTAGATTTCAATTTCTGTTATGGAAGGGAATGGAACACTTTCCAATAAACAAAATTAAGTTGCCATATGAATCTACTATGAGGGCTACTTATGGATTGAAACCAAAGATGACAATACCTAGATCTATGCAATATGCCTAGCTAGGGGCATAAAACAATAGCTCTTGTTGGGAGGCAACCTAATTTTATTTTATATTTTTTTGTTTTTGCTTCTGTTTTTCAATAAATATGCATTTATACTTCTGTTATGATTGTGTTTTAATGTTTTAATTAGTGTTTGTGGCAAGTAAGACCTTTGGGATGATTTGGAAGATCGTTGATTTGATTCTGAGAAAAAACAGAAACTTTTGCGTCCAGTAGCAGAATTGTTAAGATTTGCTGGAACATGATAGCATTCTGAATTTTTTACACAAGATTGATATATATATTTCCTATGTTTTCCCAAATTTTCAGAATTTTTGGAGTTACATAAGTATGATCTTAATTCGGGTCTTTACACACTGTTTTTTTTGACAGATTCTGTTTTCATTGTGTTGTTCGCTTATTTTGATGGATCTATGGGTAGTATCGGGGGGTATGAGCCATGGTGAAGTTAGAATACAGTAGATATAATGTAAATATAAAATTGTAATGAGTTTACGACAGTACCTAAAAGTGGAGATTTCTTTTATTATACTAACGGATCTCATGAGTTTTCTGTTGAGTTTTGTGTTGTGAAGTTTTCAAGTTTTGGGTAAAGTTTCGATGGACTATGGAATAAGGAGTGGCAAGAGCCTATGATTGGGGATGCCCAAGGCACCCCAAGGTAATATTCAAGGACAACCAAGCATCTAAGCTTGGGGATGCCCCTGATGGCATCCCCTCTTTCGTCTTCGTCTATCGGTAAATTTACTTGGGGCTATATTTTTATTCACCACATGATATGTATTTTGCTTGGAGCATCTTGTATGATATGATTCTTTGCTTTTTAGTTTGCCACAATCATCCTTGCTGTACACACCTTTTGAGAGAACCACCCAATATCAACAAGAAAGAATGATGCAAATTATGCAAAGGTTTGAGCTCTCTTTATGCGACGTGATCAAGCTACTCGCCCGAAAGTCCCTCTTGATTGTACGGCTATCAAACCTATAATCCGGTCTCCCACCAAGCACCATGAGACCGGAAAAACTAGGAAAACCTAGCTAAGTTACACCTTTGCCTTGCAAATTCCACTTGAGCTTGATGATGACTTTAATGCTTGCCTCAAGTTGGAATCATTTTCTTGTCCACACTCACTTGGTGAAGATACTCAAAATGCTTTCTCATATTGCAATGAGGGAAGCTTTAACTTAAGCTCATCTTCACATGCACATTATCATGATGTGTACTGCAAGATTCAAAGCATATAACCTCCTGCTTCTCATCTTGCACTTGGACTCCTCGAACCCGATGACCATCACCACTTGATGTCATCCACACATAGGCTACTTGAAATCTTTCCTTTTGATGCAAGCCCATGAGAAATATCTAACCCATATAGACATAAAAAACACATAGTATGGGTTAGGTAACAAAGCACAATTCACAATTACTTACCATACCACTAGATCACTTGATCCCACGTGCTACAAAGATTGCACTTTGTGAGTTGACCATCTAGATAATCTTCGAGCTTCATCTTGGTCAACCAACATCTTTATTTCATGCTCTATATTGGTTTCTTGAAAGGCATAATGAACTCTCATTTCCCTTCATTGCTTCAAGATAATATCACCAAAGACTCTTTCATGACCATATCAAGTTCCACTATGAATATCATCTTGGTCACCACATGCTCTTCTAAAACTCCATCATAATCTCTTGAGAGGCATAATGAATTCTTCACTCTAGTTGCTTGCTTCAAGACTTGATCAATGGAAAACCCAACACATGATCTTACCCTGACCTTTTGACTTGAAACCATAACTTTGAATTCTTGTATTTGATTATTCTCTCAAGCTCTTGATTCTTATAAGCCCACACATGCCAATCTTTGAGTTCCTATAATGAACTCCACCATGAGGACTTCTTAGGGAGGCTTTTGATGGAACTCTTCCCACATAAATCCAACATGCTTCATGCATCACTATGGAACATTTCTTCATATAGATACAATGCACTTGATGTTCCATAGGAATTGTCCATTAATACGAAAGCTTAGAGCAAATACATCTTCATATATATGGACTTCATCCTTGATTCCTTATAATATCCTTGATGCACCTTCTATGGACAATACCTTCAAACATATCTCAATGAAAACATTAGTCCATAGAGATTGTCATTATTTACCAAAATCACACTTAGGGGCTACATGCCCTTTCACATGTCATCTTGCTTAAGGCGTTACTCTATTCTTTATGAACTTAATACTCTAGATGCATGTTGGATAGCGGTCGATGTGTGGAGTAATAGTAGTAGATGCAGGCAGGAGTCGGTCTACTTGTCTCGGACGTGATGCCTATATACATGATCATTGCCTTGAATATTGTCATAACTATGCGCTTTTCTATCAATTGCCCAACAGCAATTTGTTTACCCACCGTATGTTTTTTGTTTGAGAGAGAAGCCTCTAGTGAAAAACTATGGCCCCTGGGTCTACCTTTACCATATATTAAAATCCAAAAAATACCTTGCTGCAATTTATTTACCGTTCTTTTATTTTGTGTTTTTGTTTATCTACCTATCATTATTAGATTTAATCCTTGTAAGTAACTGCCGAGGTGATTGACAACCCCCTTGATCGCGTTGGGTGCAAGTATTTGCTCTTTTGTGAGTAGGTGTTGTTCACAAGGTTTCGCGTGGTTCTCCTACTGGATTGATAACCTTGGTTCTTAACTGAGGGAAATACTTATCTCTACTGTATTGCATCATCCTCTCTCTTCGAGGAAATCCCAACTGAAGCTCACAAGTAGCATCGTTGTGGTCTTCGTCGTCGGAGGATAGGATGACAACATCCGGTCCTCACCTTTTGCCTATTGTCCCTCGCCTTCCGCCTGAACGGCGGCCACTATAGGTAGAGTGGCTACCCTCCTCTGCTCTCGAGCTGCAGCCTCTTCTTTAGCTGCCCAACGCCTAACGATCTCTGCCTGCATCGTGGACGGAGACGCGGCTACCACTGTCGGGTCGAGTTGTTGCTGCGCCGCTCACATGGCCTCCTCGACCCGAGCAGTGAGTACGCCAGTATCTTATGCTGGAGCCGCCTTTGAAGGAATCATTAGTCTCCATCATCCTTTTTCCTCACTAGGACAATGCTCTAATAATGACGATCGTCACACTTTTATTTACTTACAACTTGATAAACTAATACAAGATGACTCTATATGAATGCCTCTGGCAATGTACTAGGATGTGCAATGATCTAGTGTAACATGTACTACAATGATGAATGGTGGCTTTGCCACAAATATCATGTCAGCTCTATATTGTGACGTCCCCGGCTTAATCGTGCACTAATCATACACGCGAATGCACACGATCAAGCCTAAGGACTCACTTGAAGATATCACAACACAACTCTAAAACATAAATAAAGGCATACAAGCATTATATTACAAGCCAGGGCCTCAAGGGCTCGAATGCATAAGCTTGATGCCAAACAAGCATCAGCGGAAGCGTTAGATATCTGAGTACAGACATAAGACAGAGAGATAAGCCTTTAACAAGGCGGGACAAAACAAAAGCTACGATCGAAAGGCGCAGGCCTCCTGCCTGGGACCCTCCAATCCTACTCCTGGTCATCGGCCAGCTCGTAGAAGTAACCACCCTCAAGGTGGTAGAAGTAGTCGGCGGCGGGGCAGCTGTCTCAGGGGCTCCGTCAACTGGGCACGACAAACTGATAAGGGGAGAAAAAGAAAGAAAAGCAACCGTGAGTACTCCAAAGTACTCAGCAAGCAAGGATCTACACTACATATGCAACATTATCAAAGGAAGGCTGTTGTGACGCCCCCGACTCAATCGTACACTAATCATACACGCACACGTGTACGATCAAGCACAGGGACTCACGGGAAGATATCACAACACAACTCGAACACAATTTAAACGAAGGTCCACAATATTACAGACCAGGGATCCGAAGATCCGAATACATAAGTCAGTCATACAAATATTATCTGAGTACAGACATAGTTAGACAAGTTTTGCCTTAAGAAGGCTAGCACAAACAGCGACACTAGATCGAAAGGCGTTGGCCTCCTGCCTGGGAGCCTCCGATCCTACTCTTGGTCGGCTGGCTCAATCCAGTAGTAAGTGCCCTCTGGACCCTCCTGGTAGTAAGCTCCGGTGGTGGCATCTGGCTCCTGGACTCCATCGTCTGATGTATCACCAAGGTGGGGTATGGGGAAAAGAGAAAGTAAAGCAACCATGAGTACTCATCCGAAGTACTCAGCAAGCAAGGATCTATACTACATATGCAACATTATCAATGGAGAAAGGCTGTATAATTGGACTGGGCTGCAGAAATGACAGAATAGAGAGAAGGCCTAGTCCTATCGAAGACTAGCATCTTCAAACATCTTCACGAGGCCATCATCTTGCAGCAGTAGAAGAGAGTAGAATAGCATTTTATTTAGCAAACATGTTGAAGTACAGCTTAAAGATCCTTCCTCGACTCCCAAGCGAGAAAGCGATCCCGAAGCTTCAATTAAGCAACAAGTATCCAGTTCAAGTAGTAGATCGGGATACACAAATTGAGCGTGCTTTACCGTAGGACCGGCTATCGATAGATCATTCATCCCTGCAGGGGTGCACTACTGTTACCCAACACGCTCGATCAACTCTGGCCGGACACACTTGCTGGGTAATGCCCGGCCTCGGTAGATCAACACGAAGCAATGCCCTACCTAGGCTCAGCAGAGAGGTCAGCACGCCGGACTAACCTATGCACCCAGAGGTCTTGGGCCATCGCCCTGGGCACCCTGCGCGTTGCGAGACTGGCCGGGGTGTAGGCGCGACACTGAACTTGTCAGTGAAGTATCCAGCCCAATCCCGACAATCAGCCCGCACGGTGAATCGTGACGTCAGACGAGCTTTCGGGAGAAACGTACATCGCAGAGGGTCCCATAACCATTATCCCGCGTGGTGGTAGTGCGTATAGGGCACGTCGACCCACTCAGATCACACACCCAAATCCAATAGGCTCAATTAGTATCACGCGGAGACAATCAGAGTCTCTGATGCTCTGCCACAATGTCACACTCGAGTGCCCTTCCGGCACACCCGACATCATAGATCCCCAGCGGGTACCCACCAGGGTGGACCCGCCTGTAACAAAGGTCAAGTAATCGTGTGGTCATAACATCAAGGGGAAAACCCGAGGAATCACCCTCGGCGGATTCCACTCGATGAAATCATCAGGGTGGACGTATGAGGCATCACCCTCGAGGTTCACACTGAGGGTTGCACGACAGAGTCGTATCAGAAGTGGAGAAGGAGGAATCACCCTCGATGACCACGATCGAACAGCTACACTACAGAGTATTCATCGGGAGTGCGTTACGAGGTATCACCCTCGGCACTCGATAGTTACTACGCAGAGTCGTACAACTAAGGGGGTGTGAAGTGAGGTGTCGGTCTCTGGTCGACGATCACGTTGATCGGGTCGTCGATGATCAAGCAGGGGCAACAAGGATAAGGTGGTGGGGTCACTGATGGTTCACTACCAACCTATACTAAACAGTTTATCATAGGCAGGTAAGGTAGCAATGAACAGGTTACAACAGCAGGCTATGCTTCAGAATAGGAGCATACATTAACAGTAGCAAAATCTAATGCAAGCAGGAGAAATGGAATGGGCGATATCTAGATGCTCAAAGGGGGGGCTTGCCTGGTTGCTCTGGCAAGAGAGAGAGATCGCCAACGGGCTGCTCGTCGGTAGTGTAGTCGTACCCAGGTGCAGCGTCGTCGGTCTCAGCGTCCATCGAAGGAGAAGGGGGGAGAGAAACAATAAATTCACGGCAATCATGCAAATAATATGTATGACATGCCTAAATGATATGCCGGGGTGTTCTACTGCCTAACTAAATGATTTAATTAATTTAGGAATTTATTCGGATTTATTTAATTAAAGTTGGGCACTATTCATTTATCAAAATCGGTCTAAAAGTTCAATGTTCTTATAGCTAGAGGCACCTGACAGGAATGCGAAGGGCGTATTCGGGTTCGTATCGGAATTCTGAGCAAGTTTCATATATAAATTATTTTCATCGGAGTTACGGTTTATTTAATATGATTTTCTAAAGTTTTTATTAATTTCTGGAATTTAATTATTTATTTAATTAAACATTATCCGAAACAGTAGTTGATGACATCAGCATGACATCATGCTGACGTCAGCACAATCTGACAGGTGGGGGCCACCTGTCATAGACTGGTTAGTTAATTAGTGATTAACCAATTAATTAATACTTAATTAAACTAATTAACTAAATTAGATTAACCTAAACAGGGTTAATTAACTTAATTAATTAACTAATTTATTAATTAAGTAATAATTTTAATAATTTTATTTTATTTTTATTTATTTATTTTAATCGTTTTTAGGGGCTGGGCCCTGCTTGTCATTGGGCCAGGGGGGAACTGGGCCCACTGGTCAGTGGCACGGGGCCACGGGCGCGGCGAGCGTGCGCGGGAGTGTGCGCGTGTGCGTGCGCCCGGGCGCCGGCAGGGGCGCGGCGACGCTGGCGGTAGCGCGTGCGCGCGGGCATGTGCGCGAGCAGGCGCGGGCGAGCGCGCGGGCGCGTGCGTGAGCAGGCGCGGGCGGGCCGACAGGCGAGCACAGCCGCACGGGGCATGGGCGAGTAGGGGCGGAGCGCGGCGAGCGGCGGGAGCGGGCGAGCGCGGTGCGTGCGCGTGCGTGGCCAGGCGCGGCTGGGCGCTGTCGGCGCGTGGGTGCGTGCCCGGAGCGAGGAAGACGAGAAGGGGGGCTCACGAGGGGTGGTAGGGCACGTGGCAGCGGTGCGCGAGGAGGACGGCGACGGGGTCCGGCGACGGCGGGGCGGCGTCGGGCGGCGGGGCGCGGTCGTCGGCTTCGAGCGCGTCAGGCCGAGGCAGCGAGGCGCGAGCGAGGGGCACGTCGGGCCGGCACCCGATCCAGAATGGATCGGGGGGGAGCGAGGGGGGAATGTGTCGGTGGGGGGGGGATTAGGGTTCGGTGGCCTCCTGGGGGAGGCCATATTGGGGAGGGGGAGCTGGGCCGGCCTGGTGGCCGTGGCCCAGTTGGGCCGGGAGGGGATTTTTATTTTTTTTATTTTTCTGTTTTGTTTTCTTTTGTCTTTTTCTTTTATTTATTCACATGTCTTTGTTTAGTAAATAGTTAGGCCTCAAAATGATTTTTGTAAAACATAGGAATTGTTCCAATAATTACTAGGCATCCTCTACCACTGCTAAAAATTAGTTTGGAGTCAACTGGACCTCACACCAATTTTATAATAAATAGAATGTATTAAACCTTGCTGTTTTGGTAAAGTTTGAGCCACCTAATTAATTTATTTATTGTTGGTTACAATTTTAGATTAGCCTCTACAATATTCGCTATTTATTGAACATTTCAGTTTTTATGTTGCACAACTTTTATTTTCCACTTTCATTTAAATTTGAATTTGAGTTAGGAGTTGAAATGCAATATGATGCTAATGATGATTATGCACTGTTAAACATGCTGACCTGTCATTATCAAAAGTGATTACTGTGGCTAATGACATGGGGTGTTAGGGAACGGGGCAGCGGTGCGCGAGGAGGACGGCGACGGGGTCCGGCGACGGCGGGGCGGCGTCGGGCGGCGGGGCGCGGTCGTCAGCGTCGAGCGCATCGCCGAGCGGCGAGGCGCGAGCGAGGGGCGCGTCGGCCGGCCCGATCCAGAATGGATCGGGGGGAGCGAGGGGGGGGGGGATGTGTCGGTGGGGGGGATTAGGGTTCGGTGGCCTCCTGGGGGAGGCCATATAGGGGAGGGGGAGCTGGGCCGCCTGGTGGCCGTGGCCTAGTTGGGCCGGGGGGGGGGGTTCTTTTTGTTTTCTTTTTCTTTTGTCTTTTTTTTTTTTATTTCACATGTCTCTGTTTAGTAAATAGTTAGGCCTCAAAATGATTTTTGTAAAACATAGGAATTGTTTCCCAATATTACTAGGCATCCTCTACCACTGCCAAAAATTAGTTTGGAGTCAACTGGACCTCACACAAATTTTATAATAAATAGAATGTATTAAACCTTGCTGTTTTGGTAAAGTTTGAGCCACCTAATTAATTTATTTATTGTTGGTTACAATTTTAGATTAGCCTCTGCAATATTCGCTATTTATTGAACATTTCAGTTTTTATGTTGCACAACTTTTATTTTCCACTTTCATTTAAATTTGAATTTGAGTTAGGAGTTGAAATGCAATATGATGCTAATGATGATTATGCACTGTTAAACATGCTGACCTGTCATTATCAAAAGTGATTACTGTGGCTAATGACATGGGGTGTTACAATTCTCCTCATCTACCAAGAATTCTCGTCACGAGAATTAAGAGGAAGACTGAAAGAAAGAGGGGTATTCTTCGCGAAGATGATCCTCGCGTTCCCAAGTGGCCTCATCTTCAGAATGATTCGACCACTGAACTTTGAGGAATTTGATTGACTTTTGACGAGTCCGACGTTCAGCTTGATCAAGAACACATATGGGATATTCTGGATAAGACAGATCTTCCCGTAATTCAATCACTTCGTGATCCACAGCTCGAATAGGATCCTTGAAGCAGCGACGGAGTTGGGATACATGAAAGACATCATGTACTTGTGAAAGATTTGGCGGCAACTGCAATTGATATGCCACTTCTCCTCGACGGGCAAGAATACGGAACAGGCCAATGTAGCGAGGAGCTAACTTGCCTTTGATTCCGAACCTATGAGTGCCTTTCAACGGAGTGACGCGGAGGTAAGCTTGCTCGCCAGGTTGATAGACCATTTCCTTGTGCTTTCGGTCATAGTTGCTCTTCTGACGAGACTGAGCAGTTTTCAAATGTTCACGGACAATGCGGACTTGTTCTTCAGCTTGCTGAATAATGTCCGGTCCGACGAGTGAGCGTTCCCCAATTTCTGACCAATTCAGAGGGGTTCGACACTTACGACCGTATAGAACTTCAAACGGTGCCATCTTCAAACTAGCAAGATAGCTATTATTGTAAGAGAATTCGGCATACGGGAGAGATTCCTCCCATTTCTTACCGAAGGAGATGACGCACGCTCGAAGCATATCTTCGAGCACTTGATTAACTCGTTCGACTTGACCCTGTGTCTGAGGGTGAAAAGCGGTGCTGAAAGACATATGAGTTCCCATAGCTTCTTGGAAACTATTCCAGAATCTGGAGGTGAAGAGGCTGCCACGATCGGAACTGATCTCCAATGGAACACCGTGGAGTGACACAATTCGGGAAACATACAAGTCTGCTAACTGGCTAGCAGTGATTGTCTCCTTAACTGGCAGAAAGTGAGCAACCTTGGAGAATCGGTCAATGACGACAAAAATAGCATCATGACCCTTCTGAGATCTGGGAAAACCAGTAATGAAATCCATTTGGACCTTGTCCCATTTCCATTCAGGAATTGCAAGGGGTTGCAGAGTTCTAGCGGGCCTTTGATGTTGTGCTTTAATGCGGCGGCAAACGTCACACTCAGAAACATAACGAGCAATATCTCGCTTCAAATTTGGCCACCAGTATCTCTGACAAATGTCACGGTACATCTTTGTGCTACCAGGATGAATTGATAGAGGAGTGTCATGAGCTTCCATCATAACGTGTTCTCTCTCATCCTTGAACTTAGGTACGAAGAGACGGTGTTGGAAAAATAGGATCCCATCATCATTAAGATGGAACTCCGACGGTTTTCCTTTTTTGAGGTATCACTTGATCCTTTCAACTTCAGAGTCATACCGTTGCATAGTCTTGATGCTTTGTTCTAAATCTGGTTCGACAACCAGGGTATTGAGATAACCCTGTGGAACAATATGGAGGTTCAATTTGCGAAGCTCTTCATAAAGCATAGGTTGTGTTTCCTGAACCGTATGATTGTTGCAATAAGCCTTACGACTCAAAGCATCGGCCATTACATTTGCCTTGCCAGGGGTGTATGAGATATTCATATCATAATCGGCTATTGTCTCGAGCCATCTTTGTTGACGAAGGTTTAGATCCGGTTGAGTATATAAATACTTCAAACTTTGATGATCCGTATATATCTCGCAACGGTTACCGAGAAGGTAATGTCGCCATAGCTTCAGGGCATAAATAACCGCAGAAAGTTCGAGATCGTGCACTGGGTAATTTTCTTCGTGAGGACGCAATTGTCGGGAGGCATAAGCAATCACCTTGCGTTCTTGCATTTGGACACAGCCTAATCCTTGATGGGAGGCATCACAGTATATCACAAAATCCTGGGGCAGATGTCAATTTATCTTTTAGTGTCTGAAAGCTTTCTTGACATTTTTCTGTCCACTCAAATTTAACACCTTTGTGAAGCAGATTTGTCATTGGTTTTGCGATCTTGGAAAAGTTCTCAACGAATCGACGGCAATAACTAGCAAGTCCGAGAAAACTTCTAACTTGCTTAACATTCTTCGGGGGAGTCCAGTCAAGAATAGCCTGAACTCGTTCGGGGTTAACAGCAATTCCATCCTTGGAAATTACATGTCCAAGGTAAGTTACTTCAGAAAGCCAAAATTCACATTTGGAATACTTGGCATACAACTGGTGTTCTCAAAGCCTTTCTAGTACCAAACGGAGGTGTTCAGCATGTTCTTCTTTATTCTTAGAATATATCAGGATATCATCCAAATAAACCATGACGAATTTGTCGAGGTAATCCATGAATATATAATTCATCAGACGGGAGAAAGTTGCTGGAGCATTCGTTAGGCCAAATGACATGACGGTGTATTCATAGGAGCCATAACGAGTGACGAATGCAGTCTTGGGAATATCCTCTTCACGGACACGGATCTGGTGATAACCCAACCTCAGGTCGAGTTTAGAGAACACTGACGATCCAGCAAGTTGATCATAAAGATCATTGATCCGGGGCAGTGGGTATTTATTCTGGATTGTGGCTTGGTTAATGGGCCGATAATCCTGAACCAAACGGTTAGTTCCATCCTTCTTCTTAACGAAGAGTGAAGGTGCTCCCCAAGCAGAGGAACTGGGGCGGATGAAACCACTCTTAAGCGACTTGTCGATTTCTTCCTTAAGCTCGAGTAGGTGATGCGGAGGCATCTTATAAGGTCGCTTGGCAATAGGGACAGTGCCAGGCTTCAAGTCAATGACAAACTCGACAGCTCTAGCCGGGGGTATTCCTGGAAGTTCTTCTGGAAAGACGTCTGGAAAATCTCAAACGACAGGAACGTTCTCGATCCCTTCCAGAGGTGAGGCATTCAAAGCATTCAGAACATATATCTGAGCTTCAGCGTCCCGTGTAATGCGGGCGGTATAGTTCACTATCTCATCGGAGGGGTGAAGAAGTTGGACGACTTTAGTGGCACAATTGATCGAAGCAATGTGAGCTTTCAACCAATCCATTCCAAGAATGAGGTCTATGGTGGATGATTTCAAGACGATGGGCGAGGCAAGGAATTCCAACCCTCTAATTTCGATGGTAACATTAGGTGCTATCACGTCAGCATGACAGTGACCTCCGGGAGTTTTAATGACTAACGGAGTATGCATCTTCTCATAACGAATGCCATGCATAAATGCAAATTTTCCAGAGATGAATGAATGTGATGCTCCTGAATCAAATAAAACAGAAGCAGGTACTGAGTTAACAAGAAGGGTACCCATCACAGTAGCAGGTTGATCCTGGACTTTTTCAATGTCAATGTTGTAAGCGTGTCCATGACCATGTGCAGCAGACCCAGTATTATAGTTGCGGGTCTGATTGTTGCCACGACCATTGCCACGGCCAGCATGGGGAAAGGCTAACTGATTCTGATTCTGGCGGCAGTCTTTAGCATGGTGACCTGGTTTGCGGCACTTGAAGCACAGACCATCTTCAGGACGAAGAGGACCATTGTTTTGAATAGCTTGAGCTTTTGGCTGCCTCGGTGGTGGAGGAGGCAGACGTGGTGCAGCATAGTTGTTCTTTGGCGCAGAGGTATTGGAACGGATGGCATTGTTGGGAATCCAAACTCGACGCTTCGATGCTGAGCCCGAAGATGAGCCAGCATCACGATAGCGCTTCTGCGAGTCCTTGTATTCCATCTGAGCGGTCTCAACAAGAATTGCCTTGTTCGTTAGAGTTGAAAAGTCGTTGAAGTCTTGAGCAGCAAGTGCAAGCTTGAGGTCGGGGTGTAGTCCACTATGGAACTTCTCTTGTCTGCGAGCATCTATGGCGATGTCTTCTTCAGCATAGCGGGAGAGGTCTAGAAATTCCCGCTGATAAGCTTCGACAGTCTTGTTGCCCTGAGTGAGGTTACAGAACTGGGTCTTCATGCGTTCCATAATTGCCTGAGGGATGTAACATGTATGGAAAACAGCCTGGAACTCATACCAGGTGATGACTGTTCCAATAGGCAGAGTACGCTTGTGTGTGTCCCACCACTGAGCAGCGGGGCCCTTTAAGAAAAAGGCCGCGAAGTTGACGAAGTTGGCAGGGGCGACATTAGCAGACTCCATCTCGTGAGTGATGTCGCGGAGCCAGTCATCTGTATCCAGTGGCTTGTCAGAGTTGTGGAATTGAGTTGGGTTGAGTCGCATAAACTCTGTCAAAGTTATTGAAGCTGGGTTGTGGTTCTGGTTGTTCTGATGCGGAAACTGAGCCATGATTCAAGTCATGAATTGGCGGTTAAGCTCAAGCTGTTGCATCATAGCTGCCATATAGTCTGGCGGTGGTGGGTGTTCAGGGGTACCACAACCACGACCACCTGGTCTAACCATCCTGCTAAGTATCAACAGGGGGTAGTTTAGTAAAAGCAATTACGAGCGTTTAGTGACAAGCATGATGTAACTCGACAACAATTTAAGTAGTGTAACAGATACATAACAGTAGTCGATTAAGACATACAGATCCATACACAGAGTCGGGTACATGCGGACAGCATAACGGCGCAAATTCAAAAGCTAGACATACTAGGCGGCGCGCAGGCACGCGATAAGGAAGTACACAAGGAGACATAGCAAAGGCTACATCAACGTCGGAGAAAACCACCGAGACGGGGTAACTGCAAGTGCGGACGACGAATGTTCGTCGCAGAAGGATCCTGCGCTCCATGTGCACTCTGATGCAGAATCCGGTCTCGAGCTGTAAGAAGAGGTCCACGTGCAGGTGTATGACCTCCAACAGCAGGCCAATCAATACCAGCATACATCTGAGTCCTGCGCGGATAAAGGATGTGCTCAGGATGTATCCCTGCGTGAACAGCGGGTAGCAACTGCGTCATAGCATCGTAGAGACGTGCTCGAGTGGCAACCAACTCGACGGCAAGAGCCCGAACAGTGCGATCCAGAGCCTAAGTGCACTGAATCAGAACACGCGGGTCATAGCGACGAGGCTCGTACGGGGCACAGATAGCTATGTAGTATCCAGTAGCATCTCCAGCAGGGGCATACGAAATGTAACGGAACTCAGAGTCATCCATGATATCGCTGAACTGTCCTCGGAGACGTGCGACAGCAGAGTAGGCGGCATCATGGACTGCTATCTCAATCGTCATGCTGATACCGTGAAAAAGGTGTAGCTCGGTGTCTGAGTCATTTTGCTGATCATAGATACGAACATCAGCATGGTACTGCTCCTGATTGAACTCGCGGAAATCCTCGTAAACCAAGTACTCAGGATACCAACGGTAGCCAAGTCTGGTCATGAGAGCGATCAAGACAGCTGGAAACCCAGGGGCATCACGAGCCCAAGTGCGAAGCACAAGCTGTGTTGTAGGACGTGGTGGAAACAAACGGTCCAATTGAAACAGAGGAAATTCAGATTTGTCAAATGACAATGAGAAGTTTAAAACAACTCGGAGAGAAAGGTTAAACAAAACAATGGAAAGGAAAATGATTATCAGACTAATCAGATCAATGACAGGGAAATCGCACAGATATCCAGCTCTCCGGGTAGACGGGATTTACGAGGTCCTAAGTGTCGGCGTTAGTAAAATTTATTTAACCCGAGTAGAAGAGAGATCAGAGTCCCAGAGTATAGACGAGGAATAAAAGATCCTAATACCACCCAGTTGGCGACGTGGGCCCGTAAGCCACACAGCCAAGTTAGTAAATTAGTTTTTTGGTTTCTATACTCAACTTCGGCCAAGGAATTGGAAGGGGGCTTCCTACAGGCAGTCGGCTCTGATACCAACTTGTGACGCCCCTGACTCAATCGTACACTAATCCTACACGCAAACGTGTACGATCAAGCACAGGGACTCACGGGAAGATATCACAACACAGCTCGAACACAATTTAAACGGAGGTCCACAATATTACAGACCAGGGATCTGAAGATCCGAATACATAAGTCAGTCATACAAATATTATCTGAGTACAGACATAGTTAGACAAGTTTTGCCTTAAGAAGGCTAGCACAAACAGCGACACTAGATCGAAAGGCGTTGGCCTCCTGCCTGGGAGCCTCCGATCCTACTCCTGGTTGGCTGGCTCAATCCAGTAGTAAGTGCCCTCTGGACCCTCCTGGTAGTAAGCTCCGGTGGTGGCATCTGGCTCATGGACTCCATCGTCTGATGTATCACCAAGGTGGGGTATGGGGAAAAGAGAAAGTAAAGCAACCGTGAGTACTCATCTGAAGTACTCAGCAAGCAAGGATCTATACTACATATGCAACATTATCAATGGAGAAAGGCTGTATAATTGGACTGGGCTGCAGAAATGCCAGAATAGAGAGAAGGCCTAGTCCTATCGAAGACTAGCATCTTCAAACATCTTCACGAGGCCATCATCTTGCAGCAGTAGAAGAGAGTAGAATAGCATTTTATTTAGCAAACATGTTGAAGTACAGCTTAAAGATCCTTCCTCGACTCCCAAGCGAGAAAGCAATCCCGAAGCTTCAATTAAGCGACAAGTATCCAGTTCAAGTAGTAGATCGGGATACACAAACTGAGCGTCCTTTACCGTAGGACCGGCTATCGATAGATCATTCATCCCTGCAAGGGTGCACTACTGTTACCCAACACGCTCGATCAACTCTGGCCGGACACACTTGCTGGGTAATGCCCGGCCTCGGTAGATCAACACGAAGCAACGCCCTACCTAGGCTCAGCAGAGAGGTCAGCATGCCGGACTAACCTATGCACCCAGAGGTCTTGGGCCATCGCCCTGGGCACCCTGCGCGTTGCGAGACTGGCCGGGGTGTAGGCGCGACACTGAACTTGTCAGTGAAGTATCCAGCCCAATCCCGAGAATCAGCCCGCACGGTGAATCGTGACGTCAAACGAGCTTTCGGGAGAAACGTACATCGCAGAGGGTCCCATAACCATTATCCCGCATGGTGGTAGTGCGTATAGGGCACGTCGACCCACTCAGATCACACACCCAAATCCAATAGGCTCAATTAGTATCACGCGGAGACAATCAGAGTCTCTGATGCTCCGCCACAATGTCACACTCGAGTGCCCTTCTGGCACACGCGACATCATAGATCCCCAGCGGGTACCCACTAGGGTGGACCCGCCTGTAACAAAGGTCAAGTAATCGTGTGGTCATAACATCAAGGGGAAAACCCGAGGAATCACCCTCGGCGGATTCCACTCGATGAAATCATCAGGGTGAATGTATGAGGCATCACCCTCGAGGTTCACACTGAGGGTTGCACGACAGAGTCGTATCGGAAGTGGAGAAGGAGGAATCACCCTCGATGACCACGATCGAACAGCTACACTGCAGAGTATTCATCGGGAGTGCGTTACGAGGTATCACCCTCGGCACTCGATAGTTACTACGCAGAGTCGTACAACTAAGGGGGTGTGAAGTGAGGTGTCGGTCTCTGGTCGACGATCACGTTGATCGGGTCGTCGATGATCAAGCAGGGGCAACAAGGATAAGGTGGTGGGGTCACTGATGGTTCACTACCAACCTATACTAAACAGTTTATCATAGGCAGGTAAGGTAGCAATGAACAGGTTACAACACCAGGCTATGCATCAGAATAGGAGCATACATTAACAGTAGCAAAATCTAATGCAAGCAGGAGAAATGGAATGGGTGATATCTGGATGCTCAAAGGGGGGGCTTGCCTGGTTGCTCTGGCAAGAGAGAGAGATCGCCAACGCGCTGCTCATCGGTAGTGTAGTCGTACCCAGGTGCAGCGTCATCGGTCTCGGCGTCCATCGAAGGAGAAGGGGGGAGAGAAACAATAAATTCACGACAATAATGCAAACAATATGTATGGCATGCCTAAATGATATGCCGGGGTGTTCTACTGCCTAACTAAATGATTTAGTTAATTTAGGAATTTATTCGGATTTATTTAATTAAAGTTGGGCACTATTCATTTATCGAAATCGGTCTAAAAGTTCAATGTTCTTATAGCTAGAGGCATCTGACAGGAATACGGAGGGCGTATTCGGGTTCATAACGGAATTCTGAGCAAGTTTCATATATAAATTATTTTCATTGGAGTTACGGTTTATTTAATATGATTTTCTAAAGTTTTTATTAATTTTTGGAATTTAATTATTTATTTAATTAAACATTATCCGAAACAGTAGTTGATGACATCAGCATGACATCATGCTGACGTCAGCACAATCTGACAGGTGGGGGCCACCTGTCATAGACTGGTTAGTTAATTAGTGATTAATTAATTAATTAATACTTAATTAAACTAATTAACTAAATTAGATTAACCTAAATAGGGTTAATTAACTTAATTTATTAACTAATTTATTAATTAATTAATAATTTTAATAATTCTATTTTATTTTTATTTATTTATTTTAATCATTTTTAGGGGCTGGGCCCCGCTTGTCATTGGGCCAGGGGGAACTGGGCCCACTGGTCAGTGGCACGGGGCCACGGGCGCGGGCGACGGGCGCGGCACGCGTGCGCGGGAGTGTGCGCGTGTGCGTGCGCGCGGGCGGCGGCAGGGGCGCGGCGACGCGGGCGGCAGTGCGTGCACGCGGGCGCGTGCGCGAGCAGGCGCGGGCGAGCGCGGGCGGGCCGGCGGGCGAGCACGGCCGCATGGGGCATGGGCGAGCAGGGGCGGAGCGCGGCGAGCGGCGGGAGCGGGCGAGCGCGGTGCGCGCGCGTGCGTGGCCAGGCGCGGCGGGGGCGCGGCTGGGCCCGGTCGGCGCGTGGGTGCGTGCCCGGAGCGAGGCAGAGGAGAAGGGAGGGCTCACGAGGGGTGGTAGGGCACGGGGCACCGGTGCGCGAGGAGGACGGCGACGGGGTCCGGCGACGGCGGGGCGGCGTCGAGCGGCAGGGCACGGTCGTCGGTGTCGAGCGCGTCGGGCCGAGGCGGCGAGGCGCGAGCGAGGGGCGTGTCGGGCCGGCGCCCGATCCAGGATGGATCGGGGGGGAGCGAGGGGGGGATTTGTCGGTGGGGGGGGATTAGGGTTCGGTGGCCTCCTGGGGGAGGCCATATAGGGGAGGGGGAGCTGGGCCGGCCTGGTGGCCGTGGCCCAGTTGGGCCGGGGGGGATTTTTTTTTATTTTATTTTTCTGTTTTGTTTTCTTTTGTCTTTTTCTTTTATTTATTCACATGTCTCTGTTTAGTAAATAGTTAGGCCTCAAAATGATTTTTGTAAAACATAGGAATTGTTCCAATAATTACTAGGCATCCTCTACCACTGCCAAAAATTAGTTTGGAGTCAACTGGACCTCACACAAATTTTATAATAAATAGAATATATTAAACCTTGCTGTTTTGGTAAAGTTTGAGCCACCTAATTAATTTATTTATTGTTGGTTACAATTTTAGATTAGCCTCTGCAATATTCGCTATTTATTGAACATTTCAGTTTTTATGTTGCACAACTTTTATTTTCCACTTTCATTTAAATTTGAATTTGAGTTAGTAGTTGAAATGCAATATGATGCTAATGATGATTATGCACTGTTAAACATGCTGACCTGTCATTATCAAAAGTTATTACTGTGGCTAATGACATGGGGTGTTACAGCTGTATATGTGGACTGGGCTGCAGAAATGCCAGACTAGAGAGGAAAGCCTAGTCCTATCGAAGACTAGCATCTTCAGCGGTCTTGCAGCAATAGAAGAGAGTAGATCAGCACAGTATAATGTAGTAGTGGTTGTGTCAAGTAACAGTCTCGCTCAGAGATCTTTCCTCGACTCCCTGCGAGAAAGCGATCCCGGAGCCATCATATCCTATTATCATCTCAAGGGTCCAGTTCTAGTTGTATCGATCGGGATACAACTCCGAGTGTCCGTTACCGTAGGACAGGCTATCGATAGATGTTTTCTTCCCTGCAGGGGTGCACCAACTTACCCACCACGCTCGCTTAACTCTGGCTGGACACACTTTTCTGGGTCATGCCCGGCCTCGGCCAAACGATACACCGCAACCCTACCTACAACTCAGCAGAGAGGTCCCCGCCGGTCTACATCCTAAGCACTCAGGGGTCTTGGGCCATCGCCCTGTGCACTCCGGGTCGTTGCAAGCAGGGTGAATCTCGGTACCACCTCTATACATGGATGGCACCGGCCCAGCCGTGCCGCAATACTGAACTGGACGTCTGACAGAGCTTTCGGCTGATGCTACGATGAAGAGTGCCCATAACTGTTCCCACGTGATGGTTAGTGCTATCAGGCCAGAGGCCTGCTCGGATCAAATATCCAAATCGTTAGTGGATTAGGGGCTTGAGGTAATGAGTTGAGACTCACGATCGATGTGACCCCATCGCCCCATCTCGAGGACTTGTGGCAAGGGCTAAGAATGCCCGGCCACGCCTCGTATTCGTCTCACGGGTAACCTCCAGGTCAACCCGACATCCCATCATTCGCGGGTACCCCTCAAGGTCGACCCACCTTTCCAAATATCAGTTGCAAAGTCATAGTAACCATAGTAACTGTGTGTCTAACACCAAGGGGAACCCTGAGGAATCACCCTCGATGGAATTCCACCTGATATTATCGTCAAGGTGAATGAAGGAGGAATCACCCTCGAGGTCCACTCTTGAGGAGTTGCACGACACTGTCGTTGTCGGGAGTGGAGAAGGAGGAATCACCCTCGATGACCATAACTGGTGAACTAAACTACAAGGTTAACATCAGAAGTGCTGACGAGGTATCACCCTCGGCACTCGATAGTAACCCAGTAGTGTCGTACAACTAAGGGGGGGGGGGGAAGTGCGGTGCCGGTCCCCGGTCTTCGATCTCGTTGATCGGGTCTTCTGATAATCCAGTGGGGCAGTTGGGACAAGTGGGGTCACTGGTGGGTCTCTAACCAACATATACTAAGCAGTTTGAAATAGGCAGGTAAGGTAACAATAAGCAGGTTACAAAAGCAGGTTATGCATCAGAATAGGAGCAATCAATTACAGTAGCAAAATCTAATGCAAGCATGAGAAAATAGAATGGGCGATAACGGGATGATCAAAGGGGGGGGGCTTGCCTGGTTGCTCGGCGGCAAAGGCAAGGTCGTCAGGGGTCGTCGATCTCCGGAGCTGCGTCGGTACCGGGCTCTATCGAGAGAGAAGAGGGGGAGGAAACAGATAAATACAAGGCAGACAAAGTAACACAGAGCTTGCTATGCTAACGTGCAGTGCAGGGTTGCCTAAAAGCATGTCTAAGGCATATTAGTTATTTTAGGATTTAAGTTGGATTTATTAACTGGTAGTTATGCACTATTCATCTACCGGAAACAGGCTAAAAGTTGTGGGTTCACCTCCGTAGAGGGCCCCGACACAGAAACAGACGGCACGGTCAGCTTTGTCTCATCGTTCTGATCAACTTTCATGTAGAAAGTTTTTCGATCCGAGCTACGGTTTATTTTATATGATTTTCTAAAGATTTAACAATACCTGGAAAATCCCTGAAATTTTGCCAACTCTGAGAATTCGTCAGTTTTTTTTTAAACATCACCTAGCTGTTTTCAAAAGGCTACAACTATTGTTTTGTACATCCTATGATTTTGTGCCTTATATCAATTTTGAGTATTCTCTGTGATCTATAAGATAGTATCACTTTCATCTATATTAGATTTCATTTGCTTGATCATCAACAACTCTAAAGTAGCTATCACAATAACTCTGTTTTAGTCTTTTCTGTTAACAGAACATAGACTTTTGTCATTTTCATAGGAATTAATCCAGGCGACTTTTGGATTTGGTCCACTGGAAAGAATTGAACCCTGTCAAGTGTACTACATGCCCATATAATTTTTATCTATGTTCGAGCTTGTTTTGCTGCTGTTTAAGTGCTGGCTTGAGGGCTAGTCAGTGTAAAAGCAATAAAGCTAGCTACTGCTACAGTAACTGAACGTTACTGTAGCAGAGCAGCAGCAGAATGCAGCAGCAAAGTAGTAGCAGCGGCTAGCGGAGCATCGGCTTGGCGTGGGCGCGGCGAGGCTGGCCGAAGGCGGGCGAGGCCGGAGCCACACACACACACTGCACGCACCACACACACACAGAGAGCACGCGCGCACACAGCACACGTGCACACACACAGCCGCACTTGGCCATGGCTATGGCCTGCAGCGGCAGCAGTAGAAGTAGCGGAGCAGCGGCGGCGGTTAGCATCAGCAGCGGGCAGCAGCAGTAGCATAGCAGCGGCAACGCAGCGGCAACAGCAACTAGCAGCAGCAGCGTGAGAGCAGCAGAGCAGCTACGGACAGAGAGCAGTGGCAGCAAGCACACACGTACGCGTACGCGTATGCGGGAGCTCAGACGAGCTCGGGACGGCGGCTACGGCAATGAATCGAGGGGGCAAGCAGGGGGGAATGGGGAAGGAGCTCACTGCGAAGCTTGTAGACGTGGTTTGGGAGCGCGGGGTGGCCGGAGTGCGACAAACCCGTCGACGGAAGACGACGGCTGTGGTGGGAAAAGGGCTCGATGCCGAGCGTACGACACGGCCCGGCTTGAATCAACGGTTGTACGCGAAGGAGACGATGATGGCGGAGCTCCTAGACATCTTGGCGTGACCAGGGGAGGCCGGTGGCCGCGGGATCGACGAGGTGGCGGCGACCACAAGCTTTGGTGACAAACAAATGAATGGGGCGAACGGGAGAGAGAGAATGGTCAGTCTAGGGTTTGTCCCTGGGGTTGAGGATGGCCTTATCCTCTCCCAGAAAGGCTCTGTAGCGCCAGACGTTGAGCATCGGCGTCCCAGGCGCCGTGGATGGCCGACAGCGCCATGGCTCTGTCTCCTTCTCTGTACAAAAGGAGGGAAGGCATGTGGTGGCTGGGTCTTGTACTGTTCCAACAGGCCAAAGTGCACAGTAGTGCGTTAGTATTTTTGCCTTTTCTTTTCCGCCAAACATTTCAGCCACTGTTTTGCATTTAAATTAAATACCAAATGAATTTTTATATGCATGAAACTGGTCACATAAATTGAGCATAATATTTTGGAGAGGCCCACAAAGTTTCAAGTCAATTTGGAAATACATAAACATTTGTTTATTTTGAAATGGTTATTTTTGTTGCTGTTGGACAACTTTATATTTTACTAGGGATTAATTGGTGAGTCAAATGATGTTGATTTCAACATGATACTGGTCGGTGGAATTTTTAGAATAATATAAACATTTTAGTTTCTGGATTTGAACAACTTTTATTTTCACTTTAACTTTGAATAAATTCATTTGAATTGGAATTTGAAATGGATGACAATTAATGATGATCAGGCACTGTTGAACAGGATGACTTGGCATTATCAAAAGGCAATCACTGTAGCCATTACATAGGGATGTTACATATATGATCATGCAAAGCAATATGATGATGAACACACATGTCATGTGATGGAACGGTGGAAGTTGCATGCCAATATATCTCGGAATGGCTATGAAAATGCCATGATAGGTATGTATGGTGGCTATTTTAAGGAAGATATATAAGGAGGCTTATGTGTGATAGAGTGTGTCATATCACGGGGTTTGGATGCACCGGCAAAGTTTGCACCAACTCTCGAGGTGAGAAAGGTCAATGCACGGTACCGAAGAGGCTAACCAATTGCGGAAGGGTAGGAGTGCGTAATTATCCGTGGACTCACATTAGTTATACAGAACACATGTACTTATTGTGAAAGTTTTATTAGCCCTTGAAGCAAGTACTACTCACATGCCCCTAGGGAGGAGGTTGGTAGCAATTAACCATCGTGCACCCCCGACTATGAGAGCACTCAAGAATTTCAATCAGACATAAAAATGCTCAAACATCCCCACCATGCCATGTAGGACACTTAATTGGGTAGTTAATAACAAGCTTTAATATTGATATTCTTACTAACCAATGACATGGACTCATGTGACATCCCCACTATCACACAACAATGATCTCTCTCTCTAACAGTGGCCATGTTACCATGATCACTCAGTCAATCTGCCACTTGTCCAAAATCAAACCCAAATTCAAATTTTAAATGCAAGTCAAAGAATTAAAGTTTTCAAATGTCAAAACTAAATAGTACAAACTATGGCAAATAATTCATAGGTGATATTGGTGAAGAAACCACATTTTTCTAAAGTGTTTAAATGCTCTAAAATAAATAAAATAGTAGCAAAAATGATTATTTAAATACCCTTTTATAATTAATAAAATGTCGACCTAAGTTATTTGTGGACTAGACTTTTTGTGACTGTGGACTAAGTTGAAATACTAATTTAGATGCTAAGTGTATATTTCACTAAAACTAAAATAAAATGTAACTAAAATAAAACAGAAAGAATAAATAAAAAGAAAGGAAATAAAACAGAGTAAAAAGAAAATGGAAACCCCCTGGCCAACTGGACCGAACGGCCCAGCTGGCCGCCGAACCAACCGGCCCAGGCCGCGCCCCCCCCCCCCCCCCCCTAACTCCCTTAACCACCCACCCGACTGAAACCCTAGTTCACGACCACCACTCGCCCCCCCTGCACGGTCCCCTCTCCTTCCTCTCTCCCCCTCGATCCAGATCGGGCTCCGACCCCGGTGCCCTGCTGCCCACCTCGCCGTCAGCGTTCCCCGACGCAACCCGTCGCCCGCCTCGTCGCAGGACCTCGCTGCCCCGTCGTCCCCTCGCCGTCGCCGGACAGCCCCGCCGTCGCTTGTCCCGTCGCCTGACCCCGGCTCCTCCCCGAGCACGCCTCGCTCAACTACAGGGCTCTGTGAGCCCCCCTTCCCTTCCCCTCTTCCTCCCTGGCAGATCCGCGGCCGTGCCCGTCCGCGCCTTGCTCTCGTCGCGCTCGCTGCACGCGCTGCACGCCCGTCGCCGTGCTCTGCCGCCCGCACTGGCACCTCGTTCGCGCCCAGTCACCGCGCCACCGGCCGCGCTCGCCACGCCCAGCGCCCGCGGCGACCGCGCCCTCCTCCGCACGTGCACGCCGCCCGCCCGCTCCGGCCACTACCCCATCGCCGCGCCCCGCTGCTATGCCTCCTGCCGCAACTCCGACCGCGCCACGGCGCACTCTTCCCCACCCGCGGCGCAGCCCCACCGCTCGCCTCGCTCGTCGCCGCCCTGGCCTCGCCCCGGCAACCGCGGCTCGCCCCCACCCCCACTGGCCGGCGACGTGGCTGCCGGCGCCCGCGTCGCTGGCCGCGTCCAGGGCCAGCCCCGCTCAGCCACACCCGTTCGGGCGCCCGCGCCCATAATCGCCAGCCCACGCGCCCGCTAAGGCCAGCCCAGGGCCTATGACAAGTGGGCCCCTGCCCCAGAACGTTTAAAAAATGATAAAAGAAAATGTTAAAATAAAATAATAAAAATATAATTATAAATTAAATTAATTAATTAATTAACTAAATTAATTAACTTAATTAACTTAACCTAATTAATCTGCTAATTAAACTAATTAACTGTTAATTAGGTCTAACAGACAATGACGAACGGGACCCACACGTCGGTTTGACTAAGTCAACAAACGGTTGACTGATGACATCATGCTGACCTCATAATAACATTTTATAATTAATTTAATTCTGTTAACTATAAAATTTGATTTAAAACTTTAGAAATTAATATAAATTAAACCGTAGCTCGGATCGAAAAACTTTATACATGAAAGTTGCTCAGAACGACGAGACGAATCCAACCGTGCTATCCGTTTCCGTGTCGGGACCCTCTACGGAGGTGAACCCGCAACTTTTAGACTGAATTCGATAAATGAATAGTGCTTATACTCCGGTTAATAATTCCAACTTAAATCCTAAAATAACTAATATGACTTAGTCATGCCTTTAGGCAACCCTGCACTGCACGTTAGCGTAGCCTACTCTATGTTGCATATGTTTGCCGTGTATTTATTTATTTCCTCCCCCCTCTACTCTCTCGGTAGACCCCGACACCGACGTAGTCCCCGAGACCGACGCAGCTCAGGAGCCCGACGACACCGTTGACGACCTTGCCTTTGCCGCCGAGCAACCAGACAAGCACCCCCCTTTTTGAACATACCGATATCGCCTACTCTTTCTCTCTCATGCTTGCATTAGAAATTGCTGATGTTGCTTTACCTATTCTGATGCATAGCCTGTTTATTGTAAACTGCTATTGAAACTTTACCTGCTTATCCTAAACTGTCTAGTATAGGCTGGGTAGATACCTATCAGTGACCCCACTTGTCCCGATTGCCCCGATGGATTATCGGAAGACTCGATAACCAGGCCCCGGCACCGCACATCACCCCCTTAGTTGTAACGACACTGCAGCGTTACTATCGAGTGTCGAGGGTGATACCTCGTATAGCACTCCTGATGTTAACTCTGTAGAGTAGCTATTTGGTGGGGGTCATCGAGGGTGATTCCTCCTTCACCACTTCCGGTAACGACGCTGTCGTGCAACACCTCAAGTGTGAACCCATCGAGGGTGATTCCTCCGAGTTCAACTTGATGGATACATCGAGTAGGGATCCAACGAGGGTGATACCTTGGATTTCCCCTGATGTTATGGACACACGGACACTTGGACTGTACTACTGATACTTGGGTAGGCGGGTCGACCCTGAGGGGTACCCGCGAGTGATATGGAGACGGGTTGACCTGGATGGTGCCCGAGTGATGAATATGAGGCGTGGCCGGGTATTCTTGGCCCTTGCCACAAGTCCTCGAGACGGGGCAACGGGGTCACATCGATCGTGAGTCTCTGCTCGTTACCGCAAGCCCTAATCCACTAACGATTTGGATATTTGATCCGAGTAGGCCTCTGGCCTGATAGCACTAACCATCACGTGGGAAGAGTTATGGGCACTCTGCATCGTAGCATCAACCGAAAGCTCTGTCAGACGTCCAGTTCAGCCTCGTGGCCGGGCCGGGCCAGTGCCATCCATGACTGAGGTGGTGCTCATCCCGACCCTGCACACACCAACCCGGAGTGCACAGGGCGATGGCCCAAGACCCTTGAGCGCTTAGGATATAGACCGACGAGGACCTCTCTGCTAAGCTGTAGGTAGGGTTGCGGTGTGTCGTTTGGCCGAGGCCGGGCACTACCCAGGAAAGTGTATCCGGCCGAAGTTAAGCAAGCGTGGTGGGTAAGTTGGTGCACCCCTGCAGGGAAGAACACATCTATCGATAGCCTGTCCTACGGTAACGGACACTCGAAGTTGTATCCCGATCGGTACAACTAGAACTGGATACTTGTGATGAGTATGGCTTTGGGATTACTTTCACACAGGGAGTCGAGAAAGGATCTCTGGCCAAGGTTGATGACATTATGGCTCTGGGATTGCTTTCTCGCAGGGAGTCGAGAAAGGATATCTGGCTGAGGTTGAGAATTAATGATACTACTACTCTATACTGTGCTAATCTACACTCTTCTAATGCTGCAAGACCGCTGAAGATGCTAGTCTTCGATAGGACTAGGCCTTCTCTCTAATCTAGCATTTCTGCAGCCCAGTCCACATATACAACCTCTCTTTGATAATATTGCATATGTAGTGTAGATCCTTGCTTGCTGAGTACTTCGGATGAGTACTCACGGTTGCTTTGCTTTATTTTTTTCCCCATATCCTTTTGGTGCAACCAGATGACGGAGCCCCTGAGACAGCTGCCCCCGCCGACAATCGCTACTACTACACCGAGGGTGGTTACTACTACGAGTTGGCTGGCGACTAGGAGTAGGATTCGGATGGTCCCAGGCAGGAGGCCTGCGCCTTTCGATCGAAGCTTTTGTTTTGTCCTGCCTTGTTAAGGGCTTATCTCTTTGTCTTATGTCTGTACTCAGATATCTAACACTTCCGCTGATGCTTGTTTGGCATCAAGCTTATGTATTCGAGCCCTCGAGGCCCTGGCTTGTAATATAATGCTTGTATGCCTTTATTTATGTTTTAGAGTTGTGTTGTGATATCTTCAAGTGAGTCCTTAGGCTTGATCGTGTGCATTTGCGTGTATGATTAGTGTACGATTAAGCCGGGGGCGTCACAGGTTGGTATCAGAGCCGACTGCCTGTAGGATCCCCCTTTCCAACTCCTTGGCCGAAGTTGAGTCTACAATTTGCAAAATGGTTTTACTAACATGGCTGTGTGGCTTACGGGCCCACGTCGCCATTGGGTGGTATTTGGATCTTTTATTCCTCGTCTTTACTCTGGTACTCTGATCTCTCTTCTATTCGGGTTAAATAATTTTGCTAACTCTAACACTAGGTTCTCGTAACCGCTTCCTCCCGGAGAGCTCCTTCACTACAGATGATCGCTTGCTTCGCCGGAAGATTCTGCAGATACTCCTCGATGATTTCCGAGACCCTGTGCCCACTGCTTTGCAGTTCCTGACTACCGATAATCCCCGTGAATAACATCCTTGCCGTTTGTACCTTCATCCCCAGTTGCTCTTGTTGTTACAAGTTACCCCTATTACTCTCTGTTGTTCTAAGAATCCTTTGTGCCTACTGCCTTGCAATTCCTTGTCGCCTGAATACACCTACAAATTAATCCTCACACATACCGAGGATTTGTTTCTCAAATTGCCGTCGATTGTACCCCTAAGGCTATTCAACTTATCCATCCCTAATCAGAGCGTTGCTTCTGATCCCTTGACTTGGAATTCATAATTCCTTTACAATTGAGCTTTGAATTAGTCAGTTGTTTCTATCACCTGATATCCTTGCATTCTTCTTCTTCTATTTGAGTACCGATACTCACATCAGATCCTTTGCCGACCAACTGATCTTTTGTTGGGTTATTATCCGATAGAGTCTTTCATATTCAATAGCCTTGCGAGTCCTTTTCTCAACTTATCATGCAAGCAACTCATAAAAATAATAATCCCTTGTTATAAATTCATCTTGAATTTTGCTTTGATCCTTTGCAATCGTGATTCCGACCATGATTGTTCTTCTTTGATCCCATTTCGCGGACAAGTTAAAGCACTTGTCTTCTGCGAATCGATATACCTGTCCAACCCCTATACTGAACTACCTCGAGCATTACCCCCTACTATCTCGAGGATATCATCCTATTGTACTACATTCTATGAATTTTTCCGATGGAGTGATACCTTTCCCTGTCATAGTCACTCCATGGGTTCTGGGTTGTCTTCAAACCGAGACCACCGAACAATGAATCGATTCCGCTCGGTGATTCAGCACTCCTAGTACTTTGTTGCTGGGGAGTTGAATACCCCATCAAATCATTCCTAGCCTGATCGGCTATATTTTTATCATGCCAACTTTTAACTGTGCTACCTGGTCCTTATGCCCAGAGCAACTTCCGACGATGATCGAAGCTTACGTCAATCGTCCTCATCTTATCATTTCACCTCGAAGAACAAGCATGATTTCGAGCTTGTGTCATATCCGTGGTTTCAATAACCTTTCGCTTCATCATTCCTTTTTCTGGATGCCGTAGTTGTTCAATTGCATCTTCATAGAGCCTCTCGACAAAACTTGTCGTGATTACCATCAATATACTGCCTTGTTCTAAGAGATCAATCGAATTCATGATGCGAAATACCATCCTTGACCCTCGATGATTTGTGTTGTCGTCGACACCATCCTTGACTTCCTACCAATGCAAACTTGGTCATGTTTTGCTCTGACATTGATCTCCCTGCTATTCTTGTAACTGTTCCTTTGTAACTCTTGTGCTCTTCAGATCCAACCTTTTACTTGAAACACCATACCAATGCTACCTCAAAACATGACTGTGGTATTCCGAATATCAACATGAACATTTGAGGCACATTGCAAAATGCTTCTTGATCTATTATCCGGACACCGTTGTACGGGTAACATCTTGATTTTTTCCTTGCCCCTTTATCTAAATAAGTGATGTACTTGTTGTTCTGACATGTATATCATGCTCTACTTTTCCTTGGAAAAAGTTACACTCCTAATTCTTGTGAATAAACACATTTTCCTTTCCATTGGTTTGTTCAACCTTTCTTGTGATCTATATGATATAAGCATAAATAACTCCCTGCTTACAAAACACCCCGTTGTACAACCTTGTCAGTGAGACCCTGTTACTATTGTTGATGACATTCCGGTAACCCCCGATGGACGAGAACTTTGCCTATTGGTCTGCCTCGTTTTAACGAGCAGGAAAATGGTTCTCTTTGTCCCTCGCCCTTGGTACCGATGTTGTTGCCGACATAGCTGACAGACTATCCTCTGACATACCTTGTTGATGTGACCGGTAAGATGTCACCGTTCTCCCTACTTTTGATCGACACCCCCCCCCCCCCACAGTTCCACAGGATCGGAACCTGACTCTGCTCTACATCCTTGATTCCGAAGTATCATATGCTCTTGGCTTTGTGTGTTATCATGAGCCACCCTCCGAGAGATGATCTATTCCCGATGCTCTGAACCCCCTTCTCACACTCTGTTCAGGTATCGATCGTTTGTCCATTCGCTTGAGACTTTCTATCTGTACCTCCATACTTTGCTCTCGATGCTTTCTTAAGTTTTAACTCGAGAGATACTTCTGCCACATTCCCTGAGCTGTTCACCAGATAATTAACCCTATAAGGGTCAATTCCCCCGAAGATACCCTTTACTTCCCCACTTAAATCTCGGGACGAGATTTTTTGTAGTGGAGGAGACTTGTGACATCCCCACTATCACACTACAGTGATCTCTCTCTCTCTAACAGTGGCCATGTTACCATGATCACTCAGTCAATCTGCCACTTGTCCAAAATCAAACCCAAATTCAAATTTTAAATGCAAGTCAAAGAATTAAAGTTTTCAAATGTCAAAACTAAATAGTACAAACCGTGGCAAATAATTCATAGGTGATATTGGTGAAGAAACCACAATTTTTGAAAGTGTTTAAATGCTCTAAAATAAATAAAATAGTAGCAAAAACGATTATTTAAATACCCTTTTATAATTAATAAAATGTCGAACTAAGTTATTTGGGGACTAGACTTTTTGTGACTGTGGACTAAGTTGAAATACTAATTTAGATGCTAAGTGTATATTTCACTAAAACTAAAATAAAATGTAACTAAAATAAAATAGAAAGAATAAATAAATAAAAAGAAAGGAAATAAAACAGAGTAAAAAAAAGGAAACCCCCTGGCCAACTGGGCCGAACGGCCCAGCTGGCCTCCGAACCAACCGGCCCAGGCCGGCCCCACCTCACTCCCTTAACCCCCCACCCGACCGAAACCCTAGCCCACGACCACCACTCTACCCCCTGCACGATCCCCTCTTCTCCCTCTCTCCCCCTCGATCCAAATCAGGCTCCGACCACGCTGCCCCGCTGCCCACCTCGCCGTCGGCGTTCCCTGACGCAACCCGTCGCCCGCCTCGTCGCAGGACCTCGCTACCGCGCCGTCCCCTCGCCGTCGTCGGACAGCCCCGCCGTCGCTCGTCCCGTCGCCCGACCCCGGCTCCTCCCCGAGCACGCCTCGCTCAACTACAGGGCTCTGTGAGCCCCCCTTCCCTTCCCCTCTTCCTCCCTGGCAGATCCGCCGCCATGCCCGTCTATGCCTCGCTCTCACCGCGCTCGCTGCACGCGCTGCACGCCCGTCGCCGTGCTCTGCCGCCCGCACTGGCGCCTCGTTCGTGCCCAGTCACCGCGCCATCGGCCGCGCTCGCCACACCCAGCGCTCGCGGCGACCGCGCCCTCCTCCGCACATGCACGCCGCCCGCCCACTCCGGCCACTGCCCCATCGCCCCAACCCGCTGCTATGCCTCCTGCCGCAGATTCGACCGCACCACTGTGCCCTCTTCCCCACCTGCGGCGCAGCCCCACCGCTCGCCTCGCTCATCGTCGCCCCTGGCCTCGCCCCGACAACCGCGGCTCGCCCCCACCCAGACTGGCCGGCGATGTGGCTGCCGGCGCCCGCGCCGCTGGCCGCGTCCGAGGCCAGCCCCGCACAGCCGCGCCCATTCGGGCGCCCGCGCCCATAATCGCCAGCCCATGCGCCCGCTAAGGCCAGCCCAGGGCCTATGACAAGTGGGCCCCTGCCCCAGAATGTTTTAAAAAATGATAAAATAAAATGTTAAAATAAAATAATAAAAAATATAATTAATAATTAAATTAATTAACTAACTAACTAACTAAATTAATTAACTTAATAAACTTAACCTAATTAATCTGTTAATTAAACTAATTAACTGTTAATTAGGTCTAACAGACAATGACGAACGGGACCCACACGTCGGTTTGACTAAGTCAACAGACGGCTGACTGATGACATCATGCTGACATCATAATAACATTTTATAATTAATTTAATTCTGTTAATTAAAATTTTTTATTTAAAACTTTAGAAATTAATATAAATTAAACTGTAGCTCGGATCGAAAAACTTTATACATGAAAGTTGCTCAGAACAACGAGACAAATCCAACCGTGCTATCCGTTTCCGTGTCGGGACCCTCTACGGAGGTGAACCCGCAACTTTTAGACTGAATTCGATAAATGAATAGTGCTTATACTCCGGTTAATAATTCCAACTTAAATCCTAAAATAACTAATATGACTTAGTCATGCCTTTAGGCAACCCTGCACTGCATGTTAGCGTAGCCTGCTCTGTGTTGCATATGTTTGCCGTGTATTTATTTGTTTCCTCCCCCCTCTTCTCTCTCGGTAGACCCCGACACCGACACAGTCCCCGAGACCGACGCAGCTCAGGAGCCCGACGACACCGTTGACGACCTTGCCTTTGCCACCGAGCAACCAGGCAAGCACCCCCCCTTTTTGAGCATACCGATATCGCCTACTCTTTCTCTCTCATGCTTGCATTAGAAATTGCTGATGCTGCTTTACCTATTCTGATGCATAGCATGTTTATTGTAAACTGCTATTGAAACCTTACCTGCTTATCCTAAACTATCTAGTATAGGCTGGGTAGAGAACTATCAGTGACCCCACTTGTCCCGATTGCCCCGCTGGATTATCGAAAGACTCGACAACCAGGCCCCGGCACCGCACATCACCCCCTTAGTTGTAACGACACTGCAGCGTTACTATCGAGTGCCGAGGGTGATACCTCGTATAGCACTCCTGATGTTAACTCTGTAGAGTAGCTATTTGGTCGTGGTCATCGAGGGTGATTCCTCCTTCACCACTT
Source organism: Thinopyrum elongatum (assembly GCA_011799875.1). Taxonomy (NCBI): domain Eukaryota; kingdom Viridiplantae; phylum Streptophyta; class Magnoliopsida; order Poales; family Poaceae; genus Thinopyrum; species Thinopyrum elongatum. The sequence goes on along the minus strand of CM022299.1, from coordinate 370,118,617 downwards.
CCGGTAACGACATTGTCGTGCAACACCTCAAGTGTGAACCCATCGAGGGTGATTCCTCCGAGTTCACCTTGACGGATACATCGAGTAGGAATCCAACGAGGGTGATACCTCGGATTCCCCTGATGTTATGGACACACGGACACTTGGACTGTACTACTGATACTTGGGTAGGCGAGTCGACCCTGAGGGGTACCCTCGAGTGATATGAAGATGGGTTGACCTGGATGGTGCCCGAGTGATGAATACGAGGCGTGGCCGGGCATTCTTGGCCCTTGCCGCAAGTCCTCGAGATGGGGCGATGGGGTCACATCGATCGTGAGTCTCTGCTCGATACCACAAGCCCTAATCCATTAACGATTTGGATATTTGATCCGAGCAGGCCTCTGGCCTGATAGCACTAACCATCACGTGGGAAGAGTTATGGGCACTCTGCATTGTAGCATCAGCCGAAAGCTCTGTCAGACGTCCAGTTCAGCCTCGTGGCCGGGCCGGGCCAGTGCCATCCAGGACTGAGGTGGTGCTCATCCCGACCCTGCACACACCGACCCAGAGTGCACACGGCGATGGCCCAAGACCCCTGAGCGCTTAGGATATAGACCGACGGGGACCTCTCTGCTGAGCTGTAGGTAGGGTTGCGGTGTATCGTTTGGCTGAGGCCGGGCATGACCCAGGAAAGTGTGTCCGGCCGGAGTTAAGCAAGCGTGGTGCGTAAGTTGGTGCACCCCTGCAGGGAAGAACACATCTATCGATAGCCTGTCCTACGGTAACGGACACTCGGAGTTGTATCCCGATCGATACAACTAGAACTGGATACTTGTGATGAGTATTGCCCTGGGATTACTTTCTCGCAGGGAATCGAGAAAGGATCTCTGGCCAAGGTTGATGACAGTATGGCTCTGGGATTGCTTTCTCGCAGGGAGTCGAGAAAGGATCTCTGGCTGAGGTTGAGACTTAATGATACTACTACTCTATATTGTGCTAATCTACACTGAGGTTGAGACTTAATGACACTACTACTCTATACTGTGCTAATCTACACTCTTCTAATGCTACAAGACCGCTGAAGATGCTAGTCTTCGATAGGACTAGGCCTTCTCTCTAATCTGGCATTTCTGCAGCCCAGTTCACATATACAGCCTCTCTTTGATAATATTGCATATGTAGTGTAGATCCTTGCTTGCTGAGTACTTCGGATGAGTACTCACGGTTGCTTTGCTTTATTTTTTTCCCCATATCCTTTTGGTGCAACCAGATGACGGAGCCCCTGAGACAGCTGCCCCCGCTGACGATTGCTACTACTACCCCGAGGGTGGTTACTACTACGAGTTGGCTGGCGACCAGGAGTAGGATTCGGAGGGTCCCAGGCAGGAGGCCTGCGCCTTTCGATCGTAGCTTTTGTTTTGTCCCGCCTTGTTAAGGGCTTATCTCTCTGTCTTATGTCTATACTCAGATATCTAACACTTCCACTGATGCTTGTTTGGCATCGAGCTTATGTATTCAAGCCCTCGAGGCCCTAGATTGTAATATAATGCTTGTATGCCTTTATTTATGTTTTAGAGTTGTGTTGTGATATCTTCAAGTGAGTCCTTAGGCTTGATCGTGTGCATTTGCGTGTATGATTAGTGCACGATTAAGCCGGGGGCGTCACAACTCATACCCTTCCATATTAAGACATCAATATAATTAAAACATATGTTTCATATTTAGTGATCTACATGAAAGTTTTTATTATACCACCCATAAATGTCTATTCTTTATGGACTAGTCTTATAACCCATGCTCATTACCACTTCCTATTAAATAGACTCTCAAAAAGATTTAAGTGAAGCATGAGAGTGCAATCATTTCTATAAAATATAACCACCGCCATGCTCTAACAAGTATAAGTGAAGCACAAGAGCAACTGCCTAGCTCAAAAGATATAAGTGAAGCACATAAAGTATTCTAACAAATCATGATAAATGTGTGCCCCTCTCAAAATGTGTGTCCAGAAAACAATGATTGTGAAAAAATAACAAGGAAACAAAATAAAACTATGGTACAAGACGCTCCAAGCAAAACTCGTATCATGTGATGAATAAAAATATAGCTCCAAGTAATATACTGATAGATTGTAGACGAAAGAGGGGATGTCCTCCAGGGTATCCCCAAGCTTCGATGCTAGGGTCTTCCTTGAATATTACCTTGGGTGACTTGGGAATCCCCAAGCTTAGGGTCTTGCCGCTCCTTATTCCTTCATCCATCGTGATCTCACCCAAAACTTGAAAACTTCAGCACACAAAGCACAACAGAAACCTCATGAGATCCGTTAGTATAATAGACAAATCATAAACTTTAGGTAATGTTGTAAACTCATTCATAATTATTCTTGCATAATACCTACTGTATTCTAATTTCTCCATGACTTATACCCCCCGATATAATCCCACATCACTAAAATAAGTACACTATGCAATAAAAACAGAATCTGTCTAAAATAGATTAGTCTGTAATAATCTGAACAAAAACCATAGTTATGTAACTCTAAAAACTCAGAAAAATAGGAAGACATGGGCAATTTGTATATAAACCATGTGTAAAAAGTTCAGATCAAAAGCACATTCTAGTGAATTACAGAAATTCCTGGACTGAGAGCAAAAGTTTCTGTTTTTCACATAATCAAGTCAACTATTATCCAAATCATCCCAAAGGCTTTACTTGGCACAAACACTAATTAAAAGATAAAAACAAATCATTACAGTAGAAATAATCATTTAATCACACAAAATAGAAATAAAAAGCAATAGATTTAAGATAACTATTGGGTTGCCTCCCAACAAGCGCTATCGTTTTACACCCCTAGCTAGGCGTAATGCATTCTTTCAAGTATTGTCATCCTGCATATTAATTCCATACGTGGCTCTCATAATAGATTTAGATTTTGGTTTAATTCTCTTCCTTGGGAAGTTTTCCATACCTTTCTTTAATGGAAATTAGAACCTTATATTTCCTTCTTTCATATCAACAATCGCACCTATGGTATGTAGGAAAGGCCTGCCAAGTATTATAGGACAAGACGAATTGCATTCAATATCAAGCACAATGAAATCCATGGGCACATAATTTCTATTAGCAAGTATGAGAACATCATTAATTTTACCCAATGGTTTCCTAATAGTTGAACCGCTAAGTACAAGTTATGGGAACATTCATTCATATCGGTGAGACCTAGCACATCACATAAAGATTTTGGTGTAGTAGAGACACTAGTACCTAGATCACACAAAGAATTACATTCATAATCCTTAATCTTAACTTTAATAGTAGGTTCCCATTCATCATGTAATTTTCTAGGTATTGAAACTTCCAATTCAAGCTCTTCTTCATGAGCTTTTATCATCACTTATACAATATGTTTAGTAAAAACTTTATTTTGTTCATAATCATTAGGTGATGGATTACAACAAGGAAACACATTCAATCAAAGAGCACTTGTCATAATTAAAGTCCTTATAATCCAAAGTAGTGGGCACATCACTATCTAAAGTCTTGACCTCTTCAAACCCACTTTTATTGTTTTTAACGACTTCTAGCTAAAGTTGACTCATCTCCAGTCCATTTTTCATCAAGTTTTATCTTAGTAAACAAATATTCAATGGGGGTCATACCAATCATTTTTATATGTTCACCATGATTACAAAAAACCGGGTGGAATCGCTTTTTCTAGGAATTCATGCTTAGCTCTAATTCTTGCGATTCTTTCTCTACTTTCATTTATGGTGACTTGGATAGACTTTAAAGTTTCAGTAGCATCAATTTTATGTGGCATAATTTTAATTTTACGAGTTTCCACATCATGAGCAACTATATCCATGTTTCTAACCATATTATCAACTTGGGCCAATTCCATTTTTACCCCTAATTTTGTCCCGATCTCATCTTTACCCCTAAATAAAAATAGTGTTCAACTTTGCCCCTCTTCCATTAAGTGCACTTATAGAAATGCCCTTCCGTACATTTTCCGTCCAGTCAAAGGCCTTTGACCGTTAGATTTTTCTATACGCACACTTAACAGTCAAAGGTCTTTGACTGGACGGAAAATGTACGGAAGGGTATTTCTGTAAGCGCACTTAACGGAAGAGGGGCAAAGTTGAGCACTGTTTTTATTTAGGGGTAAAGATGAGACCGGGACAAAATTAGGGGGGGAAATGTAAATCTCCCTATCAACTTTATGTAGTTTTTCTTCTACCATAGCATTAAAAACCTTTTGAGAACAAATAAATTCTTTAATGTTGTTCTCAAGTTCAATAGGTATCCTATTATTATTATATGAATACCGTAGGAATTACCATAACTATTAGAGGGATTGCCGCGATACGGTCTAGGATTGAAATTCCCTCTATAAGCATTGTTGTTGAAATTATTTCTAGCGACAAAATTCACATCAATAGCATCATTATTTTGCTCAATCAAAGTAGATAGTGGAACATCGTTAGGATCAACATGAGAATTTTTACTAGTAAGCATATTTATAAGAGCATGCATTTTATCACTCAAAGTAGCAACTTCTTCGACAGACTTTACCTTCTTACCAGTTGGAGCTCATTCGGTGTGCCATTGAGAATAATTTGTCATCATATTATCAAGAAGCTTTGCAGTCTCTCCTAATGTAATTCCCATAAAAGTACCACCTACAGCAGAGTCTAGAAGATTTCTCCACACAAAGTTTAGTCCCACCTAAATTTTTTGTATTATCATCCATATGCTTAATCCTTGAGTGGGACAATTTTTAATCATTAATTTCATTATCTCCCAAGATTGTGCAACAGGTTCTTGCTCGAGTTTCTTGAAATTCATGATTTTGTTTCTAAGAGAAATAATCTTAGCGGGAGGAAAATACTTGGCAATAAAAGCATCCTCACATTTATCCCATGAATCAATACTATTGTGAGGCAAGGATGAAAACCAAGTTTTAGCATGATCTATTAGCGAGAAAGGAAATAATTTAAACTTAATAATATCATTATCCACATCTTTTTGCTTCTGCATATCACATAATTGAACGAAGGTATTAAGAGGGATGCAACATCTTCATCGGGATTTCCAGGAAATTGTTCTTTCATAGCAAGATTTAGCAATGCAGCATTAATATCATATGACCCCGCACTAGTGGCGGGAGGAGAAATTGGAGTACAAATAAAATCATTATTAGTAGTAGTATTCACACAACTTGGTATTTTCTTGAGACATAGTGACAAAGCAAGCAAACACAATCTATTTTTTTTCAATTTTTTTAGAGAAGTGGAGGGAGATGAAAAAGTGAGGCAAATAAAAAGTAGAGAAAGTAGATGATAGTTTGAGTGTAGGTACTTGTAGGTGTTTGATTATGTCTCCCCGACAACGATGCCAGAAATTCTTTCTGCTACTTGTGAGCTACGTTGGAATTTCCCCGAAGAGGAAGGCTGAAGCAATATAGTGGCTAATAACGAAAACTCTCATGTGATCCCGAGCTCCAGTGATCCTGGATGAACAGTAAAATCTGAAAAAAAAATAGTAAAAAATTTCAAAAAAATCTGAAATTTTTTGTCAAGAAACTTTGATGTTTTTTCTACATGTGTGCCAATTTTCGTGATGAAATAACATTTGTGGAGGTCTCGGCAAAAAAACAAAATCATGCTCCAAAAAAACTATTTTTGGAAGCATTTTGGAGCATCGATTTTGTTTTTTTGCTGAGACCTGCATGAATGTCATTTCATCATGAATTTTTGAACGCATGTAGGAAAAACATCAAAGTTTCTTACCAAAAAATTTCAGATTTTTTGTGAATTTTTTAACTATTTTTTTGGATTTTACTGTTCATCCGAGATCACTGGAGCTTGGGATCACATACTACGCGTCCGGCTAATAAGTATTTCCCTCAGTGAGAACCAAGGTTACCGAACCAATAGGAGAACCACGCAAATCCTAGTGAACAACAACTGCACACACAAGAGCAAATACTTGCAGCCAACACGGGCAAGAGGGTCGTCAATCCCCTTGAACTCGTTACTTGCATGGATCAAATCTGGTAGTGGTAGATATCTAAATTGCAAAGTAAAAGGAAAGTAAATAAATTGCAGCAGGGTATTTTTGGTTTTAGTAATATGATTAAAGTAGACCCGGGGGCCATCGTTTTCACTATAGGCTTCTCTCTCGAAACATAGCATACGGTGGATAAACAAATTACTGTTGGGTAATTGAGAGAAAAGCACATAATTATGATGTTATTCATGGCAATGATCACATATATAGGCATCACGTCCGTGACAAGTAGACCGACTGCTGCCTGCATCTTGATACGTCTCCAACATATCTATAATTTTTTATTGTTCCATGTTGTTATATTATCAGTCTTGGATGTTTTTTATATTCATTTACTAGCAACTTTATATCATTTTTTGGGACTAACCTATTGACATAGTGCCTAGTGCCAGTTGCTGTTTTTGCTTGTTTTTTACTTTGCAGAATATCCATATCAAACAAAGTCCAAATGCAGTGAAACTTTTTGGAGATTTTTTTCTGCCCAGAAGACACCCGGGAGGCCCAAGAAGTGCACCAGAGGGGGCCTGTGGGGCCCACTAGGCACCAGGGCACGCCTGGTGGGTAGTGGAGCCGACAGGCACCCCCTCCACCGCCTATCAGCTCTACAAATACTCTAAAATCCCCAAAACCCTAGGGGAGAAAACGAAACACAATTCCAGCCACCGCAAGCTCCAGAACCATGATATCCAATCTAGAGGCCTTTTTCGGCACTCTGTCGGAGGGGGGAAACAATCACGGAGGGGTTCATCTTCCTCATTGGTGCTCCTCCGATGATTCATGAATAGTTAACCACAGACCTACGGGTCCGTAGGCATTAGCTAGAAGGCTTCTTCTCTCTTTTTGATCTTCAATACAATGTTCTCCTCGATGTTCTTGGAGATCTATTTGATGTAATGATTTTTTGCGGTGTGTTTGTTGGGATCCGATGAATTGTGAGTTTATGATCGTATCTATCTATGAATATTATTTGAGTCTTCTCTAAACTCTTTTATGCTAAGTTGGTAAGACTTCGCTCAATCCTTAGTGTTGCTTCCAGCAGATATGTCATCTGGTCATTCTTTGACTTGAGATTTGCAATGGGTGCGTTGGGAGCTGTAGCTTCTCTTGCTGCTTTTGCTGCTGCTGCTGCTTGAGCCTCCTCTTGAGCTGCAACAGATGTGGGGTGTGAGGCATCCATCACCACCACATTATCCTCGAACTCTAGCTGAAGAGGGAGTGCTCACGATCTAGTAGATATGAGCCTGTACCAACTTTGGAGTTGATAAGCATCTGAATGTGTGGGGCATATCCACAAGACCTCTTCTGGTCAGCAGCTGTCCTCTTAACCGTCTCTACAATCAAACTCATAAATTGGGCAAGAGAGTATGCCTCAAGATAGTGTTGGTTGTGGCCAACCATGCTAGCACGTGCTTGACTGACCCAAGCTTGTGTATACCGAGATCTTTCTTAGGAATTTCCTTGTACATATTTGCCATTGAGTTGTGGTGCATTTGGGCTTCCCATAAACATCAACATCATCTTCATCTTCTTTAGGGGCATTAATAAGTGCAGCCCACTCAGAGATTGATGACTAGTACTTGTGTCCCTCATTCATCCATGCAATCTTCCCATCTGGATAGAAGTGTGCTCTGGAATAGGATTGCATGATCATCTCATCATTTCACTTGGTGAGCTTCTGACCAACAAATGCATCAACTCTGGCAAGTCTAAAACTCGCATGAACGTGGGGGAAATAATCTTCATTTTCATCAATATATTTCCAATCCACCCACTTCATGTCACTTACAATGGGCTTCTTATCAAGCAAAACTGTTTCATAGAAATCTTGTTGTTCCCTGGTCTGGAAACGGTAGTCACAAGCAGTTCTTCTTCTGGTAGAGTAGGGATCAACTTTCCTCCACTCTCTAAGTCCCTTATCCTTCCTGAGCATCATGTTTTCTCCAACAGGGTGTGCATTGTCATGGTCTGGGATCTTGGGCTTGAGCTTCCTGAGCACTAGTGGCTCATCATCATCCTGAACTTCTGTCACTGGGGCCTTGCTCTTCTTAGCAGCTAAAATGTTTCTTGTAGACCTCTTGGGAGATGAGACCTTGGGCTTGGACTTGGGTTTGGAAGGAGCAGATGTCTTCATGGAATCAAACATGAGTTTTTGTGTTTTGGCAGGAGATGCTTTAGCTTCTGATTCTTCCTCTTCCTCCTCCTCAACCATCATGGAGGATCTGCTAATCACTCTAGCCATAGTCTTCCTTACCCTCTTTTTCTTGGGGGCATCACCTTCTGCACCACTTGGCTCCTCAAGTGCAAAGCCATTGTCTCTTGTGGAGCTGAGGACTTGCATGCCTTTGACATTGGGACTCTACTTACAGCAGTCTTCTTCTTCTGAGAAGTGGCCTCACTAGCCACAAAGTCTTCATCTTCACTGTCGGAGGTTTTCTTCTTCTTTGTCCTAGTGGCAGCCTTAGGCAAATCTGGAGAACTCCTCTCTCCCTCATGGTAGCTCTCATTGGGACTAGAGCCTTCACTTAGATCAACATTCTGCTCTGACTCATTCTGGCTGTCACTGGCACTGTACATCTTGCAAAGCTGGCCCTGTGAATAGATGGGTATGGGCAGAGTAGATGAGTTATCACAAAAAGCAGATAGTTTTTCAAAAATTTGAGTCCAAACTTTAGTTTTAGTTTTCCACAGAAAGCATTTCAAAGCTACTGATTTGATCATTTCGGTGACACCGAAGCACTCACAGAGCCTAAACACACAATTTTGGTTGGACCGAGTTGTGGTTCGGTGGCTCCGAGATGCTAGGGTTTCACTGAAACTTTACTTTCGGTCTCACCGATCAGTACGTTTCGGTGGAACCGAGTTGTACTTGTGCAATGGCCAGGGCCAATCGATGGGACCGAAAATTTCATTTTGGTCAGTCCGAGATGAGTTCAGCAGAAACCTAACCCTAAAATTTTTCTTCAAATCTATTCTAACGAAATTGTTTGGTGGATAGATCAATATCAAATGTGGCAAGATACTAGGCAAGATCCTTGTGCATTGAATCGGAGAAAGAAAGCACGAGGAGATCGAATCTCACCCTCACTTGGTGATGATCCTCTACGACGACAATGGTGGAGTAGATTCTGTTGACAGCGGCGGATTCCTGCGGCGACGATGCACAGGAGTTGACAGCAATGATCCGGAGACCAAGGGGGCGACAGCAATGGGGCGCGGGCTCAAAACATTTGAAGAATTTTTCAACCGTACGGGCCACAAGATATATATACCCATGTGCTATTGGTGGCACCAAGTGGAACAAATCGGTGGCACCGAGATGTGAAACTGCGTGCAGTTACAGCAAATCAGTGAGACCGAGTCGGTCTAATCGGTAGCACCGATATGAAAACCTAGATCAATCTAATGCTTTCGGTGTGACCGAGTTTGAGTGAATTGGTCTGACCAAAAAACAGTAGAAGGTTTTGGAAGGCAACCCTTGATGGATCGGTGGCTCTGAGTGCTCCTCACCCGGAGGGTCCGAAAGGAACTTGTTCATTTTTTGTGATATAGCAAGAATAGAGTTTGAGACAAGAAGAGCATATGTAGCTAGAGAAAGTTCTTAGACATTCTTGTACATCCACTTGGCCAATAAAAACCAAGACAATCAAAACAACAAATGGATGTCCTCGAATGGAGAAAATATGCAACCAACATGCTCACACAATAAGATAGCAAATGAAATATGTGACAAAGCATGCACAAACAATTCTAGCATCTATCAAGCAATTAGCGATGACTAGGTCATCTATATATGACTATATTCACTTAGGAGTCAAATGAGAACATTTGATCATAGGTCATACTCATCGTTTAAGCACAAGTGGGGTTACCACTTTTACATAAAGCATTAATGTGTTCACACCATTAGAGTTGCTTTAGCTCACTTTTTAGAGCAAAGCTCCCCCTAGATGTGATATCCCCCCTAAGAGGGATGAACTAACCTTGGGTTTTGTCGATGATGACTTCATGTAGATAGTGAAGATGTGGATGCTCAATGTTGATGTAGATCATTTGGAGCAATCCTTTGGCGTGTTGCACTTTCAATACCTACGTGGGTTAGCCCACAAGGAACATACAAGGATATCCATAGACATAGAGTGAATTACACATATGATGATGTCCATGAAAGCATTAGGTTACCTTGTCCCTTCACTACTGTAGGATGCTGCTAACGCGACACTACAATCAGAGACCCTTCGACGAAACTATGTGCGATGTATTAATAACAAACGGTGATGTAAAAAACCGTCAAAAAAGATGCAAAATGTTTGCGATGGCGGATACATCAAACACGGTTCATATTTTAGTTGCGTGTGCAATGCGGGGCATATGGTTCAGTTCAATGAACTATTTGTGATGAGGCAGAAGAACAGAAACGGGCAGCCAGATGAAGGTGTGTGCGATATACGGCATACAGTTCACTCGGATTAACTATCTGTGATTAGGCAACACAACAGAAACGATCAGCCAGATCAAGGTGTCTGCGATTGAGGGCATACACTTCAGACGGATGAACTGTTTGCCATTAGGCAACACAGCAGAAACGGTCAGCCAGATCAAGGTGTCTGCGATTGATGGCATACACTTCACACGGATGAACTGTTTGCGATTAGCCACAACAAACAGAAATAGTTAGACAGATCAATGTGTGTGCGCTAGATGGGCACACATTCTAATTAAAAGAAGCGTGCGCGATGATAATAACGAGCGCGCACGGTTGATGGAACAAGACGTGTGCTGACATCACCTATTGCGGTGCACCCTACAAACCCCATGTACACGGCCGAGAACCGTGCCCACGCTATGCCGTCCAGGAATACTGCCGCACTTAGAAATTATAGAGCCATCAATAAATTTTGAGCCTGCGTCCCGTCACATTCCAAATTACTACAATGCTATATTTAATTGCAAACATGTTCACACTGATCAAAAGCTAAACGGTTTCCCACATAGGAGCGTATTAGTACTCGGTTATAAATACTACCTACTCCAAGATGACTGCACATTCCTCCTCAACTCCTCATCCATAAAAAAAAACAAGTCATTCATTGTCGTTCCATTGCGTCTGCCATGGCCTGCATGAGTTCTGGGTCGAGAGATTACTACCAGGAAGAGGCGAGCATGGAAGCGGAAGCACGAGAGATGTCCCGCCTCGCCGCGAAAGCAGCCGACGTGTCCTGCCGCGTGGCCGTAGCAGCACAGAGGTCCCGCCGCACCGCCGAAGCAGCACAGAGGTCCCGCCGCGCCGTCGATGCTGCAGACTGGTCCGGCCACGCCGCGAAAGCAGCAGAGATGTCCCGCTGCACCGCGAATGCAGCAGAGATGTCCTCCCGTGCCGTGGCGGCCTGAGAAAATTTCTCGCGGGCAGGCGAGGACTCTCACAGGTCCATGCGCGCTATGCTCGATGACCTGATGGGTTGGATCTCTGACTAGATGAAGCTGCAGGACGAGATGAATGCCTCGTTTGAAAATGCTACCAGCGTTATCCGGGGACTAGGGGAGGACAAGGCTAAGCTCCGCACCGAGCATGGCCTGCTGAGGGAGAAGATCGCCGGAACGACGAAGCAGCACGAGGAGACCACTACCTTGTTGAAGAGGACTGGTGTCATTGTCAAGAAACTTATGGACGAGAATGCCATGCTCCACATCAAGCGCCAAAGGCTGGTGGAGGAATCTGTGGATGCTCTCAAGCAGCGTCTTGAGGACACGAAAGAGCCCATCTCCACTCGCCGCGAGAACTAGTCTCCGCGGCCTACAGCAACACATCAAGAAAGTAGAGATCAGCGAGCCAGATCATTGTCTGCGTCTTCCTTCTTCTTTTGCCCTTGTGTATTTCGGGCATTGCCGCATGTGGCTTTTTTAATTATCTTCCTAAATATGTAAGACAATTATTATCCACTGTCATCGTGCTGATATTCATCAGTCTTGCTATAAGTCGCAGTCGATGCTATATAGGTCCGTCGGATCTTACATCAAGATCCATGCAAAACTTTCTTTTCAGATTTTCTTTTTTCTCTCTTAAATCCCAGTCGATTGAGACATAGCCACACCATTAAATAGGGGCTCGGGTGCCATTAATGGAGATGTTGCACTACTGCAGGTTGGTCCAAACGCGACAGTGCAATCAGAGACCCTTCGCCGAAACTGTGTGTGATGCATTAATCACAAACGGTGATGTAATAAAATCGTCAAAAAAGATACAAAACGTTTGCGATGGCGGTGACATCAAATACGGTTCAGATTAGAGTTGCGTGTGCGATGCGTGGCAAACGGTTAATCTAGCAGAATTGTTTGCGATGAGGCAGAACAACAGAAACGGGCAGCCAGATGAGGGTGTGTGCGATATACGGCATACAGTTCACTAGGATGAACTGTGTGCGATTAGGCAACACAATAGAAACGGTCAGCCAGATCAAGTTGTGTGCGATGGAGGGCATATAGTTCACTCGGATGAACTGTTTGCGATGAGCCAAGACAATAGAAACAGCTCAACTGAACAAGATGTGTGTGATAAGCGACAAACAAGTCCGTAATCAGAAATGTGTGCGAAGACCAATAATAACACAGATGATTGCTGCTAATGAGCTGTGTGATTTGCTCTGTCTACGATTGCTGCTAACACCGAGTCGGGCGCGACGCGAGCAGAGCGTGCCACGGCCGCCTCAACTACGAGCAACCACACGCATAGAGCAGTTGAACAGGCAGGGAATGATCGTCTACAAGCCGGCCAGCAGTTGCATCGCTGCGTAGAGAGCGGCCGTGTGCTACTACCTCCGTCTTGGTCTATTAGTCCCCTTTATATTCTGTGCCATATTTTGACCTTAAATTTAACCAACAAAATGTTAATGCATGTTATTAAAATTATATAATTGGAAACTATGTTCAAATACGAATCCAACGATATAATCTTTGGCGACATGCATTCGTATTTTATTAGTTAAATCCTACTTATAAACCAGGACGGGGGTAGTAGGTAATTAAATCGCAAACGTTTTTTTATTAACCATATGTGTACGTGTCCTTTCGTCCTCTTCTCGCATGTCTTGTCACCCCGCTGCCGCAGACGGCTTCGAGCGCAAGCTTGAGCAGCGCGCGGGGGCGTTCTTTTGCCCAAACGGTGGTGAGCCCATTCCCGCGCAACTGCGCAGGTTCCCGCGCAAGCTTCCCGCCCGACTTGGTGAAATCCCCCAAAATCCCAATGCTTACCAGCCTGCTATATAAACCGTCATGGCCGGCGAGTCCTGCATCACATTTTCCCCTCCCTCCCTGTAGCTTATCTCGTCTGCTTCTCCCACAATCGCCAATGGCACCAGTCCGTCGTCGTCGCTCAGCCACTCCGCCGTCATCAGAGGACAGCTCCAGCTGGGAGGCTACACTAGTGTAGTGCGCGTGGCGTCCCTATTGGGTGTTCGCGGAACACCCACCACACGCTCCGTCGCCGCTACCTGACGGCAGCTGTTGCTGGCCGCCATTGCCGCCACCCCACCGTCTACCGCCGTGGCTGCCACACCACAGTCAAAAGCCATGGCCATCGCCTGCTCCGCCACCGCGGTCCGAAGGCGGGAGGTGGTGGTCGTGGCCGCCACCCCATCGTCGGCTGCCGTGGCCGCCAGCCCACCGTCGACCGCTGGGGTCATCACCCGCTCCGCCACCGCCGCCCGAAGGCGGGAGGCGAAGGTGGAGGTTTGCACGTGCGTCAGCGACCTTGCGCGCTACATCGAGTTCCTGCGGGAGGAGGAGGAGCGCCTCGTCGAGCATGCAAAGAGCCTTACTGCCACCGTGGCCGCAGCACATGTCGACGCAGGCGAGGAATTAGGAGATCTACGAGGAGTCCCGCCGCTTCGAGAGGGGTCGTCTGGAGCGGCAGAGGGCGTTCAAGGTGAGTGTCGCTGAAGGTGCAGCAGCGGCAGGCACCGTATTGCAGTTGTCTAGCTCGTCGGTAGGCTCCTCCTCCTCTGCCTCTTACTGAGCGCGCTCGACAGAGGAGAGGCTGCCGGAAGTAGTACAAAGCCCCTCCGTAGTAGTAGTATTTAGGGGCTATTTTGTTCAGTTCATCTGACTATAGATGTGGTGGAACTGTACAACGTACTTAAAATTAGCTAGTATATATAGTTGAACTAGCTATTTCAGTACGTGGTTGGCAACAATTGGGGAAAAATTTGGTCGGTTCAGCTGTCGAGTTGTACTGTTTGTATAAAAGAACGACTGCTTAATCTATGAATGAAATCTATGCTTAATTACAGAATTTTAGTTGCAAAAAATATATAGTGCTAGTGATTTTTAGCTGCATATTTTGACAAATGGCAGAAATGGCAATGTTACTAGATCAACAAATGTCAATCTTTCCAGTTTGACAAATGGCAATATACCCAATATGACAGATTCAAATCTTACCAAATTGTCTGTACGTGGTTGCACACAGGTCATCCGAAAAATTGTTTGCATTGAAGGGAGGTACAAATCCTGCTTGCCAGATTTTCTCTTGGCTTAGCGCCGAAGTCTTGCTTTGCATACCGTATTCAATCTGAACCATTTGCGTTGAAGAGATGCACAAATCCTGCGCGGTGAATTTTCCCTTGGCTTACTGCGGAAGACCATAGCTCTCACTTTGCATACGGGTGTTCTATCTAAAACGTTTGCGAACAAGAGTTGCACAAATCCTGCTCGACACATTTTCCCTTGGCTTACTAGGGAAGCTGTCGGTTTACATACAGGTGTTCTATCTAAAATGTTTGCGATCAAGAGTTGCACAAATCCTACTCGGCACATTTTCCCTTGGCTTCCTGGGGAAGCTGTCGGTTTGCATACGGGTGTTCTAACTAAAACGTTTGCGATGAGTGTTTTATATTTAAAAACCATTGGAAGACTAGTGGAAGATGATCCTTCTGGGCCATGGCGTTGGTGGAGGTCTGCGCGAGGGGAATGGGAGGCGAACAGTAAGCCCGCCCGTATTAAACTGAAGCTTGGGCGCCATTAATGGAGAGGATGCGAGCAAGGCGGGTGGCCATGGAAGTCAAAGTGCTCGCTTCCCAGTGAGCCTGCGCAGCGTACAGCTCGCATGCTTCTCGGTGAGCCTGCGCATTGGAGTACAGCTCGCATGCCTCCCATTCAGTCAAGCACCTGTCCGCACGGCACTCCTAGCCATTAAAAGAGTGAGGCGTGGCGTCACGTGAATGCTTAACAGAACGCACATGATTTAAATTATACAAAACATTTGAGATGTTAAAGTGGGAGCTATTTGTTTCAAAATGCCTTTGTTGGCTGTTATTTGAGTGCGCCTTCTCTCAAAATGGACACGAAAAATACCACAATATGTCGGGTGCCATTCCATGATAGCATGCCAAGTTTCATGAATTTCAGACGAGTTTTGGATTTACTAGAATTTAAAAACAAAGTATCTCAACGTTTTGCCGGCAATCAACGGTGCCATGGTGTTTGAAATGCATTCCCGTTTCTTGCATGGGACCTAAGCATGCACCCAAGGACACACATTTAATTTTTCAACCCATTTTTCTGCACTGGAGCATGTGCATGTAGTTCAAATTTGAATTATGCACATAAAATGCCTAGAAAACCCAGTTAATGTATAAAAATGTCGTAGCAAACCCCGAAAAATCCCAAAAATTGACACAACACTCCTGTTGTTCTATGTTGACACTAGAAAAAATTTGAAAGCAAGAATAGGCAACAGATATCATTTTGTCCCCAAAGAAGGCACGTTCCCCACCGAAACCATCAGGCTTGTTGTGAGAAGCTCTGGTTTGTGAGAAGCTTATACACAAACCTGCCCCAAATGGGACAAAAATTTTACCACAGCATGTTGATGCTGCTCCATGGTAGCATGCCAAGTTTCATGAATTTCAGACGAGTTTTGGATTTACTAGAATTTAAAAACGATGTATCTCAATGTTTGCGGCCGAGCGACGGTGGCAAGGTGCTTGACATTCATTCCCATTTCTTGCATGGCACCTAAGCATGCACCCAAGGACACATATTTAACTTTTGAACCAATTTATATGCACTGGAGCATGTGCATGTAGTTCAAATTTGAATTATGCACATAAAATGCCTAGAAAACCCAGTTAATGTATAAAAATGTCCAAACAAACCCCGAAAAATTCCAAAATTTAACACAACACTCCTGTTGTTCTATGTTGACACTAGAAAAATTTTGAAAGCAAGAAGAGGCAACGGATATTGTTTCGTCCCCACGGGTGGCACGTTCCCTACCGAAACCACTAGGCTTGTTGTGAGAAGCTCATACCCAAACCTGCACCAAATGGGTCAAAAAATTTACCACGGCATGTTGATGCCGCTCCATGATAGCATGCCAAGTTTCATGAATTTCAGACGAGTTTTGGATTTACTAGAATTTAAAAACCATGTATCTCAATGTTTGCGGTCGAGGGACGGTGGCAAGGTGTTTGACATTCATTCCCATTTCTTGCATGGGACCTAAGCATGCAACCAAGGACACATATTTGATTTTTCAACCAATTTATATGCACTGGAGCATGTGCATGTAGTTCAAATTTGAATTATGCACATAAATGCATAGAAAACTCAGTTAATGTATAAAAATGTCCAAACGAACCCCGAAAAAATCCAAAATTTAACACAACACTCCTGTTGTTCTATGTTGACAGTAGAAAAAAAAATTGAAATAAAGAAGAGGCAACGGATATCGTTTCGTCCAAAAGGTGAAACGTTCCCTAACGTAACAATGAGGCTTGTTGTGAGAAGCTCTGATTTGTGAGAAACTTATACCCAAACCTGCCCCAAATGGGACAATATTTTTACCACGGCATGTTGATGCCGTTCCATGATATCATGTTAAGTTTCATGAATTTCAGACGAGTTTTTGATTTACTAGAATTTTAAAACCATGTATCTCAATGTTAGCGGCCGAGCGACGGTGGCAAAAGTGTTTGACATTCATTCCCATTTCTTGCATGGGACCTAAGCTTGTAAACAAGGACACACATTTAATTTTTCAACCCGTTTATATGCACTGGAGCATGTGCATGTAGTTCAAATTTGAATTATGCACATAAATGCATAGAAAACTCAGTTAATGTATAAAAATGTCCTAGCGAACCACGAAAAATCCCAAAAAATGACACAACACTCCTGTTGTTCTACGTTGACACTAGAAAAATTTTGAAAGCAAGAAGAGGCAACGGATACTGTTTCGTCCACAAAGGTGACACGTTTCCTTACCGGAACCATGAGGCTTCTTGTGAGAAGCTTATACCATAAGCTACCCCAAATGGGACAATATTTTTTATCCCAGCATGTTAATGCCATTCCGTGGTGTTTGAAATTATGAGACGAGGTTTGGATTTATGAGAATTACAAAAGCAAGTACCTCAACGTTTGTCGGAGAGCCACGGTGCCGTGGTGTTTGAAATTCATCCCCATTTCTTGCATGGGACATAACCATCAACCCATGGACACATATATGATTTTACAACCCATTTTGATGCACCGGAGCATGTGCATGTAGTTCAATTTTGAATTGTGCACCTGAAATGCCTAGAAAACCAAGTTAATGTATAAAAAGGTCCAAACGAACCCTGAATAATTCCAATTTTTTGACGACACACCTATAGTTGCATGTTCACTTCAGATAAAAGTTCTAGCAATTCAAACACCCTCCTTTGCCACTGTGACCCCATTATGTAATTCAAATCAAGACGAAAAATCAAGTAGATCGCACACATTTAATTATCACCAACCGTGTGAGATGTAGCACAAAATATCTTGGAGCATCGTCGGAGTATAGTATGCATATGGCTTACGGGAGAAGGTGTGTCGGCTACAGTCCATAGTCGGCGTGTCAAGCACACTAGCTCGCTCCCCAAATATCATTTCACTGTTCAATCGTCGCCGGTGAAAGATGGGGACGTGGACCCGCTTCGTGAGGGCAACTTCGGTGGCCCACTCCGGCGAGAGCGCGGCCGCAGCCGCCAGGCGCGTGCTAACAAGGTTCGTGAGCGCGGCGGCAATCTGTGATCGGGCGGCCAAGGCAGCCCAAACGGCCGCTGTTGCTTCTCAGGTGGCGGCACCGACATATGCCTCGGGGATAGAAACTGACGAGAGCGGCACAACAGTTGTCCGTTCCGTAGCGGCGGCCTTAGCCCTGATGGAGGCCGCCCACGCCCAGCTCGTGGCGGTCACCGCACAAATCGAACGAAGCTTCTCCGACAATGGTCGGCAACCCACGGTCGAAGAGTTGGCAATCGCCGAGAGCGTTTGAGCAGCCATCCATTCCTCCACGGCATACCTTGCCATGACGGAGCCCGTCCAAGCCCAGATCACGGCCGCCCACGCCCAGCTCGTGGCGGCCTTTTCCAAAGAGATGGCGGACGCGGATGGCGAGATGCTTGCAGAGTATGGTGTGATGGATGCCATGGAGCCCCTTCCCCAGGAGATCATCGGGCGCAAGCTGGACATGGAGGAGGCGGCGGAGATCGACGAGCACCAGCCATAGTAGTACTCTTTGTTTTGTTTAATTAAGAGCGCCGGTCTTTAATTTGTTAGAGTAATGTTTAGGTCAGTTAGCTCTGTTTAATTGCTGAACTTGCTCGATTAAGAAGTGTGGGTGTGCTGTAGTCTCCTTTGTGTACCCAAATTATGCAATGACGTGGATGACCACTGTAACCAGGGAAATTCGAACCAAATATTTTGATGTTCAAACTCATCGTACATGGGTTAAGCTATATGAATCGTTTGTGATGTTCACATATCATACACAGTGCTGAATAAGGGATCGTGTCTGACGACACTTTGCGCGCCAGTTTTTTCGCTGCACCGATTCAAAAAATTCGGCTTCCGCGGAAATATCTACCTCCCCGCCCCCTCCCCCTTACCAAAAGCCACATTTCTCCTATTATCGCCTTCCTTTCCAAGTTGAAACCTTCACTCCTTGCTTGCAGCGCCGCCTCCTCGCCGGCGACCCTCCTTCATGCTGCTCGGCCTCGTCGATCCAGGCAGGTAATCCACACCCGACCCCCATCCTCCTCCTCCTTCCACATCCCACATGCCCCGATCGTCGGCGTGACACCTTCCACTCAAATCACCAACCCCTCCCCCAAATAAGCGCCGCCCTAATCCATGGTGCATGTAGTATAGCCAGGAGCTCAAGGAGCATTTGGCAGCGGAGAAGCAAATCGCGGCCGCACGCACGAATGAGGTCGTGATGGCTGCCATTCATGCCGACCCCTAGATCTTGGAGGAGCACCTCGCCGTCGAGGCCACCGTCGATGCCTCGCGCGCCGACGCCGTGATGTGGTTGGCTGCTTTAAACGACAGTTCATGGCGTTTCCTCGAGGCCACCGTCAGTGCCTACGACAAAGACTACGAGGTGTTTTCTCAACGTGCCCGTGCTTACCTCAACTCGAGAGCCAGCAGGTTGGTGCCCAGAGCGGCTCAGGCAACTCACCACTATGACGAGGGCACCCACAATGTGGAGGCCTCGCCCTCTTCCATGTCCAAGGTGCTAATCATCATCGATATCTCCGACGCTAAGGAGTAGCTTGTCTTATTAGCTCACTATAAGGACATATGTTCAGTTTGCTAGCTACGCCGGTTAAGCATGCTTGGTTTACCCGTTGCATGTGTTGCTCCTGCCTTTCCTTAACAAATTCTAGTGAATTGTCCTATCTACTTTTACCATGCAATCTGTTTCTCTAGTGTATATGTTCTATATGTCATGCAATGTGGTGCTCACTTTTTAACTGTTTGGTTAATTAGTTGTCGTCTTCAGTTAACTGTTTGGTTCAATTCTGCAAATGTGATGTTCAATTCTTCAGGGTGCAATTTTGTATTGTCTTCCATGTGAGAAATAAATCGAATTTATCTTTACAAAATACATGAGAAACAAATACAATTGCTTTATTTCCAAGTTGTCAAGCATGCTTGGTTTGGTTAACTGTCTGATCTTCTAGTATGTTATATATTGTGCAATGTGGTGCTCAGTTGATGTTTGGTTCATTTGTTGTGGTGTTTAGTTAACTGTTTGGTTCAATTCTGCAATGCAATGTTCAATTGTTGTGGGTGCATTTTGTTATTGTATACCATGTGAGAAATAAATCGAATTTGGCTATACTAAATACATGAGAAATAAATACAATTGCTATATTTCCAAGTTCTTAAGCATGCTTGGTTTGGTTAACTGTCTGATCTTCTATTAGGAGTATGTTATATTGTGCAATGTGGTGCTCAGTTAATGTTTGGTTCATTTGTCGTGGTGTTTAGTTAACTGCTTGGTTCAATTCTGCAATGCGACGTCCAATTGTCGTGGGTAGAATTTTGTATTGTTGTGCATGTGAGGAATACATCGAATTTGGCTGCACATAATACAAGAGAAACATATGCAATTGCTATATTTCCTAGTTCTTAATCATGCTTGGTTTGAATAAATGGGTTTTCCATGTGGCTCGAATTACTTTGATGAATCTGCAATGTTCTTATTTTTCATCGACATATTTTACTGATAGCATGCGAACCCTCACTTAACCTGATCACTAACTACCTTATATGTGTTGCAGGGAAACAATGGGAGCACTGAGGTTTACAATCGAGGTTTGCACATGCATGGTCCTTTGTGTAATAGCACATTATTGTGCAATTGCAGGAACCATTCTAATATTTAGGTTTTTAACAATTTGGTCTTGCACATGTAGGTCCTGCTGTCAGAGGTTTTGACCCACTGTTCGACCCTTTTTGCATATGGGGAAATGAGTTGTCCATGAATATCAGTCAAGTCCAAAAACTCAGAAAGATTGTTAGGATAAAGAAATTAGCGATAAAAACAACAAGATCCTAAAAATCTTGCATGATCCTAAAAAAAGATGGCTCTCTTTTTTCACATTTATTTTTAAACAAGAATAACCTGAAAACATCAACATTGGCCTACTTATTCAGTTAGACTGAAATGCTTTCTTACAAGGAAACTTGGAGTTGTAGTTAAGGTCAATCACGTAGCTATAGCATGATTTTGACAATCAAACAAATCGTAGCTACAAAGAAGACGCATGTGCATCCTACTAGCTAGCTTTTCTGAAATACTACTACTATATATAAGTTGTAATCCCCTGTAATTAACCGATACCCAGATTGAAAGCAATATGCACCAGCACACATTAGCCTGTTGCAAACAAATTTGATCCCTCCTGTGTGTTTGTTGCACGCATTAGCCGGCAGAATCGACTAGCTATGCAGTTCCAAGCTAGCTTGTACAGGCTTTCAGGTTGCAAGGTGGACGGGATATCCCGCCAGGCCGCAGCACCGTCCCGCAAAAGAGCCCGCAAAACTGCCACTGGGTTGACCGCGTTCTCAATAGCGGGCTCAAGCGGAGACGCCGCTTCGTCTGGCGGACGCGCCACATAACCGCGTCACCCCTGCCTCTTCTGCAAAAAAAAGACCTACTCTCTCCCGATGGGGCGCCCTTCCTCTGACCTGACGCCACCGCCGCTGACCTGACGCCCTTCCTCCACCCCCAAGCTTAAACTCCTATTTTGTTATACTTGGTTATCCTAATTTTTCTTCCATGCATAGTATGTTGCCCAGAAATGTCAAGGGGAATCATGTTTACTGAATGGGCATCAGGTTTACTGAATGTTGGTTTACTCACGGGGAATCATGTTTCAGAATGTAGAGGGTTCTCTCACTGTATAGTGAATCCTGCGTCTTTATGTACACTTCTGAATCTTGTGTCTTTCTGAATGAGCAAGAAACCAAGCAAAACATTGAGTTATACTGAATCTTGTTTCATTCTATACACTAGCTAGTGATCCTCGACTGTACATACACCGACAGTAGTTTGTTTCTTTCTGTAACTGAAAAGTAGACAAGCATCATCGGCTGCACTAAATAGTGTTAATTCGTACGTACATATTGATGTTTCCCTGTCAAATTTGCTTATGCGGTGCGGGCTGCCGCACTGCCCGCGCTAATTCTAGCGGTGTGTGGCGGCCAGCGGCAAAAGCCCGCAACTGCCGCGTTGTCCCGCTTTAATTTGCTGTTTGGCGGGCAGTCGCATCCCGCCCCGCCTGCAACCTTACTTATTGTCTTACGGAAATTACAGGTACATCAATCTAGTATGAACTATAAACTAACACGAAACCAAATCATGAAGTTGCTGACAGAAATTAATGGGAAGAACCTGATGAAGAGGAGCCACCAAGGACACTGGAGTCGTGCCGGCGACGGAGGCGACGCCTTGCCCGAAACCCTAGCTGAGGGGTTGGGCACGAGCGATGGAGGACGGGAGTGACGGATCTGGCAGGAGGAGACGATCCACGAGAGGGAGGCGAGCTCAGGGATGTGCTGCGCGCCGTCCATGGCCACGAGACCTCGCCGGAATCGACCGCCGTTTGTGGCTGCAGAGAAAGTTCTCTTGGGAGAGAGAGCGACAGAGAGGGCTTGCGGCAGGGAGAGAGTGTTGGGTGCTCGGTGGAGGCAGACCCGAGAGCTGCCTGAGGTGGGGGGGGAGGGGGAAAGGGGCTGGCCGGCGGGGAGCTGCGAGAGAAGGCGGCGTGGGTTGCTGGTGGCTACAGAGGTCTCGCTCAGTCTCTCTCTCTTTTCTTTGGCATGGGCTGTGATTTGCAAACGGAGAGAGAGCTGTTTTATTCGGCCCACCTAGCAAATAGTCTAAGCCCATTTTCCAGTCAGTTTTAATGGCGTGGGCGCACTGAATTACTGGTGACATGGCTTGGACTGTAGACGCTACCAGTAACTTGTCTAGATTTTTTTTATTTTTGAATAATTTGATACAGTTACTTGTGGCGTGCCAAAATGTTCAACGCCACCACTAGAGCCAATACTTGTGGCGTGGAAAAAAATTACACGCCACCACTAACTTGCGACCGGGTAGGCTGCTGGTTCCCAAATAGTAGTGGCATGGATTTTAGACAACACGCCATCACTAATAACATAGTGGTGGCGTACCAAATATGCCAACGCCATCACTATTTAAAAAAAAGTGGTGGTGTGGATTGAAAATGAGGCGCCACTAACTAAAGTTGTGGCTAGCACTTTTTCCACTAGTGGGGGTAAAAACCATTTGTATAGCACGTCTCTGCACCAGTGCTTGTCATACCAACAAGAGGGTTTGTGACTCCATGAACTAGTGCAAGATATGAAAGTTGATTGCACAAGTCCTTGCCATAATGAATATGAGTGAAGTATGTTGGTGGAGTCACCCTCAAGAACACTCTAGTTCTTCTTCTTTGGGACCCACATCAACTTCATGGGAATCCTTGGAGTTGTAGTTGAACTTGATGAAGTAGAGCTTGATGTAGTCTTGGGAACCCACTTGACCATGGCCTTAGTGGCTTCTTCAAATGAGTCAATCTATTTTTGAAGCTTGTCCTTGCCTTTTAGCTTGTGGTGGAAGATCATCTTGAGCTTGTGTTCCCTCAAAAGAAGTGGGGCCATACTTCTATTGTTGAGGAACAAACTTCGTCTTGGGGTATTGATCTTCCTCCCATTCACCTCCATTGGCACTGAACTTTTGTTCAAAACCAACACCTTGATTCTTCCGGAGCCTTCCTTGCTTGCGTACAATTTCCTCAAATTGCTTACTCCCGGCAAGGCTCTTTTAAACACCTTTCTCTATAATTCCCTTCAATAAGCTATTTTCTTGCTCAAATGTAACTTGGCTAAGAGAATCATTAGTGGAATCAATAGAACTACTAGAAGCAACAATATTGGATTTAGCATGGTTATTGTTACTACTAGAATAAGAATCTTTATTGCTCTTGTTGCTAGAATTTACTTGTGGCATATAAGTAGACAAGAGGAGACGTTTGGCAATGTAAGAAGAACTCTTCTTTCGAAGATCATCATTGATAGCTTTTAGGAACTCATGCTCTTGCTCTAAATTTAGCTTCTCGAAGCGTAGCTTCTCATGAGTTCTTAGGAGCTCTCTATGATCCTCTTGAGTTGTTTCATGAGCTAACTTAAGAGTGTTTAGTTCTTTAGTTAGACGCTCAATCTCCTTCTTATCATTATCATTCGTTTCATCCTGATTAGCATGATTACTAGCAAGTTCATCATAGTTTTTATTACTAGTTTTGTCAATAAGTAAATCATCATCACCTAGCAAATCATCTTCATCACTATCAAAATCAAGATACTCGAGGTGTGATACCTTGGGGCCTTTAGCCATGAAACATATTCCAATTCCTTCATTTGGTGAATCAAATATGTCATGGGAGTTGGATGACACTAGTGCAAGACCGGCAACACCTTCATCTTGAGTATATTCGGAGTCGGAGTGATAGCTTCTCTCGGAGTAGTTGTTGGAGTCGGAACCGGACACCCATTCACCAACGTGAGCTTGATGTCTTCGTCTTGTGTAGCTCTTTGATGACTTGTCCTTCCTTTCCGAATCTTTGCTTCTTCGAGAGGGTCTTCGTTCATAATGATCATCTCTACTCCTTCTCTCTCTTGGAGGTGGCTCGTCTCTTCTACTTCTCCTTTTTGGTGAGTCTTCTCTTTTCTTGTAGGGAGCCGTACACTCATTGGAATAGTGTCCGTGTCTTCCACAATTGTAGCAATTACGATCATGACTAGAAGATCTTTTGTCATTGTAGGACCTTGACTTGGAGCTTCTCTCTTTGCTTCTACTCTTGTAGAATTTGTTGAAGTTCTTCACAATTAAGCTCAATTCTTCATTGGAGACTTGCTTTTCACTTGATGTTGTAGAGGCATTACTTGAAGCTTTATAAGCACCACTTGACTTATTGTGAAGCTCTTCCTTATCCTTGAGTGACATCTCATGAGCAGCAACAATTCTACCAATGACTTCCGTGGGCTTGAGATATTTGTAATTGGGCATCATTTGGATCAATGTGCACACGGTATCATATTTTCCATCCAAGGCTCTAAGGATCTTCTTGGTGATGAATTTGTCGGTCATCTCTTCACTTCCTAAGCCGGCAATCTCATTTGTGATGAGAGCAAGCCTAGAGTACATTTCGGCGACTCCTTCACCATCCTTCATCTTGAACTTGTCAAGTTGACTTTGTAGCACATCCAACTTGGATTCCTTGACGGACTCTGTGCCTTCGTGCATATCAACCAAAGTATCCCAAATCTCCTTTGCATTCTCAAGGCAGCTGATTTTGTTGAATTCTTCGGGGCACAATTCATTGAAGAGAATATCACAAGCTTGAGCATTATATTGCAACATCTTCAATTCTTCCGCGGTCGCTTCACGATCCGGTTATTTACCATCCTCGAAGAAATCACCTTGCAAGCCAACACGCACAATAGCCCAAATGGCGGGGTTATGACCAAGAATATGCATTTTCATCTTATGCTTCCAACTAGCAAAATTTGTACCATCAAAATAAGGACCTCTACGGTGATAGTTACCCTCGCTAGACGCCATACTCTCCTAGGTTGTGAAACCAAGGCTATTACCACCAAAGCTATGGAAATCAAGGCTAATGGAGACCAAAGCTCTGATACCACTTGTAGGATTGAATGTATGTCTAGAGGGGGGTGATTAGACTACTTGACCAAATAAAAATCTATCATTTTCCCAATTTTAGTTGTGGGCAGATTTTAGCACTTACCACAAGTCAAGCAATCAACCTACACATGCAATTCTAAGAGTATAGCAGCGGAATGTAAAACATTGCATATGAAGGTAAAGGGAAGGGTTTGGAGAAGGCAAACGCAATGGAGACACGGAAATTTTTGGCGTGGTTCCGACAGGTGTTGCTACCGTAAGTCCACGTTGATGGAGACTTCAACCCATGAAGGGTAACGGCTGCACGAGTCCACGGAGGGCGGCACCCATGAAGGGTCCACGAAGAAGCAACCTTGTCTATCCCACCATGGCCATCGTCCACGAAGGACTTGCCTCACTCGGGTAGATCTTCACGAAGTAGGCGATCTCCTTGCCCTTACAAACTTCTTGGTTCAACTCCACATCATGTTGGAGGCACCCAAGCGACACCTAACCAATCTAGAAGACACCACTCTCCAAAAGGTAATAGACGGTGTGTTGATGATGAACTCCTTGCTCTTGTGCTTCAAATGATAGTCTCCCCAACACTCAACTCTCTCTCATTGATTTGTCTATGGTGGAAGAAGGATTTGAGTGGAAAGCAACTTGGGGAAGGCTAGAAATTAAGGTTCAAATGGTAGGAATGGAATCTCTTGATCTCAACACATGAGTAGGTTGTTCTCTCTCAAAAAATGAATGGTGGAAGTGTAGGCACGTTCTGATGGCTCTCTCACAAATGGAGAAGGGGTGGAGGGGTATATATAGCCTCCACACAAAATCCAACCATTACACACTTTTGACTCATCTCAGTGGCACCGATTAGTTAAACTCGATGGCACTGATCTATTCAAAAATATGAACATTAGGAATCTCGGTGGGACCGACTGGAACAACTCGGTGGAACCGATGTGCTGGGGCTTAGGGCAAACCTTATCTCGGTGGCACCGATTGCATCAACTCGCTGAGACCAAAGTGAAGCAATAAGGCAACGGAGAGTTGGCAAGCCATTTTGGTGAGACCGAAATAATTGCAACAAGTAACAGAGAGTTGGCAAGGCCATCTCGGTGGGGCCGATATCCGTATCGATGTGACCGAATCGTTAGGGTTTCTGGCACTCGCTATGTCAAATGAACTCGGTGGTTTCGGATAGAAAGAATCGGTGGGCCCGAGTTGGAGTTTATAGGTTTGGACATATTTGGATGGAGAAACTGGCTGAGGGTTTTGGAGCAATATCACTAAGCACTTTGAGCAAGTAGACCATTAAGCAACACCTCATCCTCTTTTAATAGTGTTGGCTTTTCCTATGAACTCAATGTGATTTGGATCACTAAAATAGAAATGAAGAGTCTCGAGCTTTTGCCAATCTTTCTCCTTAGCATTTTGAGGGGTCCACATCTCCAGTCCATACCATGCCAATCATTGAACATCCTAAAATATTTATCTTGAATGGATACTAGTTCAATGAGCTATATGTTGTTATGAATTACCAAAACCACCCGGGGATTAGTTGCACCTTCACAATAAAAATATATGGATACATTGGAGACGTATCATTCACCTGCAATATGATACGTTGCAGCCACTCCGGTCAATACATTGAATGTATTAGAAAGTTCCACAGTTGTTATGGAAGTCTTGTTCACCTACATGCACTTTGGTTTCTGGAGTTCAAGGCTCTTTGCAACAAATAGTTCTATCCAACTTTTGTAGTAGGTGGTCTACTGTAATAGCTGGACATACAATCTCACACAGTAGTCCTGGATAAACCATCTCACACATTCATCCATATATATGGGCCACCGTCTCACACGGCTACCCTAGAACAACTCCACAAGTTAACTATGATCTCACAGCAGGCACCTAGGTTAGTCATTATTCCCTTGTTCAACCCATCAAATTTTAATTAAGAAGTGATGAGATCAAGCTGACAATTCTCAGAACAGTTGTTCAAAAGTTGTCCGTAATCGAGGACATGGCTAATCATGATTAGTTTTTACATTCTGGAGAGATTTGTGTACTTTAACTGTGATTCCCGGTCACACCCTTCTCCTACTAAACTTCACTTGTGAAGTATCTAGTTAGACCAAGACGAGACTTTTGGGGAAGTGGTAGCCCATGTCCAATGGCTGACCCAGTCCTACCTACACACCTACATCTGTTGGTCATGCCGGAGGGGTTGCCATGACTTACTTGGTCAAGACAGAGCCCATATTGACTCATGATTACACATGGAAGTGCTACTTCTTGAGCTTGCATTGGTTTTTCCCTTGAAGAGGAAAGGGTGATGGAGCAAAGTAGAGATAAGTATTTCCCTCAGTTTGAGAACCAAGGTATCAATCCAGTAGGAGACAACGCACAAATCACCGAATACCTGCACAAACAATCAAACAACTTGCACCCAACGCGATAAAGGGGTTGTCAATCCCTTCACGGTTACTTGCAAAAGTGAGATCTGATAGATATAGATGAAACTAAATAAAAGATAAAGTAAATATTTTTGGTATTTTTAGTTTATAGATCGGAAAGTAAATGATTGCAAAATAGTAATTCGGAAACTTATATGATGGAAAATAGACCCGAGGGCCATAGGTTTCACTAGAGGCTTCTCTCAAGATAGCAAATAATACGGTGGGTGAACAAATTACTGCCGAGCAATTGATAGAAAAGCGCAAAGTTATGACCATATCTAAGGCAATGATCATGAATATAGGCATCACGTCCGTGTCAAGTAGGCCGAAATGATTCTGCATCTACTACTATTACTCCACACATTGACCGACTCCTTCATGCATCTAGAGTATTAAGTTCATGAAGAACAGAGTAACGCATTAAGTAAGATGACATGATGTAGAGGAATAAACTCAAGCAATATGATGTAAACCCCATCTTTTTATCCTCGATGGCAACAATACAATACGTGCCTTGCTGCCCCTATTGTCACTGGGAAAGGACACCGCAAGATTGAACCCAAAGCTAAGCACTTCTCCCATTGCAAGAAAAACCAATCTAGTTGGCCAAACCAAACCGATAGTTCGAAGAGAATTACAAAGATATCAAATCATGCATAAAAGAATTCAGAGAAGATTCAAATAATATTCATAGATGTGACGCCCCCGGCTCAATCGTGCACTAATCATACACGCAAATGCACACGATCAAGCCTAAGGACTCACGGGAAGATATCACAACACAACTCTAAAACATAAATAAAGTCATACAAGCTTTATATTACAAGCCAGGGGCCTCGAGGGCTCGAATACAAAAGCTCGCATACAAGCGTCAGCGGAAGCATCAGATATCTGAGTACGGATATGAAAAGAGAAACAGAAAGGCCTTTAGAAAGGCGGGGCAAAATAAAACACTACGATCGAAAGGTGCAGGCCTCCTGCCTGGGACCCTCCGATCCTACTCCTGGTCGACGGCAAGCTCGAAGTAATATCCACCCTCGGGATAGTAGTAGTAGCGATCGTCGGCGGGGCAGCTGTCTCAGGGGCTCCATCATCTGGTCGCGACAAACTGATATGGGGAGATAAGGAAAACAAAGCAACCGTGAGTACTCAGAAGTACTCAGCAAGCAAGGATCTACACTACATATGCAACATTATCAAAGGAAGGCTGTATATGTGGACTGGGCTGCAGAAATGCCAGAATAGAGAGAAAACCTAGTCCTATCAAAGACTAGCATCTTCAGCGTTCTTGCAGCAATGGAAGAGAGTAGAACAGTACAATATAATGTAGCAGTAATGATATCAACCTCACCCACAGATCCTTTCTCGACTCCCTGCGAGAAAGCAATCCCAGAGCCATACAGTCATCAACCTCATCCTGAGATCCCTTCTCGACTCCCTGCGAGAAGCAATCCCAGAGCCATAGTATCCAATTCTATTTGTATCAATCGGGATACAACTCCGAGTATCCGTTACCGTAGGACAGACTATTGATAGATGTTTTCTTCCCTGGAGGGGTGCACCAACTTACCCACCACGCTCGCTTAACTCCGGCCGGACACACTTTTCCGGGTCATGCCCGACCTCGGCCAAACGACACACCGCAGCCCTACCTAGAGCTCAGCAGAGAGGTCCCCGCCGGCCTACATCCTAAGCGCAAGGGGGTCTTGGGCCATCGCCCCTCGCCCTCTGGGTCATTGCGCACATGGCTCAGATCCAAGCACCACCTCTGTCGTGAATGGCGCCAATCACTCCATGCCGCACTGCTGAACTGGACGTCTGACAGAGCTTTCGGCTGATGCATATGATGCAGAACGCCCATACTATGCCCACGTGGTGGTTAGTGCTATCAGGCCAGATGCCCACTCGAATCAAATATCCAAATATTTAGTACCTTGGGGGTGCGGTAACGAGCAGAGACTCACGATCGATGTGACCCCGTCGCCCTGTCTCGAGGACTTGCTGCAAGGGCCAAGAATGCCCGGCCACGCCTCGTATTCATCACTCGGGCACCATCCAGGTCAACCCGTCTCACAAAAGACTGTCGGGAACTCAGGTCCACCTCTACTGGGCGGTACTGCCTGTCCCTCCAGTCCTGCAGTTAAAGTAACTCCCTCGGGTCGCCCTCGGGGCCGACCCGTTTCTAACAGGGTGCAGGGGTAAAGTCACAGTAGCCGTGTGTCCATAACATCAAGGGAATCCGAGGTATCACCCTCGACGGATACCCACTCGATGTAACTGTCAAGGTGAATGTAGGAGGATTCACCCTCGATGGGTTCACACTTGATGTGTTGCACGACCGCGTCGTTATCGGAAATGGTGAAGGAGGAATCACCCTCGATGACCACGACCAAATAGGTACTCTACAGCGTTAACATCCGAAGTGCTACACGAGGTATCACCCTCGGCACTTGATAGTAACGCTGCAGTGTCGTTACAACTAAGGGGGTGAAGTGCGGTGCCGGGGCCTGGTCTTCAATCCCGTTGATCGGGTCTTCTGATAAACCAGCAGGGCAGTCGGGACTAGTGGGGTCACTGATAGGTCTCTACCCAGCATATACTAAGCAGTCTAGGTTATGCAGGTAATTATCAATAGCAGGTTACATTAAACAGGCTATGCATCAGAATAGGTAAAGCAGCAGCAGCAGCAGCAATTCTAATGCAAGCATGAGAAAATAGAATGGGCGATATCGGCATGCTCAAGGGGGGCTTGCCTGGTTGCTCGGCGGCAAAGGCAAGGTCGTCAACGGTGTCTTTGGTCTCCGGAGCTGCATCGGTCTCGGGGACGACTTCGGGGTCTAACGAGAGAGAAGAGGGGGAAGAAACAGTAAATACAAAGCAAACAAGAGCATGTCATGTCAATAAGCAGAGCTAGCGGTGTTCTATCGTAGTGCTAGGTAATCCCGGCGAAGGGGAAAAATGTCCGGGAAAGTATTCCCAGTGTCCGGCTTTTCGGACAGACGAAAAGAGGGGAACGGTTGCATGTTCGGATAGTTAGGGACGTGTGACGGACGAACGGACCGCGAATACGGATTCGTCTCGTCGTTCTGAGCAACTTTCATGTACAAAGTTTTTCGATCTGAGCTACAGATTATTTAATATGATTTTCTAAAGTTTTATTCATTTTCTGAATTATTTAAATTACTAAATTCGCAAAAATCGATTTATGACGTCAGGCTTACGTCATCATTACGTCAGTGGTCAGCGGACCAGCTGACCGGTCAACGAGGACCCTGGGGGTCCCACTGGCAGTGACCGGGCGTTGACCAGTCAGCATTTGACTGGGTCAACGGGACCCAGGGGGCCTAGTGGCAGCGGCTGTGGGGAGGTCCACATGGACATCCACGTCAGCGTCGCCGGCAACGGCGCCGGAGATGGCTCCGGCGACCATATTTAGCGGCGGCGCACTCGGGAATGGCCGGAAATCGGCTACGGTTGGCCAAATCAAACGTCGCGACCCGCATTCGATCGCCAGCGCACGCGCGCATCCACCAGGGTGGTAAACGGAGGCCGGGACGAACCGCAGCGACGGCGGCATCCATTCTAGCGGTGGCCGGAATACGGTAAGCTCGGGGTCGAGCCCAGGGGCTCGCCCGAGATGAACTACTGTGCATACGCGATGCTTGGGCTCTCCGGAAACATGGCGTAGGCGACGGCTTAGCACAGGGTGGACGAGGGCGTGAGCCACGAGCTCCAAGGCGGAAACAGGAGCACGGCAATGGCGACAGCTAGCTACGGCTCGTGCTCACGCGAGATGGAGGAAGGGGAGGATGCGGAGCTCACCGAGGAGCGTACGGAGTGCTCGTTGATCGGTTTAGAAGCAGCAGAGCAGGGGATCGACGCGACGAAGTTTCGGTGGCCGCGGGCGTTGACGGAGACGATGAGGTGTTGGCGCTGCTCCCCGAGACGAAGCAGAGCAGCAGCTTGACGGAGATGAGGGCTCCAGAGCTTCTGGACAAGACGCGGGGACGAGCGGTTGCCGGTGTTCGCGTGGCCTACGATGGCGAGGCCATGGCGCCGTCTGGACGAGAGGAATGGAGAGGACGAGCGAGCGGGGTGATGGAGAAGGGGTGCCAGGGGGAACACGGGGGGGTGCAGGGCGTCCCCTTAATCATCACAGCGAGCGCGGGGCGCGCTGTCGTCCAGAGAGAGGGGGGGCCAGTGCACGCGCACGGGGTGTTCGACAGTGAGCGGGGAGGAGCAGTGCGGGGGTGAGGGAAAGGCGCTGCGCGGGCTGGGCCGGCTCTGTAGGCTAGAGCCCAGGTGGTGGTGGGCTCTTTTCTTTTTCTTTTCTTTTCTGTTTTCCTTTTTCTTTACTATTTTGCCTTTTAATTTCATTCCAAAAGGCTTTTGTAAAATATGAGATTGGCCCAAATAAATATGGTGCATTTTATGCCACTGCAATAAAATGGTTTTGAGTCCAAAGGTTTTCATTTGGGATTTTATTTAATTAAGAAGGTAGTAAATAGTGTTGTTTTGCTACTGTTAGAGTCACTTAATTTGTTTATTAAATGTTGGTTACAATTTTAGAATTGCCTCTGGAATATTTGTTATTTAATGAACATTTTAGTTTCTGTTATGGATAACTTTTATTTTCCACTTTAGTTTTATTTTGAAGTTTGAGTTAGGAGCTGAATGCAATATGATGCAAATGATGATTAGGCACTGATAATCATAATGACATGGCATAATCAAAAGGGTGATCACTGTAGTTAACCACTGGGGGTGTTACAAGTCTCCACCACTAACAAGAATTCTCGTCCCGAGAATTAAGAGGTAGAAGGGAAAAGTTCGGGGTATTCCGCACGAAGATTATCCTCGCGTTCCCAAGTGGCTTCATCTTCAGTATGATTTGACCACTGCACTTTGAGGAACTTGGTAACCTTCTGACGGGTCCAAGGTTCAGCTTCATCGAGGATGCGGATCGGATGTTCCTTATATGAAAGATCATCATGCAATTCGAGCATTTCGTGATCCACAGCTCGGTGCGGAGATTCCTTGAAGCATTGACGAAGTTGCGACACGTGGAAGACGTCGTGGATATGAGAGAATTGCGGCGGCAATTCCAATTTATACGCCACTTGACCACGTCTAGCAATTATGCGGAAAGGACCAATGTAGCATGGAGCTAGCTTGCCCTTGATTCCAAAACGGTGAGTGCCCTTCATAGGAGTGACACGCAGATAAGCTTGATCACCAGGTTGATAAGTCAAACCCCATCGTTTGCGATCATAGTTGCTCTTTTGGCGGTCCTGAGCCGCCTTGAGATTTTCTCGAACGATACGGACTTGTTCTTCGGCGTGTTGAATAATATCCGGACCCACGAGCGATCGTTCCCCAGTTTCTGACCAATTCAGAGGGGTTCGACACTTACGTCCATATAGTACTTCGCAGGGGGCCATTTTCAAGCTGGCTTGATAGCTGTTGTTATAAGAGAACTCGGCATATGGAAGAGATTCTTCCCACTTCTTACCGAAAGAAATAACACAAGCTCGCAGCATGTCTTCAAGCACTTGATTAACTCGCTCGACTTGGCCTTGGGATTGGGAGTGATAAGCTGAACTCCAGGTAATATGAGTTCCCATAGCTTCTTGGAAACTTTCCCAGAATTTGGAAGTGAAAAGACCGGCACGGTCCGAACTAATCTCCTTCGGAATACCGTGGAGTGAAACAATTCTGGAGATATACAACTCTGCTAACTGTCTAGCAGTGATAATCTCTTTGACAGGCAGAAAGTGTGCAACCTTAGAGAGTTGGTCGACGACGACAAGAATAGCATCGTGACCCTTCTGTGACCTGGGAAGTCCTGTAATGAAATCCATCTGAACCTTATCCCATTTCCATAGAGGAATAGGAAGCGGTTGCAGAATTCCAGCTGGTTTCTGATGTTCTGCTTTAACGCGACGGCAAACATCACATTCAGCAACATATCGAGCAATGTCCTGCTTCATTTTAGACCACCAGTACCTTTGACGGAGATCATGATACATCTTGGTGCTACCCGGATGAATAGACAGCGGGGTATCATGTGCCTCCTTCATGACCTTGTCGGTCATAAGCTCGAAGCGAGGTACGACAATGCGGTCTCTGAAATACAAGGTTCCATCTTCAGACAGCGAGAAATCCCTGTATTTTTCTAGGTGAAGACTCTTCTTCATGAGATCAATTTCAGCATCTTTAGCTTGCGCATCCTTAACAGCTTTCTCAAGATCTGGTTGTATCACAAGGTTATTAAGAGAACCCTGTGGGACAATACGCAGATTCAGCTTGCACAGTTCTTCAAAAAGACGAGGTTGAGCTCGCCTAACCATGAGGTTGTCGCAATAGGACTTGCGGCTTAAGGCATCAGCCATCACGTTAGCCTTGCCAGGGGTATAGGAAATACCCAAATCATAGTCCGCAATGGCCTCCATCCATCTTTGCTGACGGAGGTTTAGAGATGGCTGAGTGAACAAGTACTTCAGACTTTTATGATCCGTGTAGATCTCGCAACGATTACCGAGAAGGTAATGTCGCCACAACTGCAGTGCATAGATGACAGCAGCTAGTTCTAAATCATGTACCGGATAATTCTCTTCATGCGGGCGCAACTGACGAGAGCCATAAGCAATCACTTTACGCTCTTGCATTAGGACACAGCCTAATCCTTCACGGGATGCGTGAAATAAATCACAAAGTCTTTGCGGGTATCTGGAGGAGATAGTACTGGGACAGATGTTAGCTTGTCTTTGAGTGTTTGAAAACTTTCCTGACATTTGTCTGTCCATTCAAACTTAACGCCCTTGTGAAGCAGATCAGTCAAAGGCTTAGCAATCTTGGAAAAGTTCTCGACAAATCGACGGCAATAGCTTGCAAGGCCGAGAAAACTTCTGACTTGCTTGACATTCTTCGGAGGAGTCCAGTCAAGAATAGCCTGAACTCGTTCCGGGTTAACAGCAATGCCATCCTTGGAGATCACATGACCAAGGTAAGTTACTTCAGAAAGCTAGAATTCACATTTGGAATACTTGGCATACAACTGGTGTTCTCGGAGCCTTTCCAGTACAAGACGGAGGTGTTCAGCATGTTCTTCCTTATTCTTCGAATATACCAGAATATCATCCAGATATACCACGACAAACTTGTCGAGGTAATCCATGAAGATGTAATTCATCAGACGGGAGAATGTGGCTGGAGCATTTGTTAAGCCAAATGACATGACAATGTACTCATAAGAGCCATAACGAGTAACAAATGCAGTCTTCGGAATATCCTCTTCACGAAAACGGATCTGATGATAACCCAACCTCAAGTCGAGTTTAGAAAATACCAACGATCCAGCAAGTTGATCATACAAATCATTGATCCGAGGAAGCGGATATTTATTCTGAATTGTGGCTTGGTTAATGGGCCGATAATCCTGAACCAATCGGTTAGTTCCATCCTTCTTCTTAACGAAGAGTGAAGGTGCTCCCCAAGCAGAGGAACTGGGGTGGATGAAACCTTTCTTAAGTGACGTGTTGATTTCTTCCTTAAGCTCGAGAAGATGATGCGGAGGCATCTTATAAGGACTCTTCGCAATAGGTGTTGTGCCAGGCTTCAAGTCGATGACAAACTCGACAGCTCTAGCATGGGGTATTCCTGGAAGTTCTTCTGGAAATACATCTTGAAAATCACGAACAACTGGAACGTTCTCAATGCCTTCAAGAGGTGAAGCATTCAATGCATTCAGAACATAAATCTGAGCTTCGGCGTCCTGAACTGTTCGAGCTGAGTATCTGACTGTCTGGCCAGAAGGATGTGTGAGGCGGACTGTTTCAGTGGCACAGTCAATCAAAGCTTTATGGGGCTTCAACCAGTCCATACCCAGAATAATGTCTATGTTGGAGGTCTTGAGAGCAATGAGAGAAACGGGGAACATCAATCCTCCGATCACAATGTGGTTATCGTGGCTTACCATGGTAGTTTGCCAATTAGCCCCAGGTGACTGGATTACGAATGGAGTGGAAATCTCCTCGAAAAGTATATCATGGCTTCGCGCAAAACTTTCGGACATGAAGGAGTGCGATGCTCCAGAATCAAAGAGGACCGAAGCTGGGATTGAATTCACTAGAAGGGTGCCCATCACAATCTTGGGGTCCTGTCAAGCTTCTTCAATGTTGACTTGGTTGACATGAACAAGTTGACTAGCAGGTAATCTGGTTTCAACATTCCTAGAAGGATGTTTTCGACGGCTCTTCCTGCAACCAGCAGAAGGACGTGATGCGTGTTGAGGCTGACTCTGACGACAGTTGATAGTACGGTGCCCTGGCTGTCCACACTGGTGGCACAGACCATCATTATGGGGAGAAACACCAACATTGGGCTGTCCACTTGCGATGTTCAGCTGTCTTGGTGGTGGAGGCAGACGAGGTGCAGCATAAGAAGGCCTGGGTACAGGGGCAGGTCGGTGATGAACATTGTGCGGAATCCACACTCGACGTTTCTGAACGGGCTGACCCGAAGACGAGCCGACATCTCGAGTACGCTTGAGTGACTCCTGGTATTTAGTCAGAGCTGTTTCAACTTGGAAAGATTTGCTGACAAGCGTTGCGAAGTCTGTGCAATCATGTACTGCAAGTGCAAGGTTTATGTCAGTACGCAGTCCTTCATAGAATTTATCCTACTTGCAGGCGTCAGTGCAGACGTCATCTTCAGCATAGCGGGACAATTCGAGAAATTTCCTCTGATATTCATCCACAGTCATTATACCCTGAGAGAGTTTGCGGAACTCCTTCTTCTTCTGGTCCATCAGACCTTGAGGAATGTACCGTGCACGAAAAGCTGACTGAAATTCCTGCCAAGTGGTTACTGTTTCAGCAGGCAACATACCCTTGTGGCTTTCCCAACATACCCTGCCGCGCCTAACTCCGGCGGCCGGCCTCGCCGTGGCCCCTCGCGGCCGGCGCTCGGCCTGCCTCGCGCCCGCGCCCAGCGCCCGCACCCGTATGCCCACGCCCGCTGCCCGCGCGTGCGCGCGCGCTGCGCGCACCGGACGTGTTCGGCGCCCCAAACGGGCACGACCGCGGACATGTCCGGCCCTAGGCCACTGACCGAACGGGCCCACGGCCCAGAACATTTTAAAATAAAAGATAAAAATAAAAATGAATTAATAAAATAATTAATTAATTAATTAGTGAATTAATTAAGTTAATTAACTCTGATTAAATTAATCTAATTAATTAGTTAGTTTGATTAAACTATAATTAGATTAACTAAACCCTAATTAACCTAAACAGAGAATGACAGGTGGGACCCACACGTCAGTTTGACCCAGTCAACGCCCTGTTGACTGCTGACATCATGATGACATCAGCATACACTGTTTTGGATAATTCGAATTTAAATAATTAAATAAATTCCAGAAAATCATATAAAATAATCCGTAGCTCAGATCGAAAAACTTTGTACATGAAAGTTGCTCACAATTTCGAGACGAATCCGAATACGCGGTCCGTTTGTCCGTCACACGTCCCTAACTATCCGAACATGGAACCGTTCCCCTCCAGTCATCTGTCTGACATATGTCCGGAACTGGGAAAACATTTCCGGATGGATTCCCCCTTCCTCGGTGACATGCAACCATACGTTAGGACACATCCGGCACTGCATATTGTCATGTCGTACATTGTGTCGCTCATGTTTGCTGTGTATTTATACTGTTTCCTCCCCCTCTTCTCTCTCGTTAGACCCCGACGCAGTTCTCGGTACCGACGCAACTCCGGAGATT
The DNA here is from genome assembly GCA_011799875.1 of Thinopyrum elongatum. Classification (NCBI taxonomy): domain Eukaryota; kingdom Viridiplantae; phylum Streptophyta; class Magnoliopsida; order Poales; family Poaceae; genus Thinopyrum; species Thinopyrum elongatum. The sequence goes on along the minus strand of CM022299.1, from coordinate 370,080,798 downwards.
GACGACACCGTTGACAACCTTGCCTTTGCCGCCGAGCAACCAGGCAAGCACCCCCCCCCCTTTGAGCATACCGATATCGCCTATTCTTTCTCTCTCATGCTTGCATTAGAATTGCTGCTGCTACTGCTTTACCTATTCTGATGCATAGCCTGTTTATTGTAACCTGCTATTGAAACCTTACCTGCTTATCCTAAACTGTCTAGTATAGGCTGGGTAGAGACCTATCAGTGACCCCACTTATCCCGACTGCCCCGCTGGATTATCAGAAGACCCAATCAACGAGACTAAAGACTAGACCCCGGCACCGCACATCACCCCCCCCCCCCTTAGTTGTAACGACACTGCAGTGTTACTATCGAGTGCCGAGGGTGATACCTCGTGTAGCACTACGGATGTTAACTCTGTAGAGTAGCTAACCGGTCGTGGTCATCGAGGGTGATTCCTCCTTCACCGCTTCCGATAACGACGCCGGCGTACAACACCTCAAGTGTGAACCCAGCGAGGGTGATTCCTCCAAGTTCACCTTGACGGATACATCGTGTAGGAATCCAACGAGGGTGACCCCTCGGATTCCCTTGATGTTATGGACACATGGATACTTGGACTGTACTATTGTTACTTGGAAAGGCGGGTCGACCCTGAGGGGTACCCGCGTGTGATGTGAAGACGGGTTGCCTGTATGGTGCCCGAGTGATGAATACGAGGCGTGGCCGAGCATTCTTGGCCCTTGCCGCAAGTCCTCGAGACGGGGCGACGGAGTCACATCGATCGTGAGTCTCTGCTCGTTACCACACCCCAAGGTACTAACGATTTGGATATTTGATTCGAGTGGGCCTCTGGCCCGATAGCACTAACCATCACGCGGGAATAAATATGGGTACTCTGCATCGTGGTATCAGCCGAAAGCTTTGTCAGACGTCCAGTTCAGCATTGCGGCCGGGTCGGATCGTGCCGTTAGCGCTGGTATCCACCCTGCTCACAACGACCCGGAGTGCACAGGGCAATGGCCCAAGACCCCTGAACGCTTAGGATGTAGACCGGCGGGGACCTCTCTGCTGAGCTGTAGGTAGGGCTGCGATGTGTCGTTTGGCTGAGGCCGGGCATGACCCAGAAAGTGTGTCCGGCCGGAGTTAAGCGAGCGTGGTGGGTAAGTTGGTGCACCCCTGCAGGGAAGAACTAATCTATGCATAGCCGGATCCTCGGTAACGGACACTCAGAGTTGTATCCCGATCGATACAACTAGCATTGGATACTATGGCTCTGGGATTGCTTCTCGCAGGGAGTCGAGAAGGGATCTCCGGACGAGGTTGATGACTGTATGGCTCTGGGATTGCTTCTCGCAGGGAGTTGAGAAGGGATCTCTGGACGAGATTGATGATTGTATGGCTCTGGGATTACTTTCCCGCAGGGAGTCGAGAAAGGATCTCTGGGTGAGGTTGAGACTTAATGATACTGCTACATTATATTGTACTGTTCTACTCTCTTCTATTGCTGCAAGACCGCTGAAGATGCTAGTCTTCGATAGGACTAGGTTTTCCTCTCTATTCTGGCATTTCTGCAGCCCAGTCCACATATACAGCCACTCTTTGATAATGTTGCATATGTAGTGTAGATCCTTGCTTGCTGAGTACTTCGGATGAGTACTCACGGTTGCTTTGCTTTCTTTTTTCCCCATATACCCCTTTTGATGCAACCAGATGACGGAGCCCCTGAGACAGCTGCCCCCGCCGACGATCGCTACTACTACCCCGAGGATGGATAATACTACGAGCTGGCCGACGACCAGGAGTAGGTTCGGAGGGTCCCAGGCAGGAGGCCTACGCCTTTCGATCGTAGTGTTTTTCTTTTGCCCCGCCTTCTAAGGGCCTTTCTGTGTTTTCTTTTATATCTGTACTCAGATATCTGATGCTTCCGCTGACGCTTGTATGCGAGCTTATGTATTCGAGCCCTCGAGGCCCCTGGCTTGTAATATAAAGCTTGTATGACTTTATTTATGTTTTAGAGTTGTGTTGTGATATCTTCCCGTGAGTCCTTAGGCTTGATCGTGTGCATTTGCGTGTATGATTAGTGCACGATCAAGCCGGGGGCATCACAGAGATCATTGGCGCGCTCGGTTCATGTGCGACACTGACACGTGTGTCGAGCAATAGTTGCGCGAGGTGGGCGACGAACTTGCTGGTGAGGAGAAGAGAGAGAGAGAGAGAGAGAGAGAGAGAGAGAGGGCGCGGGGCAAGGGTGGGCTCACCTGGCTAGCTGGGCCTTGGTTGGCCTGGATGGCTCGCCGGGACATTTTTTTTTGTTCTTTTCTCCTTTCTTCTGTCTTCTTGTAAATTCAAAAATAATTTGAATTTTACTTTTTTTGCCAACTACAAACTTGCCTTAAATTTACTTTGGAATATTCCTAGTTGTGTGAACATTTTCTTTATGGATTTTGAAAAACTATTTTTGTCAAGTCTTATTGGGCACCTTTTGCAAAGTATTTATTTATTTTATTTTATTATTTTTTAAACCAGATTTTACTTATAGGTTAAATTTCCCATATTTGAACTATTTTCAAACCTTGGTTCAAGCAATAATAATAGTGCAAATATTTATCTTAGGAGAGTTCTCTCCTACCCTTATGCATTGTTTTGACAAAACTTTTATTCAAAGAAACTTGCATGGCTATTAATTAAACTCTAAAATGGTTTAGGGTTGAAGAATAGGTCATGTTTGTTTCGAAAACCAAATATGCAAGGAAAATCAAGGGTGCAAATGCTTCTAAAAACATGCATCCTAAATTTAGGGAAAATTTGGGATGTGAAAGAAACATAACCCAAACCCTAGATCTAGAGTGTCGATGCGAGGAAAAGCTACAATCCGCATACAACATTTTACCTAAAGATTTATGGATCTGGTAAATATGGTAAAAATCAGAAATACGTCACAGAAATCGCCCGTAATAACAAACTTGCAAAATGGATATGTTTATCATAAAGAGATTCGTTGTTCCTGACCCTGCTTCATCTTAATTGTTATTTGAACAAAAAGATCAGTTTGGTTTTGGATCAAACATTTTCAAAATCAGACGTGGCAACCAGGCTTACTTCAAGATCCGTGCATTCCATCCGACGGACAAAACAACATTCGTTCCAAAATTCTGAAAATCTGACGTCAGATTTTTATCGATTCCGTTAAATTTTACCAGCCAAAGTCATTGGTATAGTGTATGTTCAAATTATTCTAGGTAATGTTGGAGCTGATTTTGTCAACTCTCTTCTCTTTTGGCTGCTTCACACAACTCCCTCTTCTCACTCTTTTTTTTTCGAAAAAGATGGATTACCCCCGGCCTTAGCATCATTATGATGCATGCAACCATATTATTAAGCAATGTCTGTAATTCGGCACAATCTCGCAAAAAGAGCTTGTAGTGCATTAAAAAAATGAAACGTGTCACAACTGGCAAAAATAGGACAAGATGACTAAACACATATCCTATTATTAGATCGTCATCCAAACCGGTTGTAGGTATCCCGTGATGCCGTCTCCCAACGGTTGCACCCAATAGCCATATGCTCCTTGGCTTCAACATGGCTGAGTGACAACTATATACGGATTCATGCAGTTGTTCTGTAAATGACCTGCAAACAATTTGTAATGGATTGTCTATTAAAGATCGCATCGTTTCGGCAGTTCCACATAGCCCAAAGTAATGGACACAACCCGACTTGAATATGTGCCGCAATTTGAAACTCTACTCCGTCTAACCACGTCCCAAATAATGTGGTAATACTATTGCGAGGACTGATGTTAAAGGACACATGTACCGTACGCCATAAGAGCTTGGCTAGTGGGCATTTGGGGAAAAGGTGTTTGATAGTTTTATCTTGATTACAAAAGCAGCATCGTTTACTACCCCCCCACCCACCCATTTGCGTTTTGCCAAGTTAGGCTTAGTCAGAATCACTTCCTTGTGCACAAACCACATACAAATCTTTATTTTTGAAAGGCACTTTAATCTTCCAAATATGAAGTGATTTCGGGACCAGAGTCTATTAAATCTAGATACATGGACTTCACCGAGAAAACTCCAGACACCGAGAGTTTCTAGTGACGCGTATCAGGCTCATCAGAAAGGTTAACCTCCATCAACCTGCGCACAACATGTAGCCATCTATCCCATTTGTCCCCCACTAGGGACCGTCGGGACTGAAATGTTTAACGGAATCGACCTTAATATTGTACTAATGAAAGCTTCATTATGTTGTACAATATTGTAAAGGGAAGGATATTGTGTGGCTAGTGGCGTGTCTCCTAACCATGTATCTTCCTAGAATCTTGTTGTGTGGCCATTCCCAACGATAAGCCCTTTTCTCACTCTTGATTTGTGTCTCGCACACACACAAGAACCGGTGCAGTGTCCATAAAAAAACAGTGCAGTGAAGCTTTATTGATATAAATCTCATATACACCACAAGCTTGTTGGTACTGAATCAGCCAAACTCCACAAACCAAACGTTAGAGCTGATTGACTTAGCTCTAATTTCAAACCTACTCCGTAAAAGCGAATAATGTCTGCAAAGCGGGCCCAACAAAACGAAGGCATAACAAGTCTCGGGCAGGGGCAATGCACGGCTACTGCAGAATATTGGATTCGACCGTTACTCTTTAATTTATATTTATATATATTTCAAGGATACATCAGGGCCTTCACAAAAAGAAGAAGAAGAAGAAAAGTTGCTGCGACGCTCAGTCCTCATCCACAAAGATAGTCTCTTGCTTGAAGAGGCCCCCAAACACGGGCCTCACCTCCTTCTTGGGAGCCGGCTGCATTGTTGCCTGCTTCACCTTCTGCGCCACCGGCTTCACGACGGCCCTCTGCGGTGCCAGCTTCTTGGCCTTGGCCTGGCCTCTCACCGTGGCGATCTGGGCCCTTGGTTCCTCCTCGTCCGAGCTCCGCGCGGTCGCTCCTACGGCTGCAAGCTGTGTGCTGAACTTGTCCCAGGAGAAGTCAGTGTTAAGCTTGAGCCCCTTGGCTCTGGTTAGAAGGTTCTCCAGCGAGGCCTGCGCCTCGTTCACCGTGCTTGCGCCTGCCTCTTCTGAGGTCGTATCCTTCCCTTCGGTTTTGAGCTTACTGGTGGGTTCTTCTGCATCGGCAGCTCGCTGGGAGGCCAGGGCTTCCTCCTGTGCCCTCGCATTTGCAGCAGTTTCTTGGTACTCTTTTCTTCTAATGTCCTCAGGAATAGCTCTGAAGAGGGAGGGAGATAAGAATAGTTTTTGAAGTAGCAATTGGGTAATGATGTACTAGTACTACTACTATTGGAGATACTCTTTATTACTTCCTCCGTCAGGGTTTATACCCCCCCCCCCCCCCCCAAGTCGTACTTTGATCCAAAATTTCACTAATAAATAATGAGTTATATGACTCAAAAAATACATCACTGGAAACTTGTTGTGGCACATAACTATCTTTTGTTAGTTACATTTGTGGTCAAATTTAGGCTCCAAATCTGAGAGAGACTTATAAATCCAGATGGAGGTAGTACAATATTAGCATGGTTCTCTCATTAAAGTGCCACATAAAAAGGCTATCAATATCAAAGGATTCAAGAGAGAATTAGGCGGAGAAATTTTGGTTAGCCTACTCACGTTAGTGCCTCCACTGTGGGCTTGGATGTTCCCAAGGAGCTAGTTGAAACTTCCACAACCTGGAAACGAGAAATATCATTGAGAAAACTAAAGTTGAGTAAATAAGGACCCATACGTAAAACTAAATTTGAATTATAGGGTGTCTTTTCTGTCATCATACATAGCATCTAATGGTATACACAAACTTGTGAATATAAGTTTTCAAGAAAAGCACATTCGCAACCAACAAGGCCTGGAATTATGACTGGAAAATTTGACACGATGTCTTCACTATTAGGAATTTAGTTTAGCAAAATCTTACACTTTTCCTAAATAAACAAGCATGTGTGTAGCCAAATTTAAGTACTAGCGTGTATGCTTATTATGACTATATCCCTTTGATGCTATATTTTGATGTCCTTTAACGTAAAAAAAGTGCATAGCCAGATGGATGGAAGAGCTTAGATCCGTGTAAAGCTTCCGCTTCGAATCCCATGTAGTATTCAGTGTTGCCACAGCGTAGTAAAACTATTTGGTGGTCCACACATTTTTACTGCATGCATGGTTTTATTATGACAGACACTTTTGTTTTAAACGATAAAGTGAACATGTTAATAATTTGTTCGCCGCACTTCTACGACATGCAATACAAAATTTACTGTCGATTTAAGCAAAGGGGGTGGTTCATTGGTCTCAGAAGCCGTTGTTCTAAGTGAAACGCAGAATAAGAATTTTGCGCTCTCCCTAAGAATTGTGCCACCATGCAGTATATATGTTTGTTGTTCTGCAATCGGTGGCAGCATAATTATTCCACACTATTTTTGAATTGCCTTCGCTTCACTATTTGTTCTGCCTCCGAATGATGCATTGTGCCTCATCAGACAAAAACTCAAAAGCAGTGCACCATTTTTACTGCCCAAACTATGCAGGCAGTACAAATGATTGTGAAATTAGAACAACAGTGCAAAACTGGGATGCGGTGCAAGATTGTACAGCAAGGTAATGCAAGCAGTACAATATATTGCGTGATTTTTGTGTGTGCATATTTTCGATGTTTCGATTAATAAAGTCTTTCATGAAATTTGATAACCAAACAGTCAATGTAAGCAATCGGATTCTCGTTAAGCATGAAAACCCCATGTGATGGTGCTAGGATAGATAGAGCTCCTCATGAAACTCCGACAGAACCCTGGATTGAATTGCCTATCAAAAACTAAATAAGGTATGCCTTTGTGTTTGAAGTTTCATTACCTTGTTCTCTGCGATCTCAATGTTGGAGAAAACATCAGCCACAAGGGAAGCAATCTGCAACTTGGACACCTACCAAAACACAAAAATCAATGCATATAAGTTACAGCAACGACACAAAGCTTCATGTGGACTGCATTGCATTATCACGGGTTTAAACTACCTTGCCAGTGTCGGTGGAGGAAGTCGTGGAGCTGGACGAACCCTCTTTGGCCAGGACCAGCCCATATGAGCTCTCAGGGTCGTAGTCATCAGTGAGTGACGCCTTGACTAGCGTGTAATTGACATCGGTCTCCACCACCTTGGCCAAAAATTCACTTAGCGGCAGAGACTGCACGCGGGAGAAGAGGTTCGAGAAAAAAGACGTGAACCCATTAAGCACACTATTCGTGGAAGCCCCATTGAGGCCACCGGCGCCCTCGTCGTAGACCACCACAACATGCGCCACGCCGGCGAGGTCAGCAGCCTGCACTACCCGGAGCGCATCGTCGGTAGTGACCGGTCCGCCCTCTAATCCCTTCTCGACCGGGCCGACTGTGATCACCACCTTGGCCGCTGGGCCGATGGACTTGGCGATCGCCTCAGTGTCATCAAAATCCGACTCCACCGCGTTGAGCCGGCGTGCCTCCGCGGGGGATATGAGTCTGTACGCGGCAGCGAGCCGAGCCAACTCCTGTGCCGACACGAGGTCCGGAACCCCGGCGCGCACGGCGAAACCTTGCCGCAGCAGCGTCTGTGCAATGCGGACACCCGTCTGCCCCGTGGCGCCCGCCACGAACACCGTCTGTTGGTCCTTCTTTCCCCTCCCTCCGGCAAACAGGGACCCTGTTCCCGGCGATGGGAAGGCCGGTATCAGTGACTTGGCGTCCGTAAACTTGCCGCTGAAGTCGACAAAGAAGGGGTTCTTCTTGGCCTCCTCATCCGCCCCAGGCTTGCCGGCGCCGACGCGGCAGAGGAAGGATGGGGCGCGGCGGCGGAGAGGGGAGGATAAGGGCCGGAAGGAAGGGGGGTTGGAGGTGAGCGCGGGCGGCATGGCGGGCTGACAGGGTGGCGTCAGGAGGTCGAACAGGTGGTGGGCATGGGCGCCGTCAGATGAGGAAGAGGTGGCGTTGGGTAGCGCGCGCGTGGGATGGCATGTCTGGATTGGGGGAGGTGGAGAAGGAGCCTATCGCGGGAGGCCATGTAGGCCACCGTTTATCTCCTTCGCGGGGAATCGCTGGCCGTCAGCACGCCCCACGTCCATGTCCTTGGACCCACGGCGAAGATAGCATGTTTTTCCTTAAACCAAACCCTCTCCGTCCCGAAATACTTATTGGAAAAATAAACGTATATATATAATTGTCAGGCCTCTCAAAATTTGTTAAAAACTAATTAAATGATTACTGGACGGTTGTGTAAGGTCACCGCCTCGTTGCATTTGTATGGAATTCTTTAGTCTACACACGACTCTATATAATTACCGCCTTCGAAGGGGGGCATAGAGGGTATATATACCGCTACGCCTCCATTTTACGTTCTGCTAGTGAGACGGTGACGCTTGGTAACCCTTTGACGGCATCCGATCATGGCTACACAGCACAACGTAGCATCAATGATACGAAGGATGATAAGCATATACTCGGCATCTGTATAAATATGATGCACACGGTTAATATCAACTAATGCACAACATGTCTGTCGGCGTTCTGGAAATTAGGGTACCCAGACTTGCCTGCCTACGGCCCATGGTGTGGCATCATCGACGGTCTGGTACGGCCCATCTACAAAGACTAGCAAGACAAGACCCTCGTGAGGCGGACGATGCCAAGACCTCCGGAGGGAGCGGCCTCCCCAGGCTGCCTCCTGAGGAGCGGAGATTTCTATGCAGGTACCCAACCTCAGGAGGTTGCGGTGACGCAATCCGTGACGACCAAGACCAGGCGGGCGCTAGTGGACGCAGAGAAGACAGTTTGCTCTTTGGTGCTAAGGAGGCAAGCGCAGGCGTGGGTTCCCGAGGACTCAGGCAAAGGTTTCCATTCCAGTGCAACACGACCAAGGTTACCAGCTCGGCAGGGCGGATGTCATCGTCGAGCCCATCGCAGCGTCACGCCCAGAAGCTTTGCAGGCGAAGACCACCTTTTGTCAGGATAAGATGTACTACTTGTCCCCTTTCAAACTGGCCATTGTGGAATCCATTCCCGCCTACGCTTTGGGGAAGAGGACCAAGGCCACTATAAATATAGGTTAGCCACCACCATAGACGGGGATCCTTGGACCCTGACCAGAGCAGACCTCGCGAGGTTGTTCATCTCTCGTACTTGTTCATCCTCAGCCCCTCGTAAGGCAAATACACCACAAAGCAGAAGTAGGGTCTTACACCGCAAGGTGGCCCGAACCTGGGTAAACTGATGTGTCCATCTTCTTCCTTGTTCATCAAGCTTGGCCGTGGGGCGACGGGTTGGTTGGCCGGATAGGTTGAGTTCTTCGCACACGCCTCAGAGTTCGAACCTTTTTTGGGTCTGCAGAGCCCTGAATCCGACAATGTCTGTTAAATTTATTTCTCGCAACAAAAAGTTTGTTAAATTTGAACATTCACGAATCTATGTCTATGCCGAAGTGAAAATAAAATTCTCTTCAGCTGTTATTTTGTAGATTAAATAAGTTAATGGATTCGAGACTATCAAGTGACTCAAGTATTTTCTTCTTTTTATCTCCACTACTATTAAACAATCCAACAAGAACTTTCTTACGTGCACCCCGTAATCAGCCTCACAACCCCACGCATACCAATCCACACCGTACAATTAGGCCCACAAATCTCAATCTAACAGCCGTCATTGATTTAATAGCTCTATGGTGTAGACTTAACAATTTCCAATGACTGACCATACTCCACCAGAGGAGTTTTCGAACTACCGGTCCCGCGTCCCCTACAATCGCGCGATTCTGATCACAAACTCCACCTCGATCCGCAACATGTCTTCCGTGATTAGCGCCCACCTCTCAATCCCTTCCCCCGCAGGGAACCCTTTCCATCCGAAAGACAAAATCCTAGGAGATGCAAGCTGTCGTCGGGGACTCCCTAGACGCGTGCCGCCACCACGCACGCGAGCCCCGGTGGGGAGAGAGGAGAGGTGGCCAGCCATGGCGAGGCATCGGCCATCCGTCGCTCCGGCGAGCGTGGAGAAACTGAGAGCAGAGGCGCGACCGTCCGGGCATGGCCGCATGGGGGCGCTCGATGTGGCTCGGGCGGCAGATTCCGCAGGAGCCGTGCGCGTGGCGGGGCGCCAGGCACTAGACGCTTCTACTCACCTCGGTCCTCACCCACCGCGGCCTCTCCCTTCGTCCTCCCCCAACCCTTAGAGATGGCCTCGACCTGCTTCCACGCCGCCACCGCGACCTGGTGCTCCATGCCCTCCGTCGGCCGCTCCGCCGCCTGCCGCACCCCGTGCATCTCTGGGTAAACAAACATGACGCAGACAGTGCCTGCGGCGGTGGCTCGGGGCCCTGTATTTGGCCTCCATCAGGAGGGACGCCCTAGATAGGATTTGGAAGGTCAGCCCTCACATCTTAATTTGATTTGAGTCGTTCCTTTCTAGCATGGTACTCAGATGTGATGGGCCGGATTCGTGTAAAGATGCCCTTTTAATCCATTATATTTAATGGCGATTTCTCTCATTGGATTGCTGCTCGATGATACTGTCCTGATATATGCTGCCATGATAGCTGATTAAATCTGCAAATTCTTTGCTCATAGGTCAGTGACCATGTCAATTTCGCGCCGTTGACTGCGGTCTTGTCTGCCAACTACCTTCATAGTTTCCTCTCCGGCTATGCCCTTCCTGCAAGTCTATCATCTCAGTAGCAACTGAAGAAACCCTGCTAAAATCCCATAAAGTTGTTGGAATCATGGAGAAATTGGTTTCTCCTGGCTTGCTTGTGTGACACAGCTCTTGGCAGTGGCTTTCTTGTGTCTCGCTTCAAAGATGGAGGAGACCTATGTGTCACTCCCCGTGGATCTGCATGTCAGTGAGTGATGGATCTCATCACATGACAGACCTCCGCATACATCGTTGATAGGTTCTGTCTTTCAGTTTCATCCCAATTAATCGATGTTTTTTGCTTGACAGGTGATAGAGGCAAAGTCTACGTTTGAGGCAAGGACAACAAAAATGATGAAGCTTCTGGTGCTCAACACCTTAAAATGGAGGATGTAAGCTGTTACTGCTTGCTCATTTGTTGACTACTTCCTTTGCAAATTCAATGATCATGACACACCCTCCATGCTCGCATTCTCCCGCTTGACTGACCTCATCCTGAGCACAGCTAAGTGTATGAAAGTTAAATCAGATTCCTCTTTTTTAGTATTCATCGATCAATGTGTTAAATCATATCTCACTTTTAGTATCCATTGATCAATGTGTAGAATTTGGCGGCGATCAATTATTAAAGTTTCAAAATTTCGATTGCAGGAACTGATTTTTTTTTGGTGTTCAGACCTTCAGAGAGTGCTGCAAGTGTTGCACTTGCTGCATTTGGGGAGCGCAATACTTCTGTGGTCGAAAGGGCTACAACTAATTGCAAGTATATAAACAAGGTAGTGATCAGCTCAGTGTTATCGTTAACTAACCATTTGCCCGCCATCACATGGTAACCCTTAAATGCAATGGTGTCTTGTAGGAGCGAGTGTTAAGATGCTACGATGGAGACATGGAGGTAACTCACTAAATGAGCGGATAATGTTTTTCAAATGAGAAACATGGAGCTCCAGTGGTTGAAATACCAAACCTCATCTGGTTTAGAGAAAGAAATAATCCTCACAGATAATACAATACTTACACGGCTTTGAGAAACTTTGGTTAAAAACTACGGACATACGAGTGAGCATAGAAGAATACAAGTCTGTTCAAAGCAACAGAATGTGTTAGTTACTTGACAGGCCAGATGAGTTTCTGTAGTTACTTTTTTTTGTTCTGTCAAATTGTAAGATAGATAATGCATCATCTCAATCTGAGAGGTGTAAATGATCATGTTATCTAATAATGGTACCGATTTTTGGCTTTGTTTGGCGACTGGAATTTTCTATTGTGAAAAGTTACTGGTGATGGTACATCAGAATCGCCGAACTGAACAGGTGGTACTAAAGTATACTCCTAGAAAATTTCAATGCCTAGATGGTATGATGTTCCATGTTCATCATGGCTGGGAATACTTTGATAGGGTTAAATCAATAGCAGAACCCTTTGTGCTCTATATGATTTCCTGGGGGGCTGTTTGGAAGAGAGGGATTCGGCTAGGAATTTGTTTAATTTCTACATTAGGACAAAGATTATTCAGTGATGAAATTATTGTTGCTAATTCAGTGTAGAGATCCTACTCAATGTACACATCAACATTCTTATAGAGCAATTTAATAACTCCTATCTTATTCGCCATTATTTCTGCTGAAGATTATTTGAAATTATCAGGCACTAGCCCTCTTCAAGTCCTACTTTGCTGAAACTTTTTGATGAAGATACTATCAGGAATAACTTGGTGTTAATATACGAATTTCTTGATGGTAAGGGCACATCCAATTTTGGACTTTGCTTGCTGCTTCAGTTTTCACCATGGATTATTTTTTGTTTGCAACAGTGACAGTGCAACTGTGCGGAGACTATGGACTTTTTTTTTAGAGCAAAACCACGTGTTCAAAGAACAAACGAAGGTACAGGACCAAACACGTACCCGCCGACAAGAACCAGCCAGAAGGACAGGTGTCTAGGCACAAATGCAAAAAGGACCTCCAAAAAAGGAAAAAATACAATGAAGCCCTTGGAAGCCCCTACGCAGAAAACAGCCAGCGTCCGTCTTCGACCTCCGCCGACGCCGGAGCACCGCCAGAGAAAGGAAAACGGAAGACCAACACACCCAGATCCGGAGGAACACCATTGCAGGCCAAGCTGCTTTGTGAGCCGATTGAACGATCCCCCACACGGAAAGACCGAGACGATGTGGCTCGTCGGCCGGGAACGATCCCCATGCCCGCCGGATCCCAGGGCCGCCATCCTCATCCGTCGCCGACGAAGAAGATCGCCGACCCCGCCAGCCAACAACCACCAACCAAGCGCCAGAACAACCAGACCCCAGCCAGGGCCGCCGCCGCCAACCGAAGATGCCGCGCACAGCGGCCAGCTGCATCCTATACACCGTCTCCTCGTCTTCGCAACGTCGTCGCAGCAGGGACGAAGACGGAGAACAAAAGCCAAAGGCGAGGTCGCTGCCGCCGCCTCAGCGGCCCCACCTCGAAGCCCCAGGCTCACCGTCTTGACAGATCGGCAAGCAAACAGGGCCAGCGGCTCTACGACACCGCTCAGCGGAGCTGCGTCCTGGTAGAGAAAGAGCCGCAGCCAGCTTATTAGACGCGACGCCAACAGTACCCAAAAGGCGCCACACAAACTACTCCTACTATCTACAGACCGGCCAGACAGGTCTGGGGTTCCTCTCCCCTCCTGCCGCCGCCGCAGCGACGAGCGGGAGGAAAGAGGAACCCACGTCCTCGCCGGCTACTAACAAGGAAAACGCTGTCGCCTCCTTTCCGCCTCGCTCAGAGCACTGAAGCAGGGGAGGGGAACGGGAGAGACTTGTACTGGAGACTATGGACTTCGGTTATCCTCAGAATCTCAGTACCATAAATTTTGAAGTTAAATATAACCCAGAAAGGCGTACGGTCACCATTTTACTCCAACGTCAGAAATATATGAAAAATGAAGTCTGCTGTATTGGATATACAAAAAATAAATATGTATGTTCCTATTTATTTTCTAGGTAAGTAACTAAATCATATTTCTTTTTCTCTGTACTAATAGACTTTAGATAAGCCTGTTTGAAATGCGACCCTGGAAGTTACCGGCGGGCATTTTGCTATTACCACATAACATAGGTGAATTGATTTGGCACATTGTACTTGTAGTTCTGGAGGATTCAGGCTTTACGAATTAAACATGCATTAGATCGGCAATAAAGAGGCAAAAGTTGTGCCTATTTTTTATACTACATGTACTTCTGAGATCTCCCTTGCATTTGGTTTGTAAAATTTGGTACCGGGCTACCCACCGAGTCATGCTTATCTATGCATCTCGGTTTACTGCTTTGGCTGCAACACAAAAGGTTGTTCCGTTTACATGACCAGAGAATGTCTTCACTTGAGAAAGTCAAGCTGTAAAATATGTACTAGAAGCTGATGCACGCTTTGCTACCCTGTTTTTCTTTGCCGTGTTAAACTAAGCAACATCATGTTTTTCCTTTGGGACGTCTGTCTCCTACTGAGTGTAATGGCTCTCGGCATTCTTATATTCAGCATAAAAGGATATTCATAGCTATTTCAGAGTACGCTCAAATGCTCAATTACCTATTGGATTGAATTTGCTGAATATTTTAATTAAGCGACATGTGAGAATTTTTTTGATTATAACCTTAAGAGGAAATTGTTTATTTTGTTAGTATGCATGGCCTAACTTGACTGTGAACTTTTATGTTAAGGTTATAACGTGCGTTGCACGTGCACGCTTACTAGTTATTAAAAGAGACCGAATGCCTCTCATTTTCATTTAAGAAAATGGAATTTGGAGCTTACAATGCAACGATCTATATATACATCTATCGGTGCATGGGCGGAGCTACTCGAGGACATGGGTGTACAGAAGTAAAGCTCAAAGCTCATAGTTAATCTTATACTTTCTTCGTTTTTATTTACTTTGCATATTAGATTTGGTCAAAGTCAAACTTTGTAAACTTTGACAAAGTTTATAGACAAAAATATTAACATATACAATAACAAATCAATATCATTAGATTCATTATTGAATACACTTTCCCATCATATAGATTTGCTATTGTAAATGTTCATATTTTTTCTATAGACTTGGTCAAACTTTATAAAGTTTGACGTCAGTCAAATCTAATATGCAGAGTAAATAAAAACGAAGGGAGTAATTAATTAGTGTAACATCGTGCCTTTAAGCTCTGTACACCCAATCTAGAAATCTTGCCTCCGCCAATGTATCGGTGCACAGCCTCAATTATCCTCTTTGAGGTTATGATTTTAGCTTTTGTTTCTTTCCTGTGCAGCCATGTTGTTGGGTATATTTTCCTTTCCTGATCCTGGGCGTACAACTCTCCCTTCATATAATGAAAACAAAGCTCCTTCAGGTGGGCAGTTTCTGCCTCCATAGGCCTTTAAAAAAAAAGGAAAACTTCTATTGTTTATCATAAAAAACAAATTGTCACACAGCAAACCTGAAGTCTGTAAGTAAATGGTTGTCATGGCATGTGGGTTGCGGCCCATCCAGTAACCTTTTTTTGGGGGGAAGCCCATTCAACGACTTGTTGTATGCTAATCTTTACCTAATAATAAAAGCATTAACGCTTCTGCCCCTACGTCGTTAATCTAGGGGTTACTTACGTCGTTAATCTAATGCGTTGGGTTCTACTTTTTCCCTACAACCGCACTAAAACATAGGGCGATCTGAGCCCAAGGAAGCCGGCCCATGCAGTCGTTCCTCTAGGCGCGTCTCATAGCGATTCTAGCCCAACGAAGGCGGCCCACAAAAGGGGTAAAAGACCGGGATAAAAATTATTTGCCATTGCAACCTCCCTGTCTGGCAATTATTCTGCCACCAACTGAGCTAGCTAGGTGTTTTGAATAATCCCACCTCGCCACTTTATATCTCATCCTCCTGATTTATATAGGATTTCGACCGACGTTGCAACATGCAGCGAGAGAAATAATAAGTAAATAAAAGGGTTTGAGACGAGGGATAATAATGAAAATCTTCCACGCCGAAGCAAATTTGAGAAAGAAATTGGTGCAGCAAGGGAAATAAGGAATGAAAAGGAATTGAGACGGGAAATAATAAGGAAAGCAATCCACACCCGAGGCAAAGGATTTGAGAAGGAAACTGAGATAGGATAATAAGGAAAGCAGTGCATGCCTGTCTCAACGTGACATGGGAAGTAAGGAAGGTAATTTGGAAGGGGGATCCAGGCCTGCAAAAATTTAGTTCATTGTTACAGAAGATAGGAGGGAACAACACACGGTGTCTCCTTAGAATTCGCATTGTCTTCTTTTTTTTGCAAGATTTCTTTTGGTTTTCTTACGTCCACAGCAATGGCGGACATGGAGGGCTACGACTACCAGCTTGATCACTTCAATGATCTAGGAGTTCTGACGACACTATGTTAGCTTGGAGCGTGCCATGAAGGACAAGGAGAGGAGAGGTTCATTCGCACGACTGGCTTGCACACCCGTCAACGATGCAGCCCTCAAGCTGACCTCGACGGCACCACCCGTGATTCACCGACCTAACCCGAGTCGCCGTGTGCTGCCTGTGATTGATCTTCTAGCCCGCAAGTTGAGTCCTTCGTCAACTGTCACATCCTCCGATGCTTCCATCTGCCGGCAACGTCTCCCTCATCGGCCTCGCCTCGCGGGACAAGCACCGGCCACCAGTCATGGCAGAGATCAATCAGGCTTGCCACTTCTACGGCTTCTTTCCAGGTCTGCCTTCTCACGTGCATGCCCTTGGTTCTGTCTTACTATGCACTATGCGTGCTAGCTAGCATCAGTTAAGCTTCAAACATGGCGGCTAGCTAGGTAGCTTACTTTTCCATCGCTTCATGGTTTACTTCAGCTTTCATTGCTTCATTCTTAGGATAAGCACGCCGCTGATTTAGAACGACGGGGCTGCCCTGGGTGCTGGCATACCTTTCGGAATTAATTGGCCATAAGTAAAATATAACTAGCTTAGGTTTGCCAATTTCTTTTAGATCATAAACCATGGAATATTGTTGCTGGAGAAGGTGATGTCGTGAGGCTGGAGTTTTTCTTACTCCCACTGCAAGAGAAGGCGAAGCTTTATTCCAATGAGCTATAAAAAAAGATAAGGCTTTCCACAAGCTTCAATGCACACAAGGGGATAGTGCGCAAGTGGGACTATGTGCGCCTTCATTGTCATCTGTTCTTGGTCTATACAATATCTTTCTCTACCTATATTATTTCTTCCCAATTATTTACCCATCATTGAAATTGTCCTCAAAGTTGATAAAATTTACCCAATGCAAGAATAAAAAAAATAATGATCTGCTTGCACCTTCAATCAATAATGTAGACCAAAGTTTCTGGCCTGAACAAAAGTACCTCTTTCTAGATGCTTACAAAATGACAATTCAAAGCATATTTGACCGTTTCGTAAAGAAAACATGACCGACCATGATCTAGAAGCCTCTAAACCAGATAAAGCTCACCAAATTGGAACTGAAAAAATTATGCAAAAGAAAGAAGACGCCAGAGGGGGGGAGGGGGACTCAGATCCGAGTTGTATTTTGGGGCCATAGAATAAATCAAACAATGATCCAACTCATGTTATTCAAGGTACCCATTTAGAAATTTCATAACTCTGTATCAAATAGCTCCTAATCTGAATACTGCTATGTGATTTGTATCCCTCCTCTAATGTATTTGTTTCTTTGATTCAATTTAACTATAGCAGTTGCTTCGATCAATCGGGAATTCAGTGCTTCGCTTCGTCATCGTTCGTCGTAGGTCGTCGCGTGTTCTCAAGAAGTACTCGGCAGTGCGACTGGGCCAACAATTTGTGTCTAGAGCAAGGTTGGTCTTTCAAATTAACCATATGTTTTATGTATTTTTGGGGTAGGAGCATTTTTCCCCGTTGCAATGCGCGGGCATGTTTACTAGTAAATAATAACATCCCCAAAGTCGATTCTTGTCCAGGCCCTCAAAAAAGCGCGAGAACTATATCTCGATGGAACTAGCTCTCGCGTCAAGCGCATCGCCAGCGGGCCAGCCCATTATCAAAGTTATTCGTTCACTGTAGTTAGCACGTTGTATGTTAGCTCCTACTCTGATTTCTCTTGAGGGTTTTACTTTGTTTTTGTTTGTTTTTCTTTTATTGTTTTTGTTTTATAACGTGTTTTCTTTGGATTCTCTTTACTTTTTGATATAACTTTGCTTTTACTTGTTTCCTCTCGGTTTTCATCAATTTTTTCTTTTCCTTCATTTCTTTCTTTCTTTTTCTTGGTTTCCACTAGCTTTTTATTTTCTTTATTTTTTTTGCTTTGTTTTTCTTTTTCTTTGTTTCTTTCTTCCATTATTGTTCATTTTCTTCGGTTTTCTTTATTTCCCTTTCTTTTTCACCCGTCTTCTTTGGGTTCTTTCCTTTTTATGTGTTTTTCTTTATGGTTTTCATCGGTTATTCTTTTCTTTCTCATTTTTCATTCTTTTTCTTTGGTTTTTTTGTTTCTTCTTGGTTTGCAATGAGTTTTTTTTTTTTCTTTGTTTCCTTATCGGTTTTCATTGTTTTCCCTTCTTTTGCACTAGTTTTCATCTTTTGTTATTGTTTATTTTGTTTATTTTTATTTTTCATTGTTTTTTGTTTTTCTTTCTTTTATGGTTTTATTCAACATTTTTCGCATACGTCAGAACATATTTCTAACACATGTTTAACATATTTCAAATACAAGTTTAACATTCTTTTAATACATGGTCAACATATTTTCTATACACATTTTTACCATTCAAATGTTTGATTAACATTTTTCAAATACAAGATTAACATTTTTTAATACATGATCAACATTTTTCTATACTCGTTTAATATCTTCAAATGCTTGATTACATTTTTCAAATACAAGATTGCAATTTTTATACATGCTTAAAAACATTTCTACACACATTTAACATTGTTAAAACATTTTTTTAATGCTTGATTAACATTTCTAAATACATGGTCAACTTTTTCCACACACATTATATATTTTTTGGATAACTTTTTTCGTATACATGTGAAACATTTCCGTTATATACATTTAACATCTTTAAATGTTTGGTTAACATTTTCGAGTATATGGTGAACATTTTTCTATACACATTTTTGACATTTCTAAATTCGTGGTTAACATTTTTAAATACAACATTCACATTTTTAATACATGGTTACATTTCTTTCTATAAATATTTTAACATTTTCAAATGCTTGATTAACATTTTTGAAATACTAGTTTGACCTTTTTTTAATACATGGTAAAAAAAAATCTATACACATTTAATGTTTTTCAAATGCTTGATTATCATTTTTCAAATGCTTGTTTAAATTTTTTGAAATTCTTGATTAACATTTTTTAAATATATGTGTAAAAATTTTCACGCATATTATACATTTTTCGTATGCATAAGAAACATTTTTTACACATATTTTAAAAGATCAAATGCTTGGTTAACATTTTTGAAAATATTTTTATGTAAGTGTTTTTGTAGTATATTTATTTAGAATATTTGGAAGTATACTCAAAAGTAAAAAAATGAGGCCGTGTTCTCCCACCGCATAGGCCGGCCCATTTAGAGAGGAGCTTTACGTGAGAGCACGCTAGGTCTCACTACTAGTAAATTGTACGTGCTTTGCACGCCATTTAACAAATATATAAAAGCATGGGAAATACATTCTGTATTTCCTTTCCTAGAATTGTATAGGACAAGAACCAACTTGGTTCTTACTTCTCTAGAATCCAGATTGTTCTAGTCTCTTTTTATTAGAGTATCAGATAAGCATGTGAATAGATGCTTCCATAACACATGAAATGGTAAAGTTGGCGGTTCAATTAGAAGGCCACGTGGCAGAATCCTATGAGTTAAAAACTTTATCCAACGAATGATAATGCTCGGATTTGCCATCTCTTGACCGTTGGATGGGCATATCCAACGGCTAATATTTGAAGCTATTGGCACACTATATGGTGGTATTGACGTATTGATAAGCGAGGCATAGCGTTGCCCTAAAAAAAGAAACTATTATTCTCATGCTATGAGGCCTTCTGTTTGACCCTCTCTCTATGCCATCAAAAAATAGCGCTGGCAACAGCCCACTAAGGCGTTGGCTGCAACGCTCCTCTCTACCGATTTTCTTTTGCTTTTCTTTTCTTTGGGGGGTTTTAGAAAACAGCTACTTCCTCCGATCCAAATTAACTGACACTGCTTTAGTACAAATTTAGTAAAATAATCAATTAATTTGTATAAAAGCAACGTCTATTAATTTATCAGAGGAGCACTATTTTTTCACGGAGTAAAAGAATTGTTATTACAAGTTTAAATATGTTCAAGAATTTAAAAGATGGTCATGAATTTTAAAATACTTGCAAATATAAAATAGTGCTCATTAATTTAAAATGAGTCTGAATTCTAATTTATGTTCAAAAAATATTCTTGGGTTTTTAGAAAACATATAAAATAATGTTCATATATTAAAAAACACAAATTTCAAAAATATTTAAAAACTTTTCATGAAATTTATAAAACAATTGTGACTTTTAAAAATGTTCTCAAAATTTTAAAATATTCATGTATCACAATATGATCAGGAATTCAGAAAATGTTCGTGAAATTTATTTATTTATTGAGAAATATTTATCATTTTTTATCATGTGAAACTATAATAATGGAAAAATAAAAAAGAAGAAAAATAAAACCTGAAGAAAACTAATGAAAACATCTAAGGAAATAAACATATAGAAGAACAAAAAGGGAATAAAAACAACCGATGTACCAACAATGATGACATGGCGACTAGACTAGTTGAGCAGCCCCATATGCACTACGTTGACATTCTTTAGCCGGAAGCGATAAATATGTTTCTCCATATTTCTGATGACTTCCCTAGGTTGATTTTCTTGTCGATATCTCTACGGACAGAGTAAAAGTAGTGAGGCTTTGGGATAACAGATACTCCTCTCTGTAAAGAAATATAAGAGTGTTTGGAGGTAGTAGCAATTTAAAGGCTATTACTTTACTCATTATTATTATTATTATTATTATTATCATTATCATTTTTTTAAAGAAGGATGTATCCCTAGCCTTTTCATCTGGACGATGCATGCAACCATATTATTAATTATTCACAAATACCATACAAAATGATGCATCAATAAGCCTGAAGCCATCATCTTGGCAACGCTGTTGCTACTCCTATCCCCTTGATGAAGGTGTGCCGAATGTCCGGGCCTAATACCAAACAGACATCGCACCAAAACCTAACGTTTAAGATTAAGCCGGGTGTCCCATCCAAGCCACTATCTGGATTGGGTCACACACAGGTCCGGCACACTCCCAGTGAGCACCGCACGCTGCAAGGGCCGTCATCTTCATCTTCCATCGGTCCATCCTCAGAGCAGAACTGATGCACCAACCTTGCCAGGCCTCTCTGCCATCAATGCCACCATGACGCGAGACAACTTCCTCCTCCTGTGCGAGTCCATCTCCGCGCATCTGACGCCGAGTCTCCACTGCGCCATGCCGCCGAGACCCACCGTCGACGATACGGTTGATGCCACACCGCTCCACCTACATGCCATCTCGCGTCGACTCCGAACTACCAGCAACTCCACCACCCTGAGCAGTCCCCGGCTGACGCCATCAAAAAGGAACACGACACCAAGGTGCCATCGTCGCCCAAACAGAGGAACAGAGGCTTTCGCATGCGCTCATGGCAGAGGTGGGGGGCGTAGGATCCACACCGAAGCCTCCAGGAAGGGAATCGGCGCCGAGGGCGTCGACTTTGGTGCGGCCGCCACGCCGGCCTAGAATTTCCCCCGGATCCATGCGCACCCGCCAGATCCGTCCAGACAGTACTAGCCAGCACGAACCGGAGTAGATCGAGTTGGAGACGACGCCTCCCATGGAACTCCGGTCGGCCATCGAGGAGCCGCCGCAGCGCCGCCGCCGCCGCCTCCACGTCGCCCACGCAGCCGTGGAAGGCCCCCCATCTGCACCCGCGAGTGCCGCCCGCCAGGCAGGCCGCACCGCGCGCCACCAATCGAGGCCGCCGCCCCGAGATCCGATCTACCAGCCGCCGCCGCGCCATGAGAGCCAGATCCCCACGCCCGCGTCCGCGCACCGCATGCGCTCCCGCGCGCCGTACGCGCTCGCCGCGCAGCCCCAACGCAAGCTCACCACGGCGACCACACGCTCCCACGGCGGACGCCCTGCAACGCCCAAGCACCGTGAGAGGGAGAACCGGAGTGCCCCGCCGCCACCGACGCTGCGCGGGCTTTGCCCGGCGGCGCCTGCTGGCGGCGGCAAAGGGAGGGAGATCTGGCGAGGAGGGAGTTCGCCCGGCGGCTAGGGTTCCACCCGGGTCACCCGCGGGGTGGGCGACACGGGGTCAGGTCCAATTATCGTTTGTATGAAGTCTCTTCCTATTATCCTTGAGATAATACCTGCGAAAAAAAACTAAGGCTTTACCACACACGAGGTGATTTACCAGAGTGGGGAGCGCTTCAACCACTAATCCCCGAGCAGGCACAGCGCCATGTCTGACTATATATAACTACTGAACGCTCAAAAAGCAAACGGCAGTGGGCTCACCACCAGCACCCAGCAGCCACCAACAAATTGACAAACAGGTACACAGCCTAGTTGCTGTTCTACTCCCTCCGTCCCAAAGTAAGTGTCTTAACCTTAATATAACTTTGTACTAAAGTTAGTACAAAGTTGAGACACTTATTTTGAGACCGAAGGAGTATTCCGCAACCGGGCTTGCTGCTTCAGGCTTTACAGAGAGACCTGACTCGGGAGGTAAAATAAGGGCAAAATTTCGTGTTTTGACCCTTTTAGCGAAGAAAATCGAGATCTGACCCTAGTTCAATTTTTTTTTTATCTAACCTCTTTTCTTACCGCCAGGGGCCACGGCGGTAACCCTGAACACCCTACCGCCAGGCATCCTGGCGGTAAGGTGCTAATCCACGTCAGCAGCCCTAGACGGCCGCCGTCCCCCTCCATCCCCCCCTACCGCCACTGTCCCTGGCGGTAGGCTGTATAACCCTACCGCCGGGGACCCTGGCGGTAGGGTGCGAGCAGTTATACGGGCCGACGCCCCCGCCCCAGCCCCATCTCCCCCATTCCCCTCTCCTCCCAGCCGCCAAGAACAGAGGGAGTTCCTCTCTCTCGTCCTCTCTACTCCTCCCCTTGGATCTTCACCGTTTCTACACCGTTTTTGCGGATCGAGATGGCTCCGAAGAAAGTAAGCTCCTCCAATCCCTCCAATTACTTTTAGTCAAATAGCTTCCGATTCGACGCATTATTTGCTTCAAATCACCCCTATTTTTGAACTAAGATTGATTTTTTTACCTAGGATTGTTTTAGGTTGCTTTTAGATATTCTCTAATCACTAGTGGTGTTGAATATGAACCCTACTCACTAGTTCGAATGATAGTGTGAAGATGAACCCTAGTTCATAATTTTTTTTTGTTTAAAAAAATGATGATATGATGCATGTTGGAGGAATTTTTTTTGATATATGATGCATGTTGATGTTATATGATGCAAGTAGTGGATATTGTTGGAGAAAAAATGGTGAACCCTAGTTCTTAATTTTTTTTCTGTTAAACAAAATTATGATTTGATGCATTGTTTGAATGTTGTTGAATGAAAGATGTTGGTTGAATATGATTCATTCGCATTGATGAATGTTGGTTGAATAAGTGATAAATAATGAAAATGATATGATTCATTTCGGTTAATATGATTCATTTATACTTGGACTTGATATGTTTCATGTTTGTTCAAAATGATGAAAATGATATGATTCATGTCGGTTGAATATGATTCATTTATTTTTGGACTTGATATGTTTCATGTTTGTTCAAAATGATACAAGTTGGTTGAAAATGACATCATTTCCAATTGTTATAGGTGCCCCCCTGCGCCAGAAATTGGCATGAAGTACACCATGCTTGATCATGCTTTCGACAACGGTCACCGCGCCCATTTTATGGAGAACGGAGTGGTAATGTCTAACATCAATTTGTTGTATTGTTTATTATGAAAGAATAAGTCACTAACAATTCCGTTTACATTTTGACAGATACTCCCCCCATTGCGGATGAGGGGCCACACGAGGGCCGTGCAGATGCAGTACGACGAGCGCTACACTCCGTACTTTCTCGTCCACTCGGCGCTCATGGCATTGATCGACCGGTGGCGCCCCGAGACGCACAGTTTCTATCTCCCCTGTGGTGAGATGACAGTGACTCTCGAGGACTTCAGCATGATCACGGCCCTGCCAATCCAGGGTTGTGCTCTCACTAGGCGAGTGGAGAGGACCAACTGGCAGGAGAGGGTGATCGCCCTCGTCGGCGACTGCCCTCCCATGAAGGGGAACAGAACATCCGGTGTGCGACTCAAGTGGCTCCTCGAGAACCGGTCCGTATGCCCGCAGGATGCCGATGAGCGGACCGTGGAGCAGTACGCGAGGGCCTATTTGTGGTACCTTCTGATGGAGGTCGTCTTTCTAGACTGCTCGGGGGATAGCGCCCTATGGATGTATCTCGGCTTCCTGGAGGACTGGGATGCGCAGTACAGCTGGGGGTCCGCCGGCCTAGCTTACCTATACCGCTCGGTAAGATAAAAATCTCAGTACTCGTTTTTCGACCTATGTATGCTGTTTGAGATTGTGTTATCTGATCATCATCACTTCATGTTTGCAGCTGGATGACACGACGCAGAGGACCGAAGAGACCTCCGGCGTGTGTGGATTTGTTTAGGCCCTTTCAATTTGGATGTGGGAGCGGTTGCCGGTCGGCCGTCCAGAGAGAGTTCGCTCGCGTGCATGGACGGATTATGGCGAAGAAGGGGACAGTGCTCGGTACCCGACCGTCGCGTATGCCTAGGACAAGGTGAAGGTCTACACGGGCAAGGCCAGTACGCTGTACAAGCTCTTCACCAACGAGTTGGACAACCTAACAGAATTTCAGGTATACCAAGTAGCTTATCAATCGTTTCATAGCAACTTTCATTGTTCTTAACAATCCTTCTATAGGTTAACTGGAGGCCGTACCACAACCGAGAATGGGGGTTCGAGCTCAACTCGATGTGCGAGGAGGATCGGCTTGCCTGGCGGTGCATTGTGCCCTTGATATGTGTGTACGCCGTCGAGTGGCACTTACCACAATGTGTGGCCACACAGTTTGGGATCTACCAACATACCCCACCGGGTCAACCCACCGAGCCCTTCACTGGTGAGGGCATTGTTCTCTACTTGTTGTGTTTTTGTTTATGTTTGACGTTGTCATGACGTCCGCTGCTTCCTATGCCTTGCAGGAAGAGTAGAAAGAATTGTCAGTCCATCACAGACTGGGGGCACGAGCACAAGGACCACGTGCAAGCGTGGGACGAGAGGAGGTATCGCAAAGACGGCGAGAGGATAGTGGCTGAGATGAACTCCTGCCGTAAAGACCACATGAAGTGGTATGACGATGGTGCCAAGTACCGTACACGCCTGAGGCCGCAGTGGACGGAAGACGATATCGCCGAATTGGAGGAGGATGACAGCGAGGACGAAGCATACCGTGGGCGGCTCAGAGATCTCGAAGGTGATTTCAGGGAGTATGCGCCCCTGAAGAACAGAGTGGTAAGTGGTGTTCTCATTTAATTTTAGCTATGAGCGGTTGAGTGAAAACTTGGCCTTTAACACAATGCTTACATGTGCAGGCTTCGGAGCTCAACAGAAGCATTATTGAAGGCTCGAACGCGCTTTCGTATGAAGCCGGAACCGTTGAATCCAACATCAAGATGAGGGATATGATGAAGGTAACATCGAGCTTCCTTAGCCATGTTATACCATTGCAGAAGCTTGACGCCGTGAACCCTGGGCACGCTTGAGTTGATCCTTATTATGTTTCCGGTTGTCTACTTTTGCAGAAATTCCTGACCCGTTGTCGTAAGCTAGTGGGTATGCTTGGGTGCGCTCGCGCGGCCAGCGTCCATGATCCTGCTCATGGAGGGTCGATGCGTGCCATAGCATCATCGAGCCACGCTGGCGGAGCCTCATCATCTCGTGTTGTTGAGCAGCAAGATGAAGAAGATCACGAGGAAGGCGAAGAAGAAATGGAGGAGGAAGAGGAGGAGGAGGAGGAGTACGACGACGATGACGGGCCTCCACCGACGCAGCCAAGCCAGGGGAAGAGGGTATCTCATCCACACCAGGATGTTTTGAGCCCATCCCAGTTTCAGAAACCGGCTCCTCGTCGTCGCACGAAGAAGCCGGACGAAGCCCGCTCGAAGAGAAATGAGGAGCATACCGCTAAGAGGGGGAGGAGCAAGTGATAGGTCGTGTTGGTGATGTCGTTTAGAGCAAGAACTTGTATGCTATGTTAGTGATGTCTATTTGGTACCTTTAAGCTTTGTTGGCGATGTCGTTTTGCTACTTTCAAATTATGTTGAACCTATTTGCTATCTACAATGTGTGAAACCAACACAATTTGCTATCTACAATGTGTGAGACCATCATAATTTGCTATCTACAATGTGCTGTTTATATTTTCGTGACTAAAAGGACCAAAGAATTGTGTAAAAAAAGTGGCAGACACCCTACCGCAAGGTATCTTGGCGGTAGGTTCAGCTAGGCTACCGCCGGAGGGCTTGGCGGTAGGCTGTGGAACCCTACCGCCGGGGGGAACGCATTCCTCGTCACAGGAAGGGGTGCCATGCGCGCGACCCTACCGCCGTGCCCTACGGCGGTAGGGTGTGGTACCCTACCGCCAGGAGAAACGGATTCCTCGTCACAGTACCCGCTGGGCGTTGCGCGACCCTACCGCCACGGACTGTGGCGGTAGCCTGAGCTGCCCTACCGCCGTGACCTGTGGTGGTAGGACCGTTATGCCACATGGACTCGTAGCAGTTGGCTGACGGCGTCCGCCGTTAACCTACCGCCAGTCCTGGCGGCGGTAGCCTACATATACCTACCGTCAGGACCAATGGCGGTAGTAAAAAGGTCAAATTTAAAAAAAAACTAGGGTCAGATCTCGATTTTCTTCGCTAAAAGGGTCAAAACATGAAATTTTGCCTAAAATAAGCAGTGCTTCCGCAAGAGGCCGGCTGCTGAGTTGCGAGATCCTCAAGGGCTCAGTTCCCGGCCAAGAATCCTAGATGCCTTATCCCGTTATCCAGTGGCCTTTTTTTTGCGGGAAGTTATCCAGTGGCCTTTTGTCCAGGTAACGCGATGGAGTTAGAGCAACTCCAATGGGCTGACCCAAACGGACGGCGATTTTGTACGTTTTTTGTCCGTTTGGGTCGGCCCGGCGGACACCAACGTCTGCTTTCGCGTTTGGGTCGACGCATGCGCCCAACACTGGCCCGACCCATTTGGACGGCGCGAGAAAAAAAAGAATACAAGCATTTCTAAAATAAAAACAACATTAATTAAACATTAAAGCCGTCCACGAAGGCCGGCGAGAGTCCACGCGTCCACATTTGCATTAATAAAAATTAAAAACAAACTAAACTACGAGGCGGCGCGCTGCCCTAGGCGTCGTCGTCGTCGTCCTCAGGGTCCGTGAGGTCGATGAGCGTCGGCGCAGGGCCAGCCCAGGGGAACGCCGTGTTCCAAGCGGCGGCGATGTCGGCCGCTACCGCGGGCTGTGCCGCCGCGGCCTGGCGCGCCTCCTCCTCGGCCTCGCGCTGCTCGTCCTCGTCGTCGCGCTCGAGCATCTCGAGGTATTCGCCGTGGCGGCGCTCCTCGGCCAGCCGTCGCTGGCGCCACTACTCGAGGTACGTCGCCTCCTGCGCCGGCGTCGCCCCCATCCAGACCGGCAGCGCGCTGACCCACTCGCGCACTACTCCCATCCAGGAGTAGCGCTCGATGGGGGCCGGCTCCGGCTCGGCTTTGACAGGGGACGGCGGGGCCACCGGCGGCACGACACAGTCGCCCGACGCGGAGCCATGGCCTCCGCCATGGCCGCCTCGTACGCCGCCTCCTCTTCCTCGCTCGCCGCCACCCTGCGCCGCTCGTCCTCCTCGCTCTCCTGGAAGACTGCCGCAACGGCCGCCTGGTAAGCGGCCTCCGCCTCCTGGTCCTCCTCGCGGACGACGAGCGGGGGCAGCGGCACGCTGCGGTCGACTTCGCGGATGCCGCGTCGCCTCGCCTCCTCGTGCTCGAAGGCGAACCAACGAGCCCAGTTGGGCGAGTCGACGGCGTACGCGGCTTGGCTGCGCTGCTCCGGCGTCAGCAGCGCCCGCCGGCGCCACACCCCCTCCGCGTGCGCCCTAGCCGACCGCGGCGCCGCCGGCACTGGGATCCTCTCCGGATCTAGGTGCCAGTCGTGCGGCAGGGTGGCGTCGGGGTACGGGAGAGGCACGCGGTGCTTCCAGTGCCACTCCGCCTGGTGCACTGGCACGTTGACGCGCTGCCTCGGCCGGCGAGCTCGCGCCGGCTGAGGCGGGAGGAACTCAGAGGGGAAAGGGATGGCGGGGGCCTTGCCCTTGGACTTGCTGCTGCCGACGCCGGAGAAGAGCCCCATCTGGCTTCGCTGGGGTGGCTAGGGTTTGCCGACGACGGGGGAGCAGAGTGTGGCTAGATGGGGACGGGGGCTGGCTGGAAGCGGATGAGGATGGCCCGCCGCACGGTCGGCTTAAAAAGGACGACCGCCGTCGCTGACGCGTGGGCCCGCGGTCATAAATTAAGCTGACCAGGAAGGCCGCGGGCAGTTGGACGACCACCAGGTGGGGACGCGGCGGACACCGAGAAGGCGCGCGTGGCGTCCGTTCCGCGTCCGCGCCGACGCATTTGGGGCGCAAATTTGGGCCGTAAATGCGTCGGCGCGGACGCGAAGCGGACTCGATTTGGGTTTGGGTCGGCGCGTTGGGCCTCCTCTTTTGTCCGCGCCGACCCAAACAGACGGCGGCGGACGAAATGGGTCGCCCCATTGCAGTTGCTCTTAGGCCGTGCGATATTTCTATTGCAATCAGGACGGTCTTACGTACTAACCCAAGGCCATATCCCTAACTACCCTACCAAGTTTTTTTTTGCGAGAAACTGTCAATCTATTCATCTTTAATCATGGTAATACAACGAACACCAGAAATAATAAAAATTACATCCAGATTCATAGATCACCTAGCGACGACTACAAGCACTGAAGCGAGCCGAAGGCGCGCCGCCGTCATCGCCCCTCCCTCGCCGGAGCCGGGCACAACTTGTTGTAGTAGACAGTCGGGAAGTCGTCGTGCAAAGGTCCCATAGGACCAACGCCTCAGAACAGCAACCGCCGCCGATG
Organism: Thinopyrum elongatum; assembly: GCA_011799875.1. Classification (NCBI taxonomy): domain Eukaryota; kingdom Viridiplantae; phylum Streptophyta; class Magnoliopsida; order Poales; family Poaceae; genus Thinopyrum; species Thinopyrum elongatum. The sequence continues at coordinate 370,051,866 of CM022299.1, read as the reverse complement.
AAGAGAATTTTAGATCGGAAGGATCCAACCTGAAGACACAAGAACAAAGACGAACAAATATCGAATCCGAGCGGATCCACCAAAGACAACCACCGACCAAATCTCGCGAGATCCGCCGGAGACACACCTTCACACGCCCTCCGACGATGCTAGACACACCATTGGGACGGGGGCGAGGCGGGGAGAACCTTATTTCATCTTCAATAAGCCGCCGCCGTCTCGTCTTCTTGAGCAGGACACAAATCCTAACAAAACTTGAAGAAGCACCCGAAAAATGGAGCCCTCCCGCCGGCAAGGGCCGGGATCCGCCGCGCACCCATGGCTCTAAGGCCACAGGAGACGTGGGAGATCGGCGGCGCCGCCGACGGGAGGCAGAAACCCTAGCCACGTTTTCTTGGAGGAGAGACAAAGGGAGGAGTGCAAGTACGTGATAACTACCCTACCAAGTTGTTAATTCTTGTATTCGAGTCTGAAAAGTAGCTGGCCATCAGCCCACCGCCGGCCGATACCTGTCAATTACTCCCTCCGTTTCTAAATATAAGTCTTTGTAGAGATTACACTATAGACTACATACAAAGTAAAATGAATGAATCTAAACTCTAAAATATGTCTATATACATCCGTATGTAGTTTGCAGTGGAATCTCTAAAAAGACTTATATTTAGGAACGGAGGGAGTATATCTTTTTAATGAGGCATTGACTATATATGTTAATGATATCTTTTTGGTTGTCTCCTCTTTTTTCCTTTTAGATTAGACATTGACTCCACTACAGCCACTAAAGCCCAGCCAGTCGGCAACGTCAGTCAACGCCTCGCTGACGACGATTGGGAGGTTCAAGGCCATCTTCAAGTCATACTTGAATCTCCAACAAATTAATACGTACTGTTGCCCGGAGTAAGTGGTATTGGAAAGTGTCAAAGCTGTGCATTTGCTTGTCTTTCGACATGCGCCAAAAAAGCGAAGTGTTCAAGTTGCCTTCAGCAGGGATCAGCATAATCTATCATTTGTTCAGGACAAGAGAGCGAAATGGTAACTCGCAACTGATTCTTCAAGTCGAAAACAAAAAGAAAGCGGGATCGTCAACATTTTTTTATTCTCAAAGCCTCTTGATTGGGCCCGACTCATACTGAAATCTGTGCTCCTCGACAAATAATAACTGAAAAGCAAACGCACAATTGGGCTCCTCTCATCCTATCCAAGTAGTAGAAAAAACTGCTAGCCCCCGCTGTCAGATTTCCCGTCGCAGTAGATAGTATTCAACACTTGGCTCCTTGTGCGATAAACCACGGCACACTGCTTGTCAAAAAAAAAAAAAGCACGGCACACTAAATATGAAACGAAATGGCATATTTGTCCAAGTTAAGGCACTGTTGCAGGTTCGTGGTCTCTTTACAGCTGCAGCCTGCAAAGGACGGTTCCCAGATGGTGGGTGCACCGTCACTCAACACAGATGGGTTTGTTTAACCGTGACACCTTTCTAGTATGCGACCTGGCTGGTTTTGGAGGATAGGGTTCGGTTCCAGGTTCCAGCGTCCTCTTACACTTTTCTTCCATAGCATCAGCATGGCATGGTTCAGAGCATCTGTGTCGATGATCCATCACTTCTTTTTTTTTTAAACAAGACAAAAAATTTGTCATTTTCGTTGCTTAAGGAAGAAGGTTTTAAACAAATAGCTGCAAAACGGGGAACAAAGTACTACTCGTGCGGCATTACAATACTCAAGTGGGTGGCACTGGCACCTGCCATAGCCCAAAGATGGACCTCCTCTTTGATCTTCGCGGCGACCATCATCGTTGTAGCGGCGGTGTTGCGAAAGATCATTGCGTTGCGCTCTTTCCAAATCTCCCAAGACATAAGACTAGCCATAGTGGCAGTAACTTCGGCAATAACATCGAGTCCAACTCAGCAAATTTGCCCATGTTGCATTGAGTTAATAAGGAGAAAGGTAGTTTGAGTAACTTAACTAGTTACCGTAACATCACATATCCCAATACAATATGAGTATACAACATAATAAATGAAGCTTTGCATGACACCACACTTAGGCTAGTCATAGTGGGAGTAAGTAGTAACATATATGCCACATAAGCAAAAAAGATGATGTATCATGTAATTAAAGAGGAGAGAGACAAATAGAGTAACATAATATGTTACCATCACATAGCGCTTTCCAATGCAAAATAAGTCTACAAAGTAATAAATGAAGATATATATGTTACTACACTTATGACACTTTCCACTATGGAGGTAGTAACATAAACTAGTAACACATGTATGTTACTAGTCTAAGTTACTTCCCACTATGACTAGTCTTATGTTACTACCCACTATGAAGGTAGTAACTGTTGAAATATTAGCACATTTTCAACTAATCTAATCCACGAGTAAACAGTAGACATTGCAAATGCGGTATGCATCTCATACCGACAACTAAGCATGTGAGCTTGTACAGTACATAGAAATAAAGCATCTATGAACACAACATATACGGCTAGCACATGAACGAGTAAATGAGGGATGAATAGATCATACACTCCGGTTGGCCAAGTGTGACGACCCCGGCTTAATCGTACACTAACCATACACGCAAATGCACACGATCAAGCCTAAGGACTCACTTGAAGATATCACAACACAACTCTAAAATATAAATAAATTCATACAAGCTTTATATTACAAGCCAGGGCCTCGAGGGCTCGAATACATAGCTCGATGGCATACAAGTGTCAGCGGAAGCATCAGATATCTGGGTACAGATATATTACAGAAATAGAGATAAGCCTTTATGAAGGCGGGGCAAAATAAAACTCTACGATCGAAAGGCGCAGGCCTCCTGCCTAAGACCCTCCGAATCCTACTCCTGGTCGTCTGTCGGCTCCTCGTAGTAGTACTCGCCGGGAGGGTAGTAGTAGTAGCCGTAGTCGTCAACGGGGGCTGCTATCTCAGGGGCTCCGTCGTCTGGCGGCGTCAATTGGATATGGGGAGAAAAAGGAAAATAAAGCAAACGTGAGTACTCATCCGAAGTACTCAGCAAGCAAGGATCTACACTACATATGCAACATTTTCAAAGGGGGCTGTATATGTGGACTGGGCTGCAGAAATGCTAGAGTAGAGGGGGAAAGCCTAGTCCTATCGAAGAGTAGCATCTTCAATCATCTTCATCGGTCTTGCAGCATTAGAAGAGTACATATTAACATAATGTAAAGTAGTAGTAATATCATCAACCTCGCCCAGAGATTCTGCCTCGACTCCCTGTGAGAAAGCAATCCTAGAGCCATACTATCCAGTTATCATCTCAAGTTCTAGTTGTACTGATCGGGATACAACTCCGAGTGTCCGTTACCGTAGGACAGGCTATCGATAGATTGTTTCTTCCCTGCAGGGGTGCACCAACTTACCCACCACGCTCGATTAACTCCGGCCGGACACACTTTTCTGGGTCATGCCCGGCCTCGGCCAAACGATACGCCGCAACCCGACCGAAAACTTAACAGAGAGGTCAGCACGCCGGACTAAACCTATGCCCCCAGGGGTCTTGGGCCATCGCCCCGGGAACTCCTGCATGTTGCGAGGGCGGCCGGAAGCAGACCTAGCAACCCCTTAATACAAGCGCGGTTGCGTAACCAGTCCAATCCAGCGCGCGCCGCTCAGTCGCTGACGTCCATTAAGCTCCGGCTGAAGTATACGACGCAGAACACCCATACTATGCCCACGTGATGGTTAGTGCTATCAGGCCAGAGGCCCCTCGGATCAAATATCCAAACCGTTAGTGGATTAGAAGCGCGTGGTAATGAGCAGAGACTCACGATCGATGTGACCCCGTCGCCCCGTCTCGAGGACTTGCGGCAAGGGCGAGGAATGCCCGGCCACGCCTTGTGTTTATCTCGCGGGCACCATCCAGGTCCACCCGACTCCACATTACTCGCAATTAAGCTCGAGCGGGTACCCCTCAGGGCCGACCCGTCTTTAGTATCATGGTTCAGTGTTCAGTCATAATATCAAAGGTAACCGTGTGTCTAACACCAAGGGGAACCCTGAGGAATCACCCTCAATGGAATTCCCTCTGATGTTACTGTCAAGGTGAACGTAAGAGGAATCACCCTCGAGGTCCACCCTTGAGGAGTTGTGCGACGGTGTCGTTATCGAGGGTGGTGTAGGAGGAATCACCCTCGCTGACCACGCCCGATTAACTAACCTACAAGGTTATCATCAGAAGTGCTCACGAGGTATCACCCTCGGCACTCGATAGTAACCCAGTAGTGTCGAGCAACTAAGGGGAAGTGACGTGCGGTGCCGGGGCCTGGTCTTCGATCCCGTTATTCGGGTCTTCTGATGATCCAGCGGGGCAGTCGGGATAATGTGGGGTCTCTGTTGGGTCTCTACCCAAACTATGCTAAACACTTTAGGATAACAGGTAGGTAACAATAACAGGTTACAATAAACAGGCTATGCAGCAGATATTGGATAACAGCAGCAGCAGCAACTTCTAATGCAAGCATAAGAGAGAAGAGACTGGGCGATATCGGAATGCTCAAAAGGGGGGGTGCATGCCTGTTTGCTCGGCGGCAAGGGCAAGATCGTCAACTGCGTCATCAGGCTCCGGAGCGGCGTCGGCCTCGGGAGCTACGTCGACGACGGGGTCTACCGAGAGAGAAGAGGGGGAGGAAACATATAAATGCACAGCAAACAATGCAATACAGGGCATGCTATGCTAAGATGCAGTGCAGGGTTGCCTAAAGTATGTCTAAGTCATTTTAGTTACTTTAGGATTTAAGTTGGATTTATTATCCGGTGATTATGCACTATTTATCTACCGGATACGGGCTCAGAGTTGCGGTTTCTCCTACGTAGGGGGTTCCGGCATCGAAACAGACGACACGACTAGATTCGTCTCGTCGTTCTGAGCAACTTTCATGTTTAAAGTTTTTTGATCTGAGCTACGGTTTATTTTCTACTATTTTTTTTAAAGTTTTAATCATTTTCTGATTTTATTTAATATTAACAGAAATGGAGTTATGACATCAGTAGAGGGTCAGCATGACGTCAGCAGGTCAACAGACCCGCTGACTGGTCAAACTGACCAGTGGGACCCACTGGTCAGTGACTCAGAGCTAAGTAAGGGTTTAACTAATCTAACAGCAGCTAATTAAAGGGGTGGGCCCCACATGTCAGTGTCTAACTAATTACCAGATTACCTTAATTAATCAGAGACAGTTATTAGGCGCGTGGGCCCCACATGTCAGGGGTCAGCGGGGCACAGTCAGCACGTTTACTTCGGTCAACGGGGCCCATCGGGGCCACTGGCAGTGTCCCTGGGTGGACCCCACGCCTGGCCACGTCGGCAGTCGGCGCCGGAGTTGCTCCGGCGACCGTTTTAACGGCGGTTTCTCGCCGGAGTAGCTTGGGATTTGGCTGTGGCGAGCCAAACGGGGCGCGGTTACTCGCGTTCGAAAGCCAGAGCTCGCGCACGTTGTGTGGTACTAGCGGTTCGACCGGAGACGAGCTAGGTCGACGGCGGTGAGCAGCGAAGCGGGCACCGGCGTTCGAGTGAAAACGAGCAGGGGCTCGGGAGGACAAGCAGAAGGGCTCGGAAGACTCCTGGCCGTACCATGAGCACGATGCCGTGCTCGGAAGTGAGCTCGGCCGGCGGTGGCCATGGTGGCGATGCGACAGGCGGCTGCCGGAGTACGGCAATGGCGCGGGGCGGTGCTAGCTAGCTACAGGGAGTGAGCGAGCAGCACATGGGAAGGGAAAGTGCTCACCGAGCGGCACAAGTAGGCCCGCGAGTGGATTAGGAGCTGTCGTGCAGGGGATCGACGCCGGCGAGCTCCTGTGATCCGAGGTGGGGAACGGTCGACTCCGGGCGTTGCCGAGGCCTGTGGCTCGTTCGCGGGGTCGAGGAGGAAGAGGTAGGCGTCGGCGGATCGCCTGGACTCGTCGGAGAGGTCCGAGGGCGCCGATGGCCGCGAGGTTGACGGAGCTGAGGCGACGGCCGTGCTCGACAGAGGCGAGAGGGAGCGGGCGAGCTCGGGGGAGAGGGAGAGAGAGGCGCGGCGAGTGGATAAGGACGGAGGGAAGGAGCCAAGGGGGTCCTTATGTTGGAAATATGCCCTAGAGGCAATAATAAAATGGTTATTATTATATTTCCTTGTTCATGATAATTGTCTGTTATTCATGCTATAATTGTGTTATCCGGAAATCGTAATACATGTGTGAATACATAGACCACAACATGTCCCTAGTAAGCCTCTAGTTGACTAGCTCGTTGATCAATAGATGGTTACGGTTTCCTGACCATGGACATTGGATGTCATTGATAACGGGATCACATCATTAGGAGAATGATGTGATGGACAAGACCCAATCCTAAGCCTAGCACTAGATCGTGTAGTTCGTTTGCTAAAGCTTTTCCAATGTCAAGTAACTTTTCCTTAGACCATGAGATTGTGCAACTCCCGGATACCGTAGGAGTGCTTTGGGTGTACCAAATGTCACAACGTAACTGGGTGGCTATAAAGGTGCACTACGGGTATCTCCGAAAGTGTCTGTTGGGTTGGCACGAATCGAGACTGGGATTTGTCACTCCGTGTGACGGAGAGGTACCTCTGGGCCCACTCGGTAGGACATCATCATAATGAGCTCAATGTGATCAAGGAGTTGTTCACGGGATAATGTGTTACAGAAACAAGTAAAGAGACTTGCCGGTAACGAGATTGAACAAGGTATCGAGATACCGACGATCGAATCTCGGGCAAGTATCGTACCGATAGACAAAGGGAATTGCGTACGGGATTGATTGAATCCTCGACATCGTGGTTCATCCAATGAGATCATCGAGGAGCATGTGGGAGCCAACATGGGTATCCAGATCCCGCTGTTGGTTATTGACCGGAGAGTCGTCTCGGTCATGTCTACGTGTCTCCCGAACCCGTAGGGTCTACACACTTAAGGTTCGGTGACGCTAGGGTTGTAGAGATGTTAGTATGCGGTAACCCGAAAGTTGTTCGGAGTCCCGGATGAGATCCCGGACGTCACGAGGAGTTCCGGAATGGTCCGGAGGTAAAGAATTGTATATAGGAAGTCCAGTTTCGGCCACCGGGAAGGTTTCGGGGGTAATCGGTATTGTACCGGGACCACCGGAAGGGTCCCGGGGGTCCACCGGGTGGGGCCACCTATCCCGGAGGGCCCCATGGGCTGAAGTGGGAAGGGAACCAGCCCCTGGTGGGCTGGTGCGCCCCCCTATGGGCCTCCCCTGCGCCTAGGGTTGGGAAACCCTGGGGGTGGGGGCGCCTCCACTAGGCTTGGGGGCCAAGCCACCCCTTGGCCGCCACCCCCCCATCTAGATGGGATCTAGAGGGGCCGGCGCCCCCCCCTAGCCCCTATATATAGTGGGGGGGAGAGAGGGCAGCGACACCCCAGCCCCTGGCGCCTCCCTCTCCCCCCGTGACACTTCTCCCTCTCGTTGGTGCTTGGCGAAGCCCTGCCGAGATCCCCGCTGCTTCCACCACCACGCCGTCGTGCTGCTGGATCTTCATCAACCTCTCCTCCCCCCTTGCTGGATCAAGAAGGAGGAGACGTCTCTCCCAACCGTACGTGTGTTGAACGCGGAGGTGCCGTCCGTTCGGCGCTCGGTCATCGGTGATTTGGATCACGATGAGTACGACTCCATCAACCCCGTTCTCTTGAACGCTTCCGCTCGCGATCTACAAGGGTATGTAGATGCACTCCCCTCTCACTCGTTGCTAGATGACTCCATAGATTGATCTTGGTGATGCGTAGAAAATTTTAAAATTCTGCTACGTTCCCCAACAGTGGCATCATGAGCTAGGTCTATGCGTAGTATCTTGCACGAGTAGAACACAAAGTAGTTGTGGGCGTCGATTTGTCAATCTTCTTGCCGTTACTAGTCTTATCTTGATTCGGCGGCATCGTGGGATGAAGCGGCCCGGACCGACCTTACAAGTACGCTTACGTGAGACTGGTTCCACCGACTGACATGCACTAGTTGCATAAGGTGGCTAGCGGGTGTCTGTCTCTCCCACTTTAGTCGGATCGGATTCGATGAAAAGGGTCCTTATGAAGGGTAAATATAAATTGGCATATCACGTTGTGGTTTTGGCGTAGGTAAGAAACGTTCTTGCTAGAAACCTATAGAAGCCATGTAAAAAAATTTGCAACAACAATTAGAGGACGTCTAACTTGTTTTTCCAGCAAGTGCTTTGTGATGTGATATGGCCGAAGGATGTGATGAATGATATATGTGATGTATGAGATGATCATGTTCTTGTAATAGGAATCATGACTTGCATGTCGATGAGTATGACAACCGGCAGGAGCCATAGGAGTTGTCTTAATTTATTATATGACCTGCGTGTCATTGAAATTCGCCATGTAATTACTTTACTTTATTGCTAACTGTTAGCCGTAGTAGTAAAAGTAATAGTTGGCGAGACAACTTCATGAAGACACGATGATGGATATCATGGTGTCATGCCGGTGACGATGATGATCATGGAGCCCCGAAGATGGAGATCAAAAGGAGCAAAGTGATAATGGCCATATCATGTCACTATTTTGATTGCATGTGATGTTTATCATGTTTTTGCATCTTATTTGCTTAGAACGACGGTAGCATAAATAAGATGATTCCTCACTAAAATTTCAAGAAAAGTGTTTCCCCTAACTGTGCACCGTTGCGAAGGTTCGTTGTTTCGAAGCACCACGTGATGATCGGGTGTGATAGATTCTAACGTTCGCATACAACGGGTGTTGACGAGCCTAGCATGTACAGACATGGCCTCGGAACACATGCGAAACACTTAGGTTGACTTGACGAGCCTAGCATGTACAGACATGGCCTCGGAACACGGAAGACCGAAAGGTCGAACATGAGTCGTATAGAAGATACGATCAACATGGAGATGTTCACCGTTGATGACTAGTCCATCTCACGTGATGATCGGACACGGCCTAGTCGATTCGGATCATGTATCACTTAGATGACGAGAGGGATGTCTATCTGAGTGGGAGTTCATTATATATAATTTGATTAGATGAACTTAATTGTCATGAACTTAGTCTAAAATCTTTACAATATGTCTTGTAGATCAAATGGCCCACGCTAATGTTGCCCTCAACTTCAACGCGTTCCTAGAGAAAACCAAGCTGAAAGACGATGGTAGCAACTATACGGACTGGGTCCGTAACCTGAGGATTATCCTCATAGCTGCCAAGAAAGCATATGTCCTTGAAGCACTGCTAGGTGATGCACCTGTTTTCCCAGCAACTCAAGATGTTATGAACGTCTGGCAGTCGCGTAGTGATGATTACTCCCTGGTTCAGTGCGGCATGCTTTACAGCTTAGAATCGGGGCTCCAAAAGCGTTTTGAGCAACACGGAGCATATGAGATGTTCCAAGAGCTGAAAATGGTTTTCCAAGCTCATGCCCAAGTCGAGAGATATGAAGTCTCCGACAAGTTCTACAGTTGTAAGATGGAGGAGAATAGTTCAGTTAGCAAGCACATACTCAAGATGTCTGGGTTGCACAACCGCTTGTCTCAGCTGGGAGTTAATCTCCCGGATGACGCGGTCGTTGACAGAATCCTTCAGTCGCTTCCACCTAGCTACAAGAGCTTTGTGATGAACTTCAATATGCAGGGGATGGAGAAAACCATTCCTGAGGTATATTCAATGCTGAAATCAGCGGAGGTGGAGATCAAAAAGGAACGTCAAGTGTTGATGGTGAATAAAACCACTAAGTTCAAGAAAGGCAAGGGTAAAAAGAACTTCAAGAAGGACGGCAAGGGAGTTGCCGCGCCCGGTAAGCAAGCTGCCGGGAAGAAGTCAAAGAATGGACCCAAGCCTGAGACTGAGTGCTTTTATTGCAAGGGAAACGGTCACTGGAAGCGGAACTGCCCCAAGTACTTAGCGGATAAGAAGGCCGGCAATACCAAAGGTATATGTGATATACATGTTATTGATGTGTACCTTACCAGCGCTCGTAGTAGCTCCTGGGTATTTGATACCGGTGCGGTTGCTCATATTTGTAACTCAAAACAGGAGCTGCGGAATAAGCGGAGACTGGCGAAGGACGAGGTGACGATGCGCGTCGGGAATGGTTCCAAGGTCGATGTGATCGCCGTCGGCACGCTACCTCTACATCTGCCTACGGGATTAGTTTTAAACCTCAATAATTGTTATTTAGTGCCAGCTTTGAGCATGAACATTGTATCTGGATCTCGCTTAATGCGAGATGGCTACTCATTTAAATCTGAGAATAATGGTTGTTCTATTTATATGAGAGATATGTTTTATGGTCATGCCCCGCTGGTCAATGGTTTATTTTTATTGAATCTCGAACGTGATGTTACACATGTTTATAATGTGAATGCCAAGAAATGCAAGGTTGATAACGATAGTCCCACATACTTGTGGCACTGCCGCCTTGGTCATATCGGTGTTAAACGCATGAAGAAACTCCATGCAGATGGACTTTTGGAGTCTCTTGATTATGAATCATTTGACAGATGCGAACCATGCCTCTTGGGCAAGATGACCAAGACTCCGTTCTCCGGAACAATGGAGCGAGCAACCAACGTATTGGAAATCATACATACTGATGTGTGTGGTCCAATGAGTGTTGAGGCTCGCGGTGGTTATCGTTATGTTCTCACTCTCACCGATGATTTGAGTAGATATGGGTATGTCTACTTGATGAAACACAAGTCTGAGACCTTTGAAAATTTCAAGGAATTTCAGAATGAGGTTGAAAATCAACGTGACAAGAAAATAAAGTTCCTACGATCAGATCATGGAGGAGAATATTTGAGTCATGAATTTGGCACGCACTTAAGGAAATGTGGAATTGTTTCACAACTCACGCTGCCTGGAACACCTCAGCGTAACGGTGTGTCCGAACGTCGTAATCGCACTCTATTGGATATGGTGCGATCTATGATGTCTCTTACCGATTTACCGCTATCTTTTTGGGGTTATGCTTTAGAGACTGCCGCATTCACTTTAAATAGGGCACCGTCAAAATCCGTTGAGACGACACCGTATGAATTATGGTTTGGGAAGAAACCTAAGCTGTCATTTCTGAAAGTTTGGGGATGCGATGCTTATGTGAAGAAACTTCAACCAGAGAAGCTCGAACCCAAGTCGGAAAAATGCGTATTCATAGGATATCCTAAGGAAACTATTGGGTATACCTTCTACCTAAGATCCGAGGGCAAGATCTTTGTTGCCAGGAATGGATCCTTTCTAGAGAAAGAGTTTCTCTCGAAAGAAGTAAGTGGGAGGAAAGTGGAGCTTGATGAGATGACCCTCGAATCGGAGAGTAGCGCAGCACAGGAAAATGTTTCTGTGGAGCCTGCACCGGCTAGAGAGGAAGTTAATGATAATGATCATGATCAAGCTACCACTGAACTTCGAAGGTCCACAAGGACACGTTCCGCACCAGAGTGGTACGGCAATCCTGTCCTGGAAATCATGTTGTTAGACAACAGTGAACCTTCGAACTATGAAGAAGCGATGGCGGGCCCGGATTCCGACAAATGGCTTGAAGCCATGAAATCCGAGATAGGATCCATGTATGAAAACGAAGTATGGACTTTGACTGACTTGCCCGATGATCGGCAAGCCATAGAAAATAAATGGATCTTTAAGAAGAAGACTGACGCGGATGGTAATGTGACCATCTATAAGGCTCGGCTTGTCGCTAAGGGTTATCGACAAGTTCAAGGGGTTGACTACGATGAGACTTTCTCACCCGTAGCGAAGCTGAAATCCGTCAGAATCATGTTAGCAATTGTCGCATACTATGATTATGAGATATGGCAAATGGACGTCAAAACGGCATTCCTTAATGGTTTTCTTAAGGAAGAGTTGTATATGATGCAACCGGAAGGTTTTGTCGACCCTGAGAATGCTGACAAGGTATGCAAGCTCCAGCGCTCAATCTATGGGCTAGTGCAAGCATCTCGGAGTTGGAACATTCGCTTTGATGAGATGATCAAAGCGTTTGGGTTCACACAGACTTATGGAGAAGCCTGTGTTTACAAGAAAGTGAGTGGGAGCTCTGTAGCATTTCTCATATTATATGTGGATGACATACTGCTAATGGGAAATGATATAGAATTCTTGGAAAGTATAAAGGCCTACTTGAATAAGTGTTTTTCAATGAAGGACCTTGGAGAAGCTGCTTATATATTAGGCATCAAGATCTATAGGGATAGATCGAGACGCCTCATAGGTCTTTCGCAAAGCACATACCTTGATAAGATATTGAAGAAGTTCAATATGGATCAGTCTAAGAAGGGGTTCTTGCCTGTATTGCAAGGTGTGAGATTGAGCTCGGCTCAATGCCCGACCACGGCAGAAGATATAGAAGAGATGAGTGTCATCCCCTATGCCTCAGCCATAGGGTCTATTATGTATGCCATGCTGTGTACCAGACCTGATGTAAACCTTGCAGTAAGTTTGGTAGGTAGGTGCCAAAGTAATCCTGGCAAGGAACACTGGACAGCGGTCAAGAACATCCTGAAGTACCTGAAAAGGACTAAGGATATGTTTCTCGTATATGGAGGTGACGAAGAGCTCGTCGTAAAGGGTTACGTCGACGCTAGCTTCGACACAGATCCGGATGACTCCAAGTCACAAACCGGATACCTGTATATTTTGAATGGTGGAGCGGTAAGCTGGTGCAGTTGCAAGCAAAGCGTCGTGGCGGGTTCTACATGCGAAGCGGAGTACATAGCAGCCTCGGAGGCAGCACACGAAGCAGTATGGATGAAGGAGTTCATCACCGACCTAGGAGTCATTCCAAATGCGTCGGGTCCAATGGCTCTCTTTTGTGACAACACTGGAGCTATTGCCCTTGCAAAGGAGCCCAGGTTTCACAAGAAGACCAGGCATATCAAGCGTCGCTTCAACTCCATACGTGAACATGTTCAAGATGGAGACATAGATATTTGTAAAGTGCACATGGATTTGAATGTAGCAGATCCGTTGACTAAACCTCTTTCACGGGCAAAACATGATCAACACCAGTACTCTATGGGTGTTCGATTCATCACAATGTAACTAGATTATTGACTCTAGTGCAAGTGGGAGACTATTGGAAATATGCCCTAGAGGCAATAATAAAATGGTTATTATTATATTTCCTTGTTCATGATAATTGTCTGTTATTCATGCTATAATTGTGTTATCCGGAAATCGTAATACATGTGTGAATACATAGACCACAACATGTCCCTAGTAAGCCTCTAGTTGACTAGCTCGTTGATCAATAGATGGTTACGGTTTCCTGACCATGGACATTGGATGTCATTGATAACGGGATCACATCATTAGGAGAATGATGTGATGGACAAGACCCAATCCTAAGCCTAGCACTAGATCGTGTAGTTCGTTTGCTAAAGCTTTTCCAATGTCAAGTAACTTTTCCTTAGACCATGAGATTGTGCAACTCCCGGATACCGTAGGAGTGCTTTGGGTGTACCAAATGTCACAACGTAACTGGGTGGCTATAAAGGTGCACTACGGGTATCTCCGAAAGTGTCTGTTGGGTTGGCACGAATCGAGACTGGGATTTGTCACTCCGTGTGACGGAGAGGTACCTCTAGGCCCACTCGGTAGGACATCATCATAATGAGCTCAATGTGATCAAGGAGTTGTTCATGGGATAATGTGTTACAGAAACAAGTAAAGAGACTTGCCGGTAACGAGATTGAACAAGGTATCGAGATACCGACGATCGAATCTCGGGCAAGTATCGTACCGATAGACAAAGGGAATTGCGTACGGGATTGATTGAATCCTCGACATCGTGGTTCATCCGATGAGATCATCGAGGAGCATGTGGGAGCCAACATGGGTATCCAGATCCCGCTGTTGGTTATTGACCGGAGAGTCGTCTCGGTCATGTCTACGTGTCTCCCGAACCCGTAGGGTCTACACACTTAAGGTTCGGTGACGCTAGGGTTGTAGAGATGTTAGTATGCGGTAACCCGAAAGTTGTTCGGAGTCCCGGATGAGATCCCGGACGTCACGAGGAGTTCCGGAATGGTCCGGAGGTAAAGAATTGTATATAGGAAGTCCAGTTTCGGCCACCGGGAAGGTTTCGGGGGTAATCGGTATTGTACCGGGACCACCGGAAGGGTCCCGGGGGTCCACCGGGTGGGGCCACCTATCCCAGAGGGCCCCATGGGCTGAAGTGGGAAGGGAACCAGCCCCTGGTGGGCTGGTGCGCCCCCCTATGGGCCTCCCCTGCGCCTAGGGTTGGGAAACCCTGGGGGTGGGGGCGCCTCCACTAGGCTTGGGGGCCAAGCCACCCCTTGGCCGCCACCCCCCCATCTAGATGGGATCTAGAGGGGCCGGCGCCCCCCCTAGCCCCTATATATAGTGGGGGGGAGAGAGGGCAGCGACACCCCAGCCCCTGGCGCCTCCCTCTCCCCCCGTGACACTTCTCCCTCTCGTTGGTGCTTGGCGAAGCCCTGCCGAGATCCCCGCTGCTTCCACCACCACGCCGTCGTGCTGCTGGATCTTCATCAACCTCTCCTCCCCCCTTGCTGGATCAAGAAGGAGGAGACGTCTCTCCCAACCGTACGTGTGTTGAACGCGGAGGTGCCGTCCGTTCGGCGCTCGGTCATCGGTGATTTGGATCACGACGAGTACGACTCCATCAACCCCGTTCTCTTGAATGCTTCCGCTCGCGATCTACAAGGGTATGTAGATGCACTCCCCTCTCACTCGTTGCTAGATGACTCCATAGATTGATCTTGGTGATGCGTAGAAAATTTTAAAATTCTGCTACGTTCCCCAACACCTTATCCCCTCGCTGCGTCGGTGGCTGTCGGTGGCCGTCGCCGTGTCGGCGGGCGACCAGAGCGCGAGTGCTCAGCCATGGCGGTGGTGACACGCCGAAGGAGAGAGAGGGAGATGGGCCAGATGGGCCGGTTTCGGGGCACTGTGCACTTAGGCCCAGTGCATAGTGCCTCGTTTTATTTTCTTGTTTTCTATTTTGCTTTTTCTTTATTTATTTTCTGTTTTGTAATTGTTAGGCCACTTTTGCTTAAAACAACAAACGGCCGCACATGAGGAAAAATCGCTTGAAACAAAAGGCGCAAACATAGATATATAAACAGCATGGGTTCATTGCATTGTTTGTACAACCCGAACACACTCAATCAAATATTAAGTTCTTAGAGCATTGACCCTCGATCACTCGGGCTCCTTCTAGGATGTCATCGAAGTACCTCTCTGGCTTCCGGTGATCTTTGCCTTCGGGCGGGCCTGCGGTTGCCACTTCGGTGGCCATCATCTTTGCCCATTGCATCTTGACGCGGGCGAAGGCCATCCGGGCTCCCTCTATGCAGGCCGAGCGCTTCAATGCATCAATCTGAGGCCGCGCATCGACAAGCCGCTTCACCAAACCGAAGTAGCTACTAGGGATTGGCTCGGCCGGCCAGAGCTGGACTATCAGGTCCTTCATGGCCAAACCCGCCACCCTATGCAGCTCCGTCAGCTGCTTCAGCTGGTCGTTCACAGGCGTCGGGTGTTCTGGAGCGAGAAATTGCGACCAGAACAGCTTCTCGGTCGAGTTCCCGTCCTGGGCTCGAAAGAACTATGCGGCATCGGCGTCACTCCTCGGAAGATCCGCAAACGCGCCTGGAGAACTTCATACTCGGGTGAGCAAAGCAAACCTCTGACCTCCAAAGATACTCTGCAAAAGAAAGGCCTTACCAGCCGCTATCTGCCTCGCCTGATGGATCTCTTCATGAGCACTCCGGGACTCGATCCGCGCCTCTTTGGCATCATGGAGAGCCTTGGCGAGCTCGGTCGACTGGTCCGAAGTCTTCTGCTCCAAAGTTTCGCATTTGCTGATGGCATCCTTCAGCTCCTGCTCTACTTTGGCCACCCGAGCTTCATGTTGGCGACGGGCATCTTGCTCGGTCTTCAGTTCGGCAGCCGCCTTGTCAGCGGCTGCCTTATTCGCCTCCGCCTCTTTTTTGGCCTAGGCAAGGGCGCTTTTGAGGGTCTCGACCTCGGCTACGCCAGCTGTGATTATAATCAAGGCATTCCATGAGTTAATCTCTAAATATACATATCACTTCTGATATCAAAATAAACTTTTAACATTATACGCATACTTTGCGTCTCATCGAACCACTTATTAATGCGGTTGATTTCCTCATTGGCCACCTGAAGCTTCCGATTGAGTTCGGAAACTTCTGCGGCCTGGGCGATTGCCGCCAACAGGGAAGCCTGTTACAAAAACAGCACAACAGGTTAACTCTCCCAGATATTATATGGATCCTCCGTCCGGTTTCTTTTAACCGAAGAGAGCCTCAGGGGCTACTGTCTGTACACAGGTATATTCCTCTATATGAAAAGTTTTTAGAACATTACGTCGCATACCTCAAAGCCTGTCAGTAGGCTGGTGAAGGCTTCATTCAGTCCGCTCTTAGCAGACTGAACCTTCTCCACCACCGCACCCATCAGGGTGCGGTGCTCCGCCACGATGGAAGCACGCTGCAGTGCTTCCTCCAGAGCGTTGGGCGCCTCCGAATTAGTGGAGGTCACCGATGGAGCTGATGGTCCTCCCCCCTCCTTCGAAGAGGGTTGCTTATCCCATCCCGGAGCCGTGTTGGTCTCCGGAATGGTGTCCGGCTGGGGCCCGGATTGTTGGGGATCCCCACCGTCCGTTGTCATAGGGGTCGACTCCCCTAGGTTTTCGTCGACCGAGGTATTAACCTCGGGCGCTTTCTCGGCGGCTTCGTTCGCCCCCCTCTGCCAAGAGAGGTCCTTTGGGACGACACCTCGGTGTCCTCCATGATGATAGGCAAGGTGGCATGCGTCAGCGTGTTACTCTCTGCCATTTCAGGTGGCAGAGAGTTCCCCTCCGATAATGGGGTTTGCGGGAGCTCGCGGGGAGGGCTGAAAGGCAAATAACAAAATAACTTATATAATGGAAGCAGGTAGACCGAAGATAAACAGTAAGTTTCTGAATACTTACGATTCGGCCAGGGGCTTCACCCTGGGTGGCTTCTTGGGGACTAGTTCGGTCTCTGAGTCCGAACTGTCCGGAAGGGCCAGCTTCCCTCTCTTGGGCGCCTCCTCCTCCGGGTCTTCGGAGGCCGCCCACTTCTTCTTCCTCCCCTTACGGGGGGAGTCACTCTCCACCTCCTCCTCCTCTTCTTCCTCATCTCCTTCATGGGAAGAGAGGGCTTCGGTCTCTCCGGACACTGTTTCTGAAGGACCTTTATGGCGGGGGCCGCCCTTGGCCTCCTTGCCTTTCTTCTTCTTGGTCTTCTTCTCCGGCGCCTGATAGGGGGCCGGGACCAGCATCTTCGTTAGCTGGGGCATGGCCGGATCCTCAGGCAGCGGTGACGGACAGTTGATCCGCTCCGCCTTAGCCGTCCAGGCCTATAAAGAAAGCAGGCAATATAATTTCTATCATATCTGAGATATTGATCGGATAGGTCTTCGGAAAGACTATGCTTACCACCGTGGCTGGGTTCTCGATGTCGAGCCCGATGTCTTCATTCTTCTTCGGCCACTTTTTCTGAGCCTTGAAGAGCCGCTTCCATATATCTTTGTGCGTGGTGCCGAAGAAGCGCTTCAGGGTCCGTGGCTTCTCCGGATCGAACTCCCACATGGGGGAGGTCCGGAGCTGGCAAGGAAGGATGCGGCGAAAAAGCATCACTTGAATGACATTTGTGAGACCAGTGTTCTCACCCAACATGTCGGAGATGCATTTTTGGAGCACCTTCACCTCTGGTTTGGATCCCCAATCAAGACCCTTGGCGGTCCATGAGGTGAGTCTCGTGGGGGGTCCGGATCTGAAGTCAGGCGTGGCCGCCCAGTTGGCGTCGCGGGGTTCGGTGATGTAGAACCACTCCTGCTGCCACACCTTGACCGTCTCTACGAATGCCCCTTTGGGCCAGACGGCGTTGGGGAGCTTGCTCACCATAGCCCCGCCGCAATCTGCATGTTGTCCATCGACCACCTTCGGCTTCAGATTGAAGACCTCGAGCCATAGGCCGAAGTGTGGGGGGATGCGGAGAAGAGCCTCACACACGACGATAAACGCCGATATGTGAAGGAAAGAATTTGGGGCTAGATCATTGAAATCTAGCCCGTAGTAGAACATAAGACCCCGGACGAAGGGGTGGAGGGGAAAACCTAGCCCCCGGAGGAAATGGGGGATGAAGACGACCCTCTCACCGGGCTCCAGAGTAGGAATAACCTGATCTTTGTCAGGGATCCTATGCGCGATATCCACGGACAAATAGCCCGCGCTCCGGAGATCCTTGACGTCCTTTTCAGTGACAGTGGAGGCCTCCCACTTGCCCTTGGAGCTGGACCCGGCCATTGCTGGGGTGGGTGGCTGTGGTGGAGGAGATTGGAGCTATGGGCGCTGGAGCTTGGAGATTGGGAGACAGAAGCTAGAGGAAGGCGTAAAGAAAAAGGAGAGGTTTTTACCCTTTTATAGACGGTGAAAACACCAAACGTCCCCCGCCTAAGCCATAAACATCGCCTGTTCCCAACGAAATCGTGCGTAAGGAGTGGTTGGATTACCCAAACCATATTGATGAGATTCCCATAATGGGCGGGCATGATCTTTGTTTTGACAAGACGTGCCAATGAAGGCTAGACCTCAAAACGCAAAACGGGAGGCGTGAAATGAAGGAAATATGCCCTAGAGGCAATAATAAAGTTGTTATTTATATTTCCTTATATCATGATAAATGTTTATTATTCATGCTAGAATTGTATTAACCGGAAACTTGATACATGTGTGAATACATAGACAAAACACCGAGTCCCTAGTAAGCCTCTACTAGACTAGCTCGTTGATCAAAGATGGTTAAGTTTCCTAACCATAGACATGTGTTGTCATTTGATGAATGGGATCACATCATTAGGAGAATGATGTGATGGACAAGACCCATCCGTTAGCTTAGCATAATGATCGTTAAGTTTTATTGCTATTGCTTTCTTCATGACTTATACATGCTCCTTTGACTATGAGATTATGCAACTCCCGAATACCGGAGGAACACCTTGTGTGCTATCAAATGTCACAACATAACTGAGTGATTATAAAGATGCTCTATAGGTGTCTCCGAAGGTGTTTGTTGGGTTGGCATAGATCGAGATTAGGATTTGTCACTCCGAGTATCGGAGAGGTATCTCTGGGCCCTCTCGGTAATGCACATCATGATAAGCCTTGCAAGCAATGTGACTAATGAGTTAGTTACGGGATGATGCATTACGGAACGAGTAAAGAGACTTGCCGGTAACGAGATTGAACTAGGTATGGAGATACCGACAATCGAATCTCAGGTAAGTAACATACCGATGACAAAGGGAATGACGTATGTTGTCATTGCGGTTTGACCGATAAAGATCTTCGTAGAATATGTAGGAACCAATATGAGCATCCAGGTTCCGCTGTTGGTTATTGACCGGAGATGTGTCTCGGTCATGTCTACATAGTTCTCGAACCCGTAGGGTCCGCACGCTTAACGTTCGATGACGATTTGTATTATGAGTTATGTGTTTTGGTGACCGAAGATTGTTCGAAGTACCGGATGAGATCATGGACATGACGAGGACTCTCAAAATGGTCGAGAGGTAAAGATTGATATATTGGACGATAGTATTCGGACACCAGAAGTGTTTCGGAATGTATCGGGTACGTATCGGAGTACCGAGGGGGGGGGGGTTACAAGAACCCCCGGGGGAAAGAAATGGGCCATATGGGCCATAGGAGGGAGGCTAGGCTGCCCACAAGGGGTGGCCGCGCACCCCTACCCCCCCCATGGGGAGTCTGAATTGGACAAGGGGAGGGGGCGGCACCCCCCTTTCCTTCTCCTCCTCTCTCTCCTTCCCCCTTTCTCCTTCCGATAAAAGGAAAGGGGGGGCCGAATCCTACTACGAGCCCAAGTGGGACTCCTCCCACTTGGGGCGCCCCTAGGCCGGCCTCCTCCCCTCTCCCTCCTTTATATACGGGGACGGGGGGCACCTCCAAGGACACACCAATTGTTCTTAGCCGTGTGCGGCGCCCCCCTCCACCGTTTACTCCTCCGGTCATATTGTCGTAGTGCTTAGGCGAAGCCCTGCGCGGATCACTTCACCATCACCGTCACCACGCCATCGTGCTGACGAAACTCTCCCTCGACACTTTGCTGGATCAAGAGTTCGAGGGACGTCATCGAGCTGAACGTGTGCAGAACTCGGAGGTGCCGTACGTTCGGTGCTTGATCAGTTGAATCGAGAAGACGTTCGACTACATCAACCGCGTTAAGCTAACGCTTCCGCTTTCGGTCTACGAGGGTACGTGGACACACTCTCCCCCTCTTGTTGCTATGCATCTCCTAGATAGATCTTGCGTGAGCGTAGAATTTTTTTGAAATTGCATGCTACGTTCCCCAACAGTGGCATCCGAGCCAGGTTTATGCGTAGATGATATGCACGAGTAGAACACAAAGAGTTGT
The DNA here is from genome assembly GCA_011799875.1 of Thinopyrum elongatum. Lineage (NCBI taxonomy): Eukaryota > Viridiplantae > Streptophyta > Magnoliopsida > Poales > Poaceae > Thinopyrum > Thinopyrum elongatum. The sequence continues at coordinate 370,031,355 of CM022299.1, read as the reverse complement.
GGGCGATGATAGTCATACTGCTTACCACCAACGTCTTATTTTGATTCGGCGGTATTGTTGGATGAAGCGGCCCGGACCAACCTCACATGACCGCGTTCATGAGACCGGTTCCACCGACAGACATGCAACTTGTTGCATAAAGGTGGCTGGCGGGTGTCTGTTTCTCCAACTTTAGTTGAATCAAATTTGACTACGACCGGTCCTTGTTGAAGGTTAAAACAGCAAACTTGACGAAACATCGTTGTGGTTTTGATGCGTAGGTAAGAACGGTTCTTACTAGAAGCCCGTAGCAGCCACGTAAAACTTGCAACAACAAAGTAGAGGACGTCTAACTTGTTTTTGCAGGGCATGTTGTGATGTGATATGGTCAGGACCTGATGTGATATACGTTGTTGTATGAGATGATCATGTTTTGTAAAAGTTATCGGCAACTGGCAGGAGCCTTATGGTTGTCGCTTTATTGTATGAAATGCAATCGCCATGTAATTGCTTTACTTTATCACTATGCGTTAGCGATAGTTGTAGAAGCAATAGTTGGCAAGACAACAACGACGCTACGATGAAGATCAAGGTGTCATGCCGGTGACGATGGAGATCATGACGGTGCTTTGGAGATGGAGATCAAAGGCACAATATGATGATGGCCATATCATGTCACATATTTTGATTGCATGTGATGTTTATCTTTTATGCATCTTATTTTGCTTAGTACGGCGGTAGCATTATAAGATGATCCCTCACTAAAATTTCAAGATATAAGTGTTCTCCCTGAGTATGCACCGTTGCGACAGTTCGTCATGCCGAGACACCACGTGATGATCGGGTGTGATAAGCTCTATGTTCACAAACAACTGGTGCAAGACAGTTTTGCATGTGCGGAATACTCGGGTTAAACTTGACGAGCCTAGCATGTATAGACATGGCCTCAGAACACTGGAGACCGAAAGGTCGAACGTGAATCATATAGTAGATATGATCAACATAGAGATGTTCACCATTGAAGACTACTCCATCTCACGTGATGATCGGACATGGTTTAGTTGATTTGGATCACGTGATCATTTAGATGACTCGAGGGATGTCTATCTAAGTGGGATTTCTTAAGTAATATGATTAATTGAACTTAATTTATCATGAACTTTGTCCTGATAGTTTTTGCATATCTATGTTGTAGATCAATGGCCCGTGCTACCGTTCCCTTGAATTTTAATGCGTTCCTAGAGAAAGCTAAGTTGAAAGATGATGGTAGCAACTACACGGACTGGGTCCGTAACTTGAGGATTATCCTCATTGCTGCACAGAAGAATTATGTCCTTGATGCACCGCTAGGTGAAAGGCCTGCTGCAGGAGCAGATGCTGATGTTATGAACGTCTGGCAAGCTCGATCTGATGACTACTCGATAGTTCAGTGTGCCATGCTTTACGGCTTAGAATCGGGACTTCAAAGACGTTTTGAACGTCATGGACCATATGAGATGTTCCAGGAGTTGAAGTTAATATTTCAAGCAAATGCCCGAGTTGAGAGATATGAAGTCTCCAACAAGTTCTATAGCTGCAAGATGGAGGAGAACAGTTCTGTCAGTGAACACATACTCAGAATGTCTGGATATCATAATCACTTGACTCAGCTGGGAGTTAATCTTCTGGATGATAGTGTTATTGACAGAGTTCTTCAATCACTGCCACCAAGCTACAAAGGCTTCGTGATGAACTATAACATGCAAGGGATGGATAAGACAATTCCCAAGCTCTTCGCTATGCTCAAAGCTGCGGAGGTAGAAATCAACAAGGAGCATCAAGTGTTGATGGTTAACAAGACCACTAGTTTCAAGAAAAAGGGCAAAGGAAAGAAGGGGAACTTCAAGAAGAATGGCAAGCAAGTTGCCACTCCCAGGAAGAAGCCCAAGTCTGGACCTAAGCCTGAAACTGAGTGCTTCTACTGCAAAGGGACTGGTCACTGGAAGCGGAACAGCCCCAAGTATTTGGCAGATAAGAAGGATGGCAAAGTGAACAAAGGTATATTTGATATACATGTTATTGATGTGTACCTTACTAATGCTCGTAGTAGCGCCTGTGTATTTGATACTGGTTCTGTTGCTCATATTTGCAACTCGAAACAGGGGCTACGGATTAAACGAAGATTGGCTAAGGACGAGGTGATGATGCGCGTCGGAAATGGTTCCAAGGTCGATGTGATCGCCGTCGGCACGCTACCTCTACATCTACCTTCGGGATTAGTTTTAGACCTGAATAATTGTTATTTGGTGCCAGCGTTGAGCATGAACATTATATCTGGATCTTGTTTAATGCGAGACAGTTATTCATTTAAATCAGAGAATAATGGTTGTTCTATTTATATGAGTAATTCTTTTATGGTCATGCACCCTTGAAGAGTGGTCTATTTTTGTTGAATCTCGATCGTGGTGATACACATATTCATAATATTGATGCCAAAAGATGCAAAGTTGATAATGATAGTGCAACATATTTGTGGCACTGCCGTTTAGGTCATATTGGTGTAAAGCGCATGAAGAAACTCCATGCGGGTGGACTTTTGGAATCACTTGATTATGAATCATTTGATGCTTGCGAACCATGCCTCATGGGCAAGATGACTAAGACTCCGTTCTACGGAACAATGGAGCGAGCCACTGACTTATTGGAAATAATACATATTGATGTATGCGGTCCGATGAGTGTTGAGGCTCGCGGCGGGTATCGTTATTTTCTAACCTTCACAGATGATTTGAGCAGATATGGGTATATCTACTTAATGAAACACAAGTCTGAAACATTTGAAAAGTTCAAAGAATTTCAGAGTGAAGTGGAAAATCATCGTAACAAGAAAATAAAGTTTCTACGATCTGATCGCGGAGGCGAATATTTGAGTTACGAGTTTGGCCTTCATTTAAAACAATGTGGAATAGTTTCACAACTCACGCCACCTGGAACACCACAGCGTAATGGTGTGTCCGAACGTCGTAACCGTACTTTATTAGATATGGTGCGATCTTTGATGTCTCTTACTGATTTACCACTATCGTTTTGGGGTTATGCATTAGAGACAGCTGCATTCACGTTAAATAGGGCACCATCGAAATCCGTTGAGACGACACCGTATGAATTGTGGTTTGGCAAGAAACCTAAGCTGTCATTTCTTAAAGTTTGGGGTTGCGATGCTTATGTGAAAAAGCTTCAGCCTGATAAGCTCGAACCCAAATCGGAGAAGTGCGTCTTCATAGGATACCCAAAAGAGACTGTTGGGTACACCTTCTATCACAGATCCGAAGGCAAGATATTTGTTGCTAAGAATGGATCCTTTCTAGAGAAGGAGTTTCTCTCAAAAGAAGTGAGTGGGAGGAAAGTAGAACTTGATGAGGTAATTGTACCTCCTCTCAATTTGGAAAGTAGCTCATCAGAGAAATCTGTTCCCGTGATACCTACACCAATTAGTGAGGAAACTAATGATGATGATCATGAAACTTCAGATCAAGTTTCTACAGAACCTTGTAGGTAAACCAGAGTACGTTCCGCACCAGAGTGGTACGGTAATCCTGTTCTGGAAGTCATGTTACTAGACCATGACAAACCTACAAACTATGAGGAAGCGATGATGAGCCCAGATTCCGCGGAATGGCTTGAGGCCATGAAATCTGAGATGGGATCCATGTATGAGAACAAAGTGTGGACTTTGGTTGACTTGCCCGATGATCGGCAAGCCATAGAGAATAAATGGATCTTCAAGAAGAAGACTGACGCTGATGGTAATGTTACTGTCTACAAAGCTCGACTTGTTGCAAAAGGTTTTCGACAAGTTCAAGGAGTTGACTACGATGAGACCTTCTCACCCGTAGCGATGCTTAAGTCTGTCCGAATCATGTTAGCAATTGCTGCATTTTATGATTATGAAATCTGGCAAATGGACGTCAAAACGGCATTCCTTAATGGATTTCTTAAAGAAGAGTTGTATATGATGCAACCAGAAGGTTTTGTCGATCCTAAAGGTGCTAACAAAGTGTGGAAGCTCCAGCGATCCATTTATGGACTGGTGCAAGCATCTCGGAGTTGGAATATATGCTTTGATAGTGTGATCAAAGCATATGGTTTTATACAGACTTTTGGAGAAGCTTGTATTTACAAGAAAGTGAGTGGGAGCTCTGTAGCATTTCTAATATTATATGTGGATGACATATTGTTGATTGGAAATGATATAGAATTTCTGGATAGCATAAAAGGATACTTGAATAAGAATTTTTCAATGAAAGACCTCGGTGAAGCTGCTTATATATTGGGCATCAAGATCTATAGAGATAGATCAAGACGCTTAATTGGACTTTCACAAAGCACATACCTTGATAAAGTTTTGAAGAAGTTCAAAATGGATCAGTCAAAGAAAGGGTCCTTGCCTGTGTTACAAGGTGTGAAATTGAGTCAGACTCAATGCCCGACCACTGCAGAAGATAGAGAGAAAATGAAAGTCATTCCCTATGCCTCAGTCATAGGTTCTATCATGTATGCAATGTTGTGTACCAGACCTGATGTGTGCCTTGCTATAAGTCTAGCAGGGAGGTACCAAAGTAATCCAGGAGTGGATCACTGGACAACGGTCAAGAACATCCTGAAATACCTGAAAAGGACGAAGGATATGTTTCTCGTTTATGGAGGTGACAAAGAGCTCATCGTAAATGGTTACGTTGATGCTAGCTTTGACACTGATCCGGATGACTCTAAGTCACAAACCGGATACGTATTTATATTGAAAGGTGGAGCTGTCAGTTGGTACAGTTCCAAGCAAAGTGTCGTGGCGGGATCTACGTGTGAAGCGGAGTATATTGCTGCTTCGGAAGCAGCAAATGAAGGAGTCTGGATGAAGGAGTTCATATCCGATCTAGGCGTAATACCTAGTGCATCGGGTCCAATGAAAATCTTTTGTGACAATACTGGAGCAATTGCCTTGGCGAAGGAATCCAGATTTCACAAAAGAACCAAACACATCAAGAGACGCTTCAACTCCATCCGTGATCAAGTCAAGGAGGGAGACATAGAGATTTGCAAAATACATACGGATCTGAATGTGGCAGACCCATTGACTAAGCCTCTTCCACGAGCAAAACATGATCAGCACCAAGACTCCTTGGGTGTTAGAATCATTACTATGTAATCTAGATTATTGACTCTAGTGCAAGTGGGAGACTGAAGGAAATATGCCCTAAAGGCAATAATAAAGTTGTTATTTATATTTCCTTATATCATGATAAATGTTTATTATTCATGCTAGAATTGTATTAACCGGAAACTTGATACATGTGTGAATACATAGACAAAACACCGAGTCCCTACTAAGCCTCTACTAGACTAGCTCATTGATCAAAGATGGTTAAGTTTCCTAACCATAGACATGTGTTGTCATTTGATGAACGGGATCACATCATTAGGAGAATGATGTGATGGACTAGACCCATTCGTTAGCTTAGCATAATGATCGTTAAGTTTTATTGCTATTGCTTTCTTCATGACTTATACATATTCCTTTAACTATGAGATTATGCAACTCCCGAATACCGGAGGAACACCTTGTGTGCTATCAAACGTCACAACGTAACTGAGTGATTATAAAGATGCTCTACAGGTGTCTCCGAAGGTGTTTGTTGGGTTGGCATAGATCGAGATTAGGATTTGTCACTCCGAGTATCGGAGAGGTATCTTTGGGCCCTCTCGGTAATGCACATCATGATAAGCCTTGCAAGCAATGTGACTAATGAGTTAGTTATGGGATGATGCATTACGGAACGAGTAAAGAGACTTGCCGGTAACGAGATTGAACTAGGTATGGAGATACCGACGATCGAATCTCAGGTAAGTAACATACGGATGACAAAGGGAATGACATATGTTGTCATTGCAGTTTGACCGATAAAGATCTTTGTAGAATATGTAGGAACCAATATGAGCATCCAGGTTCCGCTGTTGGTTATTGACCGGAGATGTGTCTCGGTCATGTCTACATAGTTCTCGAACCCGTAGGGTCCGCACGCTTAACGTTCGATGACGATTTGTATTATGAGTTATGTGTTTTGGTGACCGAAGATTGTTCGGAGTACCAGATGAGATCACGGACATGACGAGGACTCTCGAAATGGTTGAGAGGTAAAGATTGATATATTGGACGATAGTATTCGGACACCGGAAGTGTTTCGGAATGTATCGGGTACGTATCGGAGTACCGGGGGGGTTCCCGGAACCCCCGGGGGAAAGATATGGGCCATATGGGCCATATGAGGGAGGCTAGGCAGCCCACAAGGGGTGGCCGCGCCCCCCCCCCCCCCATGGGGAGTCTGAATTGGACAAGGGGAGGGGCCGGCGCCCCCCTTTCCGTCTCCTCCTCCCTCTCCTTCCCCCTTTCCCCTTCCGGTAAAAGGAAAGGGGGGGCTGAATCCTAATAGGAGCCCAAGTGGGACTCCTCCCACTTGGGGCACCCCTAGGCCGGCCTCCTCCCCTCTCCCTCCTTTATATACGGGGGCGGGGGGCGCCTCCAAGGACACACCAATTGTTCTTAGCCGTGTGCGGCGCCCCCCTCCACCGTTTACTCCTCCGGTCATATTGTCGTAGTGCTTAGGCGAAGCCCTGCGCGGATCACTTCACCATCACCGTCACCACACCGTCGTGCTGACGAAACTCTCCCTCGACACATTGCTGGATCAAGAGTTCGAGGGACGTCATCAAGCTGAACATGTGCAGAACTCGGAGGTGCCGTACATTCGGTGCTTGATCGGTTGAATCGAGAAGACATTCGACTACATCAACCGCGTTAAGCTAACGCTTCCGCTTTCGATCTACGAGGGTACGTGGACACACTCTCCCCCTCTCATTGCTATGCATCTCCTAGATAGATCTTGCGTGAGCGTAGAAATTTTTTGAAATTGCATGCTACGTTCCCCAACATGAAAACGGTTTGAAATGTTAATGAGTCAAGTGTGACGCTTCGCCGAAAAAGTTGTCAGTAAAAGACACTGTTCCTATTTTGACATCTTGCCTTCGTGGCTAAGGGTTGTATTGATTATGCAGAGCCGGATACAGTTTCTTTATGCGTGGAGCTAACTTAAAATTTTCGGGGGAAGGAACCCGCCTTGCAATGCCGAAGATAATCCGCGTGCCGAACTCATCGTCATCGAAGACTGGTTCAGGGGCTACTGAGGAAGTCCTGGATTAGGGGGTCCTCAGGTGTCCGGTCTATTCGATATGGGCCGGACTGATGGGCAGTGAAGATAAAGCAGAAGACCATCCCCCGTGTCCGGGTAGGACTCCTATATGCGTAGACGGCAAGTTTGGTGTCCGGATGTACTATTTCCTTCTTCTGTAAACCGACTCTGTACAACCCTAGGCCCCTCCGGTGTGTATATAAACCGGAGGGTTTAGTCCGTAGAGGCAATCAGAATAATCATAGGCTAGACAGCTAGGGTTTAGCCATTATGATCTCGAGGTAGATCAACTCTTGTAACCCCTATACTCATCGAATAGAATCAAGCAGGACGTAGGGTTTTACCTCCATTAAGAGGGCCCGAACCTGGGTAAACATCGTGTCCCCATTGTCCATTGTTACCATTGATCCTCAGACACATAGCTTGGGACCCCCTACCCGAGATCTGCCGATTTTGACACCGACAATCTTCACAAAGTAGGCGATCTCCTTGCCCTTACAAACTTCTTGGTTCAACTCCACAACATGTCGGAGGCTCCCAAGCGACACCTAACCAATCTAGGAGACACCACTCTCCAAAAGGTAATAGACGGTGTGTTGATGATGAACTCCTTTCTCTTGTGCTTCAAATGATAGTCTCCCCAACAGTCAACTCTCTCTCACAGATTTGGCTATGGTGGAAGAAAGATTTGAGTGGAAAGCAACTTGGGGAAGGCTAGAAATCAAGGTTCAAATGGTTGGAATGGAATCTCTTGATCTCAACACATGAGTAGGTGGTTCTCTTTCAGAAAATGAATGATGGAAGTGTAGGCATGTTCTGATGGCTCTCTCCACGAATGAAGAGGGGGTGGAGGGGTATATATAGCCTCCACACAAAATGCAACTGTTACACACTTTTGACTCATCTCGGTGGCACCGATATTTAAACTCAGTGGCACCGATCAGTTCAAAAATATGAACATTAGGAATCTCGGTGGGACTGACGGGAACAACTTAGTGGGACCGATGTGCTAGGGCTTAGGGCAAACTTCATCCTGGTGGCGCCGATTGCATCAACTCGGTGGGACCGAAGTGAAGCAATAAGCAACAGAAAATCTGTTGAGCAAACTCGATGGGACCGATTGCAACATTTTGGTGAGACCAAAATAATTACAACAAGTCACAGGGAATTTGCAAGGCCATCTCGGTGAGACTGACATCCATATAGGTGTGACTGAACTATTAGGGTTTCCGGCAGTGGCTATGTCAAATGAACTCGGTGGCTCCGGGTAGAAAGAATCGGTGGGGCCGAGTTGGAGTTTAGGTTTTTGGACATATTTGGATAGAGAAAGTGGCTGGGGGTTTTGGAGCAATATCATTAAGCACTTGAGCAAGTAGACCATTAAGCAACACCTCATCCCCTTTTAATAGTATTGGCTTTCCTATGGACTCAATGTGATCTTGGATCACTAAAATAGAAATGAAGAGTCTTGAGCTTTTTCCAATCTTTGTCCTTAGAATTTTGAGGGGGTCCACATCCTCTTGTCCTTGCCACTCCATTGTTGATCTCATATGAAATATACTAGATGAAACTATTAGTCCAACAAGAGATATGTTGACATTAATTACCAAAATCACCCAGGGAGCATTTGTGCTTTCAGTCTCCCCCTTTTTGGTAATTGATGACAACATACATCAAAGCTTCAAGTAGATGATAGAATAAGTAATAATTTAAAGCTTTGGAAGAACATGTAACTAGCATAAGCTCCCCCTACATGTGTGCAAGCATGTAATGATAGAATTGAAGAACATGTGAATGCACAGCATGATGGAGTAAACAATGAGCTACATGTATCTTGGCCATATGCATCAGAGCGGAAGGTGTGATATGAGATGTACCTTCAAGTTTATGAATCCCTCTTGCAAAAAATATGTGCAAAAGCAAGAGATCATCCTGCACAAGGATGTGATGCATATACTTACTTTGTGGTTCTTGAGCTGACTCTTGGAGAAGCAATCTTGAGAAAACAAGGTTAAGTAACACAAGGGAACTTCAAGCAAGAAGAATTTCACGAGCCACAAGAGTACCAAGACTAAGATGACATGCAATAGTGAGTACTTCTTTGAGTATTAGCATGTCCCCAGAGGATTTGCAATAAGTTCCAAGGATTTTACTCCCCTAAATTCAAATTTTCTCTCCCCTAAATGCAACACTGATAATGGGAGAAGATAGGGTCAGAGCAATAAGATATTATGATCAGAGCAAATTAAATGAATGACTCACATATCCTTCCGCTCTTAAGGACATGTGAATTCTCTCCTCTTATGAAAATGCATCTTTCTTAGAAGAGCTTTCATGTGCTCTCTCTTGTTATTCAGATAAGCTTTGATGTGCTCTCTCTCTCCCCTTTGACATCAATTTCCAAGAAGGGTATCTTCAGGAACTTGAGTCAAGTGAGTGTGGTCCTGGAGAGATACTACAAAGCAGAATGTAGCATAAGATGCTGGTAGAGGGAAAGAATCATTGAATGGAGCTGAAGAAAATATGCAATAAGATGACGGAAAAGTTTTCCCAGCAGTAAAATCGGTTGCGCCGATCCAATTCAATCAGTGACTCCGAGAAAGCAGAGTCACTGAAAGTGCACATCGGTAAGACCGAGATAGCCCATTTTGGTAGAACCGATGAACTATTGCTCAAGTTGATCATGTGCTTCGGTCTGGCCGATAGGCGTGAATCGGTGACACCGAGTTTAATTCAGAGGAAAGGAGTTTTGTCAACTTGGCTCACTTACAAATGAAATTCCACAAGGATTTTCAAGGAATTTTTAGAAGGATTTACAATGAATTAGAAACTTAGAGAAAATGACACAGAAAATAGAGAAAATAAGGATCTAGATTAAGTTTTTTTTTTAATTTTGGAAGGGAAAAACAATAGCAAGAAGAAATGCAAAGAAAATGCAACTAAGAAGAGAAACATTAGAGAACTTCATCTAGAGATTGTCGGCGACATAGTCACCTATGTTAGAGTATGTTGACTTAGGAGTCAAGTGAGATCACTTGATTATAGGTCATACTCATCGTTAAGCTCAAAATGGGGTTGCCATTTCTCGTTTAAGCATTTTGATGTATTCACATCTTGTTGAGTTGCTTTAACTCATGACTTGGAGTAAAGCTTCTCTAAGATGGAATGACATACCTTGGGTTGTGGTGTTGATCTTGATCATGTAGTTGAACTTGTGTTGGATGCTCAAGGTTGATGTAGTCTATCAAAAGTTGGGAGCATCCTTTGGAGTTGAAGCTCATCTTCCTACATGGGTTAGTTTTGCAAGGAAAAGCACTTGTGTATCCAACATGACAAAAAGTGAAAAAACATCATAATGATATTGTCAAAGGATATGTTGAGTATGTTTATGCTTCCTTGATTTCAACAACCAACGCATAAATACTTGGTGATGTAGAGATTGTTCAAGATGTGAGTGAGGTGCAATCTCATAGATTGAGGTTCATCCAAGTACCTACAAGGGTTAGATAACATACAAGGGTGCAAGTACATCCAAGATAAATGATCACCATCATAAGAGAAATATCAAGGATTAGTCACATAGGCTCATGCCTTGCATGCATCCAAATGGAATATTTACTCCAAGTTTAAGGCATCAATAATATTCAATTCACCTCTGAAACGACAAAATATTTTTTCATCAAGCGGTTTAGTGAAGATATCCGCCAATTGCTTGTCGGTACGAACATGCTTGAGACTGATATCTTCTTTAGCAACATGATCATGAATGAAATGATGGCGAACTTCAATATGCTTAGTTCGAGAATGTTGCACGGGATTGTTTGCAATCTTAATGGCACTCTCATTGTCACAAAGCAATGGAACATGTTTCACATGTATCCCATAATCTTTAAGGGTTTGGGTCATCCAAAGTAATTAAGCACAACATGATCCCGTGGCAATGTATTCCTCTTCGGCGGTAGATAAGGATACCGAGTTTTGTTTCTTGGAGGACCAAGAGACAAGGGATCTACCAATGAATTGACATGTACCCGAAGAGGACTTTCTATCAACCTTGTCACCGGCATAGTCCGAGTCGGAGTAGCCAACAAGATCAAAAGATGACGTCTTGGGGTACCAAATGCCAAAATTTGGTGTATGAATCAAATATCTCACTATCCTTTTCACGGCCTTAAGATGACATTCTTTTGGAGCCGCTTGATATCGTGCACACATGCACACACTTAGCATAATATTGGGACGGGAGGCACAAAGATACAATAATGAACCAATCATAGATCGGTAAACCTTTTGGTCAACCAGGTTGCCATCCTTAGTCAAGTCAAGGTGTCCAATAGTAGGCATGGGTGTTTTCATACCTTTGCTTTCTTGCATGTTGAACTTCTTGAAAAGATCCTTGGTATACTTTGTTTGTGAGACAAAGGTACCTTCCTTAGTTTGCTTGATTTGCAAGCCAAGGAAAAATTTGAGTTCACTCATCATAGACAGCTCAAACTTCTCTGACATTAGCCTTCCAAACTTTTCACTAAAATGGGGGTTAGTAGAACCAACTATGATATTTTTTTTCTCGAATACGCAAAGCTTGCGTATCATTTCATTGGTAGAAGGATTAGAATGAGTACACAGGGATACAACACATGACACGAACGCAGGCATGCGTGTACATGGTGCTCGGAGCAGAGAGACAAGGGATGCTCAGCCCGTACAGAGGATACAACACAGCTAAACCTACCAAACCCGAGCCAAGGGCGGCAATGCCAAGCTAGTGAGAACTCCAACATCGTTCGAGCCAAAACTGGGGAACACCACGAGCCATCAAGATAGTGACTTCAAGAAGGAATACGACGCCGAGACACCGTCACTATCCGGTCTGAGGAACCCAGACCTAGGGTTTCCCCTGAGCTCGAAGAGGGGCGCAACTGAAGGCCTTGGCAGCGCCTCCAAGAAGGAAAATGACACCCGCGGGCGCCGTCACTGCCAGCACCGGCAAGCCGAGCAGGGATCTCTCCCTGGCCTGAAGCTGAGCGATCCCATAGCCATCGAGTCCGGAATCGAAGATGGGGAGGCCAACGCTGGTCAGAACCACCAAGTCAGGAAGGGGTTGGCGGGGCTGCACCTGCCGTCAGAGGGTGGCATCGCCTCCGAACCCGCGAGCATAGGATCTGGCAAAAGGGGAAGACTTTGAGGCGTACAGGGTAGGGCGAGCGACAAGGCGAACCACGCGGGGATCTTAGGGCAACGACATCCAGCAATGCTGGCAAGCGAGGACTGGAGGGACGCAGATCCAAGCTGTCGTGGCCTTAGCCGTCGGGGCATCGGCGAGCAAGGTAAGCTGGAAGGAACGCAACTACCTAGTCACTAAGGCCGGAGCTGCCCGGTTGGGGACGTCGGCAACGAGGGACGCCGGAGAGACGCAGGCCCGAGGCCGCCGGGGTCGAAACAACATTGGCAAGGACCACCACGGGAAGCCCATGCCAGCCACAACTGCAGATTCATCGCTGTCTCGACACAAGAGCCATCACCGTGGCTCGGGGGGAAGGATGGGCGCTGGAAACCGTGGCAGCGTCCAGGATCGCCGGATCGGCCGCCAGCCGGCAGGTGCGACTAGCAGCAGGTGGGAGAGCGCCCGAGAATTGTCGGGAGGGTCTCGGGGTCGCGGGCCGAGGGGGCGGAGGCGCGTGAGGTGGGGGCGCCCGTGGCGATAGATGATGGCGGGGGAGGAGCGGCTCACCAGAGGCGGGGGCCAGGCCGACGGGGAGGGACCGGATCCACCACCGCCGGACCTGCAGGAGGAGGGGGCGCCGCCACGGCAGGGGGTGAAGCGCGGGGGTGGTCGGGGAGGTTGGGAGCGCAAGGGACGCGGATCCGCCTCGCCGCCGCCTTCCTGGCGTCCGGCGCGGCTTCGCCGGCCGGCCCTCCGCCGGTGGTGAAGCGGGGGAGTGCGGCGGCGGGGGCGGTATCGGTGGCAGCTAGGGTTCCCCCCGGCGGCGACGAACCAAATATGATATCATCCACATAAATTTGGCACACAAATAATTCTCCATTAACCCTTTTAGTAAAAAAAGTAGAATCAATTTGTCCAATTTCAAAGCCTTTTTTCAATAAGGAACTTGGTTAAGCATTTATACCATGCTCTAGGAGCTTGATTAAGATCATAAAGAGCTTTGTGAAGTTTGTAAACATGATTGGGTTTCTTGGGATTAACAAAACCTGGAGGTTGTTTAACATAAACCTCCTCTTCAATCTCACCATTCAGAAAAGCACTTTTAATATCCATTTGTTATAAGGTGATATCATGGTGATTGGCATAAGCAAGTAAAATGTGAATGGACTCAAGTCTAGCAACGGGGGCATATGTCTCACCATAGTCCATACCTTCGACTTGAGTGTAGCCTTGAGCAACGAGACGTGCCTTGTTGCGTACCATTGTCCATCCTCATCTTGCTTATTCCAGAACACCCATTTTGTACCAATGATGTTTTGATCATTACCGGGCTTCTCAACTAATGTCCACACTTGGTTCCTTTCAAAGTTATGGAGCTCTTCGTGCATAGCGTTTATCCAATCTAGATCCTCAAGAGCTTCTTCCACCTTCATAGGTTCAATACTAGAAATGAATGAGTAATGTTCACAAAAGTTAGCCAAACGAGTTTTAGAGCGGGTAATTCTCCCGGTTTGGATGTCATCGAAGATTTGTTCGACGAGATGATCTCTTAAGACTCTTGCTCTAACTCGTGAGAGCTTTTGCTTGGGTTGAGGTGGAATATCCTCATCATCTTCTTCTTCTTCTTCATTGTTGGTGGTGTTGTCATTCGCTTCTGGAGGTGGAGAAGGAGGTCGAGGTGGATCTTCTTGATGTACTTCCTCATTCCCTTCGTCTTGACGTGTTCCACTTGTGGATGCCTCCATGTCAACTTGTGGTTCACCTTGATGTGAAGTTGAGGCTTCCACTTGAATGGACGAAGTGCTATCCTTCACCTCCGTTGGGCGAATTTTGCCAATAGACAAATCTTGAATTGCTTCCGAGGGGTCTTTGTCTCCTACGTCAATTGGCAATTGCTCTACTTGCGAGCTGTTAGATTTATCAAACTTCACATCTACCGTCTCTTCAACCTTTTGGGTGAAATTGTTGTAGACATGATAAGTGTGAGAGTTTGAGCCGTAACCAAGTAGAAAACCTTCATGAGATTTAGGAGCAAATTTCGAACGACGATGCTTATCAAGAATGTAGCACTTTGAGCCGAATACTCGAAAGTATCCAACTTGGGGTTTGTTACCGGTGAGTATCTCATATGCCGTTTTGCCGAGAAGCTTGTGAAGATATAGTCGATTCGTAGTATGACAAGCTGTTTCCACCGCTTCCGCCCAAAAGTGTCTTCGTGTCTTGTATTCATCAAGCATCATTCTCGCCATCTCGATAAGTGTCCGGTTCTTCCTCTCAACAACTCAATTTTGTTGAGGTGTGTACGTAGCCGAGAACTCATGTGAAATCCCTTCTTCGTCAAGAAAGGTGTCCACATTTGCGTTCTTGAACTCTGTTCCATTGTCACTTTGAACATTCTTGATCTTCACTTCGAATTGATTTTGGGCCTTCTTGGCGAAGTTCTTGAAGATCTTTTGGACCTGCGATTTGTCATCAAGAAAGAACACCCACGTAAATCTAGAAAAATCATCAACAATGACCAAACCGAAAGAGTTACCACCAAGGCTCTTATAAGCGTTGGGACCGAAAAGATCCATGTGAAGTAGCTCAAGTGGTCTTCTCATGGTCATGATGTTCTTCACGGGATGACTTCCTCCAACTTGTTTTCCTGCTTGACAAGCACTACAAAGTCTATCCTTGTCAAATATAACATCTTTAACACCAAGGATATGATCACCTGTAATAAGCTTATCAAGATTTCGCATGCCAACATGACCTAACCGTCTATGATATAACCATCCTTTAGAAGATTTAGCAATTAAACAAGTGCGAGGTTTGGCTCTTTTAGTGAAATCAATAATTTATAGATCACCTGTACGGATACCGGTAAAGACCATATTGTGATTATCTCGACGAAACACTTGGCAATCTACTTCGATAAATAGATCATTGAAACCAAAGTCAACTAGTCTAGATATGAAAAGAAGATTGTAGCCAAGAGATTCAACGAGCATAATATTTTGAATAGAGCTATCATTGCATATGGCCACCTTACCAAGGCCAAGTACCTTACCCTTGGAGTTGTCTCCAAAAGTGGTATACTTACGTGGACCATCATTCTTAGCAAGCTCACGGAACATGTCTTTATCTTCGGTCATGTGATCGATACATCCACTATCAAGAATCCACTCTTTTCCTTCGGCCATATAGTCACGAAGATTAGCCATGAGACTAAGATTTATCATAGTCTTCTCATAATCACTATCACTTTCTTCCTCATCATAATAGCCATGCTCGAAGTTAACATTGTCATGTATATGATCATCACCTAGAGCAAGTGATTCATTAGATTTATGACCATGACAATGCTCAAGTTTATGAATTCTAAGTGTCTCCAAGATGATGCTACTAATGATTCCAACATTTCTTTGGCACGCATGAGATTACGGAGCTCAAATAGACATTCATCAAACTTGGGATCATTAGGATCCATCTTTTGAAAGGCAATGGATTTATGAAGAATCTCATCTAGATTTTTCAAAGAGTAATTTGGAAATCGTTCCTCAAGATATTTCCATATAGTATATGTGCATTCAAAGGTAGGCAAGCAAACAAGCACATTTATAGGCAATCCTCTAATGATAAGATCAATAGTCCTAAGATTGCGAACCATGTTAACATATTCATCGGGGGTAGGATGCAAAGGATCAATGGGAAGCACATAAGGGCTAAGAATATACTTGTTCAAATTATATTCATTGAAGATCACAAGCATTTCACGTTTCCATGAACCATAAAACTCCCCATTAAGAATAGGCACTCTACGTCTAATACTCCCGAATGTAGACTCGTCCATCTTCCTCCAATGGCAATTAAACCAAAGCAATGGAGACCAATGGTCTGATACCAATTGAAAGGATCGAGAAGAGGGGTCTAGAGCGGGGGGTGATTAGACCCTTAACAAGCAAAGTTGGCAGTTTTTAATTTTTACAAGTTAAAGTTGAGTTTAGCACATGTTAAAGCACTCACAATACATTTCAAGCAAGCATAACAAGAGTATAAGCAGCGGAAAAAGTAAAGCATGCAATTTGCAAGAAAGTAAAGGGATGGGATTGAAGTGTGCAAACGCAAAGGAGACGCGGAGAATTTTTGGCGTGGTTCCGATAGGTGGTGCTATCGTACATCCACGTTGATGGAGACTTCAACCCACGAAGGGTAATAGTTGCGCGAGTCCACAGAGGGCTCCACCCACGAAGGGTCCACGAAGAAGCAACCTTGTCTATCCCACCATGGCCATCGCCCATGAAGGACTTGCCTCACTCGGGTAGATCTTCACGAAGTAGGCGATCTCCTTGCCCTTACAAACTTCTTGGTTCAACTCCACAACATGTCGGAGGCTCCCAAGCGACACCTAACCAATCTAGGAGACACCACTCTCCAAAAGGTAATAGACGGTGTGTTGATGATAAATTCCTTGCTCTTGTGCTTCAAATGATAGTCTCCCCAACACTCAACTCTCTCACACAGATTTGGCTATGGTGGAAGAAAGATTTGAGTGGAAAGCAACTTGGGGAAGGCTAGAAATCAAGGTTCAAATGGTTGGAATGGAATCTCTTGATCTCAACACATGAGTAGGTGGTTCTCTTTCAAAAAATGAATGATGGAAGTGTAGGCACGTTCTGATGGCTCTCTCCACAAATGAAGAGAGGGTGGAGGGGTATATATAGCCTCCACACAAAATCCAACCATTACACACTTTTGAATCATCTTGGTGGCACCGATATGTAAACTCGGTGGCACCGATCAGTTCAAAAATATGAACATTAGGAATCTCGGTGGGGCCGACAGGAACAACTCGGTGGGACCAATGTGCTAGGGCTTAGGGCAAACTTCATCTCGGTGGCGCCGATTGCATCAACTCGGTGGGACCGAAGTGAAGCAATAAGCAATAGAGAATTTGTCAAGCAAACTCGATGGGACTGATTGCAACATTTCGGTGAGACCGAAATAATTACAACAAGTCACAGGGAATTTGCAAGGCCATCTCGGTAAGACCGAGATCCGTATCTGTGTGACCGAACTATTAGGGTTTCTGGCAGTGGCTATGTCAAATGAACTCGGTGGCTCTAGGTAGAAAGAATCGGTGGGGCCGAGTTGGAGTTTAGGTTTTTGGACATATTTGGATAGAGAAAGTGGCTGAGGGTTTTGGAGCAACATCACTAAGCACTTGAGCAAGTAGAGCATTAAGCAACACCTCATCCCCTTTTAATAGTATTGGCTTTCCTATGGACTCAATGTGATCCTGGATCACTAAAATAGAAATGAAGATTCTTGAGCTTTTGCCAATCTTTGTCCTTAGCATTTTGAGGGGGTCCACATCCTCTTGTCCTTGCCACTCCATTGTTGATCTCATCTGAAATATACTAGATGAAACTATTAGTCCAACAAGGGATATGTTGACATTAATTACCAAAATCACCCAGGGAGCACTTGCGCTTTCAAACCCCGTTTGACTGGGGTGAATAGGAAGGCGTCCTCTCATGAATAATACAATGTTCCGCACAGAATAAATCGAAATCATGAGAAAAGTACTCTCCACCATGATCAGGCCGTACTCATTTTATTTTCTTTTCAAGTTGGTTCTCAACTTCTGCCTTATAGACTTTAAAGTAGTATAGAGCCTCATCCTTACTATTTAACAAATACACATAGTAGCATCTATTGGAATCATCAATCAGAGTCATGAAGTATTTCTTTCCACCTTTAGTCAACACACCATTCATCTTATAGAGATCTGAATGTATGAACTCTAGTGGTGCCAGATGTCTCTCCTTCGCAGCTTGTGAGGCTTACAAGGTTGCTTAGCTTGCACACACACATGGCACTTAGAGCCTTTGGCTAAAGTGAAACTCGGGATTAAATTCATCTTAGCTAGCCGCGTCATATATACAACCAAAATTTATGTGACAAAGACGTGAATGCCAAACCTCAGATTCATTCACATTAGAATGAATTTGGTTCATGACTTTATTACAGAAATCCTCCAGGGAAAGGCGGAACAAACCACCACAATCATATCCTTTTCCAACAAACAGTCCATACCGAGATACGACTACATTATTGGACTCAAATACTAACTTAAACCCTTCTTTACATAGAAGGGAGCCACTAACAAGATTCTTCTTGATGGCGAGGACATGCTACACGTTCTTCAGTTGCATGATATTTCCCGAAGTAAACTTCAGATCTATCGTGCCAACACCACAAACAGAAGCATGCGAGCCATTCCCCATCAGGACCTAGCAATCTCGTGCGAACTTATAAGAAGAAAACAAAGACACATCAGAACACACATGAATATTGGCCCCAGCGTCAACCCATCAATCGGTGGACTGACAAACTGAAAGTATGGTAAACAAATTACCATACCCAGATGTCGCATCATTGTTGCTCAGAGTGACATTGACAGACTTGGAGTCCTATCCTGGCTTCTTGTACTTGTTTGGGCACTTGTTTGCCCAGTGTTCCTCTGAACCACAAGTAAAGCAACCATCTCTCTTTTTATATTTCTTCTTCCCCTTCTTCTTGAAGGTAGTATTCTGCTGGACAGAGTTCTTTTCCTTGAACTTGTGAAAATTCTTCTGCACCACATTGGCGCTAGAAGAACCCTCCGCCCCTTTTATGTGTGAGTCCTTTGCTCTCGAGTTCTTCTCAACACTGAGATGAACGATGACATCCTCAACAAAGAATTTACGTCTCAAGTGCTTGAGAGAAGTAGTTGAAGGAAATATGCCCTAGAGGCAAAAATAAAGTTGTTATTTTATATTTCCTTATTCATGATAAAGGTTTATTATTCATGCTAGAATTGTATTGATCGAAAACTTAAATACATGTGTGAATACATAAACATATACTGAGTCCCTAGTAAGCCTCTACTAGACTAGCTCGTTGATCAAAGATGGTTAAGGTTTCCTAACCATAGACATGAGTTGTCATTTGATAACGGGATCACATCATTAGGAGAATGATGTGATGGACAAGACCCATCCGTTAGCTTAGCATAATGATCGTTCAGTTTATTGCTATTGCTTTTTTCATGTCAAATACATATTCCTTCGACTATGAGATTATGCAACTCCCAGATACCGGAGGAATGCCTTGTGTGCTATCAAACATCACAATGTAACTGGGTGATTATAAAGATGCTCTACAGGTATCTCCGAAGGTGTTTGTTGAGTTGGCATAGATCGAGACTAGGATTTGTCACTCCGAGTATCGAAGAGGTATCTCCGGGCCCTCTCGGTAATACACATCATAAGTGTTGACATCAGATTTTGGCACGACATAAAAAGAAAATGAGATGGTCTCGAGTGAAAGGGTTTTTAGTGTGAAAAGTTTCACGTCGCCGAGTGGAACAACTTTGATGTTTAGGTTATCTTCGTCCAACCCCATCTTAAGGGCCGAAACTATGCTCCGAGTGGCAGAATTTAGTGTTCCGAGTGTTTTTCGGCCGGTTACGCCTTCAAGATGACCTCAGATGAAGGAGCACTCTACATGGATTGTCTTCATCTCGTCGAGGTGATTGATTTTCATATATAAATCATCTCAATCCGAGTTCGTATGCAAAAGTTAGAGACAATACACTGCAGACTGAACCTAAAGGGAAATATGGCGCGAGGTACCAAACACCCTGTCTGATGGGTCGCGCGAGTCATTTGGCCTTCAAGATGGCCTTGAATCGAAAAACCTTCAACACGAGAAAGCTTCACCTCGTCGAGCCGATCGATTTTCATATATAAATCGTCTCAATCCAAGGTCGTATGCGACCTGGAGAGGCAAATTAAGATCAGGCTATATTTTCAGTCGAGAAATCCGAGTAAAAAGCTTTCCGGTGTGAAAGCTTGCAGGGATGGAAATCTTGCCGGTGTGAAAGCTTGCCGGCGTGGAAAGCTTGCCGGCGCGAAAAGCTTGCCGGCATGGAAGCTTGCCGGTGTGAAAGCTTGCCGGGGTGAAAACTTGCCGGCGTGGAAGCTTGCCGGTGTGAAAGCTTGCTGGGTGGAAATCTTGCCGGTGTGAAAGCTTGCCGAGGTGAAAACCTTGCCAGTAAAGCTTGCCGGGGTGGAAACCTTGCCGGCGTGGAAAGCTTGCCGGGAAAAAAAGCTTGCCGGGAAAGTGGAAGCTGTCAAAGTCAATCCGACCAGAAGTTGGAGATGGGCTCGAAAGATTATTCAGATGACCTCGGATAGAAAAGTGTTCTGCACGGAAGTTGTGCGTATCGTCGAAACGGTCAACTTTGCTTTTTAAGTCATCATCATTAGAGATAGTATACGGCCTGCAAAGTTGTTACAAGACTCGAACAGTTCAGAAAACTGCATAATTGAATCTGACCCATAGTTAAAGATGGGCCCTAAAAGTCATAAATATGGCCTTAAAAGGAGAAGTGGCCTGTGAAGTATTATGAAGATCATCGAGGCGAACAAGTTTGATATTGAACTCGACTCCATCCGAGTTAGTATGCGATTTCTACAGCCCACGCAAGAAGCGGGACAGAAGTATGGGACAGATTCGGGCTGAATTCGAGTTGGACTGAAACTAGAACTGTAGGATGTGAATTGATGTAATTTTCTTGTAAGGAAAGCCTAGATAAATCCTTAACTTATACGGGAAGTCCAGCCGCCTCTTATATATGTTAGGGGTGACGGCCGATTGAAACAACACACAATCGAACAAATCAATATATTACTTTTTCAGTCTATGTTTTATCCCTCCATCGTTTTTCTCTCTCGTTCTTCGCTGTTCCTCGAGTTTGAGAGCTGCAAATCCTGAGGCTCTAGGGGCGAGCGAATCGACCTAGGGCAACCCATAGGTTCCGCACTCCCTGACGGGGTCCCTCCCGGGCGTGTGGGGTTTCGGGTCTCAAAAGCGCCCGTCGACTGTCTTGCGTATCGCGCTGTCGGTCGGGTCTCCTTCGACATGAGCTGCGGTGCATCACCCCCGGCGTCGAGGGTACACGTGACATGTTCATGTGTCAACACACTTTTTGGCGACTCCGCTGGGGACTGAAGATCAATCATCATCATCCACCATGTCCGATCTTCCCAAGCCATCTGAGGTAGACGCCGATAACATCATTAAGCCCAGTCTTGATGAGATATCGGCCGATCATCACCAAGTCTATGAGGAGTACAAGAAGGCGCGTGAGGAGAAGGACTTGCAGGAGTTCCTTGCAAAGTTCAAGAAGGATCGCCAAGGCAACATCACTCCGATTGAAGAAATCAAGTTCCCTCCTCTTCAAGCCGAGCAGGTTAAACCCTCTGTAAGTACTGCCTTTTCTCCTGAGCAGTGGGCTGAGATTGAGAGTCGTATTGCTGATGGTAACAATCTGGTTTATCAAACTTTCCTAGAAAATACTAATGCTCAGAAGAATATATCTCAATCATCTAGTGGTAATGGTGGTATAGCTGCTAGTGTGCAAAACCCTAATCTGGCTTTACCTATTTCATCGGCGCCTCCCGTGCCGATGACTTATTATCCTACCCAAACCAATCAGATTGTGGCTGCACCCATTAATCCTATCATGAGCATGCCAGGTTTAGTGGCAACGCCGAACCAAACCCTACCTACAGGTACAACCACTCGGCCACTACCGAACTATGGTTCGGCATACATGCCACAATTCCTACCTACAGCTAGTAGTCCTACTCCTCCTATGCCACTGCAACAAGCTTCATCGTCTACTACAGACGATGCCCTAGCTAATTTTAGAGAGGAGATGGCTAAGATGCTTAGAGAGAATTTTGGAGTTGAGTTGCCTCAGAATCGGATTTACCAAAAGCCGTACCCTGAGTACTTTGATGCCATCCAGTGTCCTCCGGGATATAAAATTCCAGATTTTGTTAGGTTTAACGGAGAAGGCACAAAAACCACATGGGAGCATGTTAGTCAATATTTAGCACAATTAGGTGAGGCAGGCTCACTAAATGAATTGAAAGTGCGTTTGTTTCCTTTATCATTAACTGGTACTGCATTTTCATGGTTTTCTTCTTTACCACATGGTTCCATTCGGGTTTGGTCGCAGCTAGAGCAGAAATTTCATGACCACTTTTATAGTGGCGACAATGAACTCAAGTTGTCACATCTAACATCGGTTAAATAGAAGCATGATGAATCGGTCTCCGATTACGTCAAGAGATTTAGAGAAACAAAAAACCGGTGTTATAGTTTGGTGATAACCGAGAGAGACTTGGCAGGCCTAGTGCTGAATGGTTTGAGAACTCCCATTAGAGAAAAGCTAGAAGGCTATGAGTTCTTAAATATCAACCAAGTCTTACAAAGGGCTTTGGCTCACGAAAGCCGAAGCAAAGATCTCAAAGAAGTGCATAGATATAAAGCTGATCGTCCTAAGATGAACATGGTTGAATATGATAGTGATCACTCGAACGATGAGGGTGATATCTATGCTACTGAATTTGTTTGGCCATCTAAGGCCAAACCCTTTACTTGCAATGATCTGAAACGGATTCATAAGAATCGTGATGAAGAGATGAAGTTTACTTTTAACATTGCCAAGTGTGATAAAATATTTGATGCTTTGCTGCAAGCCAAAATTATTAGAATATCTCATACTTTACCGCCGTTTGAAGAGCTGAAACGGCGCGCTTATTGCAAGTATCATAATTCTTTTTCTCATGCTACTAACGATTGCAATGTTTTTTGGCGACAGATACAATCGGCCATTAATGAAGGATGATTGAACTTTTCTGAGATGCAAGTTGATAAACAACCCTTTCCAATGAATACCATGGAGTTGGAGGGGAAGAAGCTACTCATTCGGCCGGAGGTAGCCGAATCTGCTAATAAAGCTAATGTCATTATTGGTCAGCCCAGGAAAGATGAGGAGAGCGACCAGGTCTTGGGGAGACAAGTCGTGCTTGACAAGCAACCCGGTGGCAAGGAGATAATCAAGATCACCATCAAGAATCCTACACTCGGGGAGCAACCACAAGTGCAAGAGAACACTCATGTCAAATTTGTTAAGCCCAAGAGTCCAGAGGTTCGCAAGTGGAAGACGAATAAAGCTAAAGTGCAGCGCAAGAAAATCAAGCCAACTTTTGATATGTTGTTGTCCAAGTATGCCAGTCAAGAGGCCAATTCTAGCTCTAACCAGTCATCAAATTTGAAACGCTCAAGGTCACCCCCTCGGGAAGAATTTCAGCATCATGTAAGGCCATATGGGTCATGGGCACCGGGACCATGGATGCCGCCACCCCCCTATGCGCCATACTACATGGGAGACTTCAATGGAGGATGGTGGCAGCCCCCAATGGCCCCTTATGCTTTTCATCCGGGTTGGGCAGAACCAAGGAGGCCCATTCATGAGAGACTTTCTTATCCCACACGAGGCCGTTTGAACAATGGTGTCAATCGGCCAATGCAAGATAATCAAAAAAGGGTTGGCAAGCAAGTGTGGCGTGCTAAATCACCAAGTGCAGAAATTTCAGAGCCTAGCAAGCAAAAGGAGAAGAATACTAGTGTTGAAACTATTATGATAGGCACTAAAGAATTGACAATCAAAGAGCCGATTATTGTTGAAAAACCGGCTGGTTCCAATAAAGATGTGGATGTTGTCCAGCAAGGTCCCATGGCTAATGATTATGAAGCTAGCACAAGCAAGGCCAAGTCGAGGGATCCAAAATATACTCAGCCTAAGTGGTGTCCTTCCGGTCTGACCAAGGCACCAAAAAGGAGACTGCAGCGCATGAGGAGTCAAGAGATGGCAGAACAGGAGGCCGAGAAGCAAAGAGATAAATTGTTCAATGACATTCAGCCCATGGTACCTACAAAACAAATATGGATGCCTAAACAAATACAGGGTGCAGTGGCTTCTACATCTGTCACAGCAGCACCTACACCACCAAAAGAGGACGATGCCACCACTATTACATCGTCCGCAACACCTATTGATTCCACTTCGCTCGGACAGATTTCAGAATCGATGAACACACCCGAGGAGGAAGATGATATGTTGGATTATGAGCCTACACCGGTCCGCGACGGTATGGATATCAATATGGTGTATTACTTACGCGCTGAATTTCATGCTATAGATGAAGAAGGGGAAGTGGCTCAGCTAGATTTTGGTCCTAAAAATGCTATATTCGAGAAGCCAAAAGAACTAGTGACACACTTGAAGCCATTGTTCCTTAAAGGTCATATTAATGGATCGCCGGTTACTAGAATGCTTGTCGATGGTGGTGCTGTGGTGAATCTTAAGCCATATTCGGTCTTCAAAAAATTGGGGCTGCGTGACGAAGAGTTAATAAAGACCAACATGGTGCTTAATGGATTTGAAGGCAAAGAGAAAACTGAAGCCAAAGGTGTAATGTATGTGGATCTTATGGTGGGAAGCAAAACTTTGGCTACCGCATTCTTTGTCGCCGAGGTGCAAGGTAACTACAATGTGATATTAGGCCGCGATTGGGTTCATGCAAACCAATGTGTGCCGTCTACTATGCACCAGTTTTTTATTCAATGGGTGGATGATGAAGTGGAGGTCATTCATGCGGATAATTCGGCTTGTGTTGCTTTGGCTGATGCATCGGTGGATTGGCAACATCCCAATGCTACTTGCTTGACGGGACGTGACTTATCAGAATTTGATTTTCTTAGCGCCACAAAAAGTGGTTTCGTGCCCGTTTCTTTAAAGCCGGTTGGTGGTAATCGGCTCCAAGGTATGATGTATTTAAATGGATTCTAACTCAGATTGGTTGCAAAAGTGTCCTGTTGAATATCGGTCCAATGAGAACGATATGTATGAATCTATAGAGGAGTTAGATGATATGGATAAATTAGGACAAGGTTTTACGTCGGCCGATCCATTAGAAGAGATAGACATAGGAGATGGTTCAATTCCTAGGCCGACATTTGTAAACGAAAATTTAAGAGCCGATCATAAAGCTAAGTTGATCGAGCTTTTGAAAGAATATGTTTGTTGCTTTGCATGGGAATATCATGAGATGCCAGGTTTAAGCCGAGAGCTAGTGGAGCATCGGTTACCTATAAAGGCTGGTTTTAGACCATACAAGCAATTGGCCAGAAAGTTTAATCCAAAAACATATGACCGGATCAAGGAAGAGATCGGTCGTTTGCTTAAAGCTAATTTTATTAGACCTTGCAGGTATGCCGAGTGGATTTCTAACATTGTACCAGTAGAGAAGAAAGGCTCCGGCAAGTTGAGGGTGTGCATTGATTTCAGAGATTTGAATAGAGCTACACCTAAAGATGAGTATCCCATCCCAATAGCCGATATGCTTATTAATGATGCTTCTGGACATAAGGTCATTACCTTTCTTGATGGTAATGCGGGGTATAACCAGATTTTTATGGCCGAAGAGGACATGTCCAAAACGGCTTTTCGATGTCTTGGTTTCCTTGGTTTATTTGAGTGGACAGTGATGACCTTTGGATTAAAAAATGCCGGTGCCACGTATCAAAGGGCTATGAATTTAATTTTTCATGATTTACTTGGCGTTATACTTGAAGTTTATATTGATGATATTGTTGTCAAATCAGATGCTTTCAAATCTCATCTAGCCGATTTGCGTTTAGCTTTTGAAAGAATGAAAAAATATGAACTGAAGATGAATCCTTTGAAGTGTGCATTCGGCGTGTCGGCTGGAAAGTTTTTGGGTTTCATTATTCATGAAGATGGCATAGAGATTGATCCCAAAAAGATAGAGGCCATACAGAAAGTGGAGGCTCCAATATGCAAGAGAGATATGCAAAAGTTCCTTGGCAAGGTCAATTATTTGAGAAGGTTCATAGCTAATCTGTCAGGGGAAGTTGATGCATTTACTCCTATCCTTCGGTTAAAGAACGATGTTGATTTCACTTGGGGGGCAAAACAGCAAGAAGCATTTGATATGATCAAGAACTATTTGTGCACTCCTCCGGTGATGAAAGCGCCCAAGCATAGGGAACCCTTTAAGCTTTACATTGCAGCAGAAGAAGGTGTTATTGGTGCTGTTTTGACTCAAGAAATCGAAGGAAAAGAGCATGCTATTACATATTTGAGCAGGCGTTTATTGGACGCCGAGACAAGGTATACATTTATTGAAAAACTATGCCTATGCTTATATTATGCTTGCACAAAATTGAGACATTATTTAGTACCGAGTGCTTGCATAGTAGCTTGTCAAACCGATGCCATTAAATACATGTTGCATAGGCCAATTCTTAGTGGTAGAATTGGCAAGTGGGCTTATGCTTTGATTGAATATGATTTGGCTTATGAATCTCTAAAATCCATGAAAGGCCAAATCGTTGCTAATTTTATTGTTGAGCATCGGATTAATGACAAGCATGATGTTGATATAAACCTTGTTTCATTAGTACCTTGGAGATTATATTTTGATGGTTCAGTTTGTAGCAATGGCCAAGGTGTTGGTATTGTTTATATATCTCCTCATGGTTCTGTTTTTGAAGCCTCATGCCGTTTAGAATATTTTTGCACAAATAATCAAGCCGAATATGAAGCATTGTTATTCGGCTTAGAGATGTTGCTTGCCATAGGTGCTACACATATTGAGGCTTTTGGTGATTCGTTATTAGTAGTGCAACAAATATCCAAAGTCTTTCAATGTTTTGACGAATCACTTAATGTTTATCTT
The DNA here is from genome assembly GCA_011799875.1 of Thinopyrum elongatum. Taxonomy (NCBI): domain Eukaryota; kingdom Viridiplantae; phylum Streptophyta; class Magnoliopsida; order Poales; family Poaceae; genus Thinopyrum; species Thinopyrum elongatum. The sequence continues at coordinate 370,004,344 of CM022299.1, read as the reverse complement.
GATAAATGTCTAGCTATAATTTCTACTTTGGATTATTTTAGCATTGCTCATATATCTAGACATGACAATTGGAGAGCAAATGAGTTGGCACAACAAGCATCCGGCTATCATGTTGATCATGGCATGTTTCATATTTCTCAAAGGCCGATGTCTAGTCTTGCCAACATAGGGGAGGCCAAACCGGAGCCCACCGTTTCGGCCACTAATGAAATATTCAATGCAGGAGAAAATCAAGACCGGAGGAAACCCATCATTGATTATTTGTGTGATCCTAGTAGAAGGGTGGACAGGGTTGTTCGGCGTATGGCTTTTAAATATACGATGAGGGATGATGACCTTTATCGCCGAACAGTTGACGATGTTCTTTTAAAGTGCTTGGACGAGGACCAAGGAAGAGTTGCTATGGGAGAGGTACATGAAGGCATTTGTGGCACTCATCAGTCGGCTCCCAAGATGAAGTGGTTATTGCGACGTGCTGGGTTTTATTGGCCGACTATGATTAATGATTGCTTCAGATATTACAAGGGGTGTGAAGCTTGTCAAAAATTTGGTGATATTCAGTTGGCTCCTGCTGCTATGTTACATCCTATTATCAAGCTGTGGCCTTTCAGAGGATGGGGTTTAGACTTTATTGGAGAAATTCATCCATCTTCCTCAAAGGGGCATCGGTTCGTATTGGTGGCAACCGATTATTTCACTAAATGGTCTGAGGCAGTACCTCTCAAGAACATGACACATACAGAGGTAATCCAATTCATAACTGAGCACATTATTCATAGATTCGGTATTCCCCAAATATTAACTACAGATCAAGGTTCTTCTTTCATGTCACATCAAGTCAGAGAATTTGCCGAATCTTATAACATAAAGTTGCTCAATTCCTCTCCGTATTATGCCCAAGCTGAGTCCAGCAATAAATTTTTAATCAAGCTTATCAAGAAGAAGATTGAGGATAATCCGAGGAGATGGCATGAGTTGTTGTCTGAAGCTTTGTGGGCACATAGGATCTCAAGCCATGGTGCTACGAAGGTGACTCCATATGAGCTAGTATATGGTCAAGAGGTTGTTTTACCGGTGGAAGTAAATTTGAATGCTTTGAGAATAGCCAAACAAAATGATTTATCGACAATAGACTTTTATAACTTGATGATGGACAATATTGATGAGGTTGCCGATAAACGTTTGGCTGCTTTAAAGGCCATAGAGAGAGACAAGTTGAGGGTGGCAAGAGCTTACAATAAGAAAGTTAAGTTGAAGAATTTTCAAGTTGGCGATCTCGTCTGGAAAGTGATTCTACCGATTGGTTCAAGAGATAGAAAATTCGAGAAGTGGTCTCCGAGTTGGGAAGGTCCTTTTAGGATTACAAGAGTAGTTCTTGGAAACTCTTATTTGGTGGAATCTGTACAAGGGGCATTGTTACCTAGAGCTCTCAATGGCAAGTACTTGAAGAAATACCACCCAAGTGTATGGCAAGAAGCCTAAGTAGGCAATGGCCGATATATGATTATCGCCCTTAGCACAAACATGGCCGATACATAATTATCGCCCTGAGATATATAAATGGCCGATGGAGTGTTAACATCGTCCTTAGAACAAATACCATGCATATTATTTTTCGGCATGCAAACTTTGCCGAAAAACAGGGGGGCATGTGTTGACATCAGATTTTGGCACGACATAAAAAGAAAATGAGATGGTCTCGAGTGAAAGGGTTTTTAGCGTGAAAAGTTTCACGTCGCCGAGTGGAACAACTTTGATGTTTAGGTTATCTTCGTCCAACCCCATCTTAAGGGCCGAAACTGTGCTCCGAGTGACAGAATTTAGTGTTCCGAGTGTTTTTCGGCCAGTTACGCCTTCAAGACGACCTCGGATGAAGGAGTACTCTACATGGATTGTATTTATCTCGTCGAGGCGATCGATTTTCATATATAAATCATCTCAATCCGAGTTCGTATGCAAAAGTTAGAGACAATACACTACAGACTGAACCTAAACGGAAATATGGCGCGAGGTACCAAACACCATGTCTGATGGGTCGCGCGAGTCATTTGGCCATCAAGATGGCCTTGAATCGAAAAACCTTCAACACGAGAAAGCTTCGTATCGTCGAGCCGATTGATTTTCATATATAAATCGTCTCAATCCAAGGTCGTATGCGACCTGGAGAGGCAAATCAAGATCAGGCTATATTTTCAGTCGAGAAATCCGAGTAAAAAGCTTGCCGGTGTGAAAGCTTGCCGGGATGGAAATCTTACCGGTGTGAAAGCTTGCCGGCGTGGAAAGCTTGCCGGCGCGAAAAGCTTGCCGGCATGGAAGCTTGCCGGGGTGAAAGCTTGCCGGGGTGAAAACTTGCCGGCGTGGAAGCTTGCCGGTGTGAAAGCTTGCTGGGTGGAAATCTTGTCGGTGTGAAAGCTTGCCGGGGTGAAAACCTTGCCGGTAAAGTTTGCCGGGGTGGAAACCTTGCCGGAGTGGAAAGCTTGCCTGGAAAAAAAGCTTGCCGGGAAAGTGGAAGCTGTCAAAGTCAATTCGACCAGAAGTTGGAGATGGGCTCAAAAGATTATTCAGATGACCTCGGATAGAAAAGTGTTCTACACGGAAGTTGTGCGTGTCGTCGAAACGGTCAACTTTACTTTTGGAGTCATCATCATTAGAGATAGTATACGGCCTGCAAAGTTGTTACAAGACTCGAACAGTTGAGAAAACTGCATAATTGAATCTGACCCACAGTTAAAGATGGGCCCGAAAAGTCATAAAGACGGCCTTAAAAGGAGAAGTGGCCCACATTGTATTATGCAGATCATCGAGGCGAACAAGTTTGTTGTTGAACTCGACTCCATCCGAGTTAGTATGCGATTTCTACAGCCCACGCAAGAAGCGGGACAGAACTATGGGACAGATTCGGGCTGAATCCGAGTTGGACTGAAACTAGAACTGTAGGACGTGAATTGATGTAATTTTCTTGTAAGGAAAGCCTAGATGAATCATTTACTTGTACGGGAAGTCCAGCCGCCTCTTATATATGTTAGGGGTGACGGCCGATTGAAACAACACACAATCGAACAAATCAATATACTACTTTTTCAGTCTATGTTTTATCCCTCCATCGTTTTTCTCTCTCGTTCTTCGTTGTTCCTCGAGTTTGAGAGCTGCGAATCCCGAGGCTCTAGGGGCGAGCGAATCGACCTAGGGCAGCCCATAGCCGCCGCACTCCCTGACGGGGTCCCTCCCGGGCGTGTGGGGTTTCGGGTCTCAAAAGCGCCCGCCGACTGTCTTGCGTATCGCGCTGTCGGTCGGGTCTCGTTCGACGTGAGCTGCGGTGCATCACCCCCGGCGTCGAGGGTACACGTGACGTGTTCGTGTGTCAACAATAAGCTTGCAAGCAAATGACTAAGGAGTTAGTTAGAGGTGATGTATTACGGAACGAGTAAAGAGGCTTGCCGGTAACGAGATTGAACTAGGTATGAAGATACCGACGATCGAATCTCGGGCAAATAACATACCGATGGACAAAGGGAATTATGTATGTTGTCATAACGATCTTCGTAGAATATGTAGAAGCCAATATGGGCATCCAGGTTCCGCTATTGGTTATTGACCAGAGAGGTGTCTCAGTCATGTCTACATAGTTCTCGAACCCGTAGGGTCCGCATGCTTAACGTTCGTTGACGATATAGTGTTATATGAGTTATATGATTTGGTGACCGAATGTTGTTCTGAGTCCCGGATGAGATCACGGACATGACGAGGAGTCTCAAAATGGTCGAGAGGTAAAGATTTATATATAGGACGATGGTATTCGGACACCGGAAGTGTTTCGGAGGGTACCGGGTACTTATCGGGTCACCGGAAGGAGTTTCGGGCATCCCCGGCAAAGATATGGACCTTATGGGCCAAGTGAGGGAACACACCAGCCCACAAGGGGCTGGTGTGCCCTCTATGGGGCCGGCCCTATGGGGAGGGAAAGGAAAGGGGAGGAGGAAAGGAAAGTGTGGAGTTGGACTCCCTCTTCCTTCCCTCCTCCCCCCTCCCCTTTCCTTTCCCCCTTGTTCATACAAGGAAAGGGGGGGCTCAGGGCAAAGCAGGGGCCCTAGGGGCCGGCGGCCAGCCCTAGGGCGCGCCTGGCTGCCTCCCCTCCCCTCCACCTATATATACATGGGGAGGGGACGCCACACAAGGACACACAACATTGTCTCAGCCGTGTGCGGCGTCCCCGTCCACCGTTTACTCCCTCGGTCATATTTTCGTAGTGCTTAGGCGAAGCCCTGCGGAGATCACATCATCATCACGCCGTCATGCTGCCGGAACTCATCCACTACCTCGCCGTCTTGCTGGATCAAGAAGGCGAAGGACGTCACCGAGATGAACGTGTGCAGAACGCGAAGGTGTCGTGCGTTCGGTACTAGATCGGTTGGAGCACGAAGAAAGTTCGACTACATCAACCGCGTTGTGAAACGCTTTCGCTTACGGTCTACGAGGGTACGTACACACTCTCCCCTCTCGTTGCTATGCATCTCCATGGATAGATCTTGCGTGTGCGTAGAAATTTTTTTGTTTTCCATGCAACGTTTCTCAACAGTAGCAAAGTTCCTTCATCCAGGAGGGAGTTTTGCAATAATGCAACCCGCGATAAACTTGTCTAGTAACTCACACTTTAGGAACTCCAGCTCCTTAGCGATGCATTGTATCTCATGAGCCTGGTTCAACACATAACGGTTATCAACCATCATATAATCATGGAACTACTCCATGGCATACAGTTCGCTTCCAGCATCGGTTGCGTCGAACTTAACTTTGAGGGCATCCCACAAGTTTTTGGCAACCCGCATATGAATATATGCGTCAACCAACTTGTCTCCAATCACACTCAGAACTGCTCCCACAAAGATTGTGGTTGCCTCTCTAAACGCCTTCTCCTGTTCATGAGCTATCGTTTCAGTGGGAGGCACACCACCAACCCAGAACACGTCCATCGCTGTGAGCCACAAGGTGGTCCTTGTCTGCCAACGCTTAAAATGCGTTCCAGTAAACTTTTCCAGTTTCAGTCTAACGGTAAAGCCTTGAATCAAAAAGTGCCTATAATAAGGTTTTTGGATTGTTGGAAATATTAGCACATTTTTGACTAATTTAACCCACGAGTAAACAGTAAACATGGCAAATGCCGTATGCATATCATACTGACAACTAAGCATGTGAGTTTGTACAGGACATAGAAATGAAGCATCTATGAACACAGCATATACGGCGAGCACATGAACTAGTAAATGAGGGATGAACAGATCATACCCTCCGGTTGGCCAGGCCAACACGGTGGCGGCAGCAACAGCCTCGGCGTCGTCCGTGGCCTTCTTCTTGGCGGCGGCGTCTTCGACCATGGCGTCGATGCAGGGGAAGTAGTGGAAGCAGAGACGGACGGATCAGGAGCAGTCGCGTCGAGACGCTCCCCAAAAACCTTATTGCCGTTCTCCTGGGCAGGATCTCGAACGATAGGGTTCCGGAGATGGCTAGCTTAGGCACGCACTCCCGGGAAGGGAGTCGTCGTTCTCAGAGACATCTGTTAGCGACTCATTAATTAATTCCGGATTAATTAATTCGTTGCTGACCGGAAAAAATAAGTTTTGGCTCGGCTCATTCCCGCAACCGGCGGCGCACGCGCGCGCGTCGAGTTGGACGGAGGAGGAGGAGTAGCACGCATGTACCACTCCTATTCCCAAGCTCCCAATGACAAGTGGTACAGCAGCCCTTATAAAAGGGTCTCAACTCTCCTCAACTAGCAAGGTCGTACTAAACTTCCCACCACCTGCCATATACCTACATGGGCCTCAAGATTAACCAGGAATCATTGTTCATATGGGTCTAAAGCTCATCTATGGTTCAACAATAACATAGTCTAGAGATATGTGTATGTTACTCTCCATCGTGACTAGTCTAAGCATGAACAAGGAGGCGATAGCCTTTCTCTCGTTTCCGCGCACAATCACATTTTTAATCCACCAATGTCAAACTGAAGCCTCAAATATTCACCTCCTCATGACATCACCATGTATGCCAATCCACACAGCAACCTCAACCCAAACACACTGGAAGAACCCAATCACTTCCTTAATGTATCTCCTTAAAACCAAATCACGTCGTTTCGATTGATAAACCCGAGACATGCTCCGTCTCCTATCTCGTGCAATGTTCTGTCAACAACCTGCTCGCATCCATGTTCGTGGACACGTCGGTCAAACAGAAACGGGGTAAAAAGAAGAAATCATCAGCCATCAGTTTCGTTCTTTCTTGTGATGCATATGACCAAGTAAGAAAATGTGAAAACGGTTGACCTGCTCCAGACCTAGGGCTGGTTCAACCAAAAGGAGTACTAGTATAGTTCCAACTGACGCATGGTTTAACAAATGGCCAATGGAACAGCTAGCCTTGGAATTCTGGAAGAAATGGCTAGTGTGATCATGTGCAGTTTAATGTAATCATAGGATGGTGTGGTTACTAACGCTTGACTTTTTTTTAGGGAACTAACGCTTGACTTTTTAGTATAAGCATAGACCGTACCGAACACTTGACTTGCGCAGCTGCCTGCATTCTGGCGCGTATTGACCTGGGCGGGCCGTTGAACTAGAGCCGGGCGTCGAGTTCGGCGCGCCAACGTGAGCTCTCTTCTCGCAGATCTCCAGATTTTGTTGGTAGGTTCGCGCGCCTGCCTCGCTCCAGATCTAACGCGTTCGCAACGTGCGGGCATGGCATGTGCCACCGCCGACACGCGCGGTCCGGGGCCAAACCGACCGGCGCGAGCTGCCGCCGAACCGAATCCGGCGCCTGATTCGATCCGGATCGGCGGTGTCCCGGCGCTCCGTGTGCGTGGTGACCATGTCATACGTGTCCTCCGCCGCTTTGCGACGGAGTGGATGAATCGGATGTGCGTCCACTCGCCAGCTTGCCAGTTTGCTCCGTGCTGGGGCGCACGCACGTCCGTCCGACGCGTCCCACCACCGCCGCTCCAGATGGATCGAGCGAGAGGGACCGACAGGGCGCCGGCACTGTGAGGCGTCGAGCATCTCCGTGCCCGCTGCGGAATGGAAGAAGCGGTGCATCTGACGCATATCCCAGTTTGCTGGTCCGTTGCGGCCCGGTCTGGTCCTTTTCGGTCGGCCGCCGCAGGAATGCCGTGGCATTCACCATGCCAGTGTGCGAGCTGGGGTTTCCCTTTTCGGTCGGGAGACAGGGAATCAACTGGCTCTGCACGATCAAACCCGAACCATGCATCGCTGAGAATGAGTAGCCAGGTAGGAGCAGAGGATAAAGATATGTGAACAGTGTCTTGCACAGCCTGGATGGAACTACTACGACTACTCCTACTTGGCATTGGCACTAGCAGACAGTGGTCGAGTGCATTGGCAATTTGCACAGCCTCGATCGGTGACAGCGGTTGAATGCACTGCTGCAATGTACGTACAGTACATACTAGCTGTAAACAGAGGTGGGTGAAAGGCACCAACTCTAGGAGGAGTCGGTCACATTGTTGAGTCTTATCTTTGAATCCTGATCCAAATTTGATTTCTTCCCAGTCTACCGCAGAATTACTTAGGTATAGATTACGGAAGTGCCTAGCACTCATCTAGATGAGATATAATTTGGTCTCATTCACCTAAAAAACAAAAACAGATATAAAGTAGTACCAACCCACGTCAGCACACACGCATCTTATAGCATCACATCCAATGGCTATAAAGATGAATGAGACATAATTAGAACTCAGCTAGATGAGTTCTAGCAAAACCGATAGATTGCTGAGTGCATAGTAGTGTGACCGTGGAGGTCAAGTACTCCTACCCACCAAGTTCAACGGTGGGTTTGGTGGAGCAAACCTGTCCTTACTCCGATGATATATCATTACTCTGTTGCAGACTCACAGGGCACAATGTCAAAGTATGCACCCAAAGCCCAAAGCCCCTTTTGGGCGCACGCGTTGACCTCCGCTTGACACGCTCACACGATTGTTATTATACACAGAAGAGGAGAGAATGGAGTTGTTCGGATGCGAGCCGAATCACCAGCCACTGGTGTCGCGGCATTTTGCTTTCTCGGCAGTTGATCCGATCGTCTCTGACCGAGAAGCCGGAGCCACTACGGGCCGGGCGTTGCACGTCGAATCTTGACCGGTGCGGCGGCACGGCACCGCTGGTTTAATTGGGCGGGCACAGCTGATGAACTCAACTGACCCGGAATTAACGACCTCAACCGGCGCCAGCCGCGGATTAATTAGAGTAGAGGAGGCCGTCGCATCACGCAGCTGACCTGACAGACCCTAATGTACTAACACACTCGTGCTTCACATGTTAGTACTTGCATCTACGTATCTATTTTTGCTCTGTACTGATGCTCGTGAATACTCCATTTAATCACACAGAAACCACGAGCCATGACGTCCCCGTTATAGAACGCAGAGCAGGATCACACTGGCGGTTTTTCCAGTCCTAGCGTATCTCGTGTTCCTCGTTCTCAGTTTTTTTTTCCCAAAACACGCTGAACGCGGAGAGCATATTGTATTGTGCGGTGCCTCACACAAAAGAGGGCATATTGTATTGCTGCACCGCCACAAAAACAATACTGCGAGGAGATTGATTCGCTCGGTGGGCAAAAATAACAATGCCAATGGGATGCATGGGCCAGGTGCCGTTGGTGGCGACTGGCTAGGAGAGGAGAGGAGATGCATTTGACGGCGGCATGTGCAGCGAGCGAGCGTCGGGCGCGGGCGCCCGTCGGTTGATTGACCGCATGAGCCGCCGCGCGTTCCCACCCACACACACACACGAGAAAAAGAAGAAAAAAACGAAACAGCGTCCAATTGCCGCGCGTGGCTAGAACGCACAAGCCACGCTTTCTGCCTCGCCAAGTTGAGCATTGACACACACCAAACACCTTCCCCGCCCCGATCGGCCCACTAATCTAATCCCCACCCAATTAGCTCCAAGTCGTCTTCCTCTTCCCCTTCCCCTCCTAACCCCCCCTTGCCTCCATGGATATATAAACGCGCGCAACCACAGCCCACCCAAAGCCAACGCACACCAAACAAAAAGAACAAGAAGAAGATCACCGGCTCAGCACCACCGCATCCACACAGACAAGCAAGAGGCCGTAGAATGGCGATCGCCGTGAGCAGGCACTGGACGCGGCTGCGGACGCTCGGCTGCGGCGCGTCGGGGGCCGTGGTCTCCCTGGCGGCAGACGGCGCGTCGGGGGAGCTGTTCGCGGTCAAGTCGGTGCGCGCGGCGGACGCGGCGCAGCTGAGCCGGGAGCAGGGGATCCTCTCCGGGCTCTGTTCGCCGCACGTCGTGGACTGCATCGGCGGCGGCGCCCGCGGCGGCTCCTACCACCTCTTCCTCGAGTTCGCTCCCGGCGGCTCGCTCGCCGACGAGGCCGCGAGGAATGGGGGCCGCCTGGAGGAGCGCGCCATCCGGGCGTACGCGGCGGACGTCCTGCGCGGGCTCACCTACATCCACGGGAAGTCGCTCGTGCACGGCGACGTCAAGTCGAGGAACGTAGTGATCGGCGCCGACGGGCGCGCCAAGATCGCCGACTTCGGGTGCGCGAGGACCCTCGGCTCGGCGGGGCCGATCGGAGGCACGCCGGCGTTCATGGCCCCGGAGGTGGCACGAGGGGAGGAGCAGGGGGCGGCCGCCGACGTGTGGGCTCTCGGCTGCACGGTCGTCGAGATGGCCACAGGGCGCGCCCCGTGGAGCGAGATGGACAACGTCCTTGCCGCCGTCCACCGGATCGGGTACACGGACGCCGTGCCAGAGGTGCCGACGTGGCTGTCAGCGGAGGCGAAGAGCTTCCTTGCCATGTGCTTCGCGAGGAACGCCCGCGACCGGTGCACGGCGGCGCAGCTCCTGGAGCACCCGTTCGTGGCATTGCAAGCAGGAGAGGCCAAGGGCAGGTGGGTCTCTCCCAAGAGCACGCTTGACGACGCATTCTGGGAATCGGAGACCGACGAGGAAGAGGAGGAGGAGATTTCTGAGAGCCCGTCCGAGAGGATCAAGTCATTGTCGTGCTCCGCCTCGGCGTTGCCGGACTGGGACTCCGACGAAGGCTGGATCGACGTGCTCGGCGAGCAGTGTGAAGCTTGCGATTCACCAGCAGCAACCAAGGGGCCAGCTGATGTGTCCAGCAGGGCGCCAAGCAAAGTGCTCGGGTCCCCGGCGGTGCCAGCTGAAGGCGTAGCTGTCGTCGGCACCCTTTCAAGTGATGAATTGGACGCAGAGGATGGGCCTTTCGGTGACGATACCATCCTGGCCGCTGATCCTTCGGTGGACCGTCAGAACCAAGTGTGCTCGAATTCAGATAGAGATGTACTACTTTCATCATCACATGTACCCTGTAACAATCGAATCGGTGCAATAGAAAAGTTGCGTTTTCCACAAATTTTGCCGTGCCGTTCTGACAATCTCTGTTGCGTTCCTACTACTCTGTTCTGGACCCGTTCTGATAGACTACGTACTGAATTTCTACCCGTGCGTGGAGAACACAGTGCGTCTCCTTCTTTACACTCCAACTCACAACAAAAATCTTCCTACAACTTACACAACGACAGTACTACTCCAGTAGATAAGTAACGACGCAGTAGAGAAGAGCATTTGCTTTGCCTGTGATAGCACGGCAAGGAAAGAAAACCCGCAAAATGACTGTTTCCTTCTGCAGAGAAGCTATAACTTCGACGAAGCGTGCGGTTTATTCCATGCCAAACAATTCCATCTTCCATCACAGGTCGACACGGCCGGATCGTCTCGGCCTCTCGGCCACGAAACGGGCGGGCCGACTTAGGGATGCCGGCGTCAGCCCACGCCATCTCGTGCGTACGCCTCCACTTGATTAATCAATGAATCGAGCAGCAAGAAGAAAGCCTCCCCTCCCGAGTGGGAAAGCCAGCGACGGCGGCGCGGACGTCCGCTCAAGCAAAGGGGGAGAAGAAAATAAGTCCGTACTTGCCCCTTTAATTCGCGATAGGGGCCAGGGAAAATGGGATATATGCCCGCGCCCGCCGCCCCGGGGACCCAGCCGCCCAAGCCACCGCCCGGGCCGAGACCTGTACCGCCTTCTAGCGAGCGGCGCATCGGCATCGGCATCGGCATGCAGCTCTGGGTGGCGCGCGTCGGTGCGTGCGTGAGGTCATGCATGGGGCCGGCGCCGGCTGACGCAGCCCATGTATCACCGGTTCCATCACGCCGCACTGTTACCACATGCGATCAGTACGAGCACGGCAGGCGGCGCGGCTGCCGTCCTTGGGTGATTGTCCGGCCGTCACGTACTACCACTGGTTAAGCCAATACGTGTGCGTACGTGTCGAGCGGGGCACGGCCTAAGGCCCTGAGCTCAGTCGCCAGTCGGCCGCCAAGTCTGTCTGATTCTGCAGCTCGCGCGTCGGCCAGCACCACCAATCATCGTCGCCAAGATTTTGCAACTTTCGTGAGCGCGCTGTACAGACGGGCGCCATCTGATTGGGCCACACGGGATAAGGACTCTACTCCTATGGAAGATGCGAGAGCATCCTATGGAATCCACGGGGGAATGGCATTTGGGTTTGCGAAACGATATGGCTGCCGACCCGTGCAACGGAAGAGTCCACGCCTCTCGGGTTGCCTCTCTCGCTCTCGAGGCCTCCCCTGTCTGTCTTGGTTTGCCACTGCATGCTCTCTGTTGTTGCTTTCACGCCTACTTCGGGACACGGTGATGAGGCTCAAGGATTCTAGAGAGGTCTAGAACATTTTGGCCACACGCATCACATGCACAGGTGGCTTTCTGATTCTGGAAAGGTCCAGAACGTTTCAGTTCCTGCTTGTGATGATAGGTCTTGGATTTTGGTAAGTGAGGATTCGACGAACTAAGCCATTTAGAATGTTCGAGTGGAATAAAGAGAGATGTTGTTTGCCAAGTGGCATGTTATTACCTCGACAGGTGCCATGAAATCACTATCCAACAAAATTGTAGGTGAACAGGAGTGCAAAAACTAGGTGTCGTCGTGGCCAACTCAGACTCCCAGCTCATTTTTTCAAAAAAAAAGAGGAAAAAACTAAGCGACCAAGTGTACTTTGGCGGCACCGAACAACTACAGGTGGAACGGTCCGTGATTTTAGACCAACCGGCTTCAAACATCTGCGCAGTCAGCCGAGCTAGGATTAAGCTTGTTGATCAAACTCGTACTCTTGGCACTACCAGCAACAATACGTGCACTCCTCTCAGCTCTGTCTGCATTATGTGATCTCAAAGCGTTTACACGCATCCAAAATTCTAACGATTTGCGCAAGTTCTCGATGGCCTTGAGGCTGCGTTGGACGTGGTACAAGTGGAAGGACCCCCTTAGGATGTGGGTTGGGCTCGGCAACCCTTGTGAGGAGATGGACAAGAATTTTTTCTACGCGGCCACCACCATCACGCTCGCGGACGGAAGGAAGGCACCTTTTTGGCATTCCCCATGGCTCGAGGGGGAGAAGCCTAAGGATATCGCGCCCGTCATATTTCCACTGTTCACAACGCCATGCACAACCACACGTGGGTACAAAGAATCAACATCTCCAATGGCCTCAATGTTTCTCACCTTCAACAGTTTCATGTCCTATGGGGCAAAATTCAACAGGTTCACCTCACAGAGGGAGCCCCGGATGACATTGCTTGGAAATTCACAGCCTCGGCAATCTACTCGGCCTCATCTGCCTACACGGCGCTCTTTGCTGGTGTCATCGCCACTAGCATGAGATCACTAGTGTGGGATAACTGGGCACCTCCTAAATGCAAATTTTTCGCATGGCTGATAATCAAGAACAAAGTGTGGACAACGGATAGACTACAGAAGAGAGGGTGGCCAAACTATGGTGTCTGCCAACTTTGTAAGAGAGAGCCCGAGACTGCGGCACACCTTCTATTCAAGTGTAGGTTCTCCCTCAGGGTGTGGCGTCAGATTAAACTTTGGCTGGATATGCACAAGCTGGAGATCGATGCTTGGCCCAGTTTGCTATCCGTCGACGAGTGGTGGGAGAGGACGGTTCTACGCACGGGCCATAGGCGTAAGGCGACGGCCTCACTGTTGTTGTTGGTGGTCTGGGAGATTTGGAGAGAGAGGAACGCGAGGGTTTTCCAAGGCAAATCGGCAATGCCCAATGCGGTGGTCGCTTCGATAAAATGTGAAGCAAGAAATTGGGTTCTTGCGGGGGCAAAAAAATTGAGCTCGATCATGCCGCATGAGTAATCATTTTTGTTTCGACCATTTGCGGAGGAGTAATGGTCCTCGTAACTATGTTTCAAACCCCTTCTTTATCAATGAGATGAGACACAGCTTTTGCCTCCGTTTCAATTTTTTTTTCTAACGATCATCTTTGGGAAAGGGGAAAAAAAATATAATGGTCCAATGCAACAGTAGACATGAATAAGTGTGAGCAGTGTAGGGTTGACTTTCGTCCTGTAGAAGTGAACACTACAGAGAAGTGAGACAGTGGTACCAATAGAAAAGAATAGAAGACGAAGGCATCATGACTCCTGAAATGTCAACTGAGCTCAGGGCCTACGCACCCGGCCATAGCGCCTCACCGGCAAATTTGATAATTTTGATCTGGGGATGAAATTATTTTACAAAATAAACTGTTCTTAAAAAAAATTTCACTCAGCTGACCTTTTTTAGTGGCGCCCGACACGAAGGCGCCACACTACACTTGCAAAGCCTGACTGACAGGCGCTACACGCCTGGCCAGTGTCGCACCCCGAACTGCCTAAAAATTACTAAGTCAATGTGCAGCGCCTAAGAGCTAGGCGCCACACTATAACCTCTTGGCGTTGCACTAGTGGTTGCATTATTTACCACTACAAAATGAAGCAACCACTAGTGCAACGCCTAGACGCTAGACGCCACACTCTGTATAGTAATTTTCGGATCACCCGGGTGCGACGCTGGCTAGGCGTGCAGCGCCTGTCAGTTAGGCGCTGCACAGTGTAGTGTGACGCCTTTGTGTCGGACGCCACACAAAAAGATCAGCTGAGTGAACTTTTTTTAGGGGCAGTTCATTTTGTGAAATGATTTCATTCATGGGTCAAAATTGTCAAATTTGCCCGTCTCACCGTCTCAACGGCCAACTAATAGTCGTATTATTAATGTCGACTAGATTCGCAGAGAAAAAAAGGTTTCGACAACACTACGGCGTCCCTACCATGGTGTTTGATATGGGAGTATGCGCTCTATTCTACATCGCGTCAGTACTCCGCAGTCTCTTTGGCCAACATAAATAAACAAATTCTTGAGTAGTACCCTCTATTATCCACTGCTTTTCTGTGAAAGTGCACAAAAAATCTAAAAAAATTAGAGGCAACGCAAGTATGACGCCGCGACGTGTCGTGCTCCTGCACCAAGAACAAAACGCCAGCACTTTTCCGGCTTCCCCACGCGAAAAATATACTCCGACGACGAGGAGAAACGCTGCGCTCTCGACACTTGTCGAGGAGACAAGTGCGACAGGTAATGGTGGATTCGGGGCGGAGCACCTACCAACAATGCCAACTCAGTACCACGAGTGTTCCGCGACAGGTGCGAGCTCGCACCTGTATAGTATAACGAAGATAAGTTTAGGTCCTTTTTAGGTTCTCCCGTGAACTAATAAGCTGAGCTAAGAATGGTTCGATTGATGTGAGGTGGTCGTCACCTCGCTGGCACACGCCAGGGGGGGATGTTTATCACCAAGCCAAGGCGTGATTACTTCACGAGAAGGTCCAAACAGGTTTACACAGATGAAACCATGCAGTGCCAGCCAGCGACACGGACGTGGATCGGCAAAACACATAGCAGGGTACGCGCCTCTACTCCAGACACATTTCACGGGCAGCAAAATGAGGCAGAGCGGCAATGCGTATCCTTTTCTGACCACCGCTCGACGGAGCTAGTCTGATTGCATCAAACTTGCTCGCCGCCGCCTGCGATATGGAAATACAAATATGGGATGGGCCGTCCGACGAGATAACTTGAGGCTGACATATGTACAGCCCAGCGAACAGCGCTATCTAGCGAGCGAGCCGTGTCGTCCCTAGGCAGGCAGGCGGGCGGGCGGGCGGCGAGGCTTTGCCAAATGCCCTGCCCGGGCGATCAACTCTGTGCCGGCTACGTGCACCGCTCCTCCTGCTCTTTCGCGCCGCGCGCGTCGCTGCATGAACCACATGTATGCGTCTGTCGTGCACGCGGCCGCGGTAGAGCACGCGCGCGCGCAGATAAACTTTGGGTTGCCACCGGAGGCTCTCGCGGTGCTTCACCTCACATTTCTTCAACGGTGGGGTACCAGGTACGTAGAAAAAAACAACCTTTTTCAGTTTATCTGAATGCATTTCCAAAACAAAATAATACTAGTTCATATTGAGGTAAGGGTGACAGAACATCTCGTTCAGCCGATAGATACTACAACACGTTTTCGAAAAAAGAGATAGGCACAACACAAAAAAATATAAGACCGACTAGATCATTATTTTAGTGATCTATTTTTTTTATATTAGTTTACAGAGTATAGCACAACTGATATTCCCTGCAAAGAAAAATAAAACAATAGCGCATATTACTCTTTTTTGATTATTTTTTTGACAAATGTTGTACTTTATTAACTTAAAATAAAGCATCAAGGTGATACAAACTCAATGAGTATACACCCAACCTCTACATAACTAAGATGCAACCAGCCAATACCAACGAACACACAAAGAATCACACCAACAAATACTAAAGTCATACAAGACCGAACTATGCCAAGGAGGATATAGAAAACAAGAGAGAGAGAGAGAGAGAAAACATAGATACTACAACACACTTTAAAAACAATAGATAGATACAACACAACAAATATAAGACCTATTAGATCATTACTTTAGTATCTAAAAAAAATCTTTTATTAGTTTGCACAGTATAACACAATGATGTCCAGATTTTTCTGTAATTCAGTATGCAGATGACACCATGCGTGTGCTCCCTGCAATCCCATCTGAGCTTTGGCAAGTAAAAAATCTTTTGATGCACTATGCTAATTACACTGGTCTCAGAGTGAATTTTAACAAATCCATTCTTGTGCCTTTGAAAATTCATGAGGATACCTTGCCGGGATTGCTGTAAATTTTAGGGTGCAAACTGGGCAAGCTCTTCTTTACTTACTTTGGTTTGCCAATGGGTATTGCACAGCTGAAAATAGATGATTTCTCCCCCATAATGCAAAGAGTGGAAAGAAGACTCATTGGATGCTCCAGACTTCTCTCATATGATGGGAAACTACTCTTAATCAAGCTGTATTTTCTGCACTTCCCACATTCTTCATGTGTACTCTGGCTCTGCCTGTGGGAGTGATCAACCAACTGCAAAAGTATCTGAGGAATTTCTTATGGAGAAAATTTGACTCAACAGTAAGTGGAATGGCTCTAGTGGCTTGGGATAAGATGTGCAAACCAAAGACCCAAGAAGGATTGGGAATTCTGGACATCAGTCTCCATAACAAGACCCTCCTCATGAAAAATGTGCATAAGTTCCTCAATCAAGAAGATCTCCCTTGGGTGAAGCTTATTTGGGAAGTTTATTACTCAGCTTCCCTCCCATGGGATAAGAAGGAAGGCTCCTTCTGGTGGAAAATAATTTTCAGCTTAATACCCTCCTACAAGCAATCAACAACATGCATGGCAAGGTCTGGCTCTCTACTATCCACTTTTGGACTGATAGTTGGAAGCAAGAACCTCTAGCCCAACTTTTTCCTGAGCTACATTCTTTTGGCAAGGGTGAAATAATCTCCCTCAAAACATTTGTGGCTCAAGATGATTGGACAGATCACTTCCATCTCCCCCTTTCAGTGCAAGCTCATGAACAATTCTTGCAGTTGCCTAAGTTGATCTCACACTTGTCTAATACAGAAAAACAAAAATGGAACTACATGGGTCAGCAAGGCAATTTTTCCTCAATGAAGGCTTGTAAGCGGCTTCCGGGAGAGCAAGAGGAGCACACCTTCAAGCAAATCTGGAGTACTAATAGCAGACTCAAACATAAAATTTTCCTTTGGTTAATAGCTCGTAACAATATTTCCTACAAGATCATTATTAACCAGAAGAGGATTGCGGCTCAGTGACCCCTGCTGTCCTAACTGTGATAAAAAAGCAGAGGAAACAGTTTACCATTTGCTATGGGAGTGCAACTTTGCACAACAATGTTGGGATTCATTACTTCCACACAGAAAAAGAGGCACTTCAATCTTTGAGGATATTCAATTGGCAAATAGAGAACTCCATCTTAAAACAACTATGAAAATCATAATGCTGGGATGTTGGAGCACCTGGATTTAGAGAAACGGAATGGTTTTCGGGGTCATCCAACCCACGGTATTCAATTGGAGACACACAATGAAACTCGAGATGAAGAATCTTCAATACAACATCAAGGAAAGAGACTTGGAGGATTTCAAAAGGTGGCTCTCAGATAATTTTGTACAAATGGTGTCTTGGTTTCCAAAAAATGGCATAGGATAGCTCTGCCCTGTCAGGAGATTTTTTCTTCTTTTTCTTCTCTCCCCTGTAACATACCTTTATTTATAAAAAAATCGTTCTACGGTGTGCGGGTAAAAAAAAAAGAGTATAACACAACTGATATTCCCTGCAAAGGAAAAAGGAAAATTAGCCGCATACTACTCTATTTTTTGAGGTTTTTTTGACAAATGGTGTACTTTATTAACTTAAAATAAAGCATCAAGGTGATACAAACACAGTGAATGCACACCTACCTCTAGATAACAACCAATACCAACGAACACACAAAGAACCACACCAACAAATACCAAATTCATACAAGACCGAAGCTATGCCAAGGAGGATATAGAAAACAAGAGAAAGATAAAAACAAAACAAAGATGATCCACACCGAACAGGTGTTAAGCCAACGAAGATGATGCAAGCACACACGATTTGAACATGGACATGGTCACGTGGACTAAAATGCACAACCAAGGAAAGCGACCCACATGCCGAGAATCTTCCTCGAAATCAGAACCTCCGTTGATGCTCAAGTGACATCAGTTGCAGCTCAAACTAGTGAGAAGAGACAATAACCAAAATCTCATGGAGACGCTCAGGTGATCCTATGCTTCCCCGCAAGTGTTCGTCGGTGTAAATCTTGGCATCGGGGGTGCTCTGTACTACATTTGTTCCTTTATAATAGATCCAGGGACCTACTCGCAAAAAAATCTTGGCATGGCCACTGGGCCCAAACAATACACCACAAGCCTACACTACACTGATACGCCTCCGTCGTATCTATAATTTTTGATTGTTTCATGCCAATATTCTACGACTTTGATATACTTTTGGCAATATTTTATATTATTTTTGGGACTAACATATTGATCCAGTGCCCAATGCCCGTTCCTGTTTGTTGCATGTTTTTTGTTTCGTGGAATATCCATATCAAACGAAGTCCAAACGCGATAAAAATTTATGGAGATTTATTTTAGAATATATGTGATTTTTGGGAAAAAGAATCAACGCGAGACGATGCTCGAGGGGGCCACAAGCTCAAGGGGCGCGCCCCCTACCCAGGGCGCGCCGGGCAGGCTTGTAGCGCCCTTATCAGGCGGTTGGGGCCCTTCTTGTGCCACAAGAAAAATAATATCCATATAAGAATCCCCTCAAAATTTCAGCCCAATCGGAGTTATGGATCTCCGAGAATTTAAAAAACAGTGAAGGGCTAGAAAACATGAACACGAAATAGAAGAGAACAGATAGAGAGATTCAATCTCGGAGATGCTCCTGCCCTCCGGGAGCCATGGTAGCCATGGACCAGAGGGGAAACTCTCCTCCCATCTAGGGGGGAGGCCAAGCAAGAAGAAGAAGGAGGGGGGCTCTCTCCCCCTCTCTTCCGGTGGCACCGAAGCGCCACTGGGGGAACAATCATGACGACGTTCTACACCAGCAACTTCGCCGCCATCATCACCACCTCTCTCTCCCTCTATGCAGTGGTGTGACACCTCTTCTACCCGCTGTAATTGCTACTTCTTGAGCTTGCGTTGGTTTTTCCCTTGAAGAGGAAAGGGTGATGCAGCAAAGTAGAGATAAGTAGTTCCCTCAGTTTGAGAACCAAGGTATCAATCCAGTAGGAGACAACGCACAAATCACCGAATACTTGCACAAATAATCAAACAACTTGCACCCAACGCGATAAAGGGGTTGTCAATCCCTTCACGGTTATTTGCAAAAGTGAGATCTGATAAAGATAGATAAACGATAAAGTAAATATTTTTGGTATTTTTGTTTTATAGATCGGAAAGTAAAAGATTGCAAAATAGTAGATCGGAAATTTGTATGATGAAAAGTAGAAGATTATATGATGGAAAATAGACCCGGGGGCCATAGGTTTCACTAGAGGCTTCTGTCAAGATAGAAAATAATACGGTGGGTGAACAAATTACTGCCGAGCAATTGATAGAAAAGCGCAAAGTTATGACAATATCTAAGGCAATGATCATGAATATAGGCATCACGTCCGTGTCAAGTAGATCGAAACGATTCTGCATCTACTACTATTACTCCACACATCGACCGCTATCCAGCATACAACTAGAGTATTAAGTTCGTAAAGAACGGAGTAATGCATTAAGTAAGATGACATGATGTAGAGGAATTAACTCAAGCAATATGATGAAAACCCCATCTTTTTATCCTCGATGGCAACAATACAATACGTGCCTTGCTGCCCCTACTGTCACTGGGAAAGGACACCACAAGATTGAACCCAAAGCTAAGCACTTCTCCCATTGCAAGAAAAACCAATCTAGTTGGCCAAACCAAACCGATAGTTCGAAGAAAATTAGAAAGATATCAAATAATGCATATAAGAATTCAGAGAAGATTCAAATAATATTCATAGATAAGCTGATCATAAATCCACAATTCATCGGATCTCAGCAAACACACCGCAAAAAAGTATTACATCGAATAGATCTCCAAGAACATCGAGGAGAACATGGTATTGAGAATCAAAGAGAGAGAAGAAGCCATCTAGCTACTAGCTATGGACCCGTAGGTCTGTGGTAAACTACTCACGCTTTATCGGAAGGGCAATGGTGTTGATGTAGAAGCCCTCCGTGATCGAATCCCCCTCCGGCAGGGTGCCGGAAAAGGTCCCTAGATGGGATCTCACGGGTACAGAAGGTTGCGGCGGTGGAAAATTCTTTTCGTGGATGCCTCTATTGGTTTGGGGATATTTGAGAATACATAGGCGAAAGAATTAGGTCAGGAGGTGCACGAGGGGCCCACAAGGGTGGGGGGCACGCCCTACCCCCCTGGGCGCGCCCTCCGTCCTTTGTGGCCGCCTCGTGGCTCCTCCGACTTCATCTCCAAGTCTCCTGGTTTCCTTCTGGTCCAAGAAAAATCATCGCGAAAGTTTTATTCCGTTTGGACTCCGTTTGGTATTCCTTTTCTGCGAAACTCAAAAATAAGGAAAAAAACAGAAACTGGCACTGGGCTCTAGGTTAATAGGTTAGTCCCAAAAATAATATAAAATAGCATATTAATGCATATAAAACATCCAAAACAGATAATATAATAGCATGGAACAATAAAAAATTATAGATACGTTGGAGACGTATCAAGCATCCCCAAGCTTAATTCCTGCTCGTCCTCGAGTAGGTAAATGATAAAAACAGAATTTTTGATGTGGAATGCTACCTAACATATTTATCCATGTAATTTTCTTTATTGTGGCATGAATGTTCAGATCCGTAAGATTCAAAACAAAAGTTTAATATTTACATAGAAACAATAATACTTCAAGCATACTAACAAGGCAATAATGTCTTCTCAAAATAACATGGCCAAAGAAAGCTTATCCCTACAAAATCATATAGTCTGGCTATGCTCCATCTTCATCACACAAAATATTCAAATCAAGCACAACCCCGATGACAAGCCAAGCAATTGTTTCATACTTTTGATGTTCTCAAACTTTTTCAACTTTCACGCAATACATGAGCGTGAGCCATGGACATAGCACTATGGGTGGAATAGAAGGTGGTTGTGGAGAAGACAAAATGAGAGAGATAGTCTCACATCAACTAGGCGTATCAACGGGCTATGGAGATGCCCATCAATAGATATCAATGTGAGTGAGTAGGGATTGCCATGCAACGGATGCACTAGAGCTATAAGTTTATGAAAGCTCAAAAAGAAACTAAGTGGGTGTGCATCCAACTCGCTTGCTCACAAAGACCTAGGGCAATTTGGGGAAGCCCATCATTGGAATATACAAGCCAAGTTCTATAATGAAAAATTCCCACTAGTAAATGAAAGTGACAATATAGGAGACTCTCTATCATGAAGATCACGGTGCTACTTTGAAGCACAAGTGTGGTAAAAGGATAGTAACATTGCCCCTTCTCTCTTTTCTCTCATTTTTTTATTTGGGCCTTCTCTCTTTTTTTTTGGCCTCTTTTTTTTTCGTCAGGAGTCTCATCTCAACTTGTGGGGGAATCATAGTCTCCATCATCCTTTCCTCACATGGGACAATGCTCTAATAATGAAGATCATCACACTTTTATTTACTTACAACTCAAGAATTACAACTCGATTCTTAGAACAAAATGACTCTATATGAATGCCTCCGGTGGTGTATCGGGATGTGCAATGAATCAAGAGTGACATGTATGAAAGAATTATGAACGGTGGCTTTGCCGCAAATACGATGTCAACTACATGATCATGCAAAGCAATATGACAATGATGAAGTGTGTCATGATAAAACGGAACGGTGGAAAGTTGCATGGCAATATATCTCGGAATGGCTATGAAAATGCCATAATAGGTAGGTATGGTGGCTGTTTTGAGGAAGGTATTTGGTGGGTGTATGGTACCGGCGAAAGTTGCGCGGCACTAGAGAGGCTAGCAATGGTGGAAGGGTGAGAGTGCGTATAATCCATGGACTCAACATTAGTCATAAAGAACTCACATACTTATTGCAAAAATCTATTAGTTATCGAAACAAAGTACTACGCGCATGCTCCTAGGGGGATAGATTGGTAGTAAAAGACCATCGCTCGTCCCCGACCGCCACTCATAAGGAAGACAATCAATAAATAAATCATGCTCCGACTTCATCACATAACGGTTCACCATACGTGCATGCTATGGGAATCACAAACCTTAACACAAGTATTTCTCAAATCCACAATTACTCACTAGCATGACTCTAATATCACCATCTTTATATCTCAAAACAATCATAAGGAATCAAACTTTTCATACTATTCAATGCACTTTATATGAAAGTTTTTATTATATCCCTCTTGGATGCCTATCATATTAGGACTAAATTTATAACCAAAGCAAATTACCATGCTGTTTAAAGACTCTCAAAATAATATAAGTGAAGCATGAGAGTTCAATAATTTCTATAAAATAAAGCCACCGCCGTGCTCTAAAAAGATATAAGTGAAGCACTAGAGCAAAATTGCCTAGCTCAAAAGATATAAGTGAAGCACATAGAGTATTCTAATAAATCATGATTCATGCGTGTCCCTCTCAAAAGGTGTGTACAACAATGATGATTGTGGCAAACTAAAAAGCAAAGACTCAAATTATACAAGACGCTCCAAGCAAAACACATATCATATGGTGAATAAAAATATAGCCTCAAGTAAAGTTACCGATAGACGAAGACGAAAGAGAGGATGCCTTCCGGGGCATCCCCAAGCTTAGGCTCTTGGTTGTCCTTGAATATTACCTTGGGGTGCCTTGGGCATCCCCAAGCTTAGGCTCTTGCCACTCCCTATTCCATAGTCCATCAAATCCTTACCCAAAAGCTTGAAAACTTCACAACACAAAACTCAACAGAAAATCTCATAAGCTCTGTTAGTATAAGAAAATAAATCACCACTTTAGAACTGTTATGAACTCATTATTTATTTATATTGGTGTAATATCTACTGTATTCTAACTTTTCCATGGTTCATACTGTAACATCCCCAGCATCACACTACAGTAATCATCCTCTGATCCTGCCAAGTCATCATGATCAACAGTGCATGATCATCTTTAGTGTCATAACCCCTTTCAAATCTCAATTCAAATATCAATTTAAATTTTAAAATGAATTTAAAAGTTGTTTAAATCAGAAACCAAAATGTACCTATGGTTAAAAATAATCCAGAGACAATTATAAAATTGTAATCAACATTAATTGAATTAGTTACATGACTCTAACATCAAGAAACAGTACCAAAACAGCCCCTTTAATCCATTTCATCTAATCCAAAATTTATATGAAACCATTTTGGCTCCAAACCGATTTCTGGCAGTACTAGATATCGTCTAGTATTTGATTTGATCAATCACCTATTTTACAAAAGCCAAATTGTAGCCAAACATTTTACCAAACAGAAATAAAAAACAGAAAACAGAAAAATAAAATGTAAAAGGCCTAACTGGCTGGGCCTAAGTGCACAGTGCACTTAGCCCAGTCCATCCAGCCCACTCCTCTCTCCTCCCGCTCTCTCTCCATCGCCGTGTCGACGCGCGCCTGGCCGAGCCGGTGTGCGCCGGCCGTACGGCGACACGCCGACGCTACAGCGTTGACGAGGGGATAAGGACCCCTCGTCCATCCCCCCTGACTCTCCCTCGCCACTTCTCTCCCTCTCTCCCTCACGCGCTTGCCCGCTCGCCCCTTCTTCCCCTCTGCCGAGCGCGTCCGTCGCCGTCGCCGCGTCGACTACGCGGCCAGCAAGCTCCTCCCGTCGCCGCGCCGCATCCACCCACTCCGTCTCCCTCGACTGCGCCTCCCAGACGAGCCGCAGGACGCCTGGCGCCCCCGAACGCTGCCACGGCCTCTTCTTCCCCCTCGGATCACCGGACGCCGCCGCCGTCGATTCGGCCTCTCTCTGCGCTCCCGTTCCCCGAAGGGCCTCCGTGAGCCCGCCCGGTGAGCAGCCGTTCCTTCTCTCTCTTCCTCTGTTTCGTCTCCGCGTCGTAGCTAGCCTCCCCCGTCACGCCCGAGCTCAACGCCGCCGAGCTCGTCGCCGGTCATGCTCCGATGGTCAAGCGCCCGCGCCTTGATGTCCAACGAGCTCGCCGGGTCGCGTAGATCACTCTGGTCCCTCTCGTCTAAGCTGTTGCATGCCGCTCTGCCGAGCTCGTTGTCACCTGAAAACCACCGCCACCAAAGCTTGCCGCCGGCGTCTATTCCGGCCACCTCCGGTCAAGCTGCGGCCACCACTCGACGCGGCACTCCGCCCGCTTTCGAACGCGTCCGACCGCGCCAGTTTTGGGCCGCCACAGTGGAATTCCGACGCGGGCCAGAGCCTCCGCCGTGATCTGTCGCGCCGGCGGCTCAACGCCGGCCGTTCGCAGCCGTGGCCGACCTGGGCCACCCCCAGGGCCACTGACTGGTGGGCCCAGGGACCCCGCTGACCCCCACTTTGACCAGTTGACCCAGTCAACTGCTGACTGGGCTCACCCAGCCGCTGACAGATGGGGCCCACCCCCACTAATTAACAGAATTAGTCTAAGCTAATTTAAATAACCTAATTAGACACTGACCAGTGGGCCCTGTTAGCTAATTAGGTAATTAGATTAGAATAAACTCTGTTAAAACCCCACTGCCTATGACAGGTGGGTCCCACCCGTTAGTTTGACCAGACAGCAGCTTAGCTGACCGCTGACGCATTGCTGATGTCATGTTGACGCAATAAACTCTTTTCCGCTGATTTAAATAATTCCAGAAAATGTTATAATCTTTGAAAATTCATAGAAAATAAACCGTAGCTCAGATCGAAAAACTTTATATATGAAAGTTGCTCAAAACGATGAGACGAATCTGATCGTGTCGTCTGTTTCTATGTCGGAACCCTCTACGTAGGTGAACCCATAACTTTCCGCCCGTTTCCGGTAGATGAATAGTGCATATACACCGGTTAATAAATCCCACCTTAATCCTAAAATAACTAAAATTACTTAGACAAATCTTTAGGCAACCCTGCACTGCATCCTAGGCATAGCATGCTCTGTGTTGCATTATTTGCTGTGTATTTATTTGTTTCCTCCCCCTCTTCTCTCTCGGTAGACCCCGACATTGACGTAGTCCCGGAGGCCGACACAGCTCCGGAGGTCGACTACGCCCCTGACGATCAGACACTTGACGCAGAGCTTCCAGGCAAGCACCCCCTTTTTGAGCATACCGATATCGCCTATTCTTCTCTCTCTTATGCTTGCATTAGAAGTTGCTTCTGTTACTGTTATCCTATTTCTGCTGCATAGCCTGTTTATTGTAACCTGCTGTTGTTACCTACCTGCTTATCCTAAACTATTTAGTATAGGCTGGGTAGAGACCCATCGGAGACCCCCACTTTATCCCGACTGCCCCGCTGGATTATCAGAAGACCCGATCAACGGGATCGAAGACCAGGCCCCGACACCGCACATCACTTCCCCCTTAGTTGCTCGACACTACTGGGTTACTATCGAGTGCCGCGGGTGATACCTCATCAGCACTTCTGATGTTAACCTTGTAGGTTAGTTCATTGGTTATGGTCATCGAGGGTGATTCCTCCTTCTCCACTTCCGATAACGACACTGTCGTGCAACTCCTCAAGAGTGGACCTCGAGGGTGATTCCTCCTTCGTTCACCTTGATGATAGCATCAGGTGGAATTCCATCAAGGGTGATTCCTCAGGATTCCCCTTGGTGCTAGACACACTATTACTATGGTTACTATGAATTTACACTGAACCATGTTACTAAAGATGGGTCGGCCCTGAGGGGTACCCGCGCGAGCATATTTGCGAAGTGATGTGGAGACGGGTTGACCTGGAAGGTGCCCGCGAGATAACTACGAGGCGTGGCCGGGCATTCTTAGCCCTTGCAGCAAGACCTCGAGACGAGGTGATGGGGTCACATCGATCGTCAGTCTCTGCTCGTTACCGCGCGCTCCTAATCCACTAATGATTTGGATATTTGATCCGAGGGGCCTCTGGCCCGATAGCACTAACCATCACGTGGGCATAGTATGGGCGTTCTGCGTCGTATACATCAGCCGAAGCTTAATAGACGTCATGCGACTGAGCGGCACGCGCCGTGTTGGTCTGGTAACGCAACCGCACTTGTAATAAGGAGTTGCTAGGTCTGCTCGCGGCCGCGTTCGCAACGTGCAGGAGTTCCCGGGGCGATGGCCCAAGACCCCTGGGGGCATAGGTTTAGTCCGGCGTGCTGACCTCTCTGTTAAGCCTAGGTCGGGTTGCGGCGTATCGTTTGGCCGAGGCCGGGCATGACCCAGAAAAGTGTGTCCGGCCGGAGTTAATCGAGCGTGGTGGGTAAGTTGGTGCACCCCTGCAGGGAAGAAACAATCTATCGATAGCCTGTCCTATGGTAACGGACACTCGGAGTTGTATCCCGATCGGTACAACTAGAACTGGTGACTTGAGATGATAACTGGATAGTATGCCTCTGGGATTGCTTTCTCGCAGGGAGTCGAGGAAGAATCTCTGGGCGAGGTTGATGACACTACTACTACTACTACTACTACTTTACTTTATGCTAATCTGCACTCTTCTAATGCTGCAAGACCGCTGAAGATGCTGAAGATGCTAGTCTTCGATAGGACTAGGCCTTCCTCTCTATTCTGGCATTTCTGCAGCCCAGTCCACATATACAGCCTCCTTTGAAACTGTTGCATATGTAGTGTAGATCCTTGCTTGCTGAGTACTTCGGATGAGTACTCACGGTTGATTTGCTTTCTTTTTCTCCCCTTATCCGTTTGATGCAACCAGATGACGGAGCCCCTAAGATCGTTGCCCCCCCGACGGCTACAACTACTACCCTCCTGGCGAGTACTACTATGAGGAGCCGATCGACGACCAGGAGTAGGATCGTAGGGTCCCAGGCAGGAGGCCTGCGCCTTTCGATCGTAGCTTTTATTTTGCCTTAAAGGCTTATCTCTGTTTCTGTTTTATATCTGTACTCAGATATCTGATACTTCCGCTGACGCTTGTATGCGAGCTTATGTATTCGAGCCCTCGAGGCCCCTGGCTTGTAATATAAAGCTTGTATTTAGAGTTGTGTTGTGATATCTTCAAGTGAGTCCTTAGGCTTGATCGTGTGCATTTGCGTGTATGGTTAGTGCATGATTAAGCCGGGGTCGTCACACATACCCCCCGATACTACCCATAGATTCATCAAAATAAGCAAACAATACAAAGAAAACAGAATCTGTCAAAAACAGAACAGTCTGCGAAGATCCGAATTGTTATAATACTTCTGTAACTTCAAAAATTCTGAAAAATTAGGACAACAGAGGAAATTTTTATATAAATCTAGTATAAAAAATTAAGGGTTTTTTCAACGCTCCAGTGAATTACTAAATATCTGAGACTGGACGCAAAAGTTTCTGTTTTTCAGCAAGATCAAATCAACTATCACCGTAAGCCATCCCAAAGGTCTTACTTGGCACAAACACTAATTAAAACACAAAAACACATCTAACCAGAGGCTAGATGAATTATTTATTGAAAAACAGGAAAGAAAAATATTGGGTTGTCTCCCAACAAGCGCTTTTCTTTAAAGCCTTTTAGCTAGGCATTGATAATTTTGATGATGCTCACATGAAAGACAAGAATTGAAGCACAAAGAGAGCATCATAAGGTACGTGAAAAACACATCTAAGTCTAACATACTTTCTTTGCATAGGCATATTATAGGCAAACAAATTATCAAGACAAGCAAGATCTAGCATATGCAAGGAAGAAGAAAGAAATAATAGCAATCTCAACATAACGAGAGGTAATTTAGTAACATAAAAGTTTCTACCACAATATTTTCCTCTCTCATAATAATTACACGTGGGATCATATTCAAATTCAACAATATAACTATCACATAAAATATTCTCTTCATGATCCACATGCATACAAAGTTGACACTCTTCCAGAATAGTGGGATTATTAAATAAAGTGATGACCTCTCCAAGCCCACTTTTATCAAAAATTTCTTAAGATTTATCATACTCCAAAGTAGTGGGATCATTATTACCTAGAGTTGACACTCTTCCAAACCCACTTTCAATATTATTGCAAACATATTCATCATGAGGCTTAAATAAATTTTCAAGATCATAAGAAAAATCACCCCAATCATGATCATTGCAACAAGTAGTGGATCTAGCAAAACTAGCATCCCCAAGCTTAGGGTTTTGCATATTATTAGCACAATTGACATCAATAGAATTTATAGTAAAACCATTGCAATCATTCTTTTTATTCAAGGAGCTACCGTGAATCACTTCATCACAATTTTCAGATTCACGAATTTCAAGCAAAACTTCGTAAAGATAATCTAGTGCACTCAAATCACTAGAAATTGGTTCATCATAATTGGATCTCTTAAAAAGATTGGCAAGTGGATGAGGATCCGTAAACTTTTATCAAGCGAAGATGCAAGCAAAAAAGAAGGCACATAGTAACACAAGCAAACTAAAGATCGAACGGAAAGAAGGCAAATAAAAAGGCAAATCTTTTCAAAAATCATTTTAGAAGTGGGGGAGAGGAACACGAGAGGCAAATGGCGAATAATGTAATGCAAGAGATGAGAGTTTATGATGGGTACTTGGTATGTCTTGACTTGGCGTAGATCTCCCCGGCAACGGCGCCAGAAATTCTTCCTGCTACTTCTTGAGCTTGCGTTGGTTTTTTCCTTGAAGAGGAAAGGGTGATGCAGCAAAGTAGAGATAAGTATTTTCCTCAGTTTGAGAACCAAGGTATCAATCCAGTAGGAGACAACGCACAAATCATCGAATATCTGCGCAAACAATCAAACAACTTGCACCCAATGCGATAAAGGGGTTGTCAATCCCTTCATGGTTATTTGCAAAAGTGAGATCTGATAGAGATAGATAAACGATAAAGTAAATATTTTTGGTATTTTTGTTTTATAGATCGGAAAGTAAAAGATTGCAAAATAGTAGATCGGAAACTTGTATGATGAAAAGTAGAAGATTATATGATGGAAAATAGACCCGGGGGCCATAGGTTTCACTAGAGGCTTCTCTGAAGATAGAAAATAATACGGTGGGTGAACAAATTACTGCCGAGCAATTGATAGAAAAGCGCAAAGTTATGACGATATCTAAGGCAATGATCATGAATATATGCATCACATCCGTGTCAAGTAGACCGAAACGATTCTGCATCTACTACTATTACTCCACACATCGACCGCTATCCAGCATGCATCTAGAGTATTAAGTTCATAAAGAACGGAGTAATGCATTAAGTAAGATGACATGATGTAGAGGAATTAACTCAAGCAATATGATGAAAACCCCATCTTTTTATCCTCGATGGCAACAATACAATACGTGCCTTTCTGCCCCTACTGTCTCGGGAAAGGACACCACAAGATTGAACCCAAAGCTAAGCACTTCTCCCATTGCAAGAAAAACCAATCTAGTTGGCCAAACCAAACCAACAGTACGAAGAGAATTACAAAGATATCAAATCATGCATATAAGAATTCAGAGAAGATTCAAATAATATTCATAGATAAGCTGATCACAAATCCACAATTCATCGGATCTCGGCAAACACACCGCAAAAAAGTATTACATCGAATAGATCTCCAAGAACATCGAGGAGAACATGGTATTGAGAATCAAAGAGAGAGAAGAAGCCATCTAGCTATGGACCCGTAGGTCTGTGGTTAACTACTCACGCTTCATCGGAAGGGCAATGGTGTTGATGTAGAAGCCCTCCGTGATCGAATCCCCCTCCGGCAGGGTGCCGGAAAAGGTCCCTAGATGGGATCGCACGGGTACAGAAGGTTGCGGCGGTGGAAAAGTCTTTTCGTGGATGCCTCTGTTGGTTTGGGGATATTTGGGAATATATAGGTGAAAGAATTAGATCAGGAGGTGCACGAGGGGCCCACAAGGGTGGGGGGCGCGCCCTACCCCCCTGGGCGCGCCCTCCGTCCTTGTGGCCGCCTCGTGGCTCCTTCGACTTCATCTCCAAGTCTCCTGGTTCCCTTCTGGTCCATGAAAAATCATCGCGAAAGTTTTATTCCGTTTGGACTCAATTTGGTATTCCTTTTATGCGAAACTCAAAAACAAGGAAAAAACAGAAACTGGCACTGGGCTCTAGGTTAATAGGTTAGTCCCAAAAATAATATAAAATAGCATATTAATGCATATAAAACATCCAAAACAGATAATATAATAGCATGGAACAATCAAAAATTATAGATACGTTGGAGACGCATCAGTAATCTTTACTTAAACATGGTGCTTCATGCTATATGTTATTAGCCAATGATGTATGGCCATCCTATGATGTTTGAGTAGATTCATTTTATCCTATGGGTTGATTGATGATCGTGATTGGTTTGAGTTCTTTGTTTTATTTTGGTGCTGCCCTATGGTGCCCTCCGTGTTGCGCAAGCGTGTGAGATTCCCGCTGTAGGGTGTTGCAATACGTTCATGATTCTCTTGTAGTTCATGGCGAGAGTGACAAAAGCTTATACCCGAGTAAGGGGGTTGTTGCGTGCTACTTGTGAGCTGCGCTGGGTTTTTCTCGAAGAGGAGGGGATGATGCAGTACAGTAGAGATAAGTATTTCCCTCAGTTATGAAACCAAGGTTATCAATCCAGTAGGAGAATCACGCAACAACTCATTAATAGCACCTACACACAAAATAACAAATCCTTGCACCCAACGCGAACAAGGGGTTGTCAATCCCTTGGCGGTTAATTGCAATATTAAATTGTATGGTGATAGATAGATAGATCGAACAAAAATACAAAATAAAATAAATAAAGTAAAATTGCAACAAGGTATTTTTAGGATTTTTAATATATGATAGAAGTAGACCTGGGGGCCATAGTTTTCACTAGAGGCTTCTCTCTTGAAAATAGCATACTATGGGTAAACAAAATTACTGTTGGACGATTGATAGAAAAAACAAATAATCATGATGATATCCAAGGCAATGATCATGTATATAGACATCACGTCCGAGACAAGTAGACCGACTCCTGCCTGCATCTACTACTATTACTCCACACATCGACCGCTATACAGCATGCATCTAGGGTATTAAGTTCATAAATAATGGAGTAATGCCTTAAGCAAGATGACATAATGTAGACAAAGTAAACTCACGCATGAATAAGCCCCATATGTTTACCCTTAATAGCAACGATACATACGTGTCATGTCCCCTACTGTCACTGGGATTGAGCACCGCAAGATCGAACCCATCACAAAGCACCTCTCCCATTGCAAGATAAATCAATCTAGGTGACCAAATCAAATCAATAGATCGGAGAGAAATATGAAGCTATAATAATCATGCATAAAAGAGTTCAGAGAAAACTCAAATAATATAATGGATAATCTGATCATAAACTCACAATTAATCGGATCCCAACAAACACACCGCAAAAAGTGATTACATTGGATAGAACTCCAAGAAAATCAAGGAGAACATTGTATTGAAGATCCAATAGAGAGAAGAAGCCATCTAGCTACTAACTATGGACCTGTAGGTCTGTGGTAAACTACTCACGCATCATCGGAAGAGCAGCAAGGTTGATGTAGAGCCCCTCCGTGATTCATTCCCCCTCCGGCGGAGTACCGGAAAAGGTCCCTAGATGGGATCTCTCGAGAATAGAGGCTTGCAACGGTGGAAAAAGTATTTCATGGACTCCTCTATTGGTTTCTCGATTTTAGAGAATTTATAGAGGCAGAGTTAGGTCAAACGAAGCCTCATCGGCCCCATGAGCTACCAGGGCACGCCCTACCCCCTGGGCGTGCCCTGGTGCCTCGTGGGCCACCGCTCCATCTTCTCGTCCCCTCCCGAAGCTTCCAGGGTCTCTTATGTCCAGAAAAAATCTCCAAAAGTTTCATGGCATTTGGACTTCGTTTGGTACTGATATTCTGAAAAACCAAAAACAGGCAAAAAAACAACAAGTGGCACTGGGTACTAAGTTAATAGGTTAGTCCCAAAAAATGATATATAATTACTTGTAAATGTATGTAAAACATCCAAGATTGATATTATAATAGCATGGAACAATAAAAAATTATAGATACGTTGGAGACGTATCATTGCGTATGGGAGTAAAGAGGACTTGTTACTTAATGCTATGGTTGGGTTTTACCTTAATGATCTTTGGTAGTTGCGCATGCTTGCTATAGTTCCAATCATAAGTGCATATGATCCAAGTACAGAAAGTATGTTAGCTCATGCCTCTCCCTCATATAAAATTGCAATAATGAGTATCGGTCTAGTTATCTATTGCCTATGGACAAATCTCTCTCTTCTGTTATAAAAGCTTTCTACTAAACAATTAACTTTTATTAAATTATTCGTAGTTTTATTCTAGCTAAGTACTCCTAATTTTATTCTTGCAAACTTATCCTTACACCTACAAAATAGTTTCATACTTGTTCTAGGTAAAGCAAACGTTAAGTGTGCATAGAGTTGTATCGGTGGTCGATAGAACTTGAAGGGAATATTAATTCTACCTTTAGCTCATTGTTGGGTTCGACACTCTTACTTATCAAGAAAGGCAATAATTGGTCCCCTATACTTGTGGGTTATCATGCACTGCCATGGCTGCAACAAGCCACCACTATCGTCGAACATAACCCACCCGTCTACACTCCGGTTAGAATCCCTTGCACTACCACCGCCCACCATTTTTGCAAGGTCACACTAGAGCAATAAATCACTATTACCCACCAGCATACAGGCAACCGGCAAGCCGCCTTCAGCCACTGGCCTCAGCTAGCCAGGCCCAACCTCAATATAATGCCCTCAATGAGGAATACGACTCCGGCCCCGCTATCATCTGATTCGGGCAAACCCAAATCTAGGGGTCCCCCTCCCCCCGAAACATTTTGGGAGGGAAGCCGAGGTCTACATGTTGACGCCTTCAGCAAGGTAGTGACACACATACGTGTCACCGTCTGTGGCTCGACCGCAGTCGAAGTCTATCTTTCACTAGTTGTCTTTGTCCCCTCCAAAAACACGTGCCTACCAGCTCCATCTTGCTTTCGCTTGATTTCAATACTACCTGAGCGCTCCCGAACGTTAAGTGTGAGACCCTACGGGTTCGAGAAAATGCAGACATGACCGAGACTCCTCTCCGATCAATAATCAATATCGGGACCTGGATGCCCATATTGTTCCCACATATTCAACGGATATCTTTATCGAGTAAACCATGATCTCAAGGATTCCGTTAATCCCGTATGCAATTCTATTTGTCTGGCGATATGTTACTTGCCCGAGATTTGATCGTCCGTATTGATTGTTGTTTGCACTGCGTTGGTATTTCTCCGAAGAGGAGAGGATGTGATACGTTTCCAACGTATCTATAATTTTTGATTGTTCCATGGTGTTATATTATCATTCTTGGTTATTTTACAATCATTTTATTGCAACTTTATATCATTTTTTGGGACTAACCTATTGACATAGTGCCCAGTGCCAGTTGCTGTTTTGTGCTTGTTTTTTACTTCGCAGAATATCCCTACCAAACGGAGTCCAAACGCCGCAAAACTTTTTGGAGATTTTTTTGGACCAGAAGACAACTTGGGAGCCAAGGAAGCACCTGGGGGGAGGACCATGGGGCCCACAAGACACCAGGGCGCGCCAGAGGCCCCTGGCGTGCCCTGATGGGTTGTGGGGCCCACGGGGGTCTCCTCCACCGCCTCTCAGCTCTATTAAACCCCAGAAATTCCAGAAACCCTAGGGGAGCAGACGAAACACAATTCTAGCCGCCGCAAGTTCCAGAACCACGAGATCCAATCTACACTATCACAGAGGGGTTCATCATCCTCATTGGTGCCTCTCCGATGATGCGTGCGTAGTCCACCATAGACATACGGGTCCGTAGGCAGTAGCTAGATGGCTTTCTCTCTCTCTTTGATTCTCAATACAATGGTCTCTTGGAGATCTATTTGATGTAATGACCTTTTGCGGTGTGTTTGTTGGGATTCAATGAAGATCGAGTTTATGATCAGTTTCTATCCATGAATATTATTTGAGTCTTCTTTGATCTCTTATATACATGATTCTTATAGCCTCGTATTTCTTCTTTGAATCTTTGGTTTAGTTAGGCCAACTAGATCGATTTTTCTTGCCATGGGAAGAGGTGCTTTGTGATGTGTTCGATCTTATGGTGTCCTCACCCAGTGACAGAAGGGGTAGCGAGGCACGTATGTATCGTTGCTATTAAGGATAACAAGATGGGGTCTATTCCTATATGAATAGATCTTGTCTACATCATGTCACCGTTCTTATTGCATTACTCCGTTTCTCCATGAACTTAATACACTAGATGCATGCTGGATAGCGGTCGATGTGTGGAGTAATAGTAGTAGATGCAGAATCATTTTGGTCTACGAATCTTGGACGTGATGCCTATATCATGATCATTGCCTTGGATATCGTCATGATTATTTGATCTTCTATCAATTGCCCAACAGTAATTTGTTTACCCACCGTATGCTATTTTCTCGAGAGAAGCCACTAGTGAAATCTATGGCCCCCGGGTCTATCTTTTATCATATTGCTTTCCGATCTATCTTTTGCCGCATTTGTTTTCAGATCTATTATTATAAAAACCCAAAAATACCTTGATGCACTTTTTATTTGCATCTTTTATTTCGTGTATTATTCAGATCTATTTATCCAAACTCATACTATTTAATCTATCTTTTACCAGGGAGGGATTGACAACCCCTCTTACGCATTGGGATGCGAGGATTTGTTCTTTGTGTGAAGGTACCGTTTACACAGTGTTGCTTGGTTCTCCTACTGGTTCGATAACCTTGGTTTCATAACTGAGGAAAATACCTACCGTAGTTGTACTGCATCATCCCTTCCACCTTGGGGAAAAAACCAACGCAGTTGAAGCCACGTCAAAGGAAATTTCTGACGCCGTTGCCGGGGAGACATCATCAACATCTATCAGGTTCCTAATCACAAATCTCATCTCCTTGCAATTTACATTATTTTCCATTTGCCTCTTGTTTTCATCTCCCCCACTTCACAAAAATTTGCCTTTTTATCTGCCTTCTTTTTTCTCGTTTGCCTTTTTCTCATCAGATCTCTTCTTTGTTTGCAATCTTGTTTGCGTAGTCACGATGTCACAAGAAAACACCAAGTTGTATGACTTTTCCAATACTAATAACGATGATTTTATTAGTACTCCGATTGCTCCTCCCGCCACTAGTGCGTAGTCTTGTGATATTAATGCCGCTTTGTTGAATCTTGTTATGAAAGAGCAATTTTCCGGCACTCCTAATGAGGATGCCGCGTCCCATCTAAACACATTCGTAGAATTGTGTGATATGCAAAAGAAAAAAGATGTGAACAATGATATTTTGAAGTTGAAATTGTTTCCTTTCTCTTTGAGGGATCGTGCAAAAATTTGGTTTTCATCTTTGCCTCGCAATAGTATCGATTCTTGGGATAAGTGCAAGGATGTTTTTATTACTAAGTATTTTCCGGCCACTAAAATTATTTCCCTTAGAACTCAAATCATGAATTTTAAGCAACTTGAGCATGAACATGTTGCACAATAAATTAATGCTAAGAAATTGTCCTACTCATGGTTTAAATCTTTGGATGGTTATTGATACATCCATTTTGCATCATGTTTTCCTACTGTTATTTATAATGTTTTTATGCATAATAATGCTCTTTGGAGCAATTCTAGTGCCTTTTCTCTCATAATATGTAAGGTTTACACAAAGAGGGAGAATGCAGGCAGCTGGAATTCTGGACCTGAAAAAGCTACATCAGAGTTACCTATTATGCACATCTCCAAATGAGCTGAAAATTTACGGAGAATTGTTTTGGAATATATAAAAAATACTAGAGCAAATAACTACCGGAGGAGGCCCACTAGGTGGGCACAACCCACCTGGGCGCGCCAGGCCCCCCAGGCGCGCCCTGGTGGGTTGTGCCCTCCTCGGCCCACCTCCGGTGCCCATCTTCTGGTATATAGGTCATTTTGACCTAGAAAAAAAATCAGGGGAGAACTTTAGGGATGAAGCGCCGCCGTCTCGAGGCGGAACTTGGGCAGGAGCACTTTTTCCCTCCGGCGGAGCGATTCCGGCCGGGGGAACTTCCCTCCCGGAGGGGGAAATCATCGTCATCGTCATCACCAACCACTCTCCCATCTTGGGGAGGGCAATCTCCATCAACATCTTCAACAACACCATCTCATCTCAAACCCTACTTCATATCTTGTGTTCAATCTTTGTATCGGAACCTTAGATTGGTACTTGTGGGTGACTAGTAGTGTTGATTACATCTTGTAGTTGATTACTATATGGTTTATTTGGTGGAAGATTATATGTTTAGATCCATTATGCTATTTAATACCCCTCTGATCTTGAGCATGATTATCATTTGTGAGTAGTTACTTTTGTTCTTGAGGTCACGGGAGAAGTCATGTTGCAAGTAATCATGTGAACTTGATATGTGTTTGATATTTTGATGATATGTATGTTGTGATTCCCTTAGTGGTGTCATGTGAACGTCGACTACATGGCACTTCACCGTATGGGCCTAAGGGAATGCATTGTGGAGTAGTTATTAGATGTGGTGGGCTCCTACTTCTATGACAAAAAATCATGACAGAAAATGGGCTTTCGTCCTGGGGGGCCCGGGGACGCACCTGCATGACATTCTTTGGGCCGTCCATGACAGAAAAAATCATGGTAGAAGCAAGGGCGAGGAAAATTTCGGGGAGTTCCCGGTTACGGTGGGTGGTCGGGGCCGAGCGATGCACGCGAGGTTTGCGCATTTCTCTCCTACACGTACACGCGTGTGTGCGAGGTGTTGGGCTCTAACTGAACCCGAGCAAGGCGTTCGCTTACTGAACCCGAGCGATTGCACTAGCTACGTTACTGAACCCGAGCGATCGATCCCTTGGTTGTTAACTGAACCCGAGCGATTCCTTCACTACTGCTGCTAACTGAAGCTGATCGAACCTGCCTCTTGATGAACAGTGACCGTTGTTGGGGGTTGGATGAATAGTTCCCGGTAGGGGTTGGATGAACAGGACCTCGTGGTAGTAGAGGTCGTTGCCGCTGGATGAACAGGACCCTGACCGAGGAGGCCGCCACACCCGAGCCGGTTGGGGTGGATGAACAGGACCCCGTGGAGGGCTGGTTGAATAGTAGCCGGTGGAGGCCAGATGAACAGTAGCTGGTGGAGGCAGGAGGAAGACGCGGTGGATGAATAGTAGTAGGTGGAGGCTGGAGGAAGTCGATGGTGGATGAACAGTAGCCCCGTGGAGTCCCGTTTTGCGGTACACCACACCCCTCCCGATCAACAGCACCCCGTTTTGACCGTAAGCTCGAACAGAAGTCTGTTTCCTTCATTTTGCGGTACGCCACATCCCTCCGGATCAACAGGACCCCGTTTCGACCGTAGGCACTCGAACAGAAGTCCGTTTCCTTCGTTTTGCGGTATGCCAGACCCTTCCCGATGAACAGGACCCCATTTCAACCGTACGCGGTCGAACAGAAGGCCGTTTCCTCCGGTTTGTGGTATGCCAGACCTCGTTTCGGCTGTTCCGTCCAAGTCGACTGGCTCCCGATGAACATGACGCATTCCGTGCCTCCCGATGAACACGACGCAGTTTCTCCGTTCCGACCCAGCCGGTTGGCTTCCGATGAACAGGATACCGTTGCTGCCATCCGTTGCCTCTCCATGCACATGTTCTATGTCCGTACGTATGCGCGAGTAGCTAGGCGTTTGAGACCCCGCCCGTATGTACGTACGTGGCCATATTTTTTGGCATGTGGCTGTATGTACGTGTACACGGTTTAGAAGGGACTGCCTGAACTGCTACGTCGGTGGCTCTACTACTACACATGCCGCTGCTTGCTCAGCCAAGGTTCATCATTGCAGAGAGACCGATCGACCAATATGTACCTACACGTTCGCGACCAGACAGAAAACAGTACGTGGGCTTCGACCGGGTGGGTCCCAGCTGCCAGGGAGGATAAGGATGCACTTCCTTGCATGCGAAGATATAGCTAGTGGGTCCGAGCTGTCAGGGGAGGATTCATTTTTTTCCCGTAATATGGAGTCACTTCCTTGCGTGCGAAGATGTAGCTGGTGGGTCCCAGCTGTCAGGGGGGAAATGTTTTTTTTCATAAAATACGGTGGCCCTTCCGGTGGCTCCCTGCTGACAGGTGGAGGAATCATTATTTTGCGCGTAATAAGGAGGCACTCCCTTGCTGCGGCCGTGGACCCAGCTGTCAGCCTCTCCATGTACAGTCCTCTTCCGATGGAAGTCGTTCCTTGACCACATTGACCATGCCGCGCCGAGAGCACCAAGGCGGTGGACGACGGCGAGGCCTAGGAATGGAATGACCCTGAGCCGGGGAAGACTCGGCAGTTGTTTCCCGTGCGAACAAGAGTACGAGGGTTTACTGGTTCGACTGCAGTGTGAGGCTGCCGTCGCCGGAGAATAATAGGATGGCCAGGCCAGCGATGTGTGTAGGGTGGGGCGATGAGGCCTGCGCGGCAGCACAACCGGCCACGGTAGGAGGGCGCAGGCAGTCCTGCTGGCGCTGGTTTGAGGGGTTGGAGCAGAAAAAGCAGAGATTGAAGAAGCACGACGGCCGTTGGATGGACATCCAACAGTCAGTGCTCTCGTGTGGACTAAGTTGACACGACCTTGCGTGCGCGTCAACCTTTTTTTTAGAAAGCGTACGCGTCAACCTAGTAGGCCCGCAAGTCAGCCTGAAATATGTGGAAAACAGCATACAACCCATCTGCCATTATAGCTAATAAATGTACAGCCCATTGGCTAATTCTTAAGGATTTTTTTGAAGCCCATATTCTTTTTGTTACCATTACGGCCCATATTCTGGCCACTGTTAAAAATTCAACGAAATTTTTATATTTCGGTGCGGTCCGAACTGTTTTTAATCCAGAAATTTTGAATCATGTTCAAACTAATTTTAAAATAATAATTTTATATCAATTTAAAATCCAACATAATTTTCCCCGCAAAAAAAAGTAAATTCATAATCTCGAAATCTTAAAAAAACGATATTTGAAACTAATTGCCGGTTTGCTGCGTTTTTAAAATTTACATCCCATTTCTTACTACTTCATTTCCTGGGCAAGCGAATACATCGCTCTCGTCTTGAAAGATTTGCAGCCCAACAGGACTGAGAAAGCAAGTAGGCCTCTGTTGGGTATTTCTTTAAAATAAGTAGAACTGGGCTAGCCATTTTCAGAAAGAAAAAAACACAACTGGGCTCATCATGTGGTAAATATAAAATAACAACTGGCTAGACGGGCCACAGCCCCCGCACAGCCCCGTTGTTACCCTGATCCGTCTCTAAAACTATTACTAAATAACAACTGCTTGTTGCTAAAAAAAGTAAATAACAACTGCGCGACCTGCTGGTCACTGGTGTCAGCCGCTCGTTGTGTAATTCTCTCGTTTATTGACTATGTTGACAATGGCGTGGGACCCAGATGTCCAACCATTAGGAGGAACCATTTTTTTGGGCTTGTAATAACGAGGCACTTGCTTGCGTGCTGCCATGACCCTGGTAGGTCTCTACTGTCATCCTCTCCACGTACAGTCATCTCCTTATTCCTCTTGGTTGTTGACCACGTTGACAACGCCAGACGGCGGCGCACCGCGCACGGCGAGTGAACCAAGGCGGAGCATGATGGGAGGCCTCGGATGGGAACGAACAGGAGCCGTAGAAGATGCGGCAGTGTAGTTGCAGGCGGAGAGGAGTACGAGGGTTGACTGGTTCGGGTGCGGGTGCAGGTCAAGGCTGACGTTGCCGGAGAGTAACAGGACATGTGGGGGAATAGAGGGGATGGACTGGCCAACGTTTGAGCGTACGGTAGGGTGGCGGAGGCATAGCCAGCCATGTAAGGTGGGAGTAGGCGGGACCGACGACATGGTTTGGTTTGCACGGCTGGAAGAAGAAGACAAGAGATAGAAGAAACACGACAGATGTTGGATATCAATCCAATGGCTGGAAGGCAGAATCTTTTGTTGACTAAGTCGACACCGCCTTGGATAGGCTTTTTCCTTGTGGGCCCCAAATGTCAGAATCCAAATCTGTTACCGCCATGCTACCTTTCTCATGAAGAATAAAAGCCTATTTCGTGTGCTAGCTGAAAATAAGTTTGTGGGTGCTGGCGGGCGCTAAGCACATGGGTTCTGTAATGCACAATGAGCTCAAGCAACAGGCGAGAGTGATGGTATTTCCCTTGGTTGGGATTTATTACAATATTTATCACTTTAATAAAGGAAATGGCAAGCCATTTGCCTTGTTTCAAAGAAAATATGACAGTCATAGCTGAGTTGAAAAGGGCAACAGCATCTAACTCAAGCTTACAAACGGTACAAAAGCCCAAGGGTTAATTGTTCATCAGGTTTAGACAAAACCCAGACTGAACATGCATGGCAATAACATCTAACCCAACCACTATTTTTGGCAGTCACAAACAAATGGGCCGGTCTGATCCATAAAATCAACATCCTGTGCCAAAAAGTTTACTGGCACATGACGACAAGTTGTTGTAAATAGAAGCCGAGCATGTTCAGAAGCCCATTTGTCGACCTGAAACTTCTTTTTTTTTCTGTTCAACATATCCATCCGTGAGAAATTTCTTGTTGAAAAACTTAAGGCTCATGGACAATAGTAACCTCGCATTCAACAGGAAGAATGTGACGAAGTTTCTGTTTGCCCGATTGGATGCATAACCTTCCATTGTTATTGTCCTCAAACGAATGTCATGAGAACTGTGAAAATCCCGGTACTTATTACGCCACTGATTGGTTATATATTTTTCTCCATGTGTTGCTGCCTACGTAGACATGAAGATTGAAAACAGTTAAGGTCTAAAAAAAGAGTATGTCGATAGAGCGACAGCCAAACAGTAATTCTAGTACAATATATATGGGCTTTCAATGTGCATGAAATAATCACCTCTATATACAATTTCTCCAGACATGGAAAGCATCGCAGCAAGCCAATAATTTTGGTCAGATCAATACTAAACATTCCAATATATAAGATCTTGACAGAATCCAACACCATTGGTAGGCTATCGATGAACGAAATCTTCATTGAGCATATAACATAATATTAGTATCCAGAGTGTACTCCAAGATGATATAAAACTTATGCGCACAAATGAAAAATGCATCTTGTGATTACAAAAGCGTAGATGATAATATACAGTACCTGAAGAAGTGTGGAGCCAAACACCATGTCGTGATGTTCAAACAGATCACGAATTACACCCAAGGCCTCAAGTTTAGGCGCAGAGACGACAGTTATTTGCGAAGGTTTATAACAATCAAGGAGCAACCTTTGAAGTGAAGGGGCATCTTCGATGATGAGTTGCTGTCCTTCAAAACAAATTCCAATGCTTTTAAGGTGAGACGACTTTATTTGGAGACAATGGATACGAATTTCTAATCCGAAAACAAGCAGCAAGCGCTCCAGGGCATGGCAACTGGATTGGATGATGCTGTGTAGTGAGGCCTCCGACAGATCAACCACCACAAGCGAAAGTCTTTTTAGCAGTGGGAGTCGAAACATTAGTACCAGATTGTCTGGTAGATGGCACCGGGCTATGGTGAGGGTGTGGAGAGAGGAGGAAAACCACGAGATGGACAACGGTGGTGTGGGCACAAATACATGCAGTTGGGGTAGCGGTATGTACTTTTCGTAGTAAGGGTAGAACTCAAGCTGCTGGAGTTTTTCGAATTCAGTGGATGTTAGCCAGGCATCCACCGCACAGGGTATGGACAGTAGGTAGCGTGTCGGGATGCAGAGGCGTTGAACGGGGCCTTGGTGGGAGGAGACAATGGCTCTGAAGAGTTCAAATTCAGGAAAGACAGATATCTGATGACAGTCGAGATTAAGAGGTGTGGTGCGCCAGAGAGTGCGCCACCAAAATGCGAGGACTTGTGTGCGGCAGCCATCCTTGGTGGGGAGAAGGGAGATGATCTCCCCAAGGATGGCGTCCGGGAGATCACTGATGCGGTCCATCAGAGATTCTACGGGTTCCTCAGATCCGTGTGGGGGGGGGGGGGAGGGGCTCGCCGCTTCTTCCTGCGCTGCCGGGTGCGGGATCTACAACCGGCGTCGCCGCTGGCGGGGCCTCATCTTCTTGGCACTGGGGCCAGCCGACTCCATTTTCCTTGCGAGTGTCGTGTCGAGCTCACGGGTTTGAGTAGAATAGCGAGAGATGAGCCTAGTGGCAGTGCGAGTAGGGAAGAAGGAGGGCTGGGGTTTTCTGTAGGAGCCAGGAAGAAGAGGAGCATGCGTTTTCTGTACGAGTGAGGAAGAAGGTGAGCGGGGGTTTTCTGTACAAGTGTGGAAGATGGGTGTCGGTGTCAAAACCGGCAGACCTCGGGGTAGGGGGTCCCGAGCTGTGGATCTAGGATCAATGGGTAACAAGGGAGGACGAACATAGTGTTTACCCAGGTTCGGGCCCTCTCAAAGAGGTAATACCCTATGTCCTGCTTGATTTTATTGGATGTATGATGTGGTTTACAGAGTAGATCTACCTCGTGATCAGCATGAGCTAAACCCTAAGGCTATGAGGTGATGAATGTAGCTCTAGCCCTAAAGACTAAAAACCCTCGGTTTATATAGACACCGGTAGGGTTAGGGTTACCGAAGGTAGATTACAATAAGGAATTAAAGAGATCCCCCGCCTTCTTGACT
Organism: Thinopyrum elongatum; assembly: GCA_011799875.1. NCBI lineage: Eukaryota > Viridiplantae > Streptophyta > Magnoliopsida > Poales > Poaceae > Thinopyrum > Thinopyrum elongatum. The sequence goes on along the minus strand of CM022299.1, from coordinate 369,961,584 downwards.
TGGAGGGCACACCATGGCTTCATAGATCTCCTGTCATTATACGGCTCCACCAGTCCGGCCCATGTACAATGGGTCGTCGCCCCGAGGACCCCTTAGTCCATGACTCCCTCAGCAGCCCCCGAACTTGCCTCCAACGCCAAGACTTGTATCCGGTATCCATCCATCTGACCAGTATTCGGCTTGCGGGGCGAGTTCCTCAGTATGTCTCTCCCCTGTTCGAAACCAAGTGATGTCCGAAATCTGGAACGGTAGTTTTACTTAAGACCGAAGTTAATAATAAAAACATCGCTCAAGCGCAAATAGTGCCTTTATCTGACAACTTTTTCTCTTTCAACGAAGAGTCGATTCCAGCCATAACGCCAAGCAGTTACTATTTCTCAAAGCGCAACTCGAGGCTGGCGCCATGTTCGACACGTCCCCTCAAGGTGGATATCGTGTCCCGCTTTTCGGGGGATATGGTTAATGATTTCGATTCCCCTCCCCGCTCATAATGTTGCGGAGATATCGGGAAGTGGAGAGGCCAGTGGCGTGGAAAAAGGAATCCCTGGCCTGCCAACAGTCTATAAAAGGGGGGCTGCTACAGTCTGCATCCCACGCCCTCTTCCACCTTCCGCTCACGCATACCTTCAGAGCTCCAGCGCCCTTTCTCTCTCCCTTCACAACGAGTCCCACTTCACCTCCTTCGACCATGGCCGGATCTGGTGCCAATGGGAAGTGGGAGGCCTCCTCCGTCACCAACGAGGACATTCTGAAGTTGAAGAAGGCCGGCTACTTGCCGGCCGATGTCGCCCATCGGGCCCCCGAAGAGGGCAAGATCATCCCTACGCCCGAGCCGGGCGAAAGAGTAGTTTTTCTCCCCCATTTCCTTAGGGGGCTCGGATTTCCCCTGCATCCCTTTGTGCGGGGGCTAATGTTCTTCTACGGTCTGGATTTTCATGATCTAGCCCCCAACTCCCTCCTCCACATTTCGACCTTCATCGTCATCTGTGAAGCGCTCCTCCGAGTCCAGTCGCACTTCGGTTTATGGCTGAAGGTGTTCAATGTCAAGCCCAAGGTGGTCGGCGGCAAGCATGCGGACTGCAGAGGGGCCATGATTAGTAAGCTGACACGGGTCCAGTGGCCTGACAGCCACTTTGTCGACACCGTCCGGATGTGGCAGAAGGAGTGGTTTTATATCACCGAGCCGAGGGAGGCCGTATGGGGAGTGGCCCCCGCATTCTGGTCCGGACCCCCTACCAGATTGGCCTCCTGGACCACCAAGAGCTCGGACTGGGGGAGAGTTGCCGACATGAAAACGCTGCAGAAGCACGTCGACAACATAATAGAGACCGGCGCAAAGCTGGTCGACGTGGTCCAGATCATGCTCCACCGCCGGCTCCTCCCTTGCCAGGCGAGGGCCAAGCCTATGTGGGAGCACGAGCCCGAGGATCTGGCCACCGTGCGACACCTCTACGGTACGAGTCCTGACAAGATATGGGGCCAATTATTCTAGCCCCAAAAGGAGTGGCCGGTCGAGCGGAAGGACATCGGCCTTGATGCCATGAACCCCCCAAGGGAGGTGAGCGGTATTCTTTTTCGAGAAGTGTTCGGATATTCATACCATGTTTGATTCGGTCTAAACCTGGTATGTGGATTTTGCAGGGCTGGCTCGCCAAGGCCAAGAAGATCCGCGGCCCAGCGCCTCTACCGGAAGGGCCCCGATCAGAGCAGCTGGAAAAGCTGCTGGTCGTGGTGCCTTATAAGGCGCCTGCCAAGAAGGGCAAGAAGAAAGGAGAGCCGGAGGCCAGGGAGGGCCTCCGCCGTAGGGTTCGTCCGGGAAATCGGTCCGGAGACGCTGCGGCCTCATACATGCAGGATGGGGGCGAGGATGAGGACAAGGAGGAGAGTGCCTCCTCGCATTCCAAGAAGAGGGCGGCGTCCGAGGATGTCGAGGAGGTTGAACCTTCTCCGGCCCTGAAGAGACGATGCCGGCCCAAGCTGGTCCTGTCTGATAGTTCAGACTCCGACAAAGAATCCGAAGTGTCCGAGAAGGTTACGGCGAAGGAACCCCGGGCCAAGCCCCCGTCCAGCAGGTAAGGCGTTGGCATTTTTAGCTATCTCGTTTTTAGCAATTTGCTTTAGTTGAAGGTTAACCCCTCCGAGTTGCAGTCCCCCACGTGAACGCCCCACCGAGCAGACTTCGGAGGGGACGTCTCCGCCCGCCGAAATGGCTGACAGTGGATCCGTGGCGCACTCCGCACCTCCTCCGATCCCCGAAGAGGTTGAGGAGGTGCGGTCCCAAAGGACTCCTCGTCCTCCAAACACAGAGGGGGAGGCGGACGCCATAATGACCGAGGTTAACACCTTGGTCACCGAAGACCATGAGGGAGCATCCCTCCTGGCTGGCGAGGGAAACGAGTCTGGACCATCCGGACCCCAACCGTCGACCGCTCCCGAGCCCCCAAGGCCTTCGACGGCACAGGCTCCTCCCAGCGGGGGAGGGTCCGGCGAGTGAACGCCAGCGCCGAACACCTCCACACGGGCGGCGGCTGGCTGGCCAGACATTCTAGAGGAGTTAGTGAGCAGCTCCGTCATCGTTGATGGGCACCGCACTCTAATGAGTGCGGTTATACAGAGTGTTCGTTCTGTCCAATCCGGACTGAACGACGCTGTCCAAGGCCTTCTAACAGGCTTTGAGGTAAGTCAAGTAATGTTCTTTCCTCATAATGCAATTGTAATTGTTAGTTTAGGTAGGCCGTATACATAGCAGCCCCCGAGACTCTGCCAGGACATCAGAGAGACCTGCAGAGGATCAAATTTGGTGAGCCGAATAATAATGTTGACATATTTTTTGCTGATGCAGTCATCTTCCGTGGCCGCGGCTGCTAATGCCGTGGCATTAGAGGAGATGGATCGGAAGCTCAAGCTTTCCGATCAAGAGCTTGACCTTGTCAACAAACGGCTTGACGAGGCGCAAGGTAAGCCCTGTGAGAAGATGTGTACTTGCTTGACGCCGGATATTGACAATCCGGACTGTATGCTAATCCTTATCTTGATGACCCTGTAGCTGCCGCCGCTGAGGTCGAGGGCTTGAAGGAGGCCCTGAAGAAAGCCGAGTCCGAGGCGGCCGAGAAGAAGACGGCCGCTGAGAACGCGGTGGCCGAGCTTGAGAAGGTCAAGCTTGCTGCCGAGCAACATGAGGCTCGGGTGACCGAAGTCCAAGTGGAGCTGTAGGATGCCGCCAAGAAGCTGGAGGCCCTTGAGAAGGGGCAGGAGGAGCAATCTTCTCGGCTATCCAAGGCGGAGAAGGAGCTTCAGGAGGCGAGGAGTGACGCTCGAGGTGTCCGGGTGGAGCTCCGGCAAGCCGCGCAAATTGCCAATGGTAAGAAATATTTATTGCAGAGTGTGTTCAGAGGCAATAGATTCGCCCTGCTGACGAGGGTCTGGCGCTCCGCAGGCGTCTTCGCCGAACTTCCAAAGAATGCGGCGACCGTGGCAAAGCACTATGCCACCCTCGAGGAGGACTCCATGCAGCGGCTCTTCTGGTCACAGTTTTTGAACTCCGAGCGTCCACCCCTCCTCAGCGATCAAATGAAGCAGCTGATGGAGATGCATCGGATGTCTGAGCTGGCCTTGAAGGACCTCTGTGTTAGCCTGTGGCCGGCCAAGCCCATTTCGGACACCTACTTCGGCCTTGTGCAGAAGCTGCGGGAGGCGCCACTCCGGATTGACGCCGTAAAGCGGTCAGCGTGCCTTGAGGGGGCGAGGCTCGCGTTTGCGAAGACTCTGGTTCAATGGCCAACGATGAATCCAATGCAGATGGCCACTGGTCCTCCGCCCAAGGGGAAGGAGCATCGCCACCCCGAGCAGTACTTCGCGCAGGTATGACCGGAGCGCAGGCGATAGAGGGCTAGTGTTCGAAAGATGTAATGTTTGAGTAGTTATATTAAGTTTGTATCAAGTGGGACTTATGCTTCATTATGCGCCCGACAGACTTATTTGATATTTTAATGGTTAATTTTTGACTCCTGTGTGGTCGTATGTTTATTCTGAAAGCTACCAGTCGTCGACTTTAGCCCCCAGGTGAATATCACGACGGGTGTTTTGTCTTCGCACTGTTACGCTTAGCCAACGTCTTGGTGCCCGGAGGCGGTAGTGCGGGAGCGAAACCAGGCAATCAGACTATTCGGTTTTACTGCTTTCACTTAGCCTTAGGAGCTTGATGGTGGGGACTAGGGAGTAGCCCCCGGTGTATTGTGATGTACTGAGGGATCAAACCCTGCCCTTTCCGATCACATGGTTTGTGTTAAGACAAACCCTTCGTGTGACACGGCGAAATCGCCAACGATTTTAGAGTCAAACCTCGTCATCGGATCACGGACCCGTTCGCGCTTACTATGACGGTCATTTTTCGGATTTTTCCTCCTGAGGTACTTGACCGGGCAAACCTAAAGTACAATCGCAGGGGTTCTCCCTTTGCCCTCTTAGCCGAACGTGCGGAACATAAGAGGCAAGCACAGGAGCCGGGCAACCCAACTATTGACCCAAGACATAGTTCGGAACAGATGCATATAGTGCAATATCCGAGACGCCGAACACCTAGCGGAAAGCGGTGCCGGACTTGAAGATATTGAGCTGATACATAAATCGAACTCTTGACTAGTTAATATATTTTCATGCCGGGCTGTTCGAAGAGCGAGTGGGGAATCTGGAAAGATACAGAGAAATTTGCAAGATGCGGATATCCGAACACCGTAAAGGGTATTTTTATTATTTCTCGTAAGCTCGGGATGTCTAACCGTACAATTCGAACTGCGAAGGCTGTAATTGTAAGAGAGAAATAAAAAGAAAATTTACAGAGTAAAGGTTGACGCAGGGCCTTGATACATGAGTTGAAGCCTTCATTGTGCCCTATTGCACGTCTGTGCCTTTGCATCTGATAGGTAGGGGTTGGGACCTTCGATGAGACCTTGATGGGCGAGGACCCTGATGGAGCTGTAAGCTTGGGGATATCCGAAATTGGTCCCCGGGTCGTCCGAAGCCGAGGTAATTCCGAAGTTCGGTTTAACCGAATATGTACTTCGGATTAATGTATGCCTCACGGTTGCCCATGGTATTTTGAGTGCGAAGTTGTGCTGACGAGGCACATGGAGCGTGAAGAATGTGGGCGTGCTGTGGGGCGCGTATCCCTATTTGCAGCGAACGCATGCGGATTCCCATGATGGGGAGCGGGTTCGAACCCATTTACTATTGTCACCAGCCCTTACGGCGGGTCGGCATCCGGGCCTATATGGGCCGGTGTGGTCTTCGGCCGCTAGGGCCGCACTGTGCTCTTCGGTTCGAAGTGAGCGTTCTGTGTTGCCGTTGATAGTTATGACGCCCGAGGGACCAGGCATCTTCAACTTGAGGTATGTGTAATGCGGAACAACATTGAATTTGGCGAACGCTGTTCGGCCGAGGAGGGCGTGATAACCACTGCGAAAAGGTGCAATATCGAAGATCAAGTCCTCGCTTCAGAAGTTATCCGGAGATCCGAACACTACTTCAAGCATCACGGTGCCCGTGTAGCGGGCCTCCACTCCCGGAATGACCCCCTTGAAGGTGGTGCTACTGGGTTTAATCCTTGATGGATCGATCCCCATTTTCCTCACTGTATCCTTGTATATCAGGTTGAGTCTGCTCCCTCCGTCCATTAGGACTCTAGTGAGGTGGAATCCATCGATGATGGGGTCTAGCACTAGGGCTGCGGACCCTCCATGGCGTATGCTGGTGGGATGATCCCTGCGATCGAACATGATCGGGCAAGCTGACCATGGATTAAACTTCGGCACTACTGGCTAGACGGAGTATACATCCCGTAGTGCTCGCTTCCTCTCATTCTTCGGTATATGGGTTGCGTAAATCATGTTTACCGTCTTGACCTCGGAAGGGAAGGGTTTCTGGCCTCCATTATTTGGCCTGCGGGGCTCATCATCGTCCTTGCTTCGTGGGCTTTTGCCCGAGTCTTCGGCTATGAATTTGCTGGCCTGTTTGATCACCCAACAATTTCGGTTTGAGTGGTTGGCGAGCTTCTCTGATGTGCCGTGGATCTGGCAAGGCCTGTGCAGAATTGTGTCCAATCTAGACGGGCCATCACCGTTGCCTTTAAGGGCTTTCTTTCGGGTTCTGGACTTCTGGTTTCGGAATCCGGCATTTACTGCCATATCCTCACCCTCGCCGTCATTGTGGCGATGTTTATTCTTGCCGCGTCGGGGCTTTCCATTTCTGTCCCGAATCTCGGAGGTACCGGGTGTGTCTGGGTTGGTGTTCTTACGAGCAAGCCAACTGTCTTCGCCCGCGCAAAAGCGGGTCATGAGGGAAGAAAGGGCTGCCATAGTTCTTGGTTTGTCCTGGCCGAGCTGTCGTACAAGCCATTCGTCCTTGACAGTATGCTTAAAGGCAGCCAAGGCTTCGGCATCCGGACAGTCAATGATCTGATTTTTCTTGGTCAGGAATCGGTTCCTAAACTGTCGGGCAGATTCTCTGAGTTGTTGCGTGATGCAATTTAGGTCGTCAGCATCCGGAGGCCAGACATAGGTGCCCTAAAAGTTTGCTCGAAAAGCATCCTCAAGCTCTTCCCAGCAACCTATAGAGTCTTCGGGAAGGCTGTTCAACCAGTGTCGAGCTGGGCCTTTAAGCTTTAGTGGCAAATATTTAATGGCGTGGAGGTCATCTCCTCACACCATGTGGAGGAGGAAATCCTCTATCCATACGGCTGGATCTGTAGTTCCGTCGTATGATTCGATGTTCACAGGCTTGAAGCCTTCCAAGAATTGATGTTGCATTACCCTCTCTGTGAAGCACAAGGGGTGTGCTGCGCCCCAAACTCGGGCTACGTCACGTCAGAGGTCTTCGACCCTCCTAATCTGCTGCTGCTCTCGGACTCTATCGTTTCGGTTTAACCGATCGTAGTATCCTTCCCGGTACGCGGGCAGGTCCTCTCTGGGTCCATAGATGGACCTGGTACGGCCTCCACGAGTGTCTAGGTCATGGAGGAGGTCATACTCGTAAGTGGGCCGCACTTGATCCTTGCCGTGACGGCGAGGTGGGGCGGCTGGGTGTTCGGCCTCGTCAGCTTCCTTGACCCGCCCTCTAGGGGGGCGGTCCTGCTGTTCGGTGTTTGTGTATATTGGGTGTGTGGGCTCTACAGCCTCGTCGTCGAACTGTGGCAGGAGTCTTCGCTTGGGATAACTCCTGGTTGGCTGATCGCGGCCGTACCCCTCTTCGGCAGCTAGGACTTTAGTCCATCGGTCATTGAGGGTGTCCTGTTCGGCCTTGATTTTGCGTTTTTGCTTCTTTAGGCTGTGGGCGGTGGCTAAAAGCCTTCGCTTGAACCGTTCTTGCTCCAGAGGGTCTTTGGGGACGATGAAATCGTCCTCCCCAAGACTGGCCTCCTCTTCAGAGAGTGGTAGGTAGTTGCTATCCTCTGAGTCGTCGGGGTTTTCTGAATTGAGTGTGTCCTCCTGCCCTGCGAGGTCATCCTGATGATGTTCGAAGGCTGCGTCTCCGGCGAGGTCATCCGTATTATTTACGGTGCTGTTCTCTGCGGATTCCATGTTGCTTGCATGGCTTCGACGTGGCTTTGATCGACGGCGCTATTTTCGGCGTTTGGGCGGCTCATCTCTGGGCTTGCCTCTGTCCTGATTGGGGGTGCCGTCGCCATCCTTGGGGGTGTCCACCATGTTAATGTCGTAGGTGGAAGTGGCCGACCAGCGGACGGTAACGGGCGGGGGGGGGGGGGGGGGGCAACATTGGCAATGGTCGTGGCTCCGTCCTCCTCGTCCATGTATTCGGTATTCTCCGAATTATAGTCTAGCATATCGGTTAAATCATCGATAGTGGCTACCAAGTGGGTGGTGGGTGGGACGCAAAATTCCCTATAGTACGCCTTGACGGGTTGATGATCGTGAGCGGGGGAGAGATCCTCCTGGATAGTCATTTTCTGAATTTGGTCCAACGCCTCGTTTATCATAGCGAGGGTCGCCGAACTCGAGGGCTCTAGGCCAGATTCCATTGCAACGGGGGCAGTCAATGCCCTAGCCAGTCCTTGATTTCTACAGGCCGAGCTGAGCTCGGGATGCGGGACCGGATCCTTGAAGGGGTCCGGACAGTCATCGGAAGTCGAGAACAGATTTTGATCCCTGCGTGTGGATTCCACGCCGGGGCTTGAGATCGAGTTGCTTTGGGCCGGGAGTAATTTCTGGCCATTGGCTGCCACTTCGTCATGGGAGTTCATGGCTGGGTGAGCATTGTGAAGGAACGGTTCGGCCGAGATAGATTCCTGCCTTCCGCCTCCTGATCCTGCCTCGAAGGTCGAGGACAAATCTTTCGTGGAGATGATGGGTTCGGGTGAAGGTGGAGTCTGGCCGCTGATACGTCTCCAATGTATCTATAATTTTTTATTGTTCCATGCTATTATATTATCTGTTTTGGATGTTTTATATGCATTTATATGCTATTTTGTATTATTTTTGGGACTAACCTATTAACCTAGAGCCCAGTGCCAGTTTCTGTTTTTTCCTTGTTTTTGAGTTTTACAGAAAAGGAATACCAAACGGAGTCCAAACGAGCTGAAACTTTACGATGATTTTTTATGGACCAGAAGAAGCCCACGGAGTATCAGAGATGGACCAGAGGAGCCACGAGGCATCCACAAGGGTGGAGGGCGCGCCCCCCCTAGGGCGTGCCCGCCTACCTTGCCGCTGCCTCGTGGACCCCCCTGACTTGAAACCGACGCCAAAAATTCCTATAAATCCAGAAACCCCCAGAAAGAAACCTAGATCGGGAGTTCCGCCGCCGCAAGCCTCTGTAGCCACAAAAAACCAATCGGGAGCCTATTGAATTATTGAATGATGAGCATGATTGCAATGTTGTTAGTATGAATTCCTTGAATATCCATGATGCTAATGATATGCAAAGCCACAAGCTTGGGGATGCTATGTTTGATGAAGATGATATTTTTAGTCCCCAAAGTTTTGATGAGCAAATTTACTATGATGAAAGCATGCCTCCTATTTATGATGATTATATTGATGAAAGTGGGTTTGGAAGAGTGTCAACTCTAGGTACTAATGATCCCACTATTTTGGAGGGTGTTGAATCTTTTCACAATATTGATAAAAGTGGATTTGGAGAGGTCATGACTTTATTTAGTGATGAATCCACTATTTTTGAAGAGGTTCCAATTGATTATGAGAACAAAGTTGCTATCTATGATGATTATTGTGATGACATGTATGCTATAAAGAATAATGATAACCATGAAACTTGTCATCATGATTTTAATTTTCAATTGGATTATGCCTCACATGATAGTTATGTTGTTGAGTTTGCTCCCACTACTATTCATGAGAATAAATTTGCTTATGTGGAGAGTAATAAAATTTCTATGCTTGTGGATCATGAAAAGAATGATTTATGTGATAGCTATATTGTTGAATTCATTCCTGATGCTACTGAAAATTACTATGAGGGGGGAACATATGCTTGTAGGTATTGCAATAATATCAAGTTTCCTCTCTATGTGCTTAAAGTTTTGAAGATATGCTTGCTTTGCCTTCCTATGCTAGTTGATTCTTGTTCCCATAAGTTGTTTTCTCACAAAATCCCTATGCATAGGAAGTGGGTTAGGCTTAAATGTTCTAGTCATATGCTTCATGATGCTCCCGTTATGTTTCAATTCTTATCTTTTATGAGAGCATCATTTAAATCATCATGCCTAGCTAAAAAGGCATTAAAGAAAAGCGCTTGTTGGGAGACAACCCAATATTTACCCCTACTGTTTTTATGTGTTAACATGATTAAGTTACTGTAGTAATCATGTTTTATAGGTTTTGTTTCAATAAAGTGCCAAGTAAAGCCTTTGGGATAGTGTGGATGATAGTTGACTTGATTCTATGCAAAAACAGAAACTTTTGTGTCCAGTACAGAAATTCCTATCTTTTACTGGAACGTGAAAAACTTCTGAATTTCTTACATTTGATTGGTATACAAATTTTCTACTTTGTCCTAATTTTTCAGAATTTTTGGAGTAACAGAAGTATGAGCTTAGTTCAGATCTTTACAGACTGTTCTGTTTTTGACAGATTCTGTTTTCGATGCATAGTTTGCTGGTTTTCTAGTTTCTATGGCTTATGTTGCTTAATATAAATTATATAAATGATAGGGTACAGTAGGTATAATGTGAGAAAAAATTTGAATCTTGTCTTGACAGTACCAAAGTGAATGATTTGTTTTTTCGTACTAACCCATCTCACGAAGTTCCGTTAAGTTTTGTGTGATTGAATTTTTCATGTTTTGGGTGAGATATCGATATGAGGAGAATAAGGAGTGACAAGACCCTAAGCTTGGGGATGCCCAATTCACCCCAAGGTAATATTCAAGGAAGATCCAAGCAACTAAGCTTGGGGATGCCCCGGAAGGTATCCCTTCATTCGTCTTCAACATTATCGGTAACCTTACTTGGAGCTATATTTTTATTCGTCACATGATATGAGTTTTGCTTGGAGCATCATTTTATTTTATTAGTATTTTCTTGCTGTTATTTAGAGTACTGTTTTGTATCTTTTAGTTCAATGAAAGTGTCAAGTATAGCCTCTACCATGCTTATTTTGCAAGTCTATATGTTGCTGTTTTGAAAACAGAAAGTTTTCTATCATTGTCTGAATTCTTCTGCAAAGTGAGAACGTGGTAAAATCTTGAAATTTTTACACAATGAGTAACAACAAATTTTACAAAGTGTGGTATTTTTTCATAATTTTTTGAGTTAGGGAAGTATGAGTGCAATTGCACTCTTTACAGACTGTCCTGTTTAGACAGATTGCTGTTATGTTTGCTTGTTTAATGATTCTATTTGAGGACAGGAGTATTAAATATGCAGAGGAATTTAGTATACAATGTTAAATAATAATTTTAGTGATTTTCTACAGTAGAGAATGATAAGGTTTTGCATTTGATTTATACTAACTTTTCTCACAAGTTCTTGTTGAGTTTTGTGTGCATGAAGTTTTTAAGATTTAGGGAAACCGTGATATAAAAGGAATTAAGGAGACACAAAAGCTCAAGCTTGGGGATGCCCAAGGCATCCCTAGTTAATATTTCAAGAAGTCTCAAGCATCTAAGCTTGGGGATGCCCCGGTAGGCATCCCACCTTTCTTCATCAAGAATCATCGGTTAGTATCGGTTGAGCCTAAGTTTTTGCTTCTTCACATGATGTGTGCTATTTTTAGAATGTCATTTTATTTTGCTTTTTGTTTGAATAAAATATTAAGATCTAAAATTTTAAATGAGAGAGAGTCCTCACACAGCTACATAACTATTTGACTACTCATTGATCTTCACTTATATCTTTTTGGAGTAGTTTGTCAGTTGCTCTAGTGCTTCACTTATATCTTTTTAGAGCACGGCAGTGGTTTTATTTTGAAGAAATTGATGAACTCTCATGCTTCACTTATATTATTTTGAGAGTCTTTAAATAGTATGGCAATTTTCTTAGGTTATGAATTTAGTCCTAATATGATGGGCATCCAAGAGGGATATAATAAAAACTTTCATATAAAGTGCATTGAATACTATGAGAAATTTGATTCCTTATGATTGTTTTGAGATATAAGGATGGTGATATTAGAGTCATGCTAGTGAGTAATTGTGGATTGGTAGAAATACTTGTGTTAAAGTTTGTGATTCCCGTAGCATGCATGTATGGTGAACCGTTATGTGATGAAGTCGGAGCATGATTTATTTATTGATTGTCTTCCTTATGAGTGGTGGTCGGGGACGAGCGATAGTGTTTTCCTACCAATCTATCCCCCTAGGAGCATGTGTGTAGTACTTTGTTTCGATGGCTAATAAATTTTTGCAATAAGTGTTGGGGATATTACTACAGGGTATAAACCGGCCAGGAGAGGCCGGGTTATCCCCATAATGAGTTATTATACTTGAAGCCCACGAAGACAAAGATGGAGGCGCTTTATGAAGGCCCAGGGCCCAACGGCGGATTAAGGCCTATAGATATAAACCGACATTGATATGTAAACTTGTGCTATATGATAGAAAGAGTAGAGACCGAGCCGGACATGTTCATGAGCCGGCCTCGGGATCCTGTAAACTGACGGGCGTCAACCCATGTATATAAGGGGACGACCCGGCGGCGGTTTGGGGACGACGGACAACAACTCGAGAGCCAGGCATAGCGGATTCGCTCCCTGGTCATCGAAACCCTAGCAATTCCACAACAACTGGATTAGGCCTTTACCTTCACCGCAAGGGGCCGAACCAGTATAAACTCTCTGTGTCCCTTGTCCGCTTTAACCCCTTTAAGCTAACCCATCGCGATGGCTCCGCGACTAAGTCCTTTTTCTAGGACATCTGCCGTGACAAGACCACGACAGTTGGCGCCCACCATTGGGCTATCGCACGATGGTTTCGAGTTCTTAGAGGGCAGCTTCGAAGGACTCAAGGGATACGCTGTGGGCCGGATGACCAAAAGTCGTCGCGGCAAGCTCTACATCAACGATGCAGGCTGGGGCCCCGAGGCCGGTTCAATTGAGTATGGGTACCGGGTCCCCTTCGGCGGCATTCACGTGTTCATTGGCAAGATTGGTGAATCGGACCCTGAGCCAGACATCTGCACCGACATCGTCGAAACGGCTCAGCGTGCGAGATCTGCCCGGGTTAAGCCTGTCATGAAGCGTGCCTTCGTGGGAGTCATCCACGGAGTGGAATCTGAAGATAGATCGGAATATGATGGCAAAACCGTTGTTTATTCCGGTGATGAGTCATCTACTGGAGAGACCGAGTCATTGTACCAGCTGCAGGATGGCCGGTTTGGTGGTTGTTCCGATGGCGACAGTATTCCGGACTCTCTTGACCCGCCAAGCCGGGTTGCGATCTTCATGGCCGGTACACAGTCAGCGCCACAATCTTCGACCTCTGCGGCGATGATCTCCGGTTCAGCAGCGGCGACGGCAGCTGGGGCAGGAGGCCCTGCGCCACCGCCGGCTCAGGCTTTGTCCGATTTATTCGACACCTTGGCAGCACTGTTAGCGGCCGAAGTCAGCCCGATGGATCAAGAGCGGCACAACGCAGAAGTGGCGAAGGTGAAGGATCAGATAGCCCAAGCCAAGGTGGATTTGGCAGCTGAAAACGCCAGGATGGCTGCAGAGCGGGCCGAGTTAGATGCACAGGCCTATCGGCTTACGTTGGATCAGAATGCGTCAAATGATGTAATGAGGAGAAGGTACCGATCTCACCTGCCTCCGATTTACGAAGCCAGGAATCTCTTCCATACGCCAGGGGCCGGAACCAGCAACCAGCCAGTGGTAAACCGGGTAGAAGCGCCTGGAACGGGGACGCCGGTTCAGCCACGCGCAATGGATCCGCCTCTTCAGAATATCCCATCCCAGCATGTGCCCACGCCTCCGGGTCATTACTCCAACCCCTTGGATAACATAGTCGCGGCCGCTTCACGATTGGCGGCCCTTCCAGTCGATGGTGAGTCCCCTGTAGCGGTGGAGACGCGACGGGCTAGGGAGCTCCTTCAGACAGCTTTGACTCAGCAACAGGCTTATTCGTACAGTCGCGAGAGGATTCATTCCACCCCCCGCCCAATCCGGAGTTACAGCAGGCATGTTGATGAACCGGCTGTGTCTAGCAGTGCCCGCAACCGTAATCCGCCACGAGGCCATAACCCGGCAGGTGGCGGTGTTGATGCTCAGGATGTGGTGGACCGTGCTAGGGCACGTCGAGAGGCTGAGTTAGCAGCACAGAACGCGGCCCGTCAGCTTATTCCGGTTCGTCCAACAACTTTGGTGGAACCAGGGGTTACCTCCAGTTCTTTGGGGGTGCCGTGTCTCGTCCCAGCATTACACAAGGTATGGCTGCCCAAGGACTTCAAGGGCCCACGTAAAGTGCCGAATTACACTGCCGATTTATCCCCCGAGTCGTGGGTGGAGAGTTATGAGATGGCGATGGAGATGCTGGACGTAGATGATGCGGCATGTGCTAAGTACTTCACCATTATGTTGGAAGGGATAGCTCGCACTTGGTTGAAAAACCTACCAGCTAACTCCATTGGGTCATGGGCCGAGCTAAGAGCCTGGTTTATTCGAAATTTCAAAGACACATGCAAACAGCCCATGTCAATTGTGGATTTAGCTGCCTGTGTCCAGGAGGAAGGAGAATCAACAACCCATTGGGTGCGCCAGGTTTCAGAGATTTTGCATTCATCGGACCGCATCAACGCTGATACGGCTGTTTTGACGTTGGAAGGCAATTGCCGGTTTACGCCTCTTAAGTTGAAGCTGGGACGGCTCAAACGCCATTGCAATGACATGGGGACACTTATGGCAGCTCTGGTGAAATATGCCGACTCTAATAGTACCAAGGACCCTGAATCTGATGATGACAAGACAGGAAAGGGAAAGAAGGGTGGCAGCACCAAAGGGCAGCAACATAACTCGGCGGGGCATGGAAACAGCGGTAAGCGTAAAGCGGATAACAGTTCAGATTTTGTAGCTAATACCAACGCGCAGGGTAATGGTCAGTGTCGGAAGGGTAAACCGCCCCCGCGTGGAAGAGAACCAAGTCCCAATCCAGAGCGCCTGAATTACCTGTTGAACCAGCCCTGCCCAAAGCACAGATCGCGGGACAAGCCGGCCATGCACCTCTGGAAGGATTGTTATATTATGCGAGAGTTCAAAGATTCAGATTTTTTTCCGGAATGATAATGGACCGGCTGGCGGTTCAAGCCCCGGGTCTCATGGGCCGGGTTATGGTGGAGGCAGTTCCGGTTCAGGATTCCATGGTAATCAAAGCGGACATGGCAATCAAGGCAATCAAGGCAACCAAGGTGGTTATAATCATCAGGGGAACCAACAGCAGCAGCAGCAGTCGGGTTACCAGAGCAACCCGAAGTAGTTAAACAGTGGACAGTACGATGTCTTTACCACCAGCCTGTGCAAGCGCGATCAGAAGCTTCATAAAAGGGCAGTGAACTCCGTTGAACCGGCGGTGCCCCGTTACTTACGCTGGTCTGAACAGCCCATTGTGTGGAGTCGAGAGGATCATCCACCTCGAGTTGATAATCCGGGTCATCTGGCGTTGGTGGTGGCACCTCAGGTGGGAGGTTACAAGTTCACTAAAATACTCATGGATGGGGGGAGTAGTATCAATATCCTTTATTATGAAACCTTCCGTCGCATGGGGTTAACAGATAAAAATCTTAAACCGTCCAGCACGGTCTTCCATGGTGTGGTGCCTGGTAAATCGGCGTATCCGATCGGTAAGATAGCTCTGGAGGTTGCTTTTGGTGATCAACATGATTCAAGATCAGAAACATTGACCTTTGAAGTGGTGAAAATCAAGAGCCCGTATCATGCCCTGTTTGGGCGGCCGGCTTATGCTAAATTCATGGCGAGGCCTTGTTATATCTATCTGCAGCTCAAGATGCCGGGTCATAAGGGGACCATCACGGTACATGGGAGCCGTAAGATCGCTTTGGAATGTGAAGAAGGTGATGCGGCTTATGTTGAGTCGGTTTGTGCAACAGAGGAGTTGAAGTTTTACAAAGACAATGTTGATCCGGCAGATATGACTTCCTTGAAGAAGCCAACTACAGAGCATGATCCGGCCTTGAAGTTTAAGTTGGCTGATGAGACTAAGCTGGTTGATTTCGTTCCTGGCGATTCATCCCAGCAGTTCAGCATCAGCGCTACCTTGGATCCGAAATAGCAAAGCGCGCTCATCGAGTTCATCCGTGAGAACCGGGACATCTTTGCGTGGAAGCCTTCTGACATGCCAGGTGTACCGAGGGAACTCGCTGAGCACACTCTTAACGTTGATCCCAAGTTTAAACCGGTCAAGCAGTTTCTCCGCCGGTTCAATGAAGAAAGACGCAAGGCTATTGGTGAGGAAGTGGCCAGGCTCTTGGCAGCTGGCTTTATTGTTGAGGTATTTCATCCTAAGTGGTTGGCTAACCCGGTGCTAGTACTTAAGAAGAACGACACTTGGCGTATGTGTGTGGACTACACAGATTTGAACAAGGCTTGTCCAGCGGATCCTTTTGCCCTCCCTCGTATTGATCAAATCATTGATGCTACGGCGGGTTGCGAGCGTTTGAGTTTTCTGGATGCTTATTCTGGCTACCATCAGATCAAAATGGCAGTTAAGGACCAGGAGAAGACAGCTTTCAAAACTCCCTTTGGAGCCTTCTGCTATGTGTCTATGCCCTTCGGGCTAAAGAGTGCCCAGGCGACTTATCAGCGCTGTGTGCAGAACTGTCTTCATGATCAGATCGGCCGCAATGTTCATGCTTATGTGGATGATATTGTGGTGAAATCCAGAAAGAAGGAGACATTGATAGATGACTTGAAGGAGACCTTCGATAAACTCCGAGTTTATAAGATGATGCTTAATCCGGCCAAATGTGTCTTTGGTGTACCGGCAGGCAAGCTCTTGGGCTTTCTGGTGTCTAACAGGGGCATTGAAGCTAATCCGGAGAAAATCAAGGCCATAACTTCTTTGGCTAAACCGAAGTGCATCAATGATGTTCAATGCTTGGCAGGCCGGATTGCAGCCTTGAGCTGGTTTATCAGTCGCCTCGGGGAGAAGGCTATCCCTTTATATCAGATGCTGAAGAAGACGGATAATTTCGTCTGGAGCGCCGCCGCCAATGAAGCGTTTGAGGATTTAAAGCGGCAGCTAGCCGAGCCGCCTGTCCTTGCTGCTCCTGTTGATAAAGAGCCTTTGTTGTTGTATGTGGCTGCCAATGCCCGGGCAGTTAGCGTGGCTATTGTGGTGGAGCGCAAGGAGACCGGAAAGGAGTATCCGGTTCAACGGCCGGTTTATTACATCAGTGAGGTACTTATTGAGTCTAAGCAAAGGTACCCACATTGGCAGAAGCTGGTGTATGGAGTTTTTATGGCGAGCCGGAAGCTTAAGCAATATTTCCAAGGTCATCCCATCACTGTGGTCAGCTCTGCTCCTTTGGGGGAAATAATCCAGAACAGAGAAGCGACTGGCCGGAATGCCAAGTGGGCCATTGAGCTTGGACCTCACGGGTTAAATTATGTGCCTCGGACGGCAATCAAATCACAAGCATTGGTGGATTTCATCAATGACTGGACAGAGTTACAGGCGCCAGAAGAGAAGCCGGATCATACTTATTGGACTATTCATTTTGATGGGTCCAGGCAATTGGAGGGCTCGGGGGCTGGAGTCGTATTAACTTCCCCACGAGGTGATAAGTTTTGTTATGTTCTCCGTTTAATGTTCCCTTGCACTAACAATGCAGCTGAATATGAGGCCTTACTCCACGGTCTTTGGATGGCTAAGGAGATGAATTTGAGCCGGGTTAAGTGCTTCGGTGACTCGGACCTGGTGGCTCAACAAGTGTCTGGTACTTGGGATTCTAAGGATCCGCTCATGGCTGCATATCGTTGAGAGGTGGATATTGTTGCAGGTCACTTCAAAGGCTATCAGGTTGATCATGTGGACCGGCGGAAGAATGAAGCGGCGGACGCTTTAAGCCGTTTGGGTTCCCAGCGTAAGCCGGTTCCACCCAACGTCTTTTTGGATGTGCTGCATAATCCGTCGGTTAAACTTCCCACAGAGGAGGATCTGGCTGTTCCTGATCCGGAGGCTCAATTGGTGGCAGCACTTCATGTTATTCCGGATTGGACCGTCCCATATCTGGCGTACATGAACTGGGGCGAGTTACCAGAGGATGAGACTTTGGTCAGACAGATAATCCGGCGATCCAAGTCAATGACTATTGTCAATGGCGAATTACATCACTGCAGTGTAACAGGGGCGTTTCAACGTTGTGTATCACCTGAAGAGGGCCGTGAGATCCTGTGTGAGATCCACGAAGGTGATTGTGGTCACCATGCCGGTTCAAAGTCCCTGGTAGCTAAAGCTTTTCGTCACGGTTTTTATTGGCTGACGGCTCATGCTGATGCGGAAGACTTGTTGAAAAAGTGCGATGGTTGTCAGAAGTTTTCACGCCGAGCTCATGTTCCGGCCCAGGAATTGAGGATGATTCCAATCACTTGGCCATTTGCAACTTGGGGGCTGGATATGGTTGGGCCCTTTAAGAGATCCAAGGACAAGAAGACCCACCTTTTGGTGGCGGTTGATAAGTTTACTAAGTGGGTGGAGGCAGAGCCAGTCAGTAAGTGTGATGCAGCTACGGCGGTTCAATTCATCAAGAAGGTGATTTTTCGGTTTGGCTTTCCGCACAGCATTATAACTGATAATGGTACTAATCTATCCAAAGGTGCTATGAAAGAGTTCTGTCAGCGTGAGCACATCTGACTTGACGTATCTTCAGTGGCTCACCCCCAATCTAATGGTCAAGCGGAGAGAGCCAATCAGGAGATCTTGAGAGGCATCAAGCCCCGGCTTATGGTTCCTTTGCAACAGACGCCGGGTTGTTGGGTGGAGGAGTTACCTTCTGTGTTATGGAGCATCAATACCACGCCCAACAGGTCTACGGGTTACACACCTTTCTTCATGGTCTACGGAGCAGAGGCGGTTCTCCCGAGTGACATCCGTCATGACTCGCCTCGTGTGGCGGCTTATGTTGAAGCTGATAATGAGAAGGCACGGCAGGAAGCACTTGACCTGTTAGATGAGGAGCGTGACATTGCAGCAGCCCGTTCGGCGATTTATCAGCAAGACCTACGTCGTTATCACAGCCGCCGGGTTAGAACCAAAACTTTTCAAGAAGGCGATCTGGTGCTCCGACTCATCCAGGATCAGACTGATATGCACAAGTTATCCCCGCCTTGGGAAGGACCCTTCGTGGTCAGCAAGAACCTGCACAACGGGTCATACTACCTAATCGATGTTCGAGAGCACAAAGACTCACTTAAATCGGAGGAGGAGACCCACCGGCCGTGGAATATCGCTCATCTACGGCCGTACTATACCTGAGCCCTAGGCTCTGCTTATGTACATAGTTATGACAATGTATATATTATGATCAATATAATAAACCGGAGCCTCAGCTAAAGCGGGGTATCTGTTGTTTTTTCTTACATCATGTGTGGTTACATGGAGGTTTCTGTTTTATAAAGCGGCGTCCAGTTTACCCCTTGATTCGGCTTATCAAGCCATATATATAAATCACTTGGGGGCTTGGTCGTATTCGAACCTTAGCTACACCTCTTGATAGGCGCAAGGCCACCAGAAAAATCACTTGGGGGCTTGGTCATATTCGAACCATAGCTACACCTCTTGATTGGCTCAGAGCCAAAAAGAAAATTTACTTAGGGGCCAAAGAGAGTGTTCCAAAAGAACAACTCAAACATAGGCATCCACTAAGCACAGCTCAAAATATTGCTTGGGGATTCTTTGCTATCGCAATGAACAAAGAATCTACACTTGTAATAGGCTATCAAGCCACGGCTTGGAAGCCTGGTGTATACACCTAAAAACCCGGGTTAGCCTGCCTTTTTTAAGTAAGTCACTCCGTCCAGGTAAACCTGGTATGACCCATCGAACTTCGACAAGTCAATCTCATAAGACCCTGAACTTGTCAAAGTTAAAACGACGATTGGTTAAAGATTGAGGTCCATCTTAAAAGGCTTTGTAAAATGGTTTAACTCAGCGGCCTGGCAGCCCATGAAAAGCCTCGAATTTGGGGCCTGGCAGCCCGTGAAAAGCCTCGACTACAAGTTTTCATATGCTTTTATTTGCCAAGTTTTTTCTCCTTTGATGAGATTTATGATGATTTTGGTAAACCGGCGTTAATCAACCCGGCTCGTCTTTCAACTACAAGTTGTCAGTACATGATTAGTCATAATCCGGTGCTTATTAACCCGGTCTGGTTTTGACTATAAGTCGCCAGTATTATATATGAGTAATCCGGTGTTTTTTCACAACCCGGTACGGGTTTATCATAAACCGACACAATATGGAAGGAGTTATCAATACTCATGATTAGGGGTATCGCCCTTACTACAAAAGTTGATCAACCTACGATGTGATTCAATGTCACAGGTATCATTTATTTTCATATTTGATTATTTTTAACAGCCTTGTTTATAAACCCAGGCTATATGTTTGGGAATCATGACCCGTCCGGTGGTAAACCGCCAGGACAAGTTCAACTTTTTGTATGCAGGAACAACCTGAATAAATCGCTCTGGATTATGAACATCATATATCTTAAGCATGGTGAATTAATGGTATCAAGCAAAGTAAATATGCACGATGGCATAGCAGACCAAGTGTTTAAACTAGCCTATTACAAGGCGTTTCAGTGCCCAAAAGAGTAATTGTTTTTTGACAAGTATTGCAGCACGCGGAAAGTTAAATCGGCCTCCGGATCATGACTCGTCACCGGGCTGCCCTGATGGTTGTGGATCGCCTTGCGCCGGTTCATCCTCTTCCTCTCTACCCAGCGGCTGGAAGTCAATGGTGGCCCAATCGATCCCAGTTAAGGCTTGGAACACAGCTTCATCGCTTATAAGTGTGGACGGTTCAACGTCAGGGGCATAGGTGTGCTTACGGATTGGCGGGATAAGATTTTGAGCCTCAGGGGTTGGTGCAGCAACCCGTTTGTTGTTGACATCATAACTCGCCTGGTAAAATGAAAGATCAGTTTCTTCAGCCAGTTGGCAAGCCAGTGGACGTACTTCCCGGTTTATTGCTCGGAGGTCCTCATTGCCAAATTCTGATCCGTCTTCTTTTAAGCTTGGATAGCCTTTAGCCACATCCACCGGATCAAGATCAGGCACCCATGCTTTTGCCCGGGTTAGTGCGGTCAGAGCACCAGCCCTGGCAGCAGATCTCTTTAGCTCTTCTACCCGGACAGGCAGCATTGACAACCTTTCTAAGGTCTCCTTGATTAAAGTTGGGGGCGGCTTGTTGTGAGAAGCAGTGCAGATGATCCGTTGCGCGCCGGTACATAACTGCTCTATAAGAGTATAGGCAGCCTTCAGCTTCTTCTGTACGTCAGAGCCCAGATGACTAATGCGAGTTCCTGCGCCATTGCAAACATCAGTAAACCGGTAATGTATGGGATGATATGTTGAAAATTTAAAGCCAGGATATTTACCAAACACAACAGCAGTCATGGCATGTATTTGCCGCTTTACACCAGTTAGCTCGTCTACCACCCGGTTTAAGAGCTGCTTCTGCGTCCTCGGCTCTTTTTTGCAATGCGGATTTTTCTGTGTCCCAATCCACCCGCTCCTTGTTGAAACTCTCCTTCAGCTTTTCCATAGCGGCTAAGGCACTGGTCAGCTCATCTTTGGTTTTGGAGGTTTCTGCCTGCTGGGACTTGATGTTTTCTTGCAGATCAGCGGTTTGAGTTTCCTTTTTGCTCAGCTCAGCCTATAAGAGACAAACATATCATGAATTGGCAGTGCATATTTGAAGTACCAAGCACATAACAAGTTATGCACCTGATACTTGGGGGCTAATGCATATTTGCTCGTAATCAGAAATTTCTACAAGTCCCAAGTGCAATACAAGTATTACTCTTGGCACTTGGGGGCTAATGTATGCTAGCTCAAAGTGACATTATGAGTATTCTTCTAAAAGTCCCGGTGCATCTTCATCAGTTAAACCGGCCCTTGGGGACTATACCGGCGAAAGTTGTAATATTGCAATTCTAAGGTACCGGTTCATCTTAGAAAGATAACCCGGCCCTTGGAGGCTAAGCATGCAAAGTTGAGATATTACAAAGTCCCAGTTTAGATGACTATCATAAACCGGCACTTGGGGGCTACTGGGGTTAATATTTGGAATTGAACACAAGAGAGAAGCAGTTATGCAGTTACCTCATACCGCTCCTTCATTAGATTCACTAAACCAGCTTCAAAGTGGCGGCTTGTGTACATGCGGTTAAAAAAACCAGAATGGATGTCTTGGGCGTTGAGGTGAGCATAGGTTGACAAATCTGTGTTCCATTTGCCTTTGCCCATAGCAGAAACCTCGTCCTTGGCACTATGCTTCGATAAAGCAACAGGATTGCGAGGAGCGGTGTGGCCGACGCCAGTAATCGTAATACCATCTTGTTTATCATCAGCAGCCTTCACGGGAGTTGACGGTTTATCAGCAGCCTTAGCTGGGCTGGCCGACTTATCATCCGCGTGAGCCGGGCTAGTCAGTTTATCAGTGTGGCCTGTGGTGTGAACTTCTATTTGTTCAACTATGAAGTTATAATCTTGAGGCGGTGGATCATCATGTGTAACATCAGTATTTGTTCTTTCCAGATCTGGAGTCTTCTCCGGTTCAATATCCACATTGTCATCAGACGGTTTATTTAACCGGGCCTTCTTACTGGGTCTAGGCTTGGCACTGAGTAGAACAAACATAAAGATCAGTACAGTATGCAAACATAACACATTAAGGATAAGATTAAAGCATAACCTACCCAGGGACCGTCTTGAGGGTTGGAAGTTGTGTGGCCATTGACTCGCCAGAGGACGAATTAGGTGTTCCCTGATAATTTGAATCAGACGGATTAAGAGGCTATCGAAAACAACCCGCCTTGGGGCAAGAAATATCAGGAGTATAAGAGACCTCTGATCGACGTTTCCGGACCGGAGTGTTCGGTAAACCGGCAGAGGTAACTACCTGGCCACTGTGCCGGGTTGTGCGGCGGGCTTCGTGTTGCTGCTTCTTCAAAAGAAAGTTTGGGTCCAAGTGAGCTAAGGGGTGAGAAAAATTTTATTTTCCGATTTGCTTGACGGATTTTCTGTGTTGGCAGAGGGTCTGAACCGGAAGAAAGGATAATTACCTCTGCATCGTCAGCCTGGCTGCCTTCAGCATCGTCCTGATAACAGTCATTGTCAATAAGGTGTATGAAAAAAGAACCAAGAGAGTCAAGTTCTACCTCTGAGTCCAGATTAGCCAGATCCGCATCAGCATTTGGTTCAGAAGATTCAGTGGTCCTCTTCTTGGCAGGTTTCTTGGTGACCTTGGTCTTCGGGCGAAGTGGTTTTGCCGGTTTATGCTGTGGTTTGGCCGATTTATCCTGTGGTTTTTTCTTCAAGAATGGGTCATCGCCCTGTGAAAGATGGACAAAATTTTGAGACTATCTGAAAAAGGGTAAACTAAAACAAGAAAGTTGTGATTCTTACAGTTGGCGGTTTATTGGAGACGCAGAAAGGGCTTAACCCGGTCTGGCTACAGACAGCTTCTGGTTCATTCAGTATTTTCTTGACAGCCTCAGTAACTTCGGCTTCTGTTAGCTGAATGTCGATGTGTCGTTGAGGGTCTTTCAAATCCCCTGTGTACTCACACATTAAACCGGGGTGCCGGCTTAAGGGCAGAACGCTCCAAGTTATCCAACAGCGAACAAAGTCGACACCTGTCAAACCGTTTGCCATAAAGGCTCTGAGATTTGACAGTTGTGGTGCATAGTTGGACCGTTCCTTGGCAGTCAGCCTTTGAGGGAAGGGATGAGTGTTGCTAAGCCGGTGGGGACGGTAACCCGGCAGAGGATTTTCATCAGTTGGAGATGTGTCTTTGCAGTAAAACCAAGTCTGATTCCAGTCCTTGGGGTGACTATGAAGCTTGGCATGAGGGAAGCTGACATCCTTCCTCTTTTGAATTGCCATTCCACCAAGCTCAGTGTTGGGTCCAACTGTGAACTCTGTGTGACGGTTTAAATAAAAGAAATCCCTGAACAGTTCAACTGTGGGCTCCTCTTGAAGATAGGCCTCACAAAATACTTGGAAATTGCAAATATTGGACACAGAGTTTGGTCCAATATCTTGAGGGTGGAGTTGGAAGCTGGCCAGCACATCCCAGAAAATTTTTGAACCGGGAGGGCTAAAGCCTCGACCCAGATGGTCAGTAAATACAACTACTTCTCCGTCCTTGGGTTCAGGAGGATTTTCCGGACCAGGGGCCCTCCAGTGGATGACTTCTTTCTTGGCTAAAGCTCCAGTTGTGACACATCTGTTTAATTGCTCTTCAGTAACCCGGGAAGGAACCCAGTTGCACTCGTAAACTTGTTTGGCCATTTCAATGGGAAGCTGAAACATATTTATTGCCGGTTTAAGATTTATGATGGGCGAGCATAAAGCAATGCAAGATAAGCAAAAGCAGATGTATATGCATATTGTTAAACCGGAGTTTGATATTACTAAACCGGAGTCTGACAATGGAGAAGGTGCACAGATCAATGAATCGGCGGTTTAAGAGGGGACTAATGATGCCTACCGGATTATTGTTCTTTGACAAAGCTAAACCGCCTATATTGGTATGAAAGATACATATCTAAAATACCTAAGTGAGGGAAAAACAAGTTTCACAAAGTGATATGATAATTTCATATCTGCAGTGCGACAGAAAACTAGAATATACTCAGACCTAAACTTCAGGTACTTAAATAGTTCATCAGGTTCAGATGATTTTTTCTGTATGAAAGGGATGCTCTAATGGGGAAAAAGGGAGCTTTAACTACAAAGGCACCGGAAAATATCAGATCTAACTTGCCATTTGCGCTACTGAGAAGAACAGGGAAGAACAGTTCTAGAACTTCGAAGAACTCCGATGAGTACAAACCCTAATGATAAGATCTAGGGTGGAAGGAGAGAAGGCTTACCAGTATTAAAGGAACAGCGGAGAGGCGTCGCGGCTTTCTGGTACGATCAGGGTGATGCAGCGGCCTTTGTTGGGGCAGATGCGAAGGTCGACGGCGGCGGCGGAGCTCCAACGTTCGGGCGACACGAGGAAGAGGACGATGTGAAGGGGCACGAAGGGAAAAAATGAAAAGGACCCTTCGGCTTTATTTATAAGGTGAATGGATAAGTGGCAGGCGCGAGAATCGAGGAGCCCAAAGCTGGATGTGTGGCAGAGCTGTCGCCTCGATTGTCGGAGGCTCATTAATGAAGGTGAGAGATATACCATTTTCAATAACAGGTGACATCATGGCGGTTTATCAAGATGCTGGAAGATGACATCGTGGCAGTTTACAAGATTTATGCGAAGATGCTGAAAGAAGAATTTTTCTCAAGTTGAAGATTGACATGAACCAGTTCAAATCAATCTGGGGCCTAATGTTGGGGATATTACTACTGGGTATAAACCGGCCAGGAGAGGCCGGGTTATCCCCATAATGAGTTATTATACTTGAAGCCCACGAAGACAAAGATGGAGGCGCTTTATGAAGGCCCAGGGCCCAACAGCGGATTAAGGCCTGTAGATATAAACCGACATTGATATGTAAACTTGTGCTATAAGATAGAGAGAGTAGAGACCGAGCCGGACATGTTCATGAGCCGGCCTCAGGATCCTGTAAACCGACGGGCGTCAACCCATGTATATAAGGGGAAGACCCGGCGGCGGTTTGGGGACGACGGACAACAACTCGAGAGCCAGGCATAGCGGATTCGCTCCCTGGTCATCGAAACCCTAGCAATTCCACAACAACTGGATTAGGCCTTTACCTTCACCGCAAGGGGCCGAACCAGTATAAACTCTCTGCGTCCCTTGTCCGCTTTAACCCCTTTAAGCTAACCCGTCGCGATGGCTCCGCGACTAAGTCCTGTTTCTAGGACATCTGCCGTGACAAGACCACAACAATAAGTATGTGAGTTCTTTATGAATAATGTTGAGTCCATGGATTATACACACTCTCACCCTTCCACCATTGCTAGCCTCTCTAGTACCGCGCAACTTTCGCCGGTGCATTAAACCCACCATATACCTTCATCAAAACAGCCACCATACCTACCTATTATGGCATTTCCATAGCCATTCTGAGATATATTGCCATGCAACTTCCACCGTTCCGTTTATTATGGCACGCTTCATCATTGTCATATTGCTTTGCATGATCATGTAGTTGACATCGTATTTGTGGCAAAGCCACCATTCATATTTTTTATACATGTCTCTCTTGATCATTGCACATCCCGGTACACCGTCGGAGGCATTCATATAGAGTCATATTTTTGTTCTAAGTATCGAGTTGTAATTCTTGAGTTGTAAGTAAATAAAAGTGTGATGATCATCATTATTAGAGCATTGTCCCATGTGAGGAATGGATGATGGAGACTATGATTCCCCCACAAGTCGGGATGAGACTCCGGACTAAAAAAGAAAAAAAGAAAAAAGGAGGCCAAAGAGCCCAAAATAAAAAAAATGAGAGAAAAGAGAGAAGGGGCAATGCTACTATCCTTTTTCCACACTTGTGCTTCAAAGTAGCACCATGATCTTCATGATAGAGAATCTCCTATTTTGTCACTTTCATATACTAGTGGGAATTTTTCATTATAGAACTTGGCTTGTATATTCCAATGATGGGCTTCCTCAAAGTGCCCTAGGTCTTCGTGAGCAAGCGAGTTGGATGCACACCCACTTAGTTTCTTTTTGAGCTTTCATACACTTAGAGCTCTAGTGCATCCGTTGCATGGCAATCCCTACTCACTCACATTGATATCTATTGATGGGCATCTTCATAGCCCATTGATATGCCTAGTTGATGTGAGACTTTCTCCTTCTTTTTGGTCTTCTCCACAACCACGATATTCTATTCCACCAATAGTGCTATATCCATGGCTCACGCTCATGTAATGCGTGAAAGTTGAAAAAGTTTGAGAACACCAAAAGTATGAAACAATTGCTTGGCTTGTCATCGGGGTTGTTCATGATTTAATACTTTGTGTGATGAAGATGGAGCATAGCCAGACTATATGATTTTGTAGGGATAACTTTCCTTGGCCATGTTATTTTGAGAAGACATGATTGCTTTATTAGTATGCTTGAAGTATTATTGTTTTTATATCAATATTAAACTTTTGTTTTGAATCTTATGGATCTGAACATTCATGCCACAATAAAGAAAATTACATGGATAAATATGTTAGGTTGCATTCCACATCGAAATTTTTGTTTGTATCATTTACCTACTCGAGGACGAGAAGGAATTAAGCTTGGGGATGCTTGATACGTCTCCAACGTATCAATAATTTTTGATTGTTCCATGCTATTATATTATCTGTTTTGGATGTTTTATATGCATTTATATGCTATTTTGTATTATTTTTGGGACTAACCTATTAACCTAGAGCCCAGTGCCAGTTTCTGTTTTTTCCTTGTTTTTGAGTTTTACAGAAAAGGAATACCAAACGGAGTCCAAACGAGCTGAAACTTTACGATGATTTTTTATGGACCAGAAGAAGCCCACGGAGTATCGGAGATGGACCAGAGGAGCCACGAGGCATCCACAAGGGTGGAGGGCGCACCCCCCCTAGGGCGTGCCCCCCTACCTTGCCGCTGCCTCGTGGACCCCCCTGACTTGAAACCGACGCCAAAAATTCCTATAAATCCAGAAACCCCCAGAAAGAAACCTAGATCGGGAGTTCCGCCGCCGCAAGCCTCTGTAGCCACAAAAAACAAATCGGGAGCCTATTCCGGCACCCTGCCGGAGGGGGAAACCATCACCGGAGGCCATCTTCATCATCCCGGCGGTCTCCATGATGAGGAGGGAGTAATTCACCCTCGGGGCTGAGGGTATGTACCAGTAGCTCTGTGTTTGATCTCTCTCTCTCTTGTGTTCTTGATTTGGCACGATCTTGATGTACCGCGAGCTTTGTTATTGTAGTTGGATCATATGGTGTTTCTTCCCTATCTATCTTCTTGTGATGAATTGAGTTTTACCTTTGAGGTTTCACTATTATCGTATTGAATACTATTATGGATTTGAGAACACTTGATGTATGTCTTGCGTGGGATACCCGTGGTGACAATGTGGTGTTCTATTGATTCACTTGATGTATGTTTTGGCACTCAACTCGCGGATTCCCGAGGTGACATTGGGGTAATCTATGCATAGGGGTTGATGCACGTTTTCGTCCTTGTTTCTTCGGTAGGAATCTTGGGGCACTCTTCGAGGTTCTTTGTGTTGGATTGTATATTATGAATCTAAAGTTGTTTGATGCATATCGTATAATTGACCCACGAATACTTGTGGTGACATTGGAGTATCTAGGTGACATTAGGGTTGATTGATGTGTGTCATATGGTGTTATTTTTCTACAAACTCTAGGGTTGTTCATGACACCTATAGGAATAGCTCAATGGATTGATCGGAAAGAATAACTTTGAGGTGGTTTCGTACCCTACAAGCAATTTCATCTTATGTTCTCCGCGAGAGGAACTTTGGAGTGACTTTTGTCGCACGTTGAGGGATAGCCATATGATCTAATTATGTTATCATTGTTGAGAGAACTTGCACTAGTAAAAGTATGAACCTTAGGCCTTATTTCCAAGCATTGCAATACCATTTTCGCTCACTTTTACCACTTGATACCTTGCTGTTTTTATATTTTCAGATTACAAAAACCTATATCTACTACCCATATTACACTTGGATCACCATCTCTTCGCCGAACTAGTGCACCTATACAATTTACCATTGTATTGGGTGTGTTGGGGACACAAGAGACTCTTTGTTATTTGGTTGCAGGGTTGTTTGAGAGAGACCATCTTCATCCTATGCCTCCCATGGATTGATAAACCTTAGGTCATCCACTTGAGGGAAATTTGCTACTGTCCTACAAAACTCTGCACTTGGAGGCCCAACAACGTCTACAAGAAGAAAGGTTGCGTAGTAGACATCAGCCGCCGCTCGAAGCGAAGCTCTCCTGGCTTAAAGCTGCTGGGGCCAATCCGTAGATCGGATTGGAGGGAGACTCCGGGGCGGGCACGACGAGGGTGCGGGAAGGGGTAGTGAATCCAGCGAAGACCAGATCGCCCCGTGAGTCTGCCAAGTATATCAGGTTGCCGAATCAAATTCGGTGTTCGGGGGCGATGTTGTCCATCTGATCCAGACGACCAGTCGGGTCGGTGTGCAGGACTATGTAGCCGAACGCGAAGAGTTGACCGGGGATGAAGAAGTCCCGGATCCGATGCCTTCTCCTATGATCAGGCAAGCCATCGATCCTTTGGGCGACCCCACAGCTGAACTCTCAATGAAAGCGCCAATGTCGGTGTCAAAACCGGTAGACCTCGGGGTAGGGGGTCCCGAGCTGTGGATCTAGGATTTATGGGTAACAAGGGACGACGAACACAATGTTTACCCAGGTTTGGGCCCTCTCGAAGAGATAATACCCTACGTCTTGCTTGATTATATTGGATGTATGATGTGGTTTATAGAGTAGATCTACCTCGAGATCAGCATGAGCTAAACCCTAAGGCTATGAGGTGATGAATGTAGCTCTAGCTCTAAAGACTAAAAACCCTCGGTTTATATAGACACCGGTAGGGTTAGGGTTACCAAAGATAGATTACAATAAGGAATTAAAGAGATCCTCCACCTTCTTGACTTGGAGGGCACACCACGGCTTCATATATCTCCTGTGATTATACAGCTCCACCAGTCCGGCCCATGTACAATGGGCCGTCACCCCGAGGACCCCTTAGTCCATGACTCCCTCAATGGGGAGCGGGCGGGGGGGGGGGGTATTGGGGGGAGACGGAAGTGATAACCCACAAGTATAGGGGATCGCAACAGTTTTCGAGGGTAGAGTATTCAACCCAAATTTATTGATTCGACACAAGGGGAGCCAAAGAATATTCACGAGTATTAGCAGCTGAGTTGTCAATTCTACTACACCTGAAAGACTTAATATCTGCAGCAAAGTATTTAGTAGCAAAGTAGTATGGAAGTAACGGTAGCAAAAGTAATAGTAGCAGTTTTTGTAGCAATTGTAACAGTGGCAACGGCAAAGTAACTTAGCGAAGATCAATACGTGAAAAGCTCGTAGGCATTGGATCAACGATGGATAATTATGTCGTATGGCATTCATCATGCAACAATTATAACCTAGGGCGACACAGAACTAGCTCCAATTCATCAATATAATGTAGGCAAGTATTCCGTATATAGTCATACATGCTTATGGAAAAGAACTTGCATGACATCTTTTGTCCTACCCTCCCGTGGTAGTGGGGTCCTAATGGAAACTAAGGGATATTAAGGCCTCCTTTAATAGAGAACCGGACCAAAGCATTAGCACTTAGTGAATACATGAACTCCTCAAACTACGGTAATCACCGGAAAGAATCCCAATTATTGTCACCTTGGGGTATGTGGATCATAACTTGTAATAGGTGTCTACAACTTGCAAGATAGGATCAAGCACACAAATATATTCATGAAAACATAATAGGTTCAGATCTAAAATCATGGCACTAGGGCCCTAGTGACAAGCATTAAGCATAGCAAAGTCATAGCAACATCAATCTCAGAACATAGTGGATACTAGGGATCAAACCCTAACAAAACTAACTCGATTACATGATAAATCTCATCCAACCCATCACCGTCCAGCAAGCCTACGAAGGAATTACTCACTCCCGGTGGTGAGCATCATGGAATTGGCGATGGAGGAAGGTTGATGATGATGATGGCGACGAATCCCCCTCTCCGGAGCCCCGAACGTACTCCAGATCAGCCCTCCCGATGAAGAACAGGATGTGGCGGCGGCGGCTCCATATCGTAAAACACGATGAATCCTTCTCTCTGATTTTTTTCTCCCCGAATAGGGTTCTATAGAGTTGGAGTTGAGGTCGGAGGAGGTCCAGGGGGCCCACAAGCCCTCTAGGCGCGCCCCGGGGGGGGGGGGGGGGGAAGGGGGCACCCCCATTCTTGTGGCCTCTGGGTGGACCCCCTCTGGTTAATTCTTGCGCCAATATTTTTTATATATTCCAAAAATATTCTCCGTAAATTTTCAGGTCAATCCGAGAACTTCTATTTCTGCACAAAAATAACACCATGGCAATTCTGCGGAAAACAGCGTCAGTCCGGGTTAGTTCCATTCAAATCATGCAAATTAGGGTCCAAACAAGGGCAAAAGAGTTTGGAAAAGTAGATATGATGGAGACGTATCAACTCCCCCAAGCTTAACCCATTGCTTGTCCTCAAGCAATTCAGTTGACAAACTAAAAGTGACAAAGAAATTTTTTTACAAACTCTGTTTGAGCTTGTTGTTGTAAATATGTCTAACTGATGTTCATGTTTTCAGCAAAAATTATGAACTAACCATATTCACAATAACATTTAGGTCTCACATTTACTCATATCAACGGCATAATCAACTAGCGAGCAATAATAAGATATCTCGAATGATAACACTTGTTCACAATAATCATGATATAATATGACATAATGGTATCTCGCTAGCCCTTTCTGAGACCGCAAGACATAAATGCAGAGCACCCTTGAAGATCAAGGACTGACTAGACATTGCAATTCTTGGCAAAAGAGATCCAGTCACAGTCATACTCAACATCAATTAATAACAAAGCATATAAATGACAGTGGTGCTCTCTAACTGGTGCTTTTTATGAGAGGATGATGACTCAAC
Organism: Thinopyrum elongatum; assembly: GCA_011799875.1. Taxonomy (NCBI): domain Eukaryota; kingdom Viridiplantae; phylum Streptophyta; class Magnoliopsida; order Poales; family Poaceae; genus Thinopyrum; species Thinopyrum elongatum. The sequence continues at coordinate 369,930,232 of CM022299.1, read as the reverse complement.
AATAAAAGTAAATAAATAGGCCCTTTACAGAGGGAAGCAGGGATTTGCAGAGGTGTCAGAGCTTGGAGCTTTTAAAACATAGATGCATATAATTTTGAGCGGTATGCTTTCATTGTCAACATAACAACCAAGATATCTCACTATCTTCCATGCTAAATACATTATAGGCGGTTCCCAAACAGAATGGTAAAGTTTTTACTCCCCCTCCACCAATCAATCACACTCCACGGCTAGCCGAATCAATGGGTGCCATCCATACCAACAGCAGTCCTGGGGCAGTTTTGTTTCATTATTGTATTTTGATTTGATTTTGAGCATGGAACTGGGCATCCCGATTACCAGCTACTTTCTCATGAATGACAAGTGAATAAACACTCATCGTGAGAATAACCCACCTAGCATGGAAGATACTGACAGCCCCCAGTCGCTACATGAGCGATTCGGGCATACAAACAGATTATTATTTGAAGGTTTAGAGTTTGGCACATGCAAATTTACTTGGAACGGCAGGTAAATACCGCATATAGGTAGGTATGTTGGACTCATATGGAACAACTTTGGGTTTAAGGAAGTGGATGCACAAGCAGTATTCCCGCTTAGTAAAAGTGAAGGCTAGCAAAAAATTGAGGAGAGACCAACTAGAGAGCGACAACAGTCATAAATATGCATTGAGATTAACGAATGTTGAATGCAAGCATGAGTAGGATATAAATCACCATGAACATAAATATCGTGGAGGCTATGTTGATTTTGATTTCAACTACATGTGTGAACATGTGCCAAGTCAAGCCACTTAAATCATTCAAAGGAGGATACCATCCTATCATACTACATCATAACCATTTTAAAATATATGTTGGCTCACAAGACAAACCATTATCCACTCCTAGCTAATTAAGCATGGCATGAGTAACTATAATCTCTAATTGTCATTGCAAACATGTTTCATTCATAATAGGCTGAATCAGGAACGATGAGCTAATCATATTTACGAAAACAAAATAGGTCGAGTACATACCAGCTTTTTTTCATCTCAATCATTTTGTCATATTTCGTCATTATTGCCTTTCACTTGCACGACCGAACGGTGTGAATAATAATAAGAGTGCATGTGCATTGGACTAAGTTGGAATTTGCAAACATTTATTCAAAGGAGAAGACAAGGTAATATGGGCTCTTTGATAGATCAACAATAATGCATATGAGAGCCACTCAACATTTTCACCGTGGTCTTCTCCTTACGACCCAAAGAAAAGAATTTCAAAGAAACGCACTGAAATATTTTTGGAGTTTTTGTTTTTCTGAAGAAAGTAAAACTAAAGAAGGGAAGAAAACAAAAACAAGAAAAACTATTTACACAGGAAAGCTCCCAACAAGCAAAAGAAGAACGAGAAATCTTTTTGGGTTTTCCTTTAATACTACAACTAATTAAACTAGAAAGAAAAACTGAAAAGTAGCGAGAAATATTTTTGGTTTTTCGCAAAGTTTTTCAAACACACAAGAAGAAAGCAAGAAAAATAAACTAACATGGATAATACAATGAAAAGTATGAACACCGACAACTGAAATGAGTGTGTGAACATGAATGTAATGTCGGTGAGAAATACGTACTCCCCCAAGCTTAGCCTTTAGGCCTAAGTTGGTCTAGGGTCATGGCTGGAAATAACCCTCTCCTCGATACTCCGGAGGGTTCCACTGGTTGGTGAGCTCCTGTGGCTCCCACTGATAAACAGGCTCTAGGTACGAATCAGGTGATAGTGCTGGCTCAGGGGCTGGGGATCGCGTCCGCTCCCAGTATGCATAAATGTCATTGGGCATAATAATGTACCTGCCTGAATGAATATCGAACAAAGAAGGTGCAGGCAAAGTAATAATCTGACAAGTACCCTGACTGAATACTAAGTTATAGATGAGGCGCTTGTCATCGTCCTTAGCAATAAAATCATGTGCTATACTAGCATAGTTTAAATATTTATTGGGTAACAACATCTCTTCCTCCTCATCAAGCCTAATGGGTATCTCAAAATGTTTAGCAAGGCGTGCAGCATAGATACCTCCGAAAACAGGACCCTTCGAGCTGTTTGTGTTTAACCGTCGAGCAACTATGGCGCCCAAACTAAAAGTTCTATCAGAATATAAAGCATGGCGCAAAATAGCAAGGTCAGGGGCACTAAGGCCTCCACTCTCCCCACGACCAATCAAACATCTCCCAGCAAATAATGAATAATAGCGCAAAATACGAAAATGTAAACTAGCCACTCTAGCTTCTGACACCCCTGTCTCTTCCCCTATAGTAGTTTCAGTAATGAAGTCCTCCACGTCTCTAGGACGCGGTTCACTGACGCTGCCCTCATAAGGTAATTTGCAAACATCGCAAAAATCATAAAGTGTCATTCTCTTAGGTAGATCATACAAGTGAAATTCTACCATGGGAGGATCCTTCCTAGAATGAAAGTGAAAATTTTGCACAAAGGTATTAGTGAGTAGGAGGTGTTGGTCACACTTATCTTGGACGAAGGCAGTGATGCCGGCATTCTCCGCCAAAAAATAGAAATAATCATAAATTCCGGCCACCCTCAAGAATGTATCACTTGGCCACTCACACGGCCGAACCTCCGCAGCGCGAGGAAGGTTGTACTTGGGCTTCTTCTTCTCCTCATTTTCATTTCCCTCGGAGTTGCGGCTCGAAGAACCCCTTAACCACCTCCTCATCATTTTTCTTTCCTCTAATTTTTTTTGAAATTTTTAGTGGCTCAAAATAAGGGTGAACAAAACTCAACAAGATTGATAGCAACTACTCCCACAAGTGTCTAGAGGCTAAATCATGCAGCAAAACTACTTTGGACCATATAAATTTGACATGCAAGCTCAATAACATGGTCACCATAGCAGCAAAAATTTGCAATATATAAAGCACTAGAACAAAAACTAATTGGACCACTGGAGGAGTTACGTATCGAAGAACAATCCCCCGAAACAGTTTCGGAAACAGAGTTCCGAGCAAGGAGATCGAAAATGGCAACAAAATGAGCAAGAACACAAGTTTGAGCAATGGTGGGATTTTTTTCTGGAGGAAGACGAAGTGGATGGGTGCTGGAATAAGTGAGGGGGACCCACGTGGGACCCACAAGCCCTGTAGGCGCGCCTAGGGGGGTGGGCGCGCCCTGTGGGGTTGTGGCCCAGTGGTGCACCTCCCTGAGGTGTTTTCAGTGCCAAAAATTCTTAAATATTCTAGAAAAAATCATACTAAATTTTCAGGGCATTTGGAGAACTTTTATTTTCTGGTCATTTTTTATTGCACGGATAATTCAGAAAATAGAAAAATAATAGTATTTTTGCTTTATTTACTCTAAATAATAGAGAATAAAAAGTGGGTACAAAAGGTTTGTGTTTACTAAATTCATCCATCTCACGCCCGTCAAAAGGAATCCATTAACAAGGTTGATCAAGTCTTATTAACAAACTTCTTCCGAATGACATGAAACCGGAGAACCTTCGTATAACACTAAGTTACCTCAACGGGGATATGAATGTCCCCAACAATAAGAATATCATATTTCTTTCTGACAGTAGGAATAGGGAATTTAAAACCTCCAATAGCGATTGTTGGAATTTCTCCAATAGAGTTGATACTATTCACTTGAGGTTGTTTCTTCGGAAAGTGTACCGTATGCTCATTATCATTAACATGAAAAGTGACATTGCCTTGATTGCAATCAATAACAGCCCCTGCAGTATTCAAAAAGGGTCTACCAAGGATGATCGACATACTGTCGTCCTCGGGTATATTAAGAATAACAAAGTCCGTTAAGATAGTAATGTTTGCATCTTCGACAGGTACATCTTCACAAACACCGATGGGTATAGCAGCTGATTTATCAGCCATTTTCAAAGAGATTTTAGTTGGTGTCAACTTATTTAAATCAAGTCTACGATATAAAGAGAGGGGCATAATACTAACACCGGCTCCAAGATCACATAAAGCAGTTTTAACATAGTTCCTTTTAATGGAGCAAGGTATAGTTGGTATTCCAGGATCTCCTAGTTTCTTAGGCATTCCACCCTTAAATGTTTAATTAGCAAGCATGGTGGAAATTTCAGCTTCCGGTATCTTTCTTTTATTAGTAACAATATCTTTCATATACTTAGCATAAGGAGACATTTTCAAAATATCAGTCAAACGCAAGCGCAAAAAGACAGGTCTAAGCATTTCAACAAAGCGCTCAAATTCTTCATCATCCTTTTTCTTGGATGGTTATGGAGGAAAGGGCATGGGTTTCTGAACCCATGGTTCTCTTTCTTTACCGTGTTTCCTAGCAATGAAGTCTCTTTTATCATATCTTTTATTCTTAGGTTCTGGGTTATCAAGATCAACAGCAGGTTCTATCTCCACATCATTATCATTACTAGGTTGAGCACCAACATGAACATCATCATTATCATTATTACTAGGTTCATGTTCATCACCAGATTGTGTCTCAGCATCAGAAATAGAAATATCATTGGGATTCTCAAGTGTGTCTATAACAGGTTCACTAGAAGCATGCAAAGTCCTACCATCATTATTTATATTTCTAGGAGGACTAGGTGCATCGGTATTAATTCTCTGAGAATCTTGCTCAAATCTCTTAGGATGGCCTTTAGGATACAAAGGTTCCTGAGTCATTTTAACACCTCTAGTCATAACTCTAACAGCATGATCATTATTCTTATTATTCATCTCATTAAGCAAATCATTTTGTGCCTTGAGAACTTGTTCTACTTGATTTTTTACCATGGAAGCATGTTTACTAATAATCTTGAGATCATTAACAGTTCTACACATATATTCACCCAAGCAGTCAAGCATATAAGCATTACGTTTCAATTGTCTACTAACATATGCATTGAAGTTTTCTTGTTTAATAATAAAGTTATCAAATTCATCCAAGCATTGACTAGCAGACTTGTTATAAGGAATATCACCTTCATCAAGTCTATAGAGATAATTTACCTCTACTACTTGTGTTGAAGTATTAAGACCATGTATTTCTTCAATAAGTGGTAAATTTTTAACATCTTCAGCTTTAATACCTTCTTCTTTCATGGATTTCTTTGCCTCTTGCATATCTTCAGGACTGAGAAATAGAATACCTCTTTTCTTTGGAGTTGGTTTAGGCGGTGGTTCGTGAAGAGTCCAATCATTATCATTACTCAATATGTTACTCAATAGTACTTCAACTTGTTCAATAGTTCGTTCCCTAAAAACACAACCAGCACAACTATCTAGGTGGTCCCTAGAAGCATCGGTTAGTTCATTATAAAAGATATCAAGTATCTCATTTTTCTTGAGAGGATGATCAGGCAACGCATTAAGTAATTGGAGAAGCCTCCCCAAGCTTGTGGGAGACTCTCTTCTTCAATTTGCACAAAGTTAAATATTTCTTGTAAAGCAGCTTATTTCTTATGAGCAGGAAAATATTTTTCAGAGAAGTAATAAATCATATCCTGGGGACTACGCACACAGCCAGGAGCAAGAGAATTAAACCATATCTTAGCATCACCCTTTAGTGAGAAAGGAAACAACTTAAGAATATAGTAATAGCGATTTTTTTTTCTCATGAGTAAATAGGGTGGCTATATTATTCAATTTAGTAAGATGTGCCACAACAGTTTCAGATTCATAACCATGAAAAGAATCAGATTCAACCAAAGTAATTAACTTAGGATCGACAGAGAATTCATAATCCTTATCAGTAACAAAGATAGGTGAAGTAGCAAATTTAGGATCATATTTCATTCTAGCATTCAGAGATTTTTCTTTCAACTTGGCTAGCAATTTCTTAAGATCATCTCTACCTTACAAGCAAGAAAGTCCCTAGCTGTCTCCTCATCCATAACATAACCCTCAGGTATTTCAGGCAATTCATATCTAGGAGGAGAATCATACTCATCAGTTTCAATAATTTCATCAGTTTCAGAAATATCATCAGTTTCAACATTAACTCTAGCAAGTTGTTCATCAAGAAATTCACCCAGTGGCACAGTCTTATTAAGCAAAGCACTAGTATCATAAGCATCATGCATAGCAGAAGTAGCATCATCAATTACTTGCGACATATCAGAATGAATAGCAAGTGTAGGTGTAAGCTTACTCAAAACAGAAGGTGAATCAAGTGCAGAGCTAGATGGCAGTTCCTTACCTCCCCTCGTAGTAGAGGGATAAATCTTGGTTTTGGTATCTTTCAAATTCTTCATAGTGATCAATAGATATAAATACCAAGTGACTAAGAGAATAGAGCTATGCTCCCCGGCAACGTCGCCAGAAAAAGGTCTTGATAAGCCACAAGTATAGGGGATCGCAACAGTTTTCGAGGGTAGAGTATTCAACCCAAATTTATTGATTCGACACAAGGGGAGCCAAATAATATTCATGAGTATTAGCAGCTGAGTTGTCAATTCAACCACACCTGAAATACTTAATATCTGTAGCAAAGTATTTAGTAGCAAAGTAGTATGGAAGTAACGGTAGCAAAAGTAACAGTAGCAGTTTTTGTAGTAATTGTAACAGTGGCAACGGCAAAGTAACTTAGCGAAGATCAATACGTGAAAAGCTCGTAGGCATTGGATCAGTGATGGATAATTATGTCAGATGGCATTCAATATGCAACAGTTATAACCTAGGGCGACACAGAACTAGCTCCAATTCACCAATATAATGTAGGCATGTATTCCGTATATAGTCATACGTGCTTATGGAAAAGAACTTGCATGACATCTTTTGTCCTACCCTCTCGTGGCAGCGGGGTCCTAATAGAAACTAAGGGATATTAAGGAATCCTTTTAATAGAGAACCGGACCAAAGCATTAGCACTTAGTGAATACATGAACTCCTCAAACTACGATAATCACCGGAAAGAATCCCAATTATTGTCACCTTGGGGTATGTGGATCATAACTCGTAATAGGTGTCTACAACTTGCAAGATAGTTTCAAGAACAAAAATATATTCATGAAAACATAATAGGTTCAGATCTGAAATCTAGGCACTCAGGCCCTAGTGACAAGCATTAAGCATAGCAAAGTCATAGCAACATCAATCTCAGAACATAGTGGATACTAGGGATCAAACCCTAACAAAACTAACTCGATTACATGATAAATCTCATCCAACCCATCACCATCCAGCAAGCCTATGAAGGAATTACTCACTCTCGGCGGTGAGCATCATGGAATTGGCGATGGAGGAAGATTGATGATGATGATGATGGCGACGAATCCCCCTCTCCAGAGCCCCGAACGGACTCCAGATCAGCCCTACTGATGAAGAACAGGAGGTGGCGGCGGCTCCGTATCGTAAAACGTGATGAATCCTTCTCTCTATTTTTTTTCTCCCCGAATAGGATTATATAGAGTTGGAGTTGAGGTCGGAGGAGGTCCAGGGGGCCCATAAGCCCTCTAAGCGCGCCTCAGGGGGCGCCTCCCAGGCTTGTGGACTCTGGGTGGACCCCCTCTGATTAATTCTTGCGCCAGTATTTTTTATATATTCCAAAAATATTCTCCGTAAATTTTTAGGTCAATCCGAGAACTTTTATTTCTGCACAAAAATAACACCATGGCAATTCTGCTGAAAACAACGTTAGTCCGGGTTAGTTCCATTCAAATCATGCAAATTAGGGTCCAAAACAAGGGCAAAAGAGTTTTGAAAAGTAGATACGATGGAGACATATCAGGAAGCGGGAGAGTCCAGTGAGCTGCAGTAAGTGGAGGTGAGGAGGAAGGAGGGTTTTTCTGGGATCGCCCCTCTTCAAGAAATATGGGCTTTTCCTTGCAAAAAAAAAACCAAATGGGCTTTAAGATGGATTTGCTATTGTATCGGCCTGGTCGGCTGCCGTGTTTCTTCCTGGACTGTCTTAACACTAGAGGCAGCCCATAAGAGACTCTCTCCAGCTTATTGCCCATTTGAAAGAAAAAAAGAGATGCCCCCAGCTTGTGGCTCCTCATCGGTAACCTTTTTCAACTTTAAAAAAAGTGATGGCTCCTTCTCGGGCCCGCTTGGCATCCACCAAATTAGAGGATGCGGTACTGCATGCAGACACTCACACTAGTCGTAGCGCGGCAAAATGAGGTGTCAAATAACAGGCCCGTAATATACTTACTAGTAGATTGTAAAGGTTCACAGGCTAGTCAACATTCACATAAATTAAGCTTGAGAAGATACGGTATGCATACTAACATTCACAAGCACAAAAGTTCAACATGTTTATGCATCTGAATGATTCACCATACTATAACCAATACAAAGCTGTGAGAAGGTGTAGAAATAAAGAAAAACGATTGATGCTTCTCTGAGCAAAGGGCCTCCCCGCGCACGCATTAATATCCTGGGCATGCTTGTTTCTTCTCAATGTTGCGAGCACTTTGAGCATATTGGTAACTCCACAGCTAGCTGGCTGCCTCATCTTGCAATTGATGCTGACACATTTGCAGGAAACACAAGAGGCAATAGAGATGACTCAACATCACACCATATTGTGCAGTTCCCCTGAAATCATCTTCATTGTCCTAAATCTAAAAAGATAGGAAAAACAATAGCTATACTTAAACGGTGTTGCAAAACAGTAGCACATATCAATAGCTCGGCATGACAAAACACGATCATCTGGACGAAGGGGATACTGACCTGCCTGAGGAAGATTATAAATAATTTCATAAGTCGTTAGTTGATTTCCACCTTTGGGTCTCATCGCATGCCATGGAGGAAATTCTATCCAATCGATCAGTGCAATTCCTTCCGTGTGGCTGTAGAAAATTTGTGACACACCCTAATATCTTTTTTGTTCAGTTCCACTAAAATGATGCACCGCTGTTTGCACGACCCCTACTCGCCGGCCAGGCCGTATATGACTCGGGACTCTTTTATCTTGCGTTGACGTTGCAGCTGCACTGCTTGTTTGCTCCTCCACACATGACAGGATCGTTCCGCACTGCAATCAGCAAGTCAATGTACAAATAAGCTTATTTCATCTTGCGGTGGTCATTGTACCTAGTTATGAATGTAGGAACACCTGGAGCACCATGAGGTTAGCTGACAGCAGGTAGATGCATCCATATAATTTTGTGCGGTGCTACCAAAATTGAGGTTTGTGTCCCTTCCCCTTCTTATGAGAATTCTTCTTGAAGTTGGTAGAATGTGACGGCTTGTTCTTTCCATCAAACTTGCCTTTCCCCTGAGATTTGTTCTTGTTGTTTTTGGGCTTGTTGGGCTGGAAGTTCTTCTCGTGTACCATGTGGGCACTAGAAGCCCCCTCAGCGAATCGAGCACGTGTGTCTTTTGCTCTCGCCTTCTCTTCGAAATCAAGAGTGCTAATGAGATCCGAAACGGAAAACTCATGTCTCTTGTTTTTCAGAGAAGTAGTAGCAAAATTGTTCCACGAAGGTGGAAGCTTGGCAATGATGGTCCCAACAACAAATTTGTCCGGCAACACACACTTAAAGTACTCAAGTTCCTTAGCGAGTGATTATATCTCATGAGCCTGCTGAACAACAGAGCGCTCATCAGTCATCTTGTAGTCACAGAATTGCTCCATGACGTACAACTCGCTGCCAGCACCCGAGGACCCAAACGTGGCCTCGAGCGTAGCCCACATATCTTTGCCGCTGTCAAACGACATATATGAATCCACAATGGAATCGTCAAGAACACTCAGAAGGGCGGCTTTGAAGAGGGTATCCATGTTCTCAAAAGCTTCCTGTTGTGCAGGATTAAGATCGCCCTCAGGCTTGCCCTTAGTGGCATCATAGCAGTACATGATCTAAAACCACTATCCAAAAGAATCGGAAACGGTTGAGTAATTAAGGCGTCTGTTAATTATTAATTAATGACTTAATAAATTTTCTGACCAACAAAAATATAGACCACATGCATAGCTTTTTTCCTTGGACAGGCTCGTTCCCGAAGAGCGCGCGTGTAGGTTTCCTATTATCATGCTCATGCAAGTGCTAGAATAGATCACATCATAAAGTGGTGCAACTCACACTCACCTAGTAGTATGGGACTAAACCTTAGTCCCACTCACACCACACCATGCTCTAAAGTTGCTCTCCACTGTGAGTAGTCTAAAATGCCCGGCATGCAGCGGGCGGCGCCTTCGGCCGGCGTGCCGCTTCAATGGCGGACGCAGTAAGAGGTCGCGTCGCCCTGACTTGCCATCAATGTGGAGCGGCGGGCTCAGCTGGCGCTAGGCGGAAAGCGTGCGCGGGAGGGGGGAGGGGTTTTTGGTGGGCCAGGAAGGTGAGAAGCCAGCTTGGGATCGGTCCGGACGGGGAAATATCAGGTGCTCCCATACTCCAACTGCTAGTACAACTATAGTACTACAATAAGTGTGGGCTATATAGAGGGCGTAGTAAGCAAGCTTCTCATCGTTCTGCGAGTTGACAGGACACATCAAAGTAGTAGTTTTTTTAAAACATACATCAAACTACTAGTGTAGGCAAAGAGGGCCAGCCATGTCCAGGGCTACCATCCCATCCCATGCTACGTCATTGAGTACGTGCATGATTCACGTGCCATTCAAGAAAAAAAAACTGTGTACGTGCCATTGAAGAAAAAAATTAGAAACAAACACGCCACCGCATCATGGTCGAACTTTGATTCGTTCATGCGTGGTTCCCGACCCTCCACTAAGTGAACAACTACTACACGCGTCAAATTATCACATGAGCTGCCTCTTCATCTAGAAATGAGCTCCACCATGTAACCGCACGTGTGTGTTAGGGAATGAGGCACAGAGTACGTGCGTCCATGCGTGCAATTCTTCTCTTCGTGCACGTACTCCTTTTTTTGCGGGTGATTCATGCACGTACTCGGCCTACGTTGGTGACCGTTGGTGAGTCTCACTTATCTCTACATCTCTACATGTACATATGCATCTACATCAGCACTACATCTACATCTACTATAGTACAACAAGTTTTAAACATGAGACCAGCCATTTTCTTGCATGACACGACCAGCCCGTATCACTTCTCGCTCCTTGTATTTCCCAAAGTGCGTCCGGCAGGCGATTTTGTCGTCGATTGAGGTCGGTTCGCTCACACTCGCTTCCACAAGTTATAAATCTAAAAAGAATAGTGATATGACAATACGAATCGCTCTGATCGGCGGACCAAACGTGACAGGCGTGCCGTGAGTGGGTCCAGTTTGTCGTAAGGTGACTTATTATGCACCTCAACGGAGGAAGCACCTTGCACAAATTTGGCACTTTTCCGGGCTCATTATGTGCATTCTCTAGACATTTATTAGCCCAGATACTCCCTCCGTTTTTATTTACTCTGCATATTAGATTTGACTGAAGTCAAACTTTATAATGTTTGACCAAGTTTATAAAAAAATATGAACATTTACGATAGCATATCTATATGATGGGAAAGTGTATTCAATAATGAATCTAATGGTATTCATCGTTATTTTATATGTTAATATTTTTTTTTTTCTATAAAAACTTTGTCAAAGTTTACAGAGATTGACTTTGACCAAAGCTAATATGCAGAGTAAATAAATATGGAGGGAGTACATAAAAAACCCAGCTACAGCTACACGGGTGTGATGAGTGGGACGTGGATTGCCGTTCAATCGCGGTGCATCCTATGGTGCACACACGCGATCCGCGTGCCTGGGGTTCCGGCCAATCACAATGCAACCCCGGTCGGCTGAGCGCACACAGTTTCCAGAGGCAACGGAAATGAAGCGTGTGCGATAGTAAATGACCAAGATTGTAGGGGAATCCAAATTTCCTGCGTCGTTTGTCCTTGAGCTCTAAAAAACCATCGCACTGTACGGTTGTCCTTCCTCTCTCACAAAATGTCGCCCGCTTCTCTTCTCCCCCCTTCCGGTTTACAATCCTAGTATGAATCAAACAATGCACATAGGAAAAATTCCTAAGGATTAAAATCCTCCAAATTTCCTTTGAGAATCTTTGAATCAAATAAGCCCTTATAGGGCTCAATTAACAAATCTCACCAACCATTGGCACCGTGTACTTAGAGCAAGTACAATAGTGGGCTTATAGCCCGCTTACACGGCGTTTTTGCCTATGTGGAGGAAAGAGATGTGAAAAAGTAAGGTGAGTGGGCTCTCATGCAAGAGCCTAGCTATATACGCATTCCTAGGTAAATGCAATAAATGTGAAGAAAGAGATAAATAGAAGATGAAAAAAAGTACTAATGTAATAGCCAACCTTATAGCCCACACTATTGTATGAGTGCATATAGATGATGGCTATAGATGACATGACGGTTCCTTAAAGCCATCATTTGGCTATATTTATTAACCATGCTCGTATGGTTGCTTCGTTCGAGTAACTTACTCTTGCAATATTGGAGTACGAGCGCATTCAACAAAGAGTGTAATGATGGTTGCTTCGCCCGAGCAACTTTTACAAGTACTGCGGGAAAGGTGGGGCTCTGTGATTTGACTGCCCATTAGTCATTATTATTGCGGCGCAACGAGCGGGGTGAATCTCACCAGCGGTTGTGCACTCAATATTGGCGCATGGCACGTGGACCCGGATTCTGGCTGTCCCACATGTGGGCGAAAGGAAGTTTGAATGATTTTTGGCATTGCTATCAAGCTTCCGGGATATGTTTATATGTACACATAATTTTCCAGCATAATGAAATTGTGATGTATGCTATGAAGCTTTCAACTTTGGTTTCATGTGTCCTCTTGCCTCCAAAGTTGTCTCGGTACAACATTCCATCAATTACTCCCTCCGTTTCTTTTTAGTCTGCATATAACTTTTGTCTGAAGTCAAAGTATCTTTACTTTGACCAAAGTTATAGGAAAAAATATCAACATTTATAAGGCCAAAGCGATATTTTAGATTCATTATGGAATGTAGTATCATATTATGTATATTTGATATTGTAGATGTTGATATTTTTTTATACAAATTTGGTCAAAGTTGGTGAAGTTTGACTCGACACAAATCTTATATGCGGAGTAAAAAGGAATGGAGGGAGTACAAAGGAAACTAACATGCATGCTAATGCATCTCAATGATTTGCAGATCAGCGTCAAAATTTACATCACAACTGAATACAAAGTTGTGAGAATGTGTACAAATAAAGAAAAATAAAAAATTAAAGGATGATGTCCTCAGGTATGGTTCCATTTCCTGGAGTTCATTTGTTTGCAGCTAGTTTCACGCAACTCTGTGGAACTGAACAAGACATGTTAGCCAATAAAGGATTCTATGGTGGACATGGACCATCCAATCATTTATTGCAGTTCCACTAAAATCGAGCTGAGCATCCCTGTTTGCCAATATATTGAACAAGTGTGCTTACATTAATAGTGGCACCAGTAGTAGTTGATGAAACATACACACACAAGTAGAAGCCGGTCACCTTTGCAATCTCTCATAAAACTAACCACTTGTTGTAGAAGATTAGGCTCGGAGTTGGATGAGGAGGATAGCAAAACCAATCTCCCTTTGTGCAGTCGCACTGAAATGTAGAGACATTGTCCATGTGACATTTTAGTAGAACTGCACAAGACACTCTTAAGAATAAAGTGATTTGTGCAGTTCACCAAAAGGTTGCAATAGCAACGAGGTGAAATGGATATCCCTGTTTGCAAAAAAGAGGTAGAAAGGAAACAATTACTGGCCAATAACAGTTGATGACACATACGCCGACAAAAAAAGAAGCATATTCCTTGTCCTAAGGGATGATAGCATCACGGTTGTTTATGTAAAATGGTGTTAGGATGAGATTGCAACATGGAAAGTACGCTGGCCGAGCTACGTTTTGGGCAAAGAACTAGGGAAGATCCACATGCAGGATTTTCCACATGCAGCAACGTGGGAAGATGGGCAGTGGAGCAAGACCGGAGAAAGCTGTACCTGAGGGTCGTCGGAATGTAACTAGGAGGGCGCTGGCGGCCAGGATCTGCCCATACCGCGGCAGCGAGCAAGTGGCGAAGGCCCTACCGCGCCGGAGCTTGGTCAGAGAAAACGGCGAGTACCGCAGATCGGGACGTGCTGCCCCGACGGCGTCGAACGAAGAAACGATGCATATCCTCCCTTCCCACCGGCGGACGGGATGCAGCTGGATCAATGACCAATGGTGAGAGAGAGAGGCCACCACCGCCTTGTGTGAGATAGTGTGACAAGAGAGAAACCCTGACAGGCAGGCTCCACTATAGTATATAGTGGAGCGGATTTCTTTTTTCTCGATAATAATCATTTTATATTCTGTACTTGCCATTGAGGAATATAACTTTATTTAAAACTAACGCGTCAAGTCGAACTTTGTTCCGTGTACACGACCCTCCTTCAAGTACGTGGGTTACCTTTTCGTACAGAAATGAGCTCCACCGTGTACCCGCAAGGGTGTGGTTGGGAACGAGACGTGAGTACGTGCATCGTGCGTGCACCTCTTCACTACGTGCAGGTACCCCACGTACGTGGGTGTGTGTGAGAGAGATGGTTTTTTTTACTCAAAAAAAAGATGGTTTGTGCAAACCAGAGGCAATGTGTCGATGATATCTCAAACAAAAAAATGTAATATATGCAATGCGTGTGAAACAGAGGCCTGGATATATCATATATAGAGGGAGCGATCCACGAGAAGAGAGTGGATGGATCATCGGCGTGAGATATCGATAGAATCAAAGAGAGGGGTGAAGTGTGTGGGTGCGCGATCGATAAAGAGTGCCATCGAATTTGTGTTTGCCCACGTCAAAGATATAGGGTGGCTGGCCTACTGGAATGTGAGAGGGGAGAGGTGCATTTTGTCTCTGTCGTATGGATACCTACCTACGGCGTTCGACTATCGGTGTGGGGGGCGCAGAGACCTAACTATAGAAAGGTAGATCGACTAGTATATGTGTGGAGAAGGAGAGTGACCTAGCTATGTATTGAGGGAGATCGATCTACATCCATGCATATGTGTAGCAGAGGAATAAGGTTTGAAGAGAGACAAAGCTAGAGTGTCGGAGGGTTGCTGGTCGAGTTGCTTCTCACAAATGGCGGGAGAGGCCTGCTAGACAAACGGAGGGTACAACTGCAATATCAATAAGAGAGGGGATGCGTGCCGGTCTGTGCACGTGCGTGCGAAAGACGGGTCGGGAGGCATGCAAGGATGATGAGGGGGACGATATGGCTAGGGGGACGATATGACTGTGGTAAGCAGACGTAACTATATAGGAAGATCAATCTTCGTGTGTCGGAGAAAGGGAGAGATATAACTAGTGAGGTACATCGATCGGTGCGTGGGAAAAAAGAGTTATAGTCGACCTAGCTATATGTTGGGAGATCGGTAGGTATACATGCATGCATGTGTTAGAAGCAAACAAGGCCCGGAGAGGCGGATAGAGAGAGAGGGATGCGGCTAGGAGGTGGTGCGAGAGGCCGACTATATCGAGGGGGGAGGAGTGTGCGAGTATGAGATCGATGAAAAGAGGGGCGGGAGTGTGCACGTGCGTGGAACCGTATTAGACAGAGGTGGGCATGGACAGTGAGAAGGAAGAGGGAAAGCGTGTGTTTGTGGTAGGTTCGCCTGGCTAGAGAGGTATATCGATGGGTGTGTGTCGGAAAGAAGGAGCTGGAAGGCCTACACACACCGTGGGTGAATGACCTAAAGAGAAATAACGAATGTGCGCGATGGAGAGAATGCCGACGGAGGGTGTGAGGGAGGTGGGCGTGTGCATGCACGAGCGAAAGTTAGCGCTAGCTACAAAGAGAAGAGGATTGTGTGGGTGTAAAAGATGAACAGATATCATAATTCATTATAAAAGTGGATTGAGATATTTGAACAAGAGATCATAGTGTTTTAAACCGATGCATATGCATGAATATAATGGTGATACGCATGGTGTGGTCATGAACATGTTATACTACATTTTTTTTTGAATTTGTGATAATGTGCGGCTTTTGCAGCTCAGGTCTAAATACTTATCATAATGTAGGGGGCGGGGCACTATACTTTGTGTGATAAATACACTGTACATATGAAACATGGTTTAGATTATGAAGATTCTAGCTAGTACTTCAAATGTACTATTATTTGGAATCAACATCAAGTGTATTCAAAATTTTGAATTCGAGTTCACATATATAGTACACATAGTTCATATCTAACTCTATAGTAATCATATGGTTTGTTGTTAAGATAATATACAAATGATGGTTTAACTTGGCAACAATCATGATTGTAGATTCTTATTCAAATAGAGAAACAAATTCAAATTTAGTTTGAATTGCAGCGCTAGTATATACATTTGGAATGCACTAAAATGTTTGTATGAGTAGGTTACATGCATTATACAAGTAGCGAAAAAATTTAATTGCACATAACATGGATCCATAGTTTTGAATAGCATTTATTTGTATAGTAAAACGGGACAGACTCTCCCTTTGTGTGGTGCGAATAGTTTTTGTTTTTGTTTTTTTTCGTCGAGGGAAGTGCGAATTGATTTGGTACGTACATTATTACATGTTAGGCTTGTCCCGAAATTTCAACCCGCGCCTTGTTATCCCAAAAATTCAGATATCGCTTTGTCTGTTTGTGCTCCGAAAACTCGCGGCTTCACAACCCGCTCCTTGCTATCCCGAAATTACAACGCATGCGAAAACTCCCTCCAGCTGCCAAATCCCGACACGCGAAATCCCCCTTCTAACCCTGAGCCGAAAGGGCTGCTAGTTAAAATCGGTGGGGGTACTTTGGTAACACACCCTACATTTTGGACAAGCGCATCTCCCCCTAAGTCATGGTTCCCCCCTCCCATCACCTCCTTTTCGCCATTCGAAAACCCAGGCCGCCATTACCTCTCAGCTCCAGCCGCGAAACCCCACCCTCCGCCGTCCGCCACCCCACCGCAGCCCAGCCGGAGCCTCTTCCCCGACGATGTCGTCCAACGCAATAGCTCGACGTCCCGCCGGTTCAGCCGCCCCGTCCTCCACCTCCAAGGAGCTGCTCCGACGATCGCCTCGTCTATCGCGGCTACTCCATCCCCACAACACCGTCTTAACCTGCTCCACCGGAACCGCAGCATCCTCACCGACTCCTCGGACGAAGTCGAGGCCTACTTGGCGCCACCAAAGAGGTTGTACACTCATCGCATCGCACCTTCTCCTTAACTTGACCTCCCGGCACCGCCGGTGCTCGATCCCGCTCCCCCATGGCGCGGCTACCTCGTAGTCGGCGCCGCCGATGACATCTCCACGGCGGCTCTCCCCCAGTGCGAGGCTCCCTCGGCGGCGGCATCCATACCAGCCAGAGTTGCTGCTGCTGCTCCGGCTCTTGCTCGCTCGCGCTGCTGCTGCTGCTGCTTCGGCTCTCGCTCACTCGCGCTGCTGCTCTGCTCTTCCCCTCGCTCGTGCTGCTGCTCTGGTCTTGCTCTCGCTCACGCTGTTGATGCTGGTACATGGGCTGCTGCAGCGACACGAGTTGTTGCTCTGGCTCTAATTCGCGCTGCTGCTCCAGGCGCTGCTGCTACGACTGCTATCTGCAACTGTGTTCCCTGTCGATCGCCTACTGATTTAGATCACTGTTTCTCTACTACTAGTGCTCGAGTGGCCTAAACTACATGTGAAGTGCATCTCTGCTACCAGTGCGTTCAGTTTTGACAGTAACATTCAGATTCCATAGTAAATTTCAGTTTCGACAGTTAAGTTTAGAGTCAACAGTTTTTACCTCATCTGTTGTAGTCAGGTGTTTTTTGGTGATGTAAATTTTACATCTATCACTTTTTGGTAATGTATTTTACATCATCTATTGGAGATGCTATTAGAATCCCACTTGAGATTAATGATGTCTGTCTTGTGCTGCTTCAGCCTCGACGTCTTACGGCTCGCCGGAGCTGCTCCAACAACGGAACCATCCATCACAACAGAGCAGTACCCTGGACGCCGTCTACAGACGGCTCAGATCTTCCACCACACCTCCGAGAGCCACCTCTGCCGCAACTTCTTCAACGACTAACCCAATGATGTTGAGGTTGACACGGCTACGAAAAAGAGGTTGTACAGTTGTCGCATCACTTATTACTCTACATTCATGTCGATCCATTAGTGCTATTTTGGTTCAAAGGAAAAAGTGAAGGAAAAACATAGCAATAGGAAATTTTCCTATGGTACTCTACTATTCAATTATTTATGCATTTGGTTGAAAGGAATGGAGCAAAACATCCACCTGGACCTACTTTTCAAAATCCTATACATGAAAACAAGACTAAGTGCATTAGTGGCAGAATAACATTCTAACTGTATACACTTTCATATGGTTTCACTTTAATTTGGCCATGTTTCTTTGCATTCCTCTGCTCTCCCAATTCCTGTGAACCAAACACCCAAGTTGACAGAAATACTGTGTTTACAAATGCTCTGTTTCCCACGTGCATTCCTATCCTATTCCGGTGTTTTTCTGATCCCTGTGTTTTTAGAATCCTGCAAGCCAAAGGAGCCCTTACAAAACTACTTCAGTTATAGATAGGTGTCGAAGAAAACTTTGTGTGGTTTGTCCTGCTTCTGCCGCGATGTCGTCCACCTCATCTGAGCTGCTCCATCGACATAAGCATCCACCATACCAGACATCATGACTCCCGACCATTTTTCGCCGCCTCAGATCTCCTTCCCTGCATCACCATCATCGACTCAGCAGATGAACCTGAGGAGTACAGGGGTCCACAAGAGAGGTCACAGTCTTTTGTTTCTGCTTATGTTATGCATTGCTTAATATTACCTGCTACTTTATCGTCCTGTTCACCTCTGAGACTCCAAGTCAGGTCCAAATTAATGTTCAAACTTGCCTTTTAAAATGCTTGTGGGGCACATATCGAGGCAGTAATGAATAGTATCTTTGTCTATTATCTGGTTCACCTAATGTATGTCTATGTTGTTCATCTTGGGTTGGAAACAAACAGTAAAGCAATCATCATCTATCTTTTTATTAAAGTAAAGCTACCATCAGCCTGCTATCATTATTTTTGGATCTATCCACTGGTTGTGACCATCACTCTAGATTTCTGCATGCTCTCCTTACATAATCTCACTATATTTTTTTCGTATGCATGTCAAATATTGTACACAGACATGTTGAACATGTAGAGAAAAAGAGAAGAGTTTTGCGCGGCAATACAATGTCATGCAGACATCGCTCCATGGTGGGTGCAATGGCAAACCCTCCCCCTCCAGATTGTAATCCAGAGGAAGATATCTGTTCTAAGGCGGATTCAGACGGAGCTGACCACTTCTATTTACCCCCCGAGGTGTTTGCTCTAACTTGGCATGATAATGTTGGTCATATCATGCATATGTTGCCTTGTAGTGCCTACTTCCGACATCATATATGTCATCTGCTAAGTTTAGACATGTTCTGTAATGCCACCTGTTTAGTTTCTATATCATACATGTGAATTATGCAATCTCATCTCTTTTAGCCAGCCATAATATATGTGAAATATGCAATGCCATCCTGTTTAACCAGGCATCATATATTTGAATTATATCTTGCCAATCCTTTTCTTCATTACATTTCCATTTGTCGACAATGTTTGTACACTCAACTACTCTTCCTATGAATCAGCCATTTGAGTGGGTGATGGAAAAATCTGGAGTGAAAATAAGGTCTTCAGAGCAGACAGTGCTACCTGTCGAAGCAGATCTCTTGTTGGGTCCCGATAGCTCCTCAGAGATGGATTCAGAGACAGATGACCAGTCCTATTCCCCCACCGAGGTGTATGCTCTAACTTGGCACGGTTATACTGCTCATATCATGCAGATGGTGTCTTGCATTGCATAGTTTAGACATCATATACACAATATTCAACACCATGTTCTTAGTTCAGACATCATATATGCAAATGCCATCTGCTTAGTATATAAATCACACGTGTGAATTATATCATGCGATCCTGATTACTTAGATAACATGTATGTGAATTATGTCATGCGAACCTGTTTACTAAAGACATCATATAATTATCTCGTGCCATCCAGTTTAGTTAGTAATCATATCTTTGAATTATGTCATGCTATGCTATCCAGTTTAGATAGACATCATATATGTGAAATTATGTCATGCTATCCTTTTTAGTTAAACAATATACATGTGAACTATTTCATGCCCTCTTTTTTCCACACTATCTATTGCATCTGTCTCTCATACAAGGTCTGTACATTCGACTACTTTTCTTGTTTATCAGCCATTTGAATTGGAGGGGGTGATGGCAGTATCTAGCGGAGTAAAACACGGTCTTCAAATAAAGCAGTGCTACCTCTTGGTGGAGATAGCACCCCGGTTGTACATGCACGAGAACCAGCCCTACCACACATAACCCAGACTCTCGCAGATTGTACCCCTACTTTGATGGGCAGAGAACCAGCTTCACCCAATCTAACCCCAACCCTAGCAGATAGTAACCCAGTTCCAGTTGACACAACACCATCTCCAGCACAGAGCTCCCAAACAAGAGCAGTTAGTATGGCAGCTCCAGTGCCCAAAGCGCTAGTACTACCACGGCGAACCCCAACTCCACCATTTAGTACACCTATTCCTGTGGACGAAGCACAACCAGCCATTCATAGTTTAGCATCTATCGCATTTGATGTTGTTAAATCCTATGTGCGTATCTTCCCATCATGGAAATATCATACTGAAGATGAAGGAAAAAGCCAGTTGCAGGTGTTCGTCCAGGAGTTATGTGTAAGTAATGTTATTCATGGCAAATACTTTCTTTGTCCCATACATTCTACCTCCATGCTGGTTATAATACAGCAAATGTTCGATTTTTTCTCTATAGAGAAGGACCGATTTGGAAACTCAGGATGAGGTAACCTGTGCTAATACCTCTGCTATCTTCAAGAATGCTTGGTGGCAGTATCAGAATTACCTGAAGAAAACGTACTTCACTGGCAAAGAAACTCATCAAATTCCCTTACTTTCTTCTGAGACACATTTATGGGACGATGACTGGGAACGCCTTGTTCTGTACTGGTCTCGAACCAAGAATGTGGTAAGATCTATGAGCTCATTTTTTATTTTGAAGAACTATATGCCTGCATCTTACTGTACTTTGTTCGTGTAGAACAAGTGCTTAAACCTGAAGAAGAACTATTCTCATTTAAGATTCCATTGCTATGGTGCATACTGCTTTGCTCTTGTATCACTGTATTTACTCATACAAACTTATTTTTAAATTGAAGGATCCAATTGAAACTCCAATGGCACAACAGGTATGTTTAAACATGTTTCTTTACCAGGTTTGCTCTTCTAAATTGCTCTGTTGATTTCAATTTCAATTGTGTATACAGTTGACTTCCCATATCATGCACATTACTAGGATCACAACAGAGCCAATAGTGTTGTTGTACATGTATACCCGTGTTACCCATCTGAAATCTTGTTGTGCCGTGTAGTTTCCCACACTTGTATTCTTTCAATGCTGCTTTATCTTGAACTGATATGATTTGAACCGTGTCTCTATTTTGATTTGGCAAGACAATGAAGTGACCAGAGGACATACATATTTGTTTGTTTGATGCTTTTATTATGTACTACTTGGCAATAGAGACTTGGTAGTTTAATCATGTCCACCTTACTACTGAACTGGTTCACCGAAATGAGTTTCATATACTACATGCTAAACCTGTTATGTGTCTGATTGTTTCTTCTTTTTTAATGCTGACAGAATATTTGGGAAGAGTACCTTATTAAGCAATGGTAAAGGAAGTAATGCAGATAAGGTTCAGGATAGTGAGACATCCTTGTTGGTCTCCAACAAAGCTGATAAAACAGCTAAGGAAAACTATCTTGAAGACAGTGAGACAACCCCAAAGTCCTGTCTTGATGTACTGTTCGAGTTACTGGCCACTACCGCTGGCACAAGCTCTTCGAAGTCACTGTCTGAATCAGTTCGGTTTCTTGAGTCTCAACTACAAGCTGAAAGACATCGATCAGCTGTGCTGCGACAAGAAGCTGAAGGACTGCGGAAGTCCCTGGAGAATTCAGATGCATACTTTCTAGTGCAACAGCAAGCGTTGCAGGATTTTAGCGCCAAATAGGAGAAAGCTAATAAGGTATGACTATCTTGATTCTGTCATAAAATCATCATGGATGTACATGCATGACAGAAAACATGACCTACTGGGACAAACACGTATCATCACAGAAGTGGTTTTTTTTGTAGTGTGCGCATCTAGTTTATCGTGATCAGAGTTATATATATAATTTTTGGCCTCGTGAAGGATAAAGTATCGCTCTAGTTTGGGGGAGGCTTAAGTCAATGTTATATTCATGCCCCAATCATGAGCTCTCAAGAGAAATTATTATTCAGAATTTTTATGCTCGACTTTCTCGTGATGATCAATCCATGCTCGATACTTCTTGTACTGGTTCTTTTATGAAGAAGACTATTGAATTGAAGTGGGATCTTTTAGAAATAATTAATGCAACTCTAAAGATTGGGAACTCGACAAACGTAAAGAGTCAGGTATTAAGCTTAAGTTTGATTGTGTTAAATCTTTTATGAACACCGATGCTTTTTAGAAGTTTAGCACTAAATATGGACTTGACTCTGAGATAGTAGCCTCTTTATGTGCATCATTTGCTACTCATGTTGATCTCCCTAAGGAGAAGTGGTTTAAATATCACCCACCTATTAAAGAACAAACTAAAGAACCGGCCATAGCTAAAGATGAAATTATTATCTACAATGTTGACCCAGTTGTTCCTACTGTGTATATTGAAAAGCCACCTTTCCCTGTTAGGATAAAAGAACATGCTAAGGTTTCAACTGTGGTTCACAAAAATAATATTAAAGCACCTAAACCTTCTGAGAAAATTAAAATAGAACCAAGTGTTGCTATGGTTAAATATCTCTTGGTAGAAAATATTGATGGGCACCTATTTACTTCTGTGATGAAGCTGCTAGAACTGCCAAGCCCGATGAAAAAGATAAACATAGACCCGTAGTTGGCATGCCTATTGTCTCAGTTAAAACTGGAGATCATTGCTATCATGGTTTTTGTGATTTAGGTGCTAGCATGAGTGCTATTCCTTTTACCTTATACCCAGAAATTATGGATGACATAGCACCCGCTGAAATAGAAGACATAGATATTACTGTTAAACTTGCTAATAGAGACACCATCACACCACTTGGGATTGTTAGAGATATTGAAGTCTTGTGTGGGAAAGTAAAATACCCTACTGATTTTCTAGTCCTTGGTTCCCCACAAGATGACTTTTGTCCCATTATCTTTGGTAGACCTTTCTTGAACACTGTCAATGCTGCTATAGATTGTCATAAACAAACTGTCAGTGTCCGCTTTGGAGATGAGTCTCATGAATTTAATTTCTCCAAGTTTAATAGACAACCTCATAAGAAAGAATTACCTAGTAAGGATGAAATAATTGGTCTTGCTTCTATTGTTGTGCTCCTACTGATCCACTAGAACAATATTTGCTAGACCATGAATTTGATATGTATATGCATGAAAGGAATGAAATAGATAAAAATTTCTTCGAACAACGACCTCTGCTCAAACATAATTTGCCTATTAAAACTCTTGGAGGTCCTCCTCCACCTAAAGGTGATCTTGTGTTTGAATTAAAACAATTGCTCGACACTTTGAAATATGCTTATCTTGATGAGAAAAAGATATATCCTGTTATTATTAGTGCTAACCTTTCAGAACATGAAGAAGAAAGATTATTGAAAATTCTGAAGAAGCACCATGCTGCTATTGGATATAATCTTAAGGGCATTAGTCCCACTCTATATCAGCACAAGATTAATATGGAACCTGATGCTAAACCCGTTGTTGATCATCAACGACGTTTGAATCCTATGATGAAAGAAGTGATAAGAACTGAAATATTAAAACTTCTGGAAGCAGGTATAATCTATCCCATAGCTGATAGTAGATGGGTAAGTCCCGTTCATTGTGTCCCTAAGAAAGGAGTTATTACTGTTGTTCCTAATGATAAAAAATGAACTTATTCCACAGAGAATTGTTACTGGTTATAGAATGCTAATTGATTTTAGAAAAGAAAATAAAGCAACTAGAAAAGATCATTACCCTTGGCCTTTTATTGATCAAATGCTAGAAACATTATCTAAGCACACACACTTTTGCTTTCTCGATGGATATTCTGGTTTCTCTCAAATACCTGTTTCACAACCTGATCAAGATAAAACCACCTTTACTTGCCCTTTTGGAACTTTTGCTTATAAAAGTATGCCTTTTGGTTTATGTAATGCACCTGCTACCTTTCAAAGATGTATGACTGCTATATTCTATGATTTTTGTGAAAAGATTGTTGAGGTTTTCATGGATGATTTTTCTGTTTATGGATCTTCTTTTGATGATTGCTTAAGCAACCTTGATTGAGTTTTGCAGAGATGTGAGCAAACTAATCTTGTTTTGAATTGGGAGAAGTGCCACTTTATGGTTAATGAAAGTATTGTCTTGGGGCATAAAATTTCTGAGCAAGGTATCGAGGTGGATAAAGCCAAAGTTGATGCAATTGAGAAAATGCCATGTCCTAGAGATATTAAAGGTATTCGTAGTTTCCTAGGTCATGTTGGTTTCTATAGGAGATTTATTAAAGACTTCTCTAAAATTTCTAGGCCTCTTACAAATCTTTTACAAAAGGATGTTCCTTTTGTTTTTGATGATGATTGTGTAGAAGCCTTTGAAACACTTAAGAAAGCCTTAACTTCTGCACCTATTGTTCAACCACCTGATTGGAACTTGCCTTTTGAAATCATGTGTGATGCTAGTGATTATGCTGTAGGTGCTGTTCTAGGAAAAGGAGTTGACAAGAAGTTGAATGTTATTCATTATGCTAGCAAAACTCAAGACAATGCCCAAAGAAATTATGCTACTACTGAAAAAGAATTTTTAGCAGTTGTGTTTGCTTGTGATAAATTGAGATCTTACATTATTGATTCCAAAGTAATTGTTCACACTGATCATGCTACTATAAAATATCTTATGGAAAAGAAAGATGCTAAACCTAGACTCATTAGATGGGTTCTCTTGCTCAAGGAATTTGATTTACATATCACGGATAGAAAAGGAGCTGAGAACCCCGTAGCTGATAACTTGTCTAGGTTAGAAAATATTCTTGATGACCCACTACCAATTGATGATAGCTTTCCCGATGAACAACTAGCTGCAATAAATGTTTCTCATAATACTCCTTGGTATGCTGACTATGCTAATTATATTGTTGCTAAATACATACCACCTAGTTTCACATGCCAACAAAAGAAAAAAATCTTCTATGATTTAAGACATTACTTTTGGGATGACCCACATCTTTATAAAGAAGGAGTAGATGGTATTATTAGACATTGTGTACCTGAGCATGAACAGGAACAAATCCTACGAAAATGTCACTCCGAAGCTTATGGAGGGCACCATGCGGGAGATAGAACTGCTCACAAGGTATTGCAATCTGGTTTTTATTGGCCTACTCTCTTCAAGGTTGCCCGTAAGTTTGTTTTATCTTGTGATGAATGTGAAAGAATTGGTAATATCGGTAAGCATCAAGAAATGCCTATGAATTATTCACTTGCTGTTGAACCATATGATATTTGGGGTTTTGATTATATGGGACCTTTTCCTTCCTCTAATGGGTATACACATATTTTGGTTGCTGTTGATTATGTTACTAAGTGGGTAGAAGCTATTCCAACTAGTAGTGCTGATCACAACACTTCCATTAAAATGCTTAAAGAAGTTATTTTCCCTAGGTTTGGAGTCCCTAGATATTTTATGACTGATGGTGGTTCACACTTCATTCATGGTGCTTTCCATAAAATGCTTGCTAAATATGATGTTAAGCATAGAATTGCATCACCCTATCACCCTCAATCTAGTGGTCAAGTTGAACTTAGCAATAGAGAAATAAAACTAATATTACAAAAAACTATTAATAGGTCCCGAAAGAATTGGTCTAAGAAATTGGATGATGCACTTTGTGCCTACAAAACAGCTTATAAAAATCCTATGGGTATGTCTCCCTATAAAATGGTTTATGGAAAAGCTTGTCATTTGCCTCTTGAGTTAGAACATAAAGCATATTGGGCAAGTAAAGAACTCAACTATGATTTCAAACTTGCCGGTGAAAAGAGATTATTTGATATTAGCTCACTAGATGAATGGTGAACCCAAGCTTATGAAAATTCCAAATTATTCAAAGAAAAAGTTAAAAGATGGCATGATAAAAGAATCCAAAAGCGGGAATTCAAAGTTGGAGAATATGTTCTTTTGTACAACTCTCGTTTCAGATTCTTTGCAGGAAAACTTCTCTCTAAGTAGGAAGGACCATATATCATCGAGGAGGTTTATTGCTCTGGAGCTATCAAGATCAATAATGCCAAAGGCACTAATCCGAAGGTTGTCAATGGTCAAAGAATTAAACATTATATCTCAAATACGCCTATTAATGTTGAAAGCAATATTATCCAAACCATGACACCGGAGGAACACATAAAAGAAACCTTCCAGAACACTCCAGAATACTAAAAAAGGAGGAGGTATGTGATACGGTAAGTAAACGGATTCCGAAAAATCCGCAAAAATATTTTTTGTTAGTTTTGGAATATTACAAAAATAGGGAAAATAAGAAACAACCAGGAAGGCAACCGAGGAGGGCACAATACACCAGGGCGCGCCTGGCTTGCCTGATGCGCCCAGGTGTGTTGTGCCCACCTCTGGAACCTTCCCGACTCCGTTTTCCTCCTGTTTGCTTGTTTCCCAAGATAAAAAAATCTTAGGATAATTAGATTTATGCCCCTAGTTGTGTCCCACTCGTCTGTTTTACCCCTAGTTCCCAAAAGTCACCGGTTCTGTCCAAGTCACTTTGCTCCTCTTATGCTTTTGCCCTTTGACCGTTTGACCATCAGTTTGAAAACTTCATAACTAATTCATACTAAATCAGAAAAATGCAAATAAGATACGAAAATGTTCAGAAAAACATCACCTATATGTCAGTGTCATTTGCATTCATGAAAAAAGTGTTGGAAAGTGCACATCCGAGTTTGAGCTCTTTTGATACCACCATGAATAGTAAAATCTAAAAAAAAAAAAAAATATGGTGGCAAAGAACGACAAATGTTCTAAGTGCTTGCCAAGTTTCATCAGGGAACGACATTCGTGGAATTCGTGGCAAAAAAATAATCTATTTTGGAGTGCTGATTGTTTTTTTTTGCCGCGGCACCCACGAATGTTATTCCTTGATGAAACTTGGCAGACATTTAAAACATTTGTCATTCTTTGCCACCAAATTTTTTTTGAATTTTTTGAACTTTTTTAAATTTTACTATTCATGGTGGTAGCATAAGAGCTAAAACTCGGATGGGCACTTTCCAACACTTTTTTCATGAATGCAAATGACACTCACATATAGGTGATGTTTTTCCGAACATTTTGGTATCTTATTTGCATTTTTCTGATTTAATAGGAATTAGTTATGAAGTTTTCAAACTGACGGTCAAACGGTCAAAGGGCAAAAGCATAAGAGGAGCAAAGCGACTTGGACAGAACCGGTGACTTTTGGGAACTAGGGATAAAACAGACGAGTGGGACACAACTAGGGGTATAAATCTAATTATCCCAAAAATCTTTATATACCCCCCGAATCTATTGACCACCGTATCACAGAGAAATCTTCTGTTCTTCTTTCTTGCTGTTTTTTGTTAGATCTGTCAGCCCAGGCATCATGTCTTCTCCCCCCTCCGACAAGGTAGAAGGGGATGCTTAGTTAATGAAGATAGAACTAAACAGGGAGGAACCAGAGGAAACCATCAAGGGTGACAAGGTCGAGAAAGTCATGGGAGATCAAGTTCCGGCAGTAGGGCAGGCCGTCCCAGCAGCAGAGGAAGAAGACATCCTTCAACCTTACTATGATTATATTACCCCTACTGAAATTGAAGCCTTCAGGGTCATTGAAACGCTTCGTGTTCAGAATAAGTACCTCACTCGTGAAAATATTTTGTTACAAGAGCACATCATCGCCCTCCGGAGCGTCATTCGTAGATTGGAGTACCTGTTGAAGCTTGCAACTACTTCACCACAAACATCATCATCTTCACCACTGAAGGAGACTTGAGTTCATGGTATGGGCACTCCCCTTGGCTTCTCCAAGCTTGGGGGAGGTGCCCCGGTGTCGTATCACCACCATTATCTTTGCCTTTATCTATTTTAGTTCGATCTTTAGTTATCCTATGCTTTAGTTCAATAAAAGTTTAGTTCAATCTTATCTTTTTGAGTGCCTGCTTTGTGATCCATCTATATATGTAATCGTGTGCGAGATACATAATAAAGTTTAGTTTGAGTTTTGATTCTTTACTCTTTTATGTTTCAATAAAAAGAAAGGAAAATAAATGAAAAGGATCATATGCTAATCTTATGGTAAGTAATGACATCACATAAAGAAAAGTATAAGTGGTAAAATTTGTTGGAGATTGACAAACATAGCATTGGTCAATGATGCAATTCATGAAAAAAATTAATAAGGGAAGAGAAGATTCACATGCAAATACACTATCTTGGACATCTTTTATGATTGTGATCCCCCACTAAATATTATATGTCAAAATTGTTGACGTTGGACAAGGAAGACAACATAATGATTTATGTTTGTTCATATTCACATAGAAGTTATATTGTCATAGATCCTTCAACATGTGGTGCTTGCTCAATATCTTCGCTAGCCAAAAATTCCGCACTAAGTAGAGATACTACTTGTGCATCCAAAAACATTAAACCCAAATACATGCCTTGAGAGTCCACCATACCTACCTATGGATTGAGTAAGATCCTTCAATTAAGTTGTCATCGGTGCAATAAGGCAATAAAAATTGCTTCTAAATGTGTTGGATCATTTAGTGTAAGAGAAAATTGAGCATTGTACGAACTTGTGATGGCAAAGTAATAAAAGCAATAGACTGCATAATAAAGGTTGCTATCATAAGGGGCAATATAACGTGACGTTCTTTTGCATTAAGGGATTTGGCATACAAACAAATAAGCGCATGGCAACCTCTGCTTCCTTGTGCGAAGGGCCTATCTTTTACTTTTATGCAAGAGTCAAAGTATTCTTCCCTATTCCTTTTTATTTTCTCTTTTTGCAAGCATCATGTGGTGAGGAAAGATCTAGGGACATATATCCAGTTGGATGTGGGTGAGCATGAGTTATTATTGTTGACATGACCCTTGAGGTGAATACGTTGGGAGGCGAAACTATAAGCCCCTATCTTTCTATGTGTCCGGTTGAAACTTTTTGTTCATGGGTATGCTATGAGTGTTAGCAATCATAGAAGATTATACGATGGTTGAGTATGTGGACTTGCCTAAAGGCTCTGACGCCAGACCCTTCCTGAAAATATGATGAATTGTAGTTGCAAAGTTGACTGAGAACATAGTTTGTTGGTTTCCAATAAGGTTTATGCTCTATACTTCAATGTTGTGATGAATTGTTACTTGTTCATGAGAAGTTATATGACAAAAGTTGCGTGATAAAGTTTTATGTTAAAAGTTATTTGCTGTTATAATAATAAGCATGATTCTTCCATGTCCGTATTTTGTTTTTATCGACACCTCTCTCTCTCTCTCTCTCTCTCTCTAAGCATGTGGGCATGCTTTTCGATTTTGGTTTTTCGCTTGAGGACAAGCGAGGTCTAAACTTTGGGGAGTTGATACGTCCATTTTGCATCATGTTTTCCTAATGTTATTTATAATGTTTTTATGCATAATAATGCTTTTTGGAGTAATTCTAGTGCCTTTTCTCTCATAATATGCAAGGTTTACACAAAGGAGAAGAATGCCGGTAGCTAGAATTCTGGACCTGAAAAAGCTACGTCAGAGTTACCTATTCTGCACATATCCAAATGAGCTGAAAATTTACGGAGAATTGTTTTGGACTATATAAAAACCCTGGAGCAAATAACTACTGGAGGAGGCCCACCAGGTGGGCACAACCCACCTGGGCGCGCCAGGCCCCCCAGGCGTGCCCTGGTGGGTTGTGCCCTCCTCGGCCCACCTTTGATGCCCATCTTCTGGTATATAGGTCATTTTGACCTAGAAAAAAATTAAGGTGGGGACTTTTGGGACGAAGCGCCGCTGTCTCGAGGCGGAACTTGGGCAGGAGCACTTTTGCCCTCCGGCGGAGCGATTCCGGTCGGGGGAACTTCCCTCCCGGAGGGGGAAATCATCGTCATCGTCATCACCAACCACTCTCCCATCTTGGGGAGGGCAATCTCCATCAACATCTTCAACAGCACCATCTCATCTCAAACCCTAGTTCATCTCTTGTGTTCAATCTTTGTACCGGAACCTTAGATTGGTACTTGTGGGTGACTAGTAGTGTTGATTACATCTTGTAGTTGATTACTATATGGTTTATTTGGTGGAAGATTATATGTTCAGATCCATTATGCTATTTAATACCCCTCTGATCTTGAGCATGATTATCATTTGTGAGTAGTTACTTTTGTTCTTGAGGTCACGGGAGAAGTCATGTTGCAAGTAATCATGTGAACTTGATATGTGTTTGATATTTTGATGATATGTATGTTGTGATTCCCTTAGTGGTGTCATGTGAACGTCGACTACATGGCACTTCACCGTATTTGGGCCTAAGGGAATGCACTGTGGAGTGGTTATTAGATGATGGGTTGCTAGAGTGACAGAAGCTTAAACCCTAGTTTATGCACTACTTCGTAAGGGAACGATTTGGATCCAAAAGTTTAATGCTGTGGTTAGATTTTATCTTAATACATTTCTCGTAGTTGCGGATGCTTGCGAGGGGGTTAATCATAAGTAGGAGGTTTGTTCAAGTAAAAACAGCACCTAAGCACCGGTGACCCACATATCAAATTATTAAAGTAGCGAACACGAATCAAACCAACATGATGAAAGTGATATGGTGAAATTCCCGTGTACAGTCAAGAACTCTTTGCTTATCATAAGAGACCGTTTTGGCCTGTCCTTTGCCACAAAAGGACTGGGCTACCTTGCTGCACTTTATTTACCGTTACCGTTACTTGTCCGTTACAAATTATCTTACTATCAAACTACCTGTTACCGACTATTTCAGTGCTTGCAGAAAATACCTTGCTGAAAACCACTTGTCATTTCCTTCTTCTCCTCGTTGGGTTCGACACTCTTACTTATCGAAAGGACTATGATTGATCCCCTATACTTGTGGGTCATCAAGGCTCTTTTCTGGCGCCGTTGCCGGGGAGCGAAGCGCTCTTGGTAAGTGGAAATTGGTAAGGAAAAATTATTACTACGTGCTGAAATTTATTGTCACTTGTTACTATGGAGAATCATCCTTTGAGGGATTTGTTCGGGGTATCTTCACCTCGACCGGAAGCACAATTAGTTGCCCCACAACCTACTGCACCTATTGAAAATATTGGTTATGAAATTCCTTTGGGTATGATAGAACAACTGCTAGCTAATCCTTAGGCAGGAGATGGAACTGAACATCCTGATATGCATTTGATATATGTGGATGAAATTTGTGGATTATTTAAGCTTGCAGGTTTATGTGGAGATGAAGCTTAGAATAAGGTTTTCCCTTTATCTTTGAAGGGAAAAGCATTGACATGGTATAGGCTATGCGATGATATTGGATCTTGGAACTGGAATCGATTGAAATAGGAATTCACCAAAAAAAATATCCTATGCATCTAGTTCACCGTGATCAGAATTATATATATAATTTTTGGCCTCGTGAAGGAGAAAGTATCGCTCTAGCTTGGGGGAGGCTTAATTCAATGTTATATTCATGCCCCAATCATGAGCTCTCAAGATAAATTATTATTCAGAATTTTTATGCTCGGCTTTCTCGTGATGATCAATCCATGCTTGATACTTCTTGTACTGGTTCTTTTATGAAGAAGACTATTGAATTCAAGTGAGATCATTTAGAAAGAATTAAATGCAACTCTGAAGATTGGGAACTCGACGAACGTAAAGAGTCAGGTATTAAGCTTAAGTTTGATTGTGTTAAATCTTTTATGAACACCGATGCTTTTCAGAAATTTAGCACTAAATATGGACTTGACTCTGAGATACTAGCCTCTTTCTGTGAATCATTTGCTACCCATGTTGATCTCCCTAAGGATAAGTGGTTTAAATATCACCCACCTATTAAAGAACAAACTAAAGAACCGGCCATAGCCGAAGATGAAACTATTATCTACAATGTTGACCCAGTTGTTCCTACTGCTTATATTGAAAAGACACCTTTCCCTATTAGGATAAAAGAACATGCTAAGGTTTCAACTGTGGTTCACAAAAGTAATATTAAAGCACCTAAACCTTCTCAGCAAATTAAAGTAGAACCTAGTGTTGCTATGTTTAAAGATCTCTTGGTAGAAAATATTGATGGGCATGTTATTTACTTCTGTGTTGAAGCTGCTAGAATTGCCAAGCCCGATGAAAAAGATAAACATAGACCCGTAGTTGGCATGCCTATTGTCTCAGTTAAAATTGGAGATCATTGCTATCATGGTTTATGTGATTTAGGTGCTAGCATGAGTGCTATTCCTTTTACCTTATACCAAGAAATTATGGATGACATAGCACCCGCTGAAATAGAAGACATAGATGTTACTATTAAACTTGCTAATAGAGACACCATCACACCACTTGGAATTGTTAGAGATGTTGAAGTCTTGTGTGGGAAAGTAAAATACCCTACTGATTTTCTAGTCCTTGGTTCCCCACAAGATAACTTTTGTCCCATTATCTTTGGTAGACCTTTCTTGAACACTGTCAATGCTACTATAGATTGTCATAAACAAACTGTCAGTGTCCGCTTTGGTGATGAGTCTCATGAATTTAATAATAGGAACCCCTCTAATCTTGAGAATAATATTAAAGAATTTATCAATGCTCAAATAGTTTTTAATACTACGATAGAAGAAAAGTCGAATAAAATTGATGATATGTCTAGAAGCATTGATAGAATTTCTCATGAAGAAGAAAATCTCAAGATGAAAACTTTTTCACCCAAGGTTGATGAATCAATTAAAGCTTTATATGTTTCTATGGATGAAAGTAAGAAAAGAACCGCTATGCTTAGAGCTAAAAGAGAATTTTTAGAAGGAGCATTTTCTACCGATTGCTTTCAAAAAAATGATGAAGATCTTAAAGTGATTGGTGTTTATTCTATTGATACCTTGTTTATTAATATTAAACTTTATGATAAAGGGACCGGATAAGAGTCAACTTTAGCTAGAGGGCGTCCCAAGGATTCGGAGGGAGAAAATCTTGATGAAAAAATTGATAAAAGTGGGTTTGAAGAGGTCAAATCTTTAACTAGTGATGTGCCAACTGTGACGCCCCCGGCCCAATCGTGCACTAATCATACACGCAAATGCACACGATCAAGCCTAAGGACTCACGGGAAGATATCACAACACAACTCTAAAACATAAATAAAGTCATACAAGCTTTATATTACAAGCCAGGGGCCTCGAGGGCTCGAATACATAAGCTTGTGTACAAGCGTCAGCGGAAGCATCAGATATCTGAGTACAGATATGAAACAGAAACAGAAAGGCCTTTAGAAAGGCGGGGCAAAATAAAACACTACGATCGAAAGGCGCAGGCCTCCTGCCTGGGACCCTCCGATCCTACTCCTGGTCGACGGCAAGCTCGTAGTAGTATCCATCCTCTGGGTAGTAGTAGTAGTCGATCGACGGGGCATCTGTCTCAGGGGCTCCGTCATCTTGGTCACAACAAACTGATATGGGGAGAAAAGGTAAACAAAGCAACCGTGAGTACTCAGAAGTACTCAGCAAGCAAGGATCTACACTACATATGCAACATTTTCAATGAGAGGTTGTATATGTGGACTGGGCTGCAGAAATGCCAGAATAGAGAGAAGGCCTAGTCCTATCGAAGACTAGCATCTTCAGTGGTCTTGCAGAAATAGAAGAGGGTAGAACAGTACAATATAATGTAGCAATATCATTAAGTCTCAACCTCACCCAGAGATCCTCTCTCGACTCCCTGCGAGAAAGCAATCCCAGAGCCATACAGTCATCAACCTAGTCCTGAGATCCCTTATCGACTCCCTGCGAGAAGCAATACCAGAGCCTCATATCCAGGTCTCATCTCAACTTCTAGCTGTATCGATCGGGATACAACTCCGAGTGTCCTTTACCGTAGGACCGGCTATCGATAGAAGTTTTCTTCCCTGCAGGGGTGCACCAACTTACCCAACACGCTCGATTAACTCCGGCCGGACACACTTTCCTGGGTCATGCCCGGCCTCGGCCAAACGACACATCGCAACCCTACCTAGAGCTCAGCAGAGAGGTCCCCGTCGGTCTACATCCTAAGCGCTCAGA
This sequence comes from Thinopyrum elongatum, assembly GCA_011799875.1. Lineage (NCBI taxonomy): Eukaryota > Viridiplantae > Streptophyta > Magnoliopsida > Poales > Poaceae > Thinopyrum > Thinopyrum elongatum. The sequence continues at coordinate 369,895,866 of CM022299.1, read as the reverse complement.
GGTCTTGGGCCATCGCCCTGTGCACTCTGAGTCGTTGTGTGCAGGGGGAAGCCAGGCACCAGGGGGCGCCGGTCCGTCCCGGCCGCAAGGCTGAACTAGACGTCTGACACAGCTTTCGGCTGATGCTACGATGCAGAACGCCCATACTATGCCCACGTGATGGTTAGTGCTATCAGGCCAGAAACCTGCTCGGATCAAATATCCAAATCGTTAATGGACTAGGGCTTGCGGTAACGAGCAAAGACTCACGAAAGATGTGACCCCGTCGCCCCGTCTCGAGGACTTGCTGCAAGGGTTAAGAATGCCCGGCCGCGCCTCGTATTCAGCACTCGGGCACCATACAGGCACCCGTCTTCACAACACTCGCCTCTCAGGCGCACGCGGGTACCCGTCAGGGTCGACCCGCCTATCCAAGTAACAGTGTAAAGTCCAAGTATCCGTGTGTCTATAACATCAGGGGAATCCGAGGTATCACCCTCATTGAATTCCCACTCGATGTATCCGTCAAGGTGAACTCAGAGGAATCACCCTTGATGGGTTCAGACTTGATGTGTTGCACGACAGCGTCATTACCGGAAGTGGTGAAGGAGGAATCACCCTCGATGACCATGACCGAATAGCTACTCTACAGAGTTAACATCAGAAGTGCTACACGAGGTATCACCCTCGGCACTCGGTGGTAACGCTGCAGTGTCGTTACAACTAAGGGGGGGGGTGATGTGCGGTGTCGGGGCCTGGTCTTCAATCCCGTTGATCGGGTCTTCTTGATAATCCAGCGGGGCAGTCGGGATAAGTGGGGTCACTAATAGGTCTCTACCCAGCCTATACTAAGCAGTTTAGGATATGCAGGTAATTATCAACAACAGGTTACAATAAACAGGCTATGCATCAGAATAGGTAAAGCAGCAGCAGCAGCAATTCTAATGCAAGCATGAGAAATAGAATGGGCGATATCAGGATGATCAAAAGGGGGGGCTTGCCTGGTTGCTCGGCGGCAAGGGCAAGGTCGTCAATGGTGTCTCCGGTCTCCGGAGCTGCGTCGAACTCGGGGACAACGTCGGTGTCGGGGGCTACCGAGAGAGAAGAGGGGGAGGAAACAGTATAAATACACAGCAAACATGAGCAACACAAAGTACGACATGACAATGTGCAGTGTCGGGTGTGTCCTAGCGTATGGTTGCACGTCACTGAGGAAGGAGGAATCCATCCGGGAATGTTTTCCCGGTTCCGGGCATTTGTCAGACAGATGACCGAAGGGGAACGGTTGCATGTTCGGGTAGTTAGGGACGTGTGACAGATGAACGGACCGCGTATTCGGATTCGTCTCATCGTTCTGAGCAACTTTCATGTACAAAGTTTTTCAATCTGAGCTACGGATTATTTTATATTAATTTCTAAAGTTTAAAACAATTTATGGAATTTAATTAATTATTTAAATTAGAATTATCCGAAACAATGTTTGCTGACGTCAGCATGACGTCAGGACCAGTGGGTCCCACCTGTCATAGGCTGTTGGCTAATTAGTGGTTAACTAATTAATTAATACTTAATTAAACTAATTAACTAAATTAGATTAACCTAATCAGGATTAATTAACTTAATTAATTAACTAATTAATTAATTAATTAACTAATTATTTTTATTAATTATTATTATTTTTAATTTAAAAAAACATTTCGGGCCCATGGGCCCCATGTGTCATTGGGCGGGGGGGCGGGCCCAGCGGTCAGTGGCACAGGGGCCGATCGGGGCGGGCTATCAGGCGTGGGCGCCGGGCGCCTGTGCCCGGGCGCGGCCAGGCCGACGGGGAGCGACGGGCGCCGGCGCAGGAGGCCGAAGGGGGCGGCGGCCCTGGGCGGTGGGAGAGCGGGGCGAGGGGGCTAGAGCCGCGGGCGCGCGGGGGCGGAGACGAGCGCGCCGAGCAGCAAGGCAGCACGGCAGCAGCGTCGGCAGAGGAGGCGTGGGCGTGGGCTGCGGGAACTGCGGGGAGGCGGCGCGCGCTGCGAGCAGGCGGGGCGCGCGAGCGGGCGGTGCGGGGCGCGGGGAGCGCGCGCTGGCGCGGCCAGGGCGTGGCGGAGTTGCGCGGCGCGCGCTGCGACCGCGGGCGCGGCGGCGACAGAGAGAGCGGGAGGGCGGTGAGCGCGCTCGGGCGCGTGCAGGCGCGGTGCGGGTCGCGGCGACCAGGGAGAGAGGGGGGAGCGGAGGCGGCGGCTCACAGGGGCCGGTCGGGGAGGGCAGCGGGCTCGGGGTGGTCTGGCGAGGCAGAGGCGAGGAGGCGAGGCGACGATGGCGAGGGGCGATGGGGTCGGGCGATGACGACGACGTGCGGTGACGACGGCGTGCGGCAACGGCGATCGATGGTCGGCGGCGTCGTCAGGAGCGACGGGGCGACGGGAACGATCTCCCCCCGATCCAGATCGGGGGAGGCAGAGGAGGAGCGAGGGAGTGGGGAGTGAGAGGGGGGGGGTTAGGGTTTCGGTGGGGGTTGGGGAGGCCTAAATAGGCCAAGGGGGCGAGCTGGGCCGGCCAGCTGGGCCGAGGCCCAGTTAGGCCGGGGCTTTCTTTTTTTATTTCTCTGTTTTGTTTTCTTTTGTCTTTTCTTTTTATTTATTCATACGTCTCTGTTTAGTAAATAGTTAGGCCTCAAAATGGTTTTTGTAAAACATAGCAATTGTTCCAATAATTACTAGGCATCCTCTACTACTACCAAAAATTAGTTTGGAGTTAAATGGATCTCACACAATTTTTATAATAATTAAAATGCATTAATCATTGCTGTTTTGATAATGTTAGTGCCACCTAATTAATTTATTTATTGTTGGTTTCAATTTTAGAATAGTCTCTGGAATATTTGTTATTTATTGAACATTTTAGTTTTTCAAATTTGTGGACTTTTGAATTTCACTTAGTATTTTAAATTTGAATTTTGAGTTGGATTATTTCCTAAATGCAATTTGTTTAGGATGATCATGATGACATGGCATTATCAAAATGGGATTACTGTAGTTAACCACTGGGGGTGTTACAAATCTCCTATACTAACAAGAATTCTTGTCCCGAGAATTAAGAGGTAGAAGGAAAACGTTCGGGGTATTCCGCACGAAGATTATCCTCGCGTTCCCAAGTGGCTTCATCTTCAGTATGATTTGACCACTGCACTTTGAGGAACTTGGTAACCTTCTGACGGGTCCGACGTTTAGCTTCATCGAGAATGCGGATCGGATGCTCCTTATAAGATAGGTCATCTTGCAATTCGAGCATCTCGTGGTCCACTGCTCGGTGTGGAGATTCCTTGAAGCATTTACGAAGTTGCGACACATGGAAGACGTCGTGGATATGAGAGAACTGCGGTGGCAATTTCAATTTATACGCCACCTGACCACACCTAGCAATTATACGGAAAGGACCAATGTAGCGTGGAGCTAAATTGCCCTTGTTTCCAAAACGGTGAGTGCCCTTCATAGGAGTGACACGAAGATAAGCCTGATCACTAGGTTGATAACTCAAACCCCATCGTTTGCGATCGTAGTTGCTCTTCTGGCGGTCCTGAGCCACCTTGAGATTTTCTCGGACAATACGAACTTGTTCTTCGGCGTGTTGAATAATATCCGGACCCACGAGCGGTCGTTCCCCAGTTTTTGACCAATTCAGAGGGGTTCGACACTTACGTCCATAAAGAACTTCAAAGGGAGCCATTTTCAAGCTGGCTTGATAGCTGTTGTTATATGAGAATTCCGCATAAGGACGAGATTCTTCCCACTTCTTGCCAAACGATATAACACAAGCCTGAAGCATGTCTTCAAGCACTTGATTGACTCGTTCGACTTGGCCTTGGGATTGGGGATGATAAGTTGAACTCTAGGTAATATGAGTTCCCATAGCTGTTTGGAAACTTTCCCAGAATTTGGAAGTGAAAAGACCGCCATGGTCCGAACTAATCTCCTTCGGAATACCGTGGAGTGAAACAATTCTGGAGATATACAATTCTGCTAACTGACTAGCAGTGATAGTCTCTTTGACAGGCAGAAAGTGTGCAACCTTAGAGAGTTGGTCGACGACTACAAGAATAGCATCGTGACCCTTCTGTGACCTGGGGAGTCCTGTAATGAAATCCATTTGAACCTTAATTCATTTCCATAGAGGAATAGGCAGTGGTTGCAGAATTCCAGCAGGCTTCTGATGTTCTGCTTTAACGCGACGACACACATCACATTCAGCAACATAGCGAGCAATGTCCTGCTTCATTCTAGACCACCAGTACCTTTGACGGAGATCACGATACATCTTGGTGCTACCCGGATGAATAGACAGCGGGGTATCATGTGCCTCCTTCATGACTTTGTCAGTCATGAGTTCGAAGTGAGGTACCATAATGCGGTTTCTGAAATACAAGGTTCCATCTTCAGACAGCGAGAAATCCCTGTACTTTTCAAGGTGAAGATTTTTCTTCATCAGATCAACTTTAGCATCTTTAGCTTGTGCATTCTTAACAGCTTTCTCAAGATCTGGTTGTATCACAAGGTTATTTAGAGAGCCCTGTGGAACAATACGCAGATTCAGCTTGCACAGTTCTTCAAAAAGACGAGGTTGAGCTTGCCTAACCATGAGGTTGTCGCAATAGGACTTGCGGCTTAAGGCATCAGCCATCACGTTAGCCTTGCCAGGGGTATAGGATATACCCAATTCATAGTCCGCAATGGCCTCCATCCATCTTTGCTGACGGAGGTTTAGAGATGGCTGAGTGAACAAGTACTTCAGACTTTTATGATCCGTGTAGATCTCGCAACGATTACCGAGAAGGTAATGTCGCCACAACTGCAATGCATAGATCACAGCAGCTAGTTCTAGATCATGTACCGGATAATTCTCTTCATGTGGGCGCAACTAACGAGAGCCATAAGCAATCACTTTACGCTCTTGCATTAGGACACAGCCTAATCCTTCACGGGATGCATCACAATAAATCACAAAGTCTTTGCGGGTATCTGGAGGAGATAGTACTGGGGCAGATGTTAGCTTGTCTTTGAGTGTCTGGAAACTTTCTTGACATTTGTCTGTCCATTCAAACTTAACGCCCTTGTGAAGTAGATCGGTAAAAGGTTTAGCAATCTTAGAAAAGTTCTCGACAAATCGACGGCAATAACTTGCAAGGCCGAGAAAACTTCTCACTTGCTTGACGTTCTTCGGAGGAGTCCAGTCTAGAATAGCCTGAACTCGTTCCGGGTTAACAACAATTCCATCCTTGGAAATCACATGACCAAGATACGTTACTTCAGAAAGCCAGAATTCACATTTGGAGTATTTGGCATACAACTGGTGTTCTCGGAGCCTTTCCAGTACAAGACGGAGGTGTTCAGCATGTTCTTCTTTATTCTTCGAATATACCAGAATATCATCCAGATATACCACGACAAATTTGTCGAGGTAATCCATGAAGATGTAATTCATCAGACGGGAGAATGTGGCTGGAGCATTAGTTAAGCCAAATGACATGACAGTGTACTCGTAGGAGCCATAACGAGTAACAAATGCAGTCTTGGGAATATCCTCTTCACGAACACGGATCTGATGGTAACCCAACCTCAAATCAAGTTTAGAGAATACCGATGATCCAGCAAGTTGATCATACAAATCATTGATCCGAGGAAGCGGATATTTATTCTGAATTGTTGCTTGGTTAATGGGCCGATAATCCTGAACCAATCGGTTAGTTCCATCCTTCTTCTTAACGAAGAGTGAAGGTGCTCCCCAAGCAGAGGAACTGGGGCGGATGAAACCTTTCTTAAGTGACGTGTCGATTTCTTCCTTAAGTTCGAGAAGATGATGCGGAGGCATCTTATAAGGGCGCTTCGCAATAGGGGTAGTGCCAGGTTTCAAGTCGATGACGAACTCAACAGCTCTAGCAGGGGGTATTCCTGGAAGTTCTTCTAGAAAGACATCTTGAAAATCACGAACAACTGGAACATTATCGATGCCTTCAAGAGGTGAAGCATTCAATGCATTCAGAACATATATCTGGCTCTCAGCATCCTGAGCTATTCGGGCTGATTAATTGATCACCTGACCAGAAGGGTGTGTGAGCTGGACTGTCTTAGTAGCACAGTCAATCAAAGCATTATGGGCTGTCAACCAGTCCATACCGAGAATGATGTCTATGTCGGAAGGTCCAAGAGCAATAAGGGAAGCAGAGAACATCAACCCTTCAATTTTGATCTGATTGTTGTGACTTACCATCTTGGTTTGCCACCTGGAACGGGGAGTGATAATCTCTAATGGTGTGGGCAATAACTCTAGAGATAGCTCATGTCGCTGAGCAAATTGTTGAGACACAAAGGAATGTGATGCCCCGGAATCAAAGAGAACAGAAGCTGCAACTGAATTAACTGACAGAGTTCCCATCACGATTTTTGGAGACTCACGAGCTTCTCCCATTTTGACGTGAGTAACCTGGCCTCGGTCCATAGCAGACATCCTGGCCTGACGATTTCTGCAATGATGGGTTTGATGGCCCTTCGTACGACCATCAGGAGGACGTGGTACATCCTGAGGAGAAGCCATAACATTAGGCGGTCCATCATGAACCGTTAGCTGTCTCGGCGGTGAAGGCAGTCGAGGTGCAACATAAGACGGCCTTGGTGTTGGAGCAGGTTGATGATGAACATTGTGTGGGATCCAGACTCGACGTTTCTGAACAGGCTGACCCGTGGTTGAGTCAGCTTCATGAGTGCGCTTGAGCGACTCCTGGTACTCAGTCAGAGCTGTTTCAACTTGGAAAGATTTGCTGACAAGCGTTGCGAAGTCTGTGAAATCATGGACAGCAAGTGCAAGTTTTATATCGGTACGCAGTCCTTCACGGAATTTCTCCTGCTTGCGTGTGTTGGTGTCGACGTCATCCGCAGCATAGCGGGACAATTCAAGAAATTTCCTCTGGTATTCATCCACCGTCATTTTGCCCTGAGAGAGTTTACGGAACTCCTGCTTCTTCTGGTCCATCAGACCTTGAGGAATGTAACGTGCATGAAAAGCTGACTGAAATTCCTGTCAAGTGGTTACAGTCTCTGCAGGCAACATAGCCTTGTGGCTTTCCCACCATTGAGCAGCGGGACCCTTCAAGTGGAATGTCGCAAAGGTGATGTAACTGTCAGGGGCAACATTAGCTGACTCTATTTCAAACAGGATGTCACGAAGCCAATCATCAGCATCCAAAGGATTGGTGGAGTTGCGGAAAATGGACGGATTGAGGCGCACAAATTCTGGCAGCAAGATCAGTCCAGGCTCCTGGCGAGCCTCGTTGCGTTCCAAACATCTTACCAGACTCTCGTTGAGCTGACGGTTCAATTCAAACTGCTGCATCATTGCGGCAATATAGGGTGGAGGTGGAGGATCGTCAGCCATCCTGCCAAATCAACAGGGGCAGTTTAGCAAGAAAAACTGCAGGTGTATGGAATGATTCATGAAGTAACACGCACAACAGAAGGAAGTGCAATAGATACTTCATCATATTCGCACCAGACATTCGAAGCCACACATAGCCTCGGTTAGTATCCGGCATTACGACAGTTGAAAAGGGGAGGGCTAGACATCTAGGTGGCGCGCAGGCACGCGGCAAGGAAGTACACAACGAGACAAAGCAAAGGCTACATCAACGTCGGAGAAAACTATTGGAGCGAGGAATCTGCAAGTGACAACACAGGGTGCCCTCGATAAAAGGATCCTGCAAGCAGAACCTGGCCCGCAATCTTGAAGAAAGGAGGGGTAATTCCAGAACACCAGGTGGATGTGATCACGAGAACCTAATGTTGGGGTTAGTAAAATTTTAACCCGAATAGAAGAGAGATCAGAGTCCCAGAGTATAGACAAGGAGTAATAGATCCTAATACCACCCAATTGGCGACGTGGGCCCGTAAGCCACACAGCCAAGTTGGTAAAACAGTTTTCGGTTACTAGACTCAACTTCGGCCAAGGAGTTGGAAAGGGGGGTTCCTACAGTCAGTCGGCTCTGATACCAACTTGTGACGCCCCCGGCCGAATCGTGCACTAATCATACACGCAAATGCACACGATCAAGCCTAAGGACTCACGGGAAGATATCACAACACAACTCTAAAACATAAATAAAGTCATACAAGCTTTATATTACAAGCCAGGGGCCTCGAGGGCTGGAATACATAAGCTTGCGTACAAGCGTCAGCGGAAGCATCAGATATCTGAGTACAGATATGAAACAGAAACAAAAAGGCCTTTAGAAAGGCGGGGCAAAATAAAACACTACGATCGAAAGGCGCAGGCCTCCTGCCTGGGACCCTCCGATCCTACTCCTGGTCAACGGCAAGCTCGTAGTAGTATCCATCCTCTGGGTAGTAGTAGTAGTCGATCGACGGGGCATCTGTCTCAAGGGCTCCGTCATCTTGGTCACGACAAACTGATATGGGGAGAAAAGGTAAACAAAGCAGCCGTGAGTACTCAGAAGTACTCAGCAAGCAAGGATCTACACTACATATGCAACATTTTCAATGAGAGGCTGTATATGTGGACTGGGCTGCAGAAATGCCAGAATAGAGAGAAGGCCTAGTCCTATCGAAGACTAGCATCTTCAGCGGTCTTGCAGAAATAGAAGAGGGTAGAACAGTACAATATAATGTAGCAGTATCATTAAGTCTCAACCTCACCCAGAGATCCTCTCTCGACTCCCTGCGAGAAAGCAATCCCAGAGCCATACAGTCATCAACCTCGTCCTGAAATCCCTTCTCGACTCCCTGCGAGAAGCAATCCCAGAGCCTCATATCCAGGTCTCATCTCAACTTCTAGCTGTATCGATCGGGATACAACTCCGAGTGTCCTTTACCGTAGGACTGGCTATCGATAGAAGTTTTCTTCCCTGCAGGGGTGCACCAACTTACCCAACACGCTCGATTAACTCCGGCCGAACACACTTTCCTGGGTCATGCCCGGCCTCGGCCAAACGACACATCGCAACCCTACCTAGAGCTCAGCAGAGAGGTCCCCGTTGGTCTACATCCTAAGCGCTCAGAGGTCTTGGGCCATCGCCCTGTGCACTCCGAGTCGTTGCGTGCAGGGGGAAGCCAGGCACCAGGGGGGCGCCGGTCCATCCCGGCCGCAAGGCTGAACTAGACGTCTGACCAAGATTTCGGCTGATGCTACGATGCAGAACGCCCATACTATGCCCACGTGATGGTTAGTGCTATCAGGCCAGAGACCTGCTCGGATCAAATATCCAAATCCCTAATGGACTAGGGCTTGCGGTAACGAGCAGAGATTCACGAAAGATGTGACCCCGTCGCCCCGTCTCGAGGACTTGCTGCAAGGGTTAAGAATGCCCGGCCGCGCCTCGTATTCAGCACTCGGGCACCATACATGCACCCGTCTTCACAACACTCGCCTCTCAGGCGCACGCGGGTACCCCTCAGGGTCGACCCGCCTATCCAAGTAACAGTGTAAAGTCCAAGTATCCGTGTGTCTATAACATCAGGGGAATCCGAGGTATCACCCTCATTGAATTCCCACTCGATGTATCCGTCAAGGTGAACTCGGAGGAATCACCCTCGATGGGTTCACACTTGATGTGTTGCACGACAGCGTCGTTACCGGAAGTGGTGAAGGAGGAATCACCCTCGATGACCACGACCGAATAGCTACTCTACAGAGTTAACATCAGAAGTGCTACACGAGGTATCACCATCGGCACTCGGTGGTAACGCTGCAGTGTCGTTACAACTAAGGGGGGGTGATGTGCGGTGTCGGGGCCTGGTCTTCAATCCCGTTGATCGGGTCTTCTTGATAATCCAGCGGGGCAGTCGGGATAAGTGGGGTCACTGATAGGTCTCTACCCAGCCTATACTAAGCAGTTTAGGATATGCAGGTAATTATCAACAGCAGGTTACAATAAACAGGCTATGCATCAGAATAGGTAAAGCAGCAGCAGCAGCAATTCTAATGCAAGCATGAGAAATAGAATGGGCGATATCGGGATGATCAAAAGGGGGGGGGGCTTGCCTGGTTGCTCGGCGGCAAGGGCAAGGTCGTCAATGGTGTCTCCGGTCTCCGGAGCTGCGTCGAACTCGGGGACGACATCGGTGTCGGGGGCTACCGAGAGAGAAGAGGGGGAGGAAACAGTATAAATACACAGCAAACATGAGCAACACAAAGTACGACATGACAATGTGCAGTGTCGGGTGTGTCCTAGCGTATGGTTGCACGTCACTGAGGAAGGAGGAATCCATCCGGGAATGTTTTCCCGGTTCCGGGCATTTGTCAGACAGATGACCGGAGGGGAACGGTTGCATGTTCGGGTAGTTAGGGATGTGTGACAGATAAACGGACCGCGTATTTGGATTCGTCTCGTCGTTCTGAGCAACTTTCATGTACAAAGTTTTTCAATCCGAGCTACGGATTATTTTATATTAATTTCTAAAGTTTAAAACAATTTCTGGAATTTAATTAATTATTTAAATTAGAATTATCCGAAACAGTGTTTGCTGACGTCAGCATGACATCAGCATGACGTTAGGACCAGTGGGTCCCACCTGTCATAGGCTGTTGGCTAATTAGTGGTTAACTAATTAATTAATACTTAATTAAACTAATTAACTAAATTAGATTAACCTAAACAGGATTAATTAACTAATTATTTTTATTAATTATTTTTATTTTTAATTTAAAAAAATGTTTCGGGGCCGTGGGCCCCATGTGTCATTGGGCCAGGGGGGTCGGGCCCAGCGGTCAGTGGCACAGGGGCCGACCGGGGCGGGCTATCGGGCGTGGGCGCCGGGCTCCTGTGCCCGGGCGCGGCCAGGCCGACGGGGAGCGACGGGCACCGGCGCAGGAGGCCGAAGGGGGCGGCGGCCCTGGGCGGTGGGAGAGCGGGGCGAGGGGGCCGGAGCCGCGGGCGCGCGGCGGCGGAGACGAGCGCGCCGAGCGGCAAGGCAACACGGCAGCGGCGTCGGCAGAGGAGGCGTGGGCGTGGGCTGCGGGAACTGCGGGGAGGCGGCGCGCGAGCGGGCGGTGCGTGGCGCGGGGAGCGCGCGCTGGCGCGGCCAGGGCGCGGCGGAGTCGCGCGGCGCGCGCGGCGACCGCGGGCGCGGCGGCGACAGAGAGAGGGGTAGGGCGGTGAGCGCGCTCGGGTGCGTGCGGGTGCGGTGCGGGTCGCGGCGACCGGGGAGAGAGGGGGGAGCGAAGGCGGCGGCTCACAGGGGCCGGTCGGGGAGGGCAGCGGGCTCGGGGTGGTCTGGCGAGGCAGAGGCGAGGAGGCGAGGCGACGATGGCGAGGGGCGACGGGGTCGGGCGGTGACGACGGTGTGCGGCAACGGCGATCGATGCGCGACGGCGTCGTCAGGAGCGACAGGGCGACGAGAACGGTCCCCCCCGATCCAGATCGGGGGAGGCAGAGGAGGGGCGAGGGAGTGGGGAGCGAGAGGGGGGGGTTAGGGTTTCGGTGGGGGTTGGGAAGGCCTAAATAGGCCAAGGGGGCGAGCTGGGCCGGCCAGCTGGGCCGAGGCCCATTTAGGCCGGGGCTTTCTTTTTTTATTTCTCTGTTCTGTTTTCTTTTGTCTTTTCTTTTTATTTATTCATACTTCTCTGTTTAGTAAATAGTTAGGCCTCAAAATGGTTTTTTTAAAACATAGCAATTGTTCCAATAATTACTAGGCATCCTCTACTACTACCAAAAATTAGTTTGGAGTTAAATGGATCTCACACAATTTTTATAATAATTAAAATGCATTAATCATTGTTGTTTTGATAATGTTAGTGCCACCTAATTTATTTATTTATTGTTGGTTTCAATTTTAGAATAGTCTTTGGAATATTTCTTATTTATTGAACATTTTAGTTTTTCAAATTTGTGGACTTTTGAATTTCACTTAGTATTTTAAATTTAAATTTTGAGTTGGATTATTTCCTAAATGCAATTTGTTTAGGATGATCATGATGACATGGCATTATCAAAATGGGATTACTGTAGTTAACCACTGGGGGTGTTACACCAACTCTTTTGGATTACAAAGACTTTAATTATTATAGTTGCTCTTTGATTGAGTGTATTTTTTTGTTTCAATCCATGATAAATTCACCCCATGCTTATGAACAAAATAAAGCTTTTACTAAATATATTGTTGATGCCATGATGAAAACTTTTGAAGAAAAATTGGAATTAGAGATTTCAATTCCTAGAAAATTACATGATGAATGGGAACCTACCATTAAAGTCAAGATAAAAAATTATGAGTGCTTTGCTTTATGTGATTTGGGTGCTAGTGTTTCCACAATTCCGAAATCTCTATGTCATGTGCTTGGTCTTACCAATATTGAAGAATGTTCTCTCAATTTGCACTTTGCGGATTCTACTATTAAAAAGCCTTTGGGAAGAATTAATGATGTTCTTATTCTTGCAAATAGGGATTATGTGCCCATAGATTTTATTGTTCTTGATATTGATTGCAATCTGTCTTGTCCCATCATACTTGGTAGACCATTTTTACGCACTATAGGTGACATGATTGATATGAAAGAAGGCAACATTAAATTTCAATTTCCACTAAGAAAGGGTATGGAACACTTCCCTAGAACAAGAATTAAGCCACCATATGAATCAATCATGAGGGCATCCTATGTATCAAAAACTAAAGATGACAATACTTGAATCTACGCATTATGCATAGCTAGGGGCATAAAACGATAGCGCTTGTTGGGAGGCAACCTAATGAATAAAATTTATTTTTGCCTTTTTCTTACCATTCTTGAGTGTTTGCACAATTTTTCTACTGTTTTAATTGTGTTTTTATGTTTTAATTAGTTTTTGTGCCAAGTAAAGCCTTTGGGATCATGTTGGATGATAGTTGATTTGATCTTGTTGGAAATGAGAAACTTTTGCGTCCAGTAGCAGAATTTTGAAAAATCACAAAAGCGACGAAAATTCCGAATTGTTTACACAAGATTGATGTACAAATTGCCTACGCTGTCCTCATTTTTTAGAATTTTTGGAGTTACAGAAGTATAAGTAAAATTCGCGTCTTTACAGACTGTTCTGTTTTTGACAGATTCTGTTTTCGTTGCATTGTGTGCTTATTTTGATGAATCTATGGTTTGTATTGAAGGGTATAAGCCATGGTAAAGTTAGAATACAGTAGGTATAATGCAATAACAAATTTTGAATGGGTTTGCAATAGTACTTAACGTAAAGATTGGTTTTCTTATACTAACGGATCTCACGAAGGTTTTGTTAACTTTTGTGTGATTGAAGTTTTCAAGTTTTGGGTGAGATCACGATGGATGAAGGAATAAGGAGTGTCAAGAACCTAAACCTGGGGATGCCCCATGGCACCCCAAGTAAATATCCAAAGAGAACCAAGCAACTAAGCTTGGGGATGCCCCGGAAGGTATCCCCTCTTTCTTCTAACGATCATTGATACGTCTCCGTCGTATCTACTTTTCCTAATGCTGTTGCTCTTGTTTTGGACTCTAATTTGCATGATTTGAATTAAACTAACCCGGACTGATGCTATTTTTAGCAGGACTACCATGGTGTTGTTTTTGTGCAGAAATAAAAGTTTTCGGAATGGAACGGAACTTTTTGGAGAATTATTTTACAATAAAAGAAAAAAAACTAGAGCCAAGAACCACCAGAGGGGGGCCCCTGGTGGAGCACAACCCACGAGGGCACGCCCCCTCCTAGGGTGCCCAGGTGGGTTGTGCCCACCTGGTGGCCCCACAGACCGTAATTCCGACGCTATAAAATCCTATTTTCGGAGAAAAAAAGGGGGAGGAAGTTTCGTCGTGTTTCACGATACGGAGCCGTCCCCGCCTCCTGTTCTTCATCGGGAGGCCAGATCTGGAGCCCGTTTGGGGCTCTGGAGAGGGGAATCTTTGATCTTCATCATCATCAACCCTCCTTCATCGCCAATTCCATGATGCTCCCCACCAGGAGTGAGTAATTCCTTCGTAGGCTCGTTGGTTGGTGAGGAGTTGTATTAGATTCATCATGTAATCGAGTTAGTTTTGTTAGGGCTTGATCCCTCGTATCCACTATGTTCTGAGATTGATGTTGCTATGACTTTGCCATGCTTAATGCTTGTCACTAGGGCCCGAGTGCCATGATTTCAGATCTGAACCGTTTATGTTTTCACCATTTTATCTATTTTCTAGATCCGATCTTGCAAGTTATATGCACCTGCTACGTGTTATGATCCGTAAACCCCGGGGTGACATTAATCTCGATACTTTCCGGTGATGACCGTAGTTTGAGGAGTTCATGTATTCACTACATGTTAATGATTTGCTCCTATTCTCTATTAAAAGGAGGCCTTAACATCCCTTAGTTTCCTTATGGACCCCGCTGCCACGGGAGGGTTGGACAAAAGATGTCATGCAAGTTCTTTTTCATAAGCACTTATGACTATTTACGGAATACATGCCTACATTATATTTATGAACTGGAGCTAGTTCTGTGTCGCCCTAGGTTATGACTGTTATATGATGAATATCATCCAACAAATTCACCGATCCAATGCCTACAAGTTTTCCACATATTGTTCTTGCTAAGTTACTACTGCTGCTGTTACTGTTGCACTTGCTACAAAACCATTGCTACTACTGTTGCCGTTACTACTACTGTTACCATTGCTATCAAAGCTATCGTATTACTGTGCTACTGATCACTTTGCTGCAGATATTTAATCTCCACGTGTGGTTGAATTGACAACTCAACTGCTAATACTTACAAATATTCTTTAGCTCCCCTTGGGTCGAATCTATAAATTTGGGTTGAATACTCTACCCTCGAAAACTGTTGCGATCCCCTATACTTTTGGGTTATCAAGACCTTTTTCTGACGCTGTTGCTGGGGAGCACAACTATATTTTTTGAGTCACTTGAGGTTATTATCTATTTATCACTATGAAGAATCCGAAGGATACCAAGACTAAGATTTTTTCCTCTAAGACGAGGGGAGGTAAGGAACTGCCATCTAGCTCTGCACTTGATTCACCTTCTATTTTGAGTGAACTTGCAACACCACCACATGCTATTAATCCTGATATATCGCAAGTTATTAATGATGCTGCTTCTACTATGAATGATGCTAGTACTATGCTTGATGATGATGTGCCATTAGGTGAATTTCTTGATGAACAAATTGCTAGAGCTAAAGAAAATGAAATCACTGAAACTGAAAATCTTGAAACACCTAATAGACCTAGCTCTCCTAGATATGAATTGCCTAAGATACCTGAAGGTTATGTTATGGATGAGGAGATAGCTAGAGACTTTCTTGCTTGCAATGATAGAGATGATCTTAAGAAATTATTATGCAAACTGAAAGAAAAATGTTTGAATGCTAGAATGAAATGTGATCGTAAGTTTGCTACTTCACCTATCTTTGTTACTGATAAGGATTATGAATTCTTTATGGACCCAGAGTTAATTACTCTGGTTGAATCTGATCCTTTCCATGGTTATGAAACTAAAACTGTTGTGGCACATCTTACTAAGTTAAATGATATAGCCACCCTTTTTGCTCATGATGAGAAAATTCGCTACTATTATATTCTCAAATTATTTCTGTTCTCATTAAAGGGTGATTCTAAGATATGGTACAATACTCTTGCTCCTGGTTGTGTGCGTAGCCCCCAGGATATGATTTACTATTTCTCTGAAAAATATTTTCCTGCTCATAAGAAACAAGCTGCCTTACAGGAAATATTTAACTTTGTGCAAATTGAAGAAGAGAGTCTCCCACAAGCTTGGCGGAGGCTTCTCCAATTGCTTAATGCTTTGCCTGATCATCCACTTAAGAAAAATGAAATACTTGATATTTTCTATAATGGACTAACCGATGCTTCTAGGGACTTCCTAAATAGTTGTGCTGGTTGTGTTTTCAGGGAACGGACTGTTGAACAAGCTGAGGAATTATTAAATAATATATTAAAAAATTATGATGATTGGACTCTTCCTGAACCACCGTCTAAACCCACTCCGAAGAAGAGGGGTATCTTATATCTCAGTCCTGAAGATATGCAAGAGGCAAAGAAAAGTATGAAGGAAAAAGGTATTAAAGCAGAGGATGTTAAGAATTTACCACCTATTGAAGAAATACATGGACTTGATACACCACCAGCACAGGTGGTAGAGGTAAAATCTTTAATGAAATTTGATGAAAGTAATATCCCTTACAATAAACATCCTAGTCAATGCCTTTATGAATTTGATAACTATATCAGAAAACAAGATCACTTCAATCCCAATGTTATGAAACAATTGAAATATAATTATGATATGATTGCTCACTTGAGTGACTTGTTATTTAGAATCTCCAATGATGTTAGAGGTGTAGGAAAACATGCCTCTATGGTTCAAACCCTGTTAGAACAAGTTGCTAAATTTCAAAGAGAGTTGCTAAATGAAATGAATAATAATATGAATGATCATGCTGTTAGAGTAATGACTAGAGGAGGTAGAACGACTCAGGAACCACTTTATCCTGAGGAACACCCTAAAAGAATTGAACAAGACACTCAAAGAATTAACACTGATGCACCTAGTCCTTCTAAAAAGAAAAAGAAGAAGAAAAATGATAGGACTTTGCATACCTCTAGTGAACCTGAGATAGAAAAACCTCCTGAAAATGATAATGATGTTTCTATTTCTGATGCTGAAACTCAATCTGGTAATGAACATTCATCTAGTGATAATGAAAAATAAAATGATGATGTTCATGAAGACGTTCGACCAGACAATGCTAAAGAATCGGATAACGATGTTGAAATAGAACCAGCTGTTGATCTTGATAACCCACAACCTAAAAATAAAAGATATGATAAAAGAGACTTTGTTGCTAGGAAACATGGAAGAGAAAGAGAACTGTGGGTTCAGAAACCCATGCCCTTTCCACCTAAACCAACTAATAAAAAATATGATGAACAATTTGAACGTATTCTGAAATGCTTAGGCCAGTCTTTTTGCGTACTCGCTTGACTGATATTTTAAAGATGGCCCCTTATGCAAAATACATGAAAGACATCATTACTAATAAAAGAAAGATACCTGAAGCTGAAATCTCCACCATGCTTGCTAATTATTCTTTTAAGGATGGAGTACCTAAAAAACTTGGAGATCCAGGAATACCAACTATACCTTGCTCCATCAAAAGAAATTATGTCAAAACTGCTTTGTGTGATTTAGGAGCTGGTGTTAGTGTTATGCGTTTCTCCTCGTACAAAAGACTTGATTTGAATAAACTCGCAACTACTGAAATATGTTTGCAAATGGCTGACAAATCAACAGCCATACCTATCGGTATTTGTGAGGATGTACCCATTGTTGTTGCAAATGTTACTATCTTGACTGACTTCGTTATACTTGAGATGCCCGAGGATGACAATATGTCGATTATCCTTGGTAGACCCTTTTTAAATACTGTAGGGGCTGTTATTGACTGCAATAAAAGCAAGGTTACTTTTCATATCAATGGTAATGAGCATACGGTGCACTTTCCGAAGAAGCAATTCCAAGTGAATGGTATTAATGTTATTGAAAAATCTCCGACACTCACTATTAGAAGTTTTCAACTACCTCTACCTACTGCTAAAAAGAAATATGACATACTTATTGTTGGGGATGTGCATATCCCCGTTGAGGTAACTTAGTGTTTTACGAAAGTTCTTCGATTTCATGCTAATCGAAGGTGGTTGTTAATAAGACTTGATCAACCTTATTAATGGATCATTTTTGAGAGGTATGAAGTCGATGAATTTAGTAAGCACAACCTTCTGTTCCCAACTTTTGTTTTCTGTTTTTCTTAGTTAAATAAAATAAACTGCCATGTTTTGTCTGTTTTCTGAATTTCCCGTGCAATAAAAAAATGATCCAAAAATAAAAGTTCTCAGAATGCCCTGAAAATTTAATATGATTTGTTTCTGAATATTTCTGAATTATTGGTGGAAATAACATCAGAGGGGGGTGCACCTGGTGACCACAAGACACCAGGGCGCGCCAGCACCGCCAGGCACGCCCTGGTGGGTTGTGGTCCCTGCGTGGGTCCCCTCACTTACTTCTTTAGCCCATGTCATCTCCTACCTCCAGAAAAAAATCACCATAGTTCTCTCTCTCGTGTTCTTGGTCTCAAACCCACGAATTTCGATATCTTTGCTCGAATTTCCGTTTCTGAAACTGCTTGGGGGGATTGCTACTTGGTATGTGACTCCTCCAATGCTCCAATTAGTTTTTGCTTTAGTGGTTTATATTTTGAATAATTATCTACTCTTGGTGCTGCTGTAGATGAGCTTGCATGCTGAATTCTTAGAGTTCTAAGTAGTTTGAATGCTTAATATAGCCTCTATGCATCCTTATGAATAGTTGCTATCAATCTTGTGAAGTTTTGTTAACAAAATTTTTGTGTCCCAAAATTTTTCATAAATTGTTCACAAATAAAAATGCAATTTCTTAGGAGTTCTTCGAAGAGGAGGTCTACGGAGGCATCATCTAGTAGTGGCTCGCTACGTCGGTCTTATGTTGAACCAAGCACAAGCGAAATGCGAGATGCGGCTATTAAATTGTGCCTATGGCCGTGTAACAATTTCATGGTGAGTGCAGGTATTAAGGAAGAATTTGAGCAGTATGTTCACAACGCCGAGCTCGGTCCCTACGTCAAAGATAAGTGCATTCAGCATCTCAACCTCACAGAAACGTTCACTAAGAAATTTAAATTTCATCCTCGTGAGTCTATAGTTTCATTTAGTCTTTATGATCATCCATTTACCATGCCTCTAGAGATGTTTTGTACTGCCTACAAAATTCCATTTTGGGGTTTGCTAGATGAACCGCCCAAAGCTGAGTACGAGGCATTTCTTGTTAGTCTTTGTTATGGTGAGGATAGAGGAGTGACACAAGGTAGAATAAAAAGTATTCATTACCCATCAATTCAATACTTTGCACTCTTTAACGGCAAATGCATCATAGGCAAGCAAAACTGCAACACACTATGTGCCCCTGACTTGAGCCAAATACACAACGCCCTGACCGGAATTAAACGCTATAATTTGGGAGCGAATGTTGCACGGAGACTACAACACAACGCTGGTAGTGGTCACTTTTATGGTGGGATTTATGCTTCTCGTTTAACTAAAGAGGTTGGTGTGATACCTCTGCCTGATGATCCCATCCTACCCACTCAGTATTTAGATTTTGGGGCCATGAAATGTCATAAGTTCCTTACGGGCACAATCGATGATTATACTTATAACTTGAGATTTAATAAAGAAGCCATTGTACCTGTTGTCTTGCCTGCACCTGCTCTTTTTGACTATGACAGTAAGAGAAGATACTACATTCTTGAGAGCGAGGCCCGCGCGTAAAACGCGGAGGTCGAGGCCGCCAGACGGGCTGAGGTGGTCGCACCAAGAGCTTCCCTGAGCTATCACTCAGATTATTACCCAGGTCACGGATGGTGATTACCAAGCTAGGCCAAAAACCTAAGCTTGGGGGAGTACGTATTTCCATTGACATTATATTCATGTTCACACATTTCATTCCAACTGTCGGTGTTCACACTTTTTCATTGTATTATCCATGCTAGATTTACTTTCTCGCTTTCTTCTTGTGTGTTTGAAAAACTTTGAGAAAATCCAAAAAAATGTTTCTTGCTTCTTTTCGGTTTTTCTTTCTAGTTTAATTAGTTGTAGTATTAAAGGAAAACTCAAAAAGATTTCTCGATTCTTCTTTTGCTTGTTGGGAGCTTTTCCGTGTAAATAGTTTTCTTATTTTTGTTTTCCTTTTCTTTAATTTGCTCCCTTTAAGAAAAAAACTAAAAACTCCAAAAATATTTCAGTGTGTTTCTCTGAATTGTTTTCTTTTTGTTGAGTCGTACGAAGGAGAAGACCACGATGAAAATGTTGAGTGGCTCTCGTATGTATTATTTTTGATCTAACGAAGAGCCAAATTACCTTATCTTCTCCTTTTGAATAAACTGTTTGCAGATTCCATCTTAGTCCACGGCACTCTTGCACTATTATCATTTCCATATCATTCGGTCATGCAAGTGAAAGGCAATAATGACGATATCTGATGAAGTGACTGTGGCAGAGAGAAACGGGTATGAACTCAACTTGTTCTGTTTTTGTAAATATGTTTAACCTAGTATCCACGCTTCAGCATTTTATGATCAAACATGTTTGCAATGACAATTAGAGATTATAGTTTCTCATGCCATGCTTAAGTAGCTAAGAGTGGATAATGATTTATCTTGGATGTCAACATGCATTAAAATGATTGTGATGTAGTATGATGATATTGTATCCTCCTCTGAATGTTTCAAGTGGCTTGACTTGGCACATGTTCATGCATATAGTTGAATCAAAACCAACATAGCCTCAATGATATTTATGTTCATGGTGTTCATATCCTACTCATGCTAGTATTCAATGTTTATTATGCATAATGCATGTTCATGACCGTTTTCGCTCTCTAGCTGGCCGCTTCTCAACCTATTTGCTATCCTTCACCTGTACTAAGCGGGATTACTACTTGTGCATCAAAATCCTTAAAATCCAAGTTGTTCCAGATGAGTCCACCATACCTACCTATATGTGGTATTACCCTGCCGTTCTAAGTAAATTTGCATGTGCCACCTCTAAAATTTCAAATGAACATCTGTTTTGTGTGTGCCTGGATTGTTCATAGAGCGACAGGGGGTAGTCAGTATCTTCTATGCTAAGCGGGTTATTCTCATGATGAGTGTTTATTCACTCGTCCTTGCATGAGAGGGGTGGTAATAGGGATTCCCAGTCCCGAAATCAAAAATTGCAAATAATTAAACAAAACTCCCCCAGGATTGTTGTTGGTATGGACGGTACCTGTGGATTCGGCTAGTTGTGGAATGTGTTTGTTGGTGGAGGGGGAGTAAACCTTTACTTTTATCTCTTGGGAACCGCCACTAATGTGTTTAGCATGGAAGATATTGATAACTCTTGGTCGTGACATAAACAGGAAGGGTGCATTTCCCAAAATTTCATTTATCTCTTATTTAAGCTTCAAGCTCTGGCACCTCTGCAAATCTCTGCTTCCCTCTGCGAAGGGACTGTCTATTTAATTTTATGTTGCGTCATCACCTACTCAAACAAACGCCAGATCTGAGAGCACTATTGTCATCCTCATGCATTGTGTATAGTTAATGTTGAATGCATCATGAGTGGATCTTTTCTTCCATGAATTACAATGTTTAGTCACTGCTTGAACTTTGGAGGTGCTATGCATTTATGTTTTGCGGTCTCAGAAAGGGCTAGCGAGATACCATTATTATCATATTATATCATCGTTGTTTTGACAAAGTGTTGTCATATGAGATATCTTATTATTGCTCACTAGCTGCTTTGCTATTGATATGAGTTAATATACTTTTTTAAGAGTTATTATTGACATGGTTAGTCATGATCTTTGCTGAAAACCTGGGTGCTACTTAAGCTTATTTATGTAAACAAGAACAAAAGAGTTTGTAAAAGTTTTTCTTTTTCACTTTTAGTTTATAAATTGAATTGCTTGAGGACAAGCAAAGGTTTAAGCTTGGGGGAGTTGATACGTCTCTGTGGTATCTACTTTTCCTAACGCTTTTGCTCTTGTTTTGGACTCTAATTTGCATGATTTGAAGGAAACTAAGCCGGACTGACACTGTTTTCAGCAGAACTACCATGGTGTTGTTTTTGTGCAGAAATAAAAGTTCTCGGAATGGAACGAAACTTTTTGGAGAATTATTTTACAATAAAAGAAAAATACTGGAGCCAAGAACCACCGGAGGGGGGCCCCAGGTTGAGCACAACCCACCAAGGCGTGCCCCCCTCCTGGCGCACCCAGGTGGGTTGTGCCCACCTGGTGGCCCCGCAGACCCTAATTCTGACGCTATAAAATCCTATTTTCGGAGAGAAAAAGGGGGGAGGAAGTTTCATCGCGTTTCACGATACGGAGCCGCCGCCGCCTCCTGTTCTTCATCGCGAGGCCAGATCTGGAGCCCGTTTGGGGCTCCGGAGAGGGGAATCATCGGTCTTCGTCATCATCAACCCTCCTTCATCGCCAATTCCATGATGCTCCCCACCGAGAGTGAGTAATTCCTGTGTAGGCTTGCTGGTCGGTGTAGGGTTTGATCCCTAGTATCCACTATGTTCTGAGATTGATGTTGCGATGACTTTGCAATGCTTAATGCTTGTCACTAGGGCCCGAGTGCCATGATTTCAGATCTGAACCATTTATGTTTTCACCATTATATCTATGTTGTAGATCCGTTCTTGCAAGTTATATGCACCTGCTACGTGTTATGATCCGTAAACCTCGGGGTGACAGTAATCGGGATACAATCCGGTGATGACCGTAGTTTGGGGAGTTCATGTATTCACTATGTGTTAATGCTTTGTTCCGGTTCTCTATTAAAAGGAGGCCTTGATGTCCCTTGGTTTCCTTATGAACCCCGCTGCCATGGGAGGGTAGGACAAAATATGTCATGCAAGTTCTTTTCCATAAGCACGTATGACTATTTACGGAATACATGCCTACATTATATTTATGAACTGGAGCTAGTTCTGTGTCGCCCTAGGTTATGACTGTTATATGATGAATATCATCCAACGAATTCACCGATCCAATGCCTACGAGTTTTCCACATATTGTTCTTGCTAAGTTACTACTGTTGCTGTTACTATTGCACTTGCTACAAAACCATTGCTACTACTGTTACCGTTACTACTACCATTGCTATCAAAGCTATCGTATTACTGTGCTACTGATCACTTTGCTGTAGATAATTAATCTCCAGGTGTGGTTGAATTGACAACTCAAATGCTAATACTAGCAAATATTCTTTAGTTCCCCTTGTGTCGAATCTATAAATTTGGGTTGAATACTCTGCCCTCGAAAACTGTTGCGATCCCCTATACTTGTGGGTTATCAACCATCAGTATTTTACTTGGAGCTATATTTTTATTCGTCACATATCATGAGTTTTGCTTGGAGCATCTTGTATTATATAAGTCTTTGCTTGTTTTGCTTTTTAGTTTGTCACAAGTATCCTTGCTGGACACAACTATTTGAGAAGAGCCAAAATTATGCTATGATTTGTTAGAATTGCTCTATATGCTTCACTTAAATTTTTTGAGCTATGTAATTGCTCTAGTGCTTCACTTATATCTTTTTGAGAACGGTGTGCTTTATTATTTTTGAAGAAATACTCTCATGCTTCACTTAGATTTATTTGAGAGTTGGTAAATTTTTTAAGAAATTCTCGCATGCTTCACTTATATTATTTTGAGAGATGAAAATCTTTATGCTCATGTTCTTCACTTAAATTTGTTTGAGCTTGTCAAAAGCAATTGCAACATATTAAACTAGTCCCAAAGTGATAGACATTCAAGAAGGATATAATAAAAACTTTCATAAAGATCATTGGACAAATTAAACTTGATTCCTTGTAATAGTTTTGAGGCATGATGATAGTAATATGTGAGTCATGTTGGTGAGTAATTATGCTTCAGTAGGAATATTGGTGTTAAGGTTTGTGATTCCCTAAGCAAGCACGAAAGTCAACAGTTATGCAATGAAATTACATCCTACTTGTGGTGCATTATTCGGTGTTAGTTATGCTTAATGCCCGTTTATGAGAATTTTTGGTTCTTGGTTGGTTGCTTCTCAATCTTTTTGCTAGCCTCCACTTTGTGACGCCCCCGGCTTAATCATGCACTAATCATACATGCAAATGCACATGATCAAGCCTAAGGACTCACTTGAAGATATCACAACACAACTTTACACACAAATTTAAAATAATACAAGCTATATATTACAAGCCAGGGGCCTCGAGGGCTCGAATACAAAAGCTCGCTAACAAGCGTCAGCGCAAGCATCAGATATGTGAGTACAGATATAAAAGAAAGATAGATATGCCTTTAAGAGGCGGGGTAAAAGAAAACACTACGATCGAAAAGGCGCAGGCCTCCTGCCTAGGACCCTCCGAACCTACTCCTGGTCGTCAGCCAACTCGTAGTAGTAACCACCCTTGGGGTAGTAGTAGCAGTCGTCGATGGGGGCAGCTGTCTCAGGAGCTCCGTCATCTGGTTGCATCAAACGGATATGGGGAAAAAGAGGAAGCAAAGAAACCGTGAGTACTCATCCGAAGTACTCAGAAAACAAGGATCTGCACTACATATGCAACATTATCAAAGATAGGTTGTATATGTGGACCGGGCTGCAGAAATGCCAGAATAGAGAGAAGGCCTAGTCCTATCGAAGACTAGCATCTTCAGCGGTCTTGCAGCATTAGAAGAGTGTAGATTAGCACAGTATAAAGTAGTAGCAGTATTAAGTATCAACCTCGCCCAGAGATCCTTCCTCGACTCCCTGCGAGAAAGCGATCCCAGAGCCCTAATACCCAAGTATCAACCTCGGCCAGAGATCCTTTCTCGACTCCCTGCGAGAAAGCAATCCCAGAGCCCTACTATCCATATCTCATCACAAGTATCTAGTTCTAGTTGTATCGATCGGAATACAACTCCGAGCATCCGTTACCGAGGATCCGGCTATGCATAGATGTTTTCTTCCCTGCAGGGGTGCACCAACTTACCCACCACGCTCGATTAACTCCGGCCGGACACACTTTTCTGGGTCATGCCCGGCCTCGGCCAAACGATACGCCGCAACCCGACCTAGGCTTAACAGAGAGGTCAGCACGCCTGACTAAACCTATGCGCCCAGGGGTCTTAGGCCATCGCCCCGGGAACTCCTGCATGTTGCGAATGCGGCCGATGAGCAGACCTAGCCCCCCTTATACAAGTGCAGGGCGTTACCAGTCCAACCCAGCGCGCGCCGCTCAGTCGCTGACGTCTATTAAACTTCAGCTGATGCACACGACGCAGAGTTTCCATAACTGTTCCCACGTGATGGTTAGTGCTATCGGGCCAAAGGCCCACTCAGATCAAATATCCAAATCGTTAGTGTATTGGGGGTTTGCGGTAACGAGCAGAGACTCATGATCGATGTGACCCCGTCGCCCCGTCTCGGGGACTTGTGGCAAGGGTTAAGAATGCCCGGCCACGCCTCGTATTTATCTCTCGGGTACCCTCCAGGTCAACCCGACTTCCCATCACTCGCGGGTACCCCTCGGGGTCGACCCGCCTTTCCAAGTAATAGTTGTAAAGTACAAGTATCCGTGTGTCCATAACATCAGGGGAATCTGAGGTATCACCCTCGTTGGATCCCTACTCGATGTATCCGTCAAGGTGAACTCGAAGGAGTCACCCTCGATGGGTTCACAATTGAGGTGTTGCACGACAGCGTCGTTATTGGGAGTAGTGAAGGAGGAATCACCCTCGATGACCACGACCGAATAACTTCTCTACAGATTTAACATCAGAAGTTCTAAACGAGGTATCACCCTCGGCACTCGATAGTAACGCTGCAGTGTCGTACAACTAAGGGGGGTGATGTGCGGGCTGGGGCCTGGTTGTCGATCACGTTGATCGAGTCATCTGATAATCCAGCTGGGCAAATAGGACAAAATGGGGTCTCTGGTGGGCCTCTATCCAGCCTATACTAAGCAGTTTAGGATAAGCAGGTAGGTATCAACAACAGTTACAAAAACAGGCTATGCATCAGAAATAGGATAAACAGTAGCAGCAGCAGTTTATAATGCAAGCATAAGAGAGAAAGAATAGGCGATATCGGCATGTTCAAAGGGGGGGTGCTTGCCTGGTTGCTTTGCAGACATCAACGGGTCTCCGACGAGGTAGATGATCATCGGGTCATCATCGGTCTCGGGGTCTAGCAAATAGGAGGAGGGGGAAGAAACAATAAATAAAGGCAGGTAGATGCAATCACAGAAGCATAGCATGGTAGCACATTACTCGAGGTGCGCCCTAATGCAGGGCTACGCAAGTTAGTGGGAGTGGGAACTATTCGGGAGTGTTCTCCCAGCTCCGGGTGATTATCGAACGGATGAAACGGAGGGTAAAGTTCCATGTTCATCATACTAGAGGCATGTGGCAGGTATGAGGAGGGCATATTCGGATCCGTCTCATTTTTCTGATCAACTTTCATGTAGAAAGTTTTTCGATCCGAGCTACGGTTTAATTTCTATGATTTTTCAAAGATTTTAGCATTTTTCTGAAATTTAAATCAATAAAGAAAATAACAGAAAATACTAATTACATCAGCCTGACGTCACTGTGACGTCAGTAAGTCAAACCGCCAGGTCTAGGTCAAACCTGACCTGCGGGACCCACCTGTCATAGACAGTGGGCTAACTAACAAATTAACAGAGTTAATTAACTAGGTGGGGCCCTATGTCAGTGACTAACTAACTAATTAAATTAGGTTTTAATTAAAAATGGTTTAGTTAGTTTAATTAACCGAATGGGGCCCGCTTGTCAGTGGCTGTAGCGCCATGTCAGCGGCGTTGACCATGGTCAACTGGGTCAACGGAGACCAGGGGGCCCGCTGGCAGCGAGCCAGGGGTGGGGCCCACGCATCCACGTCGGCGAGCGGCGCCGGAGCGACGCCGGCGACCAAAAACGCAGCGGCGGAGCCTCAGACCTCGCCAGAATTTCGCTACGGTGGCCCGTTTCGCTCGGGGTTTTATTGCGTTCGAACGAGGGTGAAACGCCGCATCGAACTGTGGTGGTAGCGGCAGCTGGGTGATCGGAAACGGCACCGGCGACAAGCTATGGCGACGGCGGCGTTCGGGTGAGCACGGGAACAGCGACTCCGGGCACGGCAAGCAGCGGCAACGGGCGTGTTCGACTCCTACGGCTACGGTGAGCACGACTGCGAGCTCAGACGAGCTCGACAGCGGCTACAATGATGGCAGCACCAATGGCGGCGGAGCTCTGTTCGGGAAAACATGGCGCGGCTGAAAGGACCACGATGTCGCCTAGAGGGGGGGGTGAATAGGCGTTTTAAAATATTTTACGGATTTGGCTATATCCTAATGCGGAAATAAACTAAGCGGATACTTTTCAAGCACAAATCCTAAATATACTAGGCTCACTAAGTGCACCAACAACTTAGCATAAACAAGATGAGAACAACGAGGATATGAGTAAGCACAAGTAAGTTACACAGACTTACTCAATGTATATCACGAGATATGGAAATGAATAATACACACACCCACAAGTAGGCAATACAAGCTTACACAAATTCTATCACAATATATGGAATTGAATGATACAAGCAAACTTAAGTAAGCACTACAAGCTTACACAAGTTATGTTACAAGATATGGAAATGAATGTTACAAGATAGCAATTCACACTAAACACAAGATAGAACAATAGTAGGAAGTATGAAATGCGGACTATAAAGTGTTGGCCTAAATAATCTCTACGATATGGTAACCAACACAATATAATGAGGACAACAAGAATAGTGAATGCACGGTCAAGTGACCAAGGTAAACCACAAGTAAGGAGTTAGGGTCAGGGATAACCGAAGTCACGGAGACGATGATGTATCCCGATGTTCACTTCCTTGGAGGGAAGCTAGTCACTGTTAGAGAGGTGGATGTTACCACGAAGGCACACCAACGCCTCGAAGGCTCACCCTATTCTCCTTGAGATATCACCACGAAGGCGATTCCCAACCACTAGTGGTAGACCTTGAGGCGGCCTCCAAACCTTCACAAACTTTTCGGGGGACAAATCACAAGTTGATTCCTCACCGGAGCACTCCTACCGCCTAGGAGTCTCCAACCTCCAAGAGTAACAAGAACAAAGGGGAAATGCTCAAGACTTGCCCAAATCAAAAATTCCTTTGGTCAAGAGAAGGGGAAGGAGTGGATCTATCACTTGATTCGAGAACCTCTCAAGAACTCTCACAAATCCCTTCGGGATCTAGGATTTGGTGTATGAGGATGTGAGAGAGAGTAGAGTGTGTTCTAGGGTTGATTTGAAGTGGATAGTCAACCCTCTACCGGATGGGTAGAGGGGTATATATAGTGGTAGTGCAAATATGGCCGTTGGGGTGTAAGTGGCTGTGCCGGGCCGGACATCCGGGGCAAAGCCCGGACATCCGGCGTGGCTGGAAGTCCCGGACATCCGGCAGACTGCCCAGACATCCGGAATAATTATCAGCACAAAAGTGCTCTCTGGACAGCAGGGAGCCGGACATCTGGCCGGAAATCCGGCGAGCAGCCCGGACATCCGGGGCAAAGCCCGGACATCCGGCCAACACAAAAACAGCAGAAATCCCAAAACTAAAACATGCATAACTTTCACATCCGGACTCCGATTTTGATGATCTTGGGCTCGTTTTGAAGCTATGGAAAAAGCCCAGGTCCTCACATATAGAACCACCCAAGATCAACCAAAATAAAGGATGCAAATTATGCAAAGCTTTTATCATGTATTGGGGTAACCAATTTGGCTATGGATTTACTTTGGTAGATGTATAGGCATATTGTATTTGTATTGGATAGGAGTGAAATATGCCTATGTTGGAATATGATGTGAGTAAGTAGAAATAGAAGATGTTGACTTGAGCAAATCTATCACTAACCCCTTTGATCCCCTCTTAATAGTGCGGGATCCCTATAACTCAAGAAACATAAAAGAGCTATACTACATAGCTATCGAGAATCCATTCTTGAGTGTATATGTTTCTTCGGTGGTCATCTCTCCACAACACTAACGCCAAAGGAACTAATACCTTTGACTCAAGCCTTTCACTTGAGCTTAACGTTGATGTTTCTTCTTGGCTCAAGTTGAAGGCAAGACATTGGTGAAGTCTTCAAGTAGCTCCCCCATACACAATATGGGAAGCTTTGCTTTGTATTCATCTTCACTTGTCCATCATGTGAACATCATCAAGCTTCAAGCATGTAATCCTTCGGGATGGTTATCTTGAACTTGCCCTTGTCAGCCATGATCATGAACACTTGATGTCATCCTCTCATGGACACTTGGAATCTTTCTCTCGATGCAAGCCCATGAGAATAACCTAACCCTCATAAACATAAACAAGACATAGTATGGGTTAGTACACAAAGTGCAATTGAAACTTTCTTACCATACCACAAGATCATGTGTGGTACATTATTTGCACTTGTGTGTTGACCATTTGGACTTCAATCTTTGAGCTTCATCTTGGTCAACCGATACCTCTACTCCATGTTTAATCTTGACATCTTGAAGGACATATTGAATTCTTCACTATGCTTCATTTCTTCAAGACATGATAACCAATATCTCAATTATCATATGACCATATAGAGTTTATCCATGAATACCATATTGGTCATCATTTGTTCTTCTTCATGCTCCATCACAATCTCTTGAGAGGCACAACGAATTCTTCACATGAATTACTTGCTTCAAGACATAATCATCCATGACTCAACATATGAGCTCATCATGATCCTATCTTCAAGCCATATGTAAAATTCTTCTCTTTAATCATTCTCTCGAGATCATGATCCATTATGGCTCAAACCATAGCTCTAAGCATGTAATCCTTCAGATACTCCAATGAACTCCATTTTGATCATCTCGATGTAATTGTTGCTTCAAAGGAGTTGTCTTCCAATATTCTTCAATCATTTTCTAATGGGACTAACCTTCAAATGTATATCTCAATGTAAACATTAGTCCATAAGGATTGTCATTTAATTACCAAAACCACACATGGTGACTACATTTACTTTCAGCGGCGGCTACGGGCGGCGATAGGTAGCACAGAGGGGCGGGAGAGGAAGGAGTGAAGCTCACGGAGCGGTCAAGAAAGACCCTTGACAGCTTAGAAGCAGCAGAGCTTGCCGGAGAGGAAGGGGGTTGCCGGCGGCCCGAGGTTGAAGACGGGGGCCGATCCGGAGTGCAGGGCCTTCCCGCTCCAGCTGAGGCCACCAGGCGAAGGAGCAGTCCGCGGCGGAGCTTGCAGACTGAGTCAGCGAGCACGGGGTCGCCGGTGGCCGTGGCGGAGCAGAGAAGCAGTGACAGCGGCGCTTGTGATAGAGGAGGAGAGGGCGAGCACGCGCGAGGGAGAGAGGGAGAAGTGAATGAGGACGGTGGGGAGTGTCCAGGGGGGAGGGGGAGGGGTTACCCTTATCCCCTCGGCGTCGGTGGGCGTCGCGGTGTCGACGACTGGGTGGTGCGCGCGTGCCCAGCCACGGCGCAAACGACACGACGAGGGAGAGAGAAGAGAGGAGGGAAAGGGGCCGGATGGGCTGGGCCAACCACTGTTGCCGCGGCCCAGAGGCCAGGTAAGTATTTCTGCCCGTTTTCTTTTCTGCTTTTCTTTTAACTAATAAACAGAGAGAGATAAAAGATTATTTGGGGCATCCTAATCACTTAGGAAAAATATGGAAAGTGTCCCATTAATTCCCTGGTGTTTTTAGACAGCGCCACAAAAAGTTTGGGGACCAATGGAATTCAGTTGCATTTTTCATAAATGATTTGGCAATAAAATTGCTGGATTAGCATTGATTTAAATGTTACTGCCCATATTTGCAAAGGAGTGATGTTGTTTTCCTTATCAAATGAATGTTATGGAATTTGTGTCAGATGGTGAACATTTTTCCAGCAGGTTTTGAGCAACTTCAAATTCCACTGAAATATGAATTTGAATCCAATGGCAAAATTTGATATGAGTTGTTTAACCACTGTGATCATGCAATGCAAATGATGATGACTTGGCATGATTAACACAAAGTCACAGTGCTTATTACACAGGGGTGTTACACACCTGTACTAAGTAGAAATACTACTT
Source organism: Thinopyrum elongatum (assembly GCA_011799875.1). Lineage (NCBI taxonomy): Eukaryota > Viridiplantae > Streptophyta > Magnoliopsida > Poales > Poaceae > Thinopyrum > Thinopyrum elongatum. Next base: position 369,865,125 of record CM022299.1, on the reverse strand, counting down.
GTGCATCCAAAATCCTTAAACCCAGTTTTTGCAATATGAGTCCACCATACCTACCTATATGCGGTATTTATGTGCCGTTCTAAGCAAATTTGTATGTGCCAACTCTAATTTTCAAAATGAATTTCCTTTTTGTTTGCCTGTACCGCTCATGAAGCGGCAGGGGGTGGCCAATATTTTCCATGTTAGATGTGTTATTCTCAAGATGAGTCTTTATTCACTTGTCATTGCACGAGAGTACGGCTGTAATAGGGATGCCCAGTCCCAAAATGAAAAATGAATTTGCTTTATGTTGTCAAATAATAAATTCCTTGGAAAGTGTTGGTATGGACGGTACCCGTGGATACGGCTAGCCGTGGTGTGTGAAAGAATGGTGGAAAAAGGAATAAACTTTATTTTATGTTTTGGAACCGCTTATGATATATCTAGCATGGAAAGTGTTGGGAATTACTCGGTCGTTTTCGTTGACGGGAAAAGCATGCCTCTCAAGATATTTTATCTCTCAATTTAAGCTTTGAGCTCCGGCACCTCTACAAATCCCTACTTCCCTCTGCGAAGGGCCTATCTATTTACTTTATGCATTTTTTTATTTGAGTCTCCATCTTCTCTTACAAAGCACCAACTAAGGGGCACTATGATCGTACTTGAGCATTGGATGTAGCTAATATTCGAGCGTGCTTTGTGAATGGATCAATGATTGAGCATGATGGGCTAGGGATAACTTTCTTTAGTGTTGATATTTTGAAAGACGCGGTTGCTTATTGATATGCTTGAGTATTGAAATCTTCATGTCAAATATAGACTATTGCTTTGAATCATCTAAAAGTCCAAATGTCCATGCTACAAAAGAAAAGAATATATGATGAACATGTTAGCCAGCATTCCACATCAAAAATTCTGTTTTTATCATTTACCTACTCGAGGACGAGCAGGAATTAAGCTTGGGGATGCTGATACGTCTCCAACGTATCTATAATTTTTTATTATTCCATGCTGTTATATTATCATTCTTGGATGTTTTACAATCATTTTATAGAAACTTTATATCATTTTTTGGGACAAACCTATTGACATAGTGCCCAGTGCCAGTTGCTGTTTTTTTGCTTCACAAAATATCCCTACCAAACAGAGTCCAAACGCAACGAAACTTTTTGGAGATTTTTTTGGACCAGAAGACAACTTGGGAGCCAAGGAAGTGCCCGGGGGAGGCCCGTGGGGCCCACAAGAGACCAGGGCGCGCCAGAGGCCCCTAGCGCGCCCTGATGGGTTGTGGGGCCCATGGGGGTCTCCTCCATTGCCTCTCAGCTCTATAAAACCCCAAAAATTCCAGAAACCCTAGGGGAGCAGACCAAACACAATTCCAGCCGCCACAAGTTCCAGAACCACGAGATCCAATCTACAAGATCACGGAGGGGTTCATCATCATCATTGGTGCCTCTCCGATGATGCGTGACTTGTCCACCATAGACCTACGGGTCCGTAGGCAATAGCTAGATGGCTTTCTCTCTCTCTTTGATTGTCAATACAATGGTCTCTTGGAGATCAATTTGATGTAATGAATTTTTGCGGTGTGTTTGTTGGGATCCGGTGAAGATCGAGTTTATGATCAGTTTCTATCCATGAATATTATTTGAGTCTTCCTTGATCTCTTATATCCATGATTACTTTTAGCCTTGTATTTCTTCATAAAACAGCAACTGGCACTGGGCACTATGTCAATAGGTTAGTCCCAAAGAATGATATAAAGTTGCTATAAAATGAATATAAAACATCCAAGATTGATAATATAACAGCATGGAACAATGAAAAATTATAGATACGTTGGAGACGTATCAGCATTCCCAAGCTTAATTCCTGCTTATCCTCGAGTAGGTAAATGATAAAAACAGAATTGTTGATGTGGAATGCTGCCTAACATGTTCATCTCATAAGTTTTTTATTTGTAGCATGGACATTTGGACTTTTAGATGATTCAAAACAATAGTCTATATTCGACATGAAGACATCAATACTCAAGCATATCAACAAGCAACCATGTCATTCAGAATATCAATGCTAAAGAAAGCTATCCCTAGCCCATCATGCTCAATCATTGATCCATTCATGAAACACACTCGAATATTAACTATGCCTAATGCACAAGCATGCTAATAGTGTTCCCTAGTTGGTGCTTTATAAGAGAAGATGGAGACTCAATGAAAAAAATTGCATAAAGTAAATAGATAGGCCCTTTGTAGAGGGAAGAACAGATTTGTAGAGGTGCCAGAGCTCAAAGCTTAAATTGCGAGATAAAATTATTTTGGATGGCATGCTTTTCCCTTCAATGAAAATGATCGAGAATTCCCAATACTTTCCATGCTAGATAGATCATAGGCGGTTCCCAAACAAAAAATAAAGTTTATTCATTTTTCCACCATTCTTTCACAATCCATGGCTAGACGTATCCACGGATGCCTTCCATACCAACACTTTCCAAGGAATTTATTATTGAACAACATAAATAAAATTTCTTTGCATTTCGGGACTGGGCATCGCTATCACCTTTGCCATACTCTCGTGCAATGACAAGTGAATAAACACTCATCTTGAGAATAAAATATCTAGCATGGAAAATATTGGCCACCCCCTGCCGCTTCATGAGCGGTATGGGCACACAAAAAGGAAATTTATTTTGAACATTAGAGTTGGCACATACAAATTTACTTGGAACGGCATGAAAATACCGCATATAGGTAGCTATGGTGGCCTCATTTGGCACAACTTTGGTTTTAAGGATTTGGATGCACAAGTAGTATTCCTACTTAGTACAAATGGAGGCTAGCAAATAGATTGAGAAGCGACCAAGAAAGAAACAAAAACTACCATAAAAGAGCATTAAACATAACCAACACCGAATAATGCACCACAAGTAGGATGTAACTTCATTGCATAACTATTGACTTTCGTACTTGCATAGGGAATCATAAACCTTAACACCAATATTCTTACTAAGGCATAATTACTCATTAACATGACTCACATATTATTATCAACCTATCTCAAAACTATTGCAAGGAATCAAGTTTTTAATATCCAATGATCTTCATGAAAGTTTTTATTATATCCCTCTTGAACATCTATCACTTTGGGACTAGTTTCATATATTACCATTGCTACTAACAAAGCTCTCAAACAAATTTAAGTGAAGAACGAGAGCACAAATATTTCTTCAAAATAATTTTCATCTCTCAAAATAATATAAGTGAAGCAATGAGAGGACATTTCTTTAAAATTAAAGCACCGCCGTGCTCAAAAAGATATAAGTGAAGTACTAGAGCAATTCCATAGCTCAAAAAAAAAGTGAAGCACATAGAGGTATTCTAACAAATAATAGCATAATTATGTCTCTCTCAAATAGATGTGTCCAGCAAGGATTATTATCACTAACTAAAAAGCAAAACAAGCAAAGACTCATATAATACAAGACGCTCCAAGCAAAACTCATGACATGTGACGAATAAAAATATAGCTCCCCTAAAATTACCAATGGTCATTAGAAGAAAGAGGGCATGCCTTCTGGGGCATCCCCAAGCTTAAGCTGTTGACACTCCTTACTCCTTCATCCATCGTGATCTCACCCAAAACTTGAAAACTTCAATCACACAAAACTTAACAAAACTTTCGTGAGATCCGTTAGTATAATAAAGCAAATCACCACTTTAGGTACTATTGCAAACTCATTCATATTTTATTATTGAATTATACCTATTGTATTCCAACTTTACCATGGCTTATACCCCCCGATACAATCCATAGATTCATCAAAATAAGCACACAATGCAACGAAAACAGAATCTGTCAAAAACAGAACAGTCTGTAGCAATCAGAACTTTGACCATACTTCTGTAACTCTAAAAATTCTGAACAATTAGGACAAAGTAGAAAATTTGTATATAAATCTTGTGTAAAAAATTCAGATTTTTTCGTTGCTTATGTGAATTTTCAAAATTCTGCTACTGGACGCAAAAGTTTTTGTTTTTCAACAAAATCAAATCAACTATCACCCAACATGATCCCAAAGGCTTTACTAGGCAAAAACACTAATTAAAACATAAAAACACAATCATAAAAATATCATAATTATGCAAACACTCAATAACATAAACAAAAAGAGAAAAAATTATTTTATTCATTGGGTTGCCTCCCAACAAGCGCTATTGTTTTATGCCCCTAGCTGGGCATTGATAATTTTAATGATGCTCACATGAAAGACAAAAAATTGAAGCACAAAGAGAGCATCATATAGCATGTGACAAACAAATTTAAGTCTAACATACTTCCTATGCATAGGCATTTTATAAGCAAACAAATTATCAAGACAAGAAATACCTAGCATATGCAAGGAAGGAGGAAGAAACAATAGCAATCTCAACATGAAGAGAGGTAATTAAGTTCATGAAGAAATGGAGTAATGCAATAAGAACGATGACATGATGTAGACAAGATCTATTCATGTAGGAATAGACCCCATATTTTTATCCTTAATAGCAACGATACATGCGTGCCTCGCTACCCCTTCTGTCACTGGGTGAGGACACCGCAAGATCGAACCCATTACAAACCACCTCTTCCCATGGCAAGAAAAATCAATCTAGTTGGCAAAACCAAACCAAAGTTTCAGATAAGAAATACGAGGCTATAACAGTCACGCATAAGAGAGTTCAACAAAGAATCAAATAATATTCATAGATAGATTTGATCATAAACTCGCAATTCATCAGATCCCAACAAACACACCGCAAAAAGAGTTACATCAAATAGAGCTCCAAGAACATTGATTAGAACATTGTATTGAAGATCAAAAAGAGAGTAGAAGCCATCTAGCTACTGCCTACGGACCTGTATGTCTGTGGTAAACTACTCATGCATCATCGGAGGGGCAAGGGTGTTGATGAAGAACCCCTCCGTGATCGTTGACCCCTCCGGCAAGGTGCCGGAAAAGGGCTCTAGATTGGATCTCGTGGTTCTGAAACTTGCGGCGGTGGAAACTCTGATCTCTCTGCTCCCCTAGGGTTTTCGGGAATTTAGAGTATTTATAGAGCTGATAGGCGGTGGAGAGTGGGGCCTGTAGGCCCCACTACCCACCAGGGCGCGCTAGGGACCTCTGGCGCTCCCTGGTGCCTTGTGAGCCCCACGGGCCTCCCCTCGGGCACATCCTTGGCTCCCAAGTTATCTTCTGTCCGGAAAAAAATCACTAAAAAGTTTCGTGGCATTTGGACTTCGTTTGGTACTAATATTCTGTGAAGCAAAAAACAACAACTGGCACTGGGCACTATGTCAATAGGTTAGTCCCAAAAAATGATATAAAGTTGCTATAAAATGAATATAAAACATTCAAGATTGATAATATAGCAGCATGGAACAATAAAAAATTATAGATACGTTGGAGACGTATCAGGTATCTCCATACCTAGTTTAATCTAGTTACCGGCAAGTCTCTTTACTCGTTTTGTAATACAAGATCCCGTGACTAAACTCATTAGTCACATGGTTGCAAGCTTCTTGTGATGTTGTATTACCAAGAGGGCCCAGAAATATCTCTCTGTCACAAGGAGTGATAAAACCCAGTCTCGATTCATGCAACCCAACAAATACCTTCGGAGATACCTGTAGAGCACCTTTTTGATCACCAAGTTAGGAAGTAACGTTTTATAGCACACAAAGTATTCTCCATTATCCGGCTATGGCATGATCTCATGGTCTAAGAAACAGATAGTTGGCATTACGAAAGCTACGGCAAGGTGAACTTAGTGACACGATCATATGCTAAGCGTATGGCTAGGTCTATCCATCACATCATTCTCCTATTGATGTGATACCATTATCAAATGACAAATCATGCCTATGGTTAGGAAACCTTAACCATCTTTGATCAACGAGCAAGTCTAGTAGAGGCTTACTAGGGACACAGTGTTGTTTATGTATTGCCACATGTATTTAAGTTTCCGGTCAATACAATTCTAGCATGAATAATAAACATTTATCATGAACAAGGAAATATGATAATAACCAATTTATTATTGCCTCTAGGGCATATTTCCAACACTGATGTCCTTCCGCCACACATCGCGGCGGACCTGGAGATGGCGTATGCCTGGGCCCTGGACCGCTCCATGACAACGGCGGAGACGAGCAAGCATCGTCTCTGCCACCTCAACGGGGAGATGGCCAAGTACGGCGAGGAGTGGTCTCTTAACGATATCGCCACTAGCGTCGCCTCCTCCAAGGCCCGCCACCCTCTCCCCCCGCCCACTTCGTCGATGCTCGTGTTCGCAATGCGCATGGCACATGAGGAAGCGGGCGAGCATCCGACGGCTGCCGGGAAGCCCTTCCACGACGCCGCGCCCTTTCGCCGCCGGAAGCGTGACTCCGACGACTCCAGCAGGGCCTACGGGGTCACCTTCAAGTATAGGGTAGTGTAGGGTTAGGCTTTTAGTTCACCAAACAAAATATTGTCCGGTTTTATGTAATAATCATCCTAGTTTAAATGAATATCGTCCGGTTTGTTCGATGTAACCGGAGTACCGGACATATGCGGATAGCTTTGGATGGCCAGCTCCCACATCCGTGTCCGTGGACTGGTCCCCCCCTGTCCGCGGACGGATGCGGAAGCAAATTTGTGGGCCAGTGTTGGAGATTCCCTAACTACACAATCAACACCGCCAAATTTTTAGCCAACATACTCCAGAAAGTCATTCTTCAGTTGATGTACACAAATCAACATGGATTCTTAAAATCCAGATCTATCCAAGATTGTGTAGCATGGGCTTTTGAGTACATTCATTAGTACAAACAATCAAAATAGGAAATTAAGTTACTGAAACATGACTTGGAGAAAGCTTTGACATGATTGAATATGAAACAATCTTCCAATTTTTGAGAGCTAAAGGTTTTGGCGATAGATGGATCAACTGGATTTCAATGATTTACAACTCTGGTTTCTCTTATATGTTGTTCAATGGTGTGTCAGGCAAGCAATTTCAATTTAATAGAGGGGTGATGCAAGGTGATCCTCTCTCCCCTCTCATTTTGTCCTAGATAATGATCTCTTGCAATCCATTCTGAATGGGGCCATGTAGGCTCAACTTATTCACACCAATTTTATCTCGAGCCAATTAGGACTTTCTAGTTATACGGTATGCGAATGTTACAATTTTGATCTTGCCTACAGTTGAAGATCAACTTCACCAAATTAATAATCTGTTGACAAACTTTGCTCCACAAACTTGTCTAAAAATTAATTACAATAAGTCTGTTTTGGTGCCCATCAATGTACTTGATAAAAAAGTTAATAGAATTATTGGGATGTAAACTTGGAAAATTTCCATTCACTTATCTTGGGCTCCCCCTTAGTGACAATAGATCGAGGAATGAAGATTTCACCCCAATTTATCAGATAATTGAAAGAAGATTGGTTAGATGCTCCAGTTTGCTATCTTATGATGGAAGACTTCAACTAATAAAATTTGTTTTCTCAGCTATGCCTATTTTCTTCACGTGTACTCTTGAATTGAGTGTTGGTATCCTAGAGCAAGTGAATTAATATCTAAGGCATGTTTTCTAGAGGTAATATGGTCAGGAAATCACAGGACCAACGCTAATTACATAGGAGAGAGTTTGCAGGCCAAAAATCAAGGTGATATTGGCATTTTAAATGTTGATGTACATAGCAAAGCACTTCTCATGAAAATCTTTTACAAGTTCTTCAACAAAGTGAATCTTTCGTGGGTACACATGATTTGGGAAAAATATTACACCACTAAGCTCCCTAGTGAAAGAATGGCGGGATCTGGCTGGTGGAGAGCTCAACTTAAACTCCTCCTAGCTTTTAGGAACAATATCTCTTGCAAGGTTGGCTCTGGTTTTAGAGTTAAGCTTTGGCATGATACTTGGATGGACAAACCTCTATAGCAAAAAATCTCTGGGTTACACTCCTTTACTAAGACTTAAAATCAATGCATGAATTATTAGATTAATTTTGTGGATGCTTTTGCTCAACTGAATGATCATCAACTCTTGATCATCAAACCAACAAGCAAGCTCAAGAGTGTATTTGTCAAGGCGCTAGCAACAAATATTTCATCCTTATGTATGCCAATTTGAGGTCTGGTGTAGAGGCACATATAGTTTTGAAATGGTTATGGAAAAGTGCTAGCAGCATTAGGCACATTTTTTTCTTCTTGTTGTTGCTTCTCGATAGAGTCAACACAAGGAATCTCAAGAGGAAATCTAGGCACTTAGACTGCTATGGCTGCCTTTTTTGCAAGAGGGAGCTGAAGAGACTACACTACATCTCTTTTGGGATTGCACATTCGCTCAAGATTGTTGGGACACCACCATCCCCTCTAGACAGGGAGGAACTTCCATCTATGATAATGTTCTGCTTGCTATCAACAATTGCCTAAATTCATTGACATGGACATTAACATACTTGGCTCTTGGAGCATTCAGAAATAAAGAAATGGTAAGGTATTCACGAGAGAAGTGCCATTTAGAAACTCCTAGAAATAAGTACATGCTCAAGAAAGATCCGTCCATTCTAGACACATGGCCATGGAAAAGCAGGCGACAACTCTCAAGGATTGGGTTAGTTCTCATCTTGAAGGGCGATTTCAGATTGTTAATTTTTTCACTAGTGATGACACCTAGATTATGTTCACTCGTGATGATACCTAGAACTGTAGTTGGATAGCTTTCTTCTCGGACCTTGATAAGTGCGACACGTGTGGTACTAAGCAATTCCGCCTTGACATTTTTTTATGGCAAGTTTAGTTATCTTATGATGGCAATTTTAGTTGTGAAGCATGATAATTTTCTGTTTGGATGGCAAGTTTTAGTTTTTTTGGATTTTTTATGGCAATTTTAGTTGTAAAAACGTTAGGACGGTGTTACTTCGTGCCACACGTGTGGCACTATCATTTGGGTTCTTTTTTTTTTCTTTTTTTTGCCTATGCATATCACTACTGTTATTTAATGAAAACATCATAGAATAATTCTTCTATGGTTTGTGCTTAAAAGTAATACGTACAACTACAACAGTATGTCAAATTTACTCCGTAATTTAATAATCTCGAGAGTTACAAAGACCATGAGAGAAGAATTACAAAGACCATGAGAGAAGCAATGAGAGCATCGACTATATGAGAGAAGCGATGACGCGGCTGAAGAACCTTCGCTCGATCGCGCGCGCGCGAGAGATAGACGAGCGCTCCCGGCCTCTTGCCCAATTTGACGCCGTTTTCCATCTGCTCTCCCCCCTCTGGGAGCCCAATTCAGCAAATCCCCCACGTGCAGCGGAATGAAGCCACGTTGACGATGCCTCCGACTCGCCCGGCCCACGCGACAGTGTCCCGTCAACGCCCACCCTCCCGTTTCCTCGCGCAGCTGGGCACATGCTTTTCACACCACACCACACCGCGGATTTTGTACGGATCGAAATCGAAGCCATGCCACGCCACCTGTCTTTTCCGGCCCCGCCATATATACATACACGCCGAGGCCGAGCTCCACTTCAAATCAAATCGCAGAAGGGAAACCAATCGAGCGAGCCAACTACTCGCAGCCACCACAAATTCGAAATACCTCCTGCCTGCCTGCACCTGCAAGAACCGAGAAAAGAAAATGGAGGCGGCGGTCGGCGGCAGTTGGACACGCGTCCGCACGCTCGGCCGCGGCGCGTCCGGCGCCGTGGTGTCCCTCGCCACCGACGACCTCTCGGGCGCGCTCTTCGCCGTCAAGTCGGCGCCCGCGGCGGCCGCGGAGCAGCTCCGGCGCGAGGGCGACATCCTGTCCGGCCTCAGCTCGCCGCACGTCCTGCCCTGCCTCGGCTTCCGCGCCGCCGCCGGCGAGTGCCAGCTATTCCTCGAGTTCGCGCCGGGCGGCTCGGTCGCCGACGTCGCCGAGAGGAGCGGCGGCCGGCTCGAGGAGTGCGCCGTCCGGGCGTACGCCGCCGATGTGGCCAGAGGCCTGGCGTACCTCCACGGGAGGTCCCTCGTCCACGGGGACGTGAAGGGGAGGAACGTCGTGGTCGGCGCCGACGGCCGGGCGAAGATCGCTGACTTCGGGTGCGCGAGGACGGCGGGCTCCGATCGGCCCATCGGGGGCACGCCGGCTTTCATGGCTCCGGAGGTGGCGCGGGGCGAGGAGCAGGGCCCCGCGGCCGACGTCTGGGCGCTGGGCTGCACCGTCGTCGAGATGGCCACCGGCCGCGCCCCGTGGAGCGACATGGACGACGTCCTCGCGGCGATGCACCGGATCGGCCACACGGACGCCGTGCCGGAGGTGCCGGCGTGGCTGTCCGCGGAGGCGAAGCACTTCCTGTCCATGTGCTTCGCAAGAAACGCCCGCGACCGGTGCACGGCGGCGCAGCTGCTGGAGCACCCGTTCCTGGCATCAGCCGGCTGCGGCGTGAAGCCCGAGGAGGCGGCGACCAAATGGGTGTCTCCCAAGAGCACGCTGGACGCGGCGCTCTGGGAGTCGGACACCGAAGACGACGACGACATTTCAGAGAGCCCTGCTGCCGAGAGGATCAGAGCATTGGCATCCCCTCCCTCGGCATTCCCGGACTGGGATTCAGACGAAGGCTGGATCGACGTGCTCAATGAGAGCCGTGAAGCTTGCGATGCCGCCGCCGAGGACGAGCGCGCATCATCGGGCGAAGTAGCTTTCGAAGCGGAGGCCGAATTCTTCGTGTCTGCATACGTGGAGGAAGCTGATCGTGTGCGTACTGTAGGATTAACTGCTCTCTCAGTTGAGCAGCTGAATGACTTTTGTTCGGGCCTCTTCAGTGACCCACCTGTATTTCCTGTGAACAGTGCCTTCTTTGATGAAAGTGAAATAAGAGAATCCTTATTGCATCGAACAATAACTAGTATTGCTCCCCAGTTTAATACCTTCTGTGCTCATTTAATTACTTCTGCCGAACTAATGTGGCGTGACGATTCCAGAAACGTTTGCTCTAGAGATATGCATGAGCCATTGAGTAGGAGTAGCATATGTCTCATCTCATGGGGCCATCCATGCCAAAAGGAGTTGCTCGATCATGGTAGAGAAGGCCACTCCCCATTCGACACACTTGGATCCTTTATCCTTTCTTGGCTTGTGCATTTCTCCGTCAGTTCCCAGTTAGGAATGCAATGCTCAGCAGCAAAACGAAGACCATATTAAAATTTTAAGATAAACTGATCGACGAGCACGCCTGATTAGACCGCAGTTCTTCTGAATGGCCTCTTGATGTCGAACAGTGATCTGGTCAATGGGGAGTCTTGTGAGACTGGCTAAAGCACCTAAGGCAAGAATTATTTTATGAGTAGTGAATCCCACATGTCATAGACATAAAAAGTGTGGCAAGATTCCCTTAGACAAGCCAAAGTGTGGCTAACAATTTAAGCAACTCAAGTAAAGCAAGTGTGGCAAGTGTGGCAAAAATCATATGGCAACATATGGCAACAGCCCCTAAAACCAAAAGGTTTCAGATAGAGATATATCGCCATGCGGCCGCATGTCCAAGTGGCGGCGTGCTCCCAACGCCCAGGTGTTCTTCTCAGACAGTGTAGAGAAAGTTGCCGTGCACGTTTGATGTTTGCCACACGTGGAAGTAGGGATGGGTTGAGAGTGAGCTTGTTCAAATCCTCAAGGTTAGCTTACCGTGACACGCGTCCAGAACCCTCGGAAAGCTCTTCCGTGAAACTTGTGTCCACGTTTCTAGATTTTGCAGCTCCTGCTTGCAGCTTGCTTGTCCAAGTGGCAGCCGTACGCATCTATTTCGACGGTTCTACCACAACTCTGGTTCATCCGCGTTTTCCTTTCCCCGACATGGAAGAAGGGCCAAAGGTGCGCCGTGAAGCCCTGAAATGTTTTTTTTTCATTTTTGTGAAGCGTGAAATCTGTATTTGTTTCTGCACGCTGGGTTCCGAAAGGGTGAATTGGTCATGCTGTAAAAGAATTTGGTCGCCAGTACAGCATCTGGGTCTTTTTTTTTCCAACAACCTTGCTGTGAGCCAACTATCTCGGCATTTCTGCTGGCGAGTGACAACCTTATTGCTACTTCATTCATTCATTTTTCTTTTGTGAATGGGGGCGCTTTGGTGGTTCTCCAGCTGCAAGGCCAGCGTTGTGTGGGGGACTAGTTTAGCTGGCTGCCTCTAGAAGGCAAGGCAGTGCGGCACCCAGGCCAGCCAACCGTATTATTAGGTGGCTCGCGTCCAAAGTCAATATGCCACAGCACAACGATCTTTCTGCTTAACGATCTCAACACCCAAGATTTGACCTGCACATCAGGCGGTTGAGCAGCAAGAATCCCGTGCGTATGTCAGCCGCGCGATCGCCACATCGCACTGGTGACGTCACTCTTGTGTAGTACATAGATATCTCAAGTGGGGATCCAGACTTTATACGTTGCTTTATTTTTTGAAGGGAGACTTTATACGTTGCTGCTAGCTTAGGAGGTGTCGCGTTTTCAGCGGACATTTTGGTATGAAAGAGGTACACCGGCGTTTTGGTTTGGACCGTGAATCTGCGACCTGTTTCCACGAAAACGAGCATGGTTGAAACCGCTTGGCTTATTTATTTTTGAAATGCGTGCCTTATTTATGGACTGAATTAGTGTGGTTCTCTTTCTTTGTATAGCGAACTTGACACCTTTGTGGTCTCTGTCTCTGATAATGGGATGACGTGCCACTCTCTTTTTCAGGAAAAAAGAAAAGCCTTGTTCTTATCTGAGATGAGAATAACCGAATAAGTGCGGCTCTGATGCTCAGTAACTGGACCGCGCTGGTGTGCCGCTGCGAAACGTGGCTGTGTATGTACGGCATGGTGCTGCGTGACGCCCGCTGTGACGCCAACCCGCCAGCCGGTCCGCGGCCCGGGAAGTCTTCCTTCCGTCTCGCCTTGCTCGGCTTCAGATCAGACTGGCCACCCACCCGGCCAGTCTGATCAAGTATAGTAATGAGATAGTAGATGCGCATCCGAGACCGAGGGCGAGCAGCACACACTACTACCTCTTACCTGTACTGTACAGGTGCATGAACGTGGTTTCAGTTCATCCAGCATCAGCAAGCAACAAGCAACATTAGTTGTGTATCAACCTGACTGGTGGGACCAGGGCGAGCAAACAAAAAATCTCGGCGACAGACAAACGCATGTCAGGGTCACTCTGCCGTCCCGAACTGCCGCTTCGGTCAGTATGCACGCTACACTGCGTCGGTGCTTACGCCTCCTCTCCTCTGAGACGGAGAAGAATCGAAGGACCAAACCCGTGCGTTTTCTTTCTCTGAGAGAGAGGATGGCGATTCGGATCGACGGCGACGTGCCCGGCCGGTAGCGCGCCAACCACGGCCACGGCGGGCGTCCGATCGGGCAGGGTACGCAGTTTCGTAATTCGGCTCGTGCCGTTTACTACATACATACCGTGGACCGGTGGCAGCTTGGCCCGGTGGTCTCGCGCTAGTCTTTTCTGCGCTTGTGCATGCATGCATGCATGCTGCTATTTTGTTGTGTGCCCTTGGTCTTTCAGTCAACTCCGGTATGAAACGCAAGCAGCCGGGGTACGGCCAACTCAGGACGGTCTCGGTAAAAGTTAGCCACGCGGTCGCATTTTTGGACTTCTGAACAAACAACGAGCACAAAATGTTTTAATAACCGCGCATGCCTCTCGCGACATGCATGGTGCATAGTATATGTTACTCTAACAAACATGCGCAGAACTTCTTATTGTACGGTTGACGAGCAATGCCAAGGATATCCAGAGGAGCTTATAATAGACTAGACGGACTTGAGAGCAGAGCATACTGTGTTCTATTCTAAGGCTTGGCGCGCCACATGGTCGCGGAGGCACGTTTGATTTGTCCACGCATGTGCCGGACCTAGGACCATCAGGCCCAACCATTCCGCGGTGCTGAATGGTTCAGCATTTCGGTGCCAAGTGCCGTAGCTAAAAAAAAAAAGGTGCAGATCAATGAACCCGCCATGGGGGGATGGATCAAGCGAACGTGCAGGTGTCTATAGATCCTAATAAAGAGGTCCAAGTGAAAGAAGCCATGACTTTTTAATCGCGGCGACCTAACATGCATGCTCGTTGCCAGGTCCATTGGATCGGATAGGTGATATCTCCCTCACGCCGCTATGAACGGTTTGTTTGTTTCCTCTTGATGAATCGACTGAATCACGCGCCGACGCCGAGGACAGGAGCAGGTTGCTCTCATGACATGTACAGCTAGCGCCTAACTCTAACCTGTCAAGCTGGCATGTGTGATGCAATGCTGCCTGCGACGCTTCCATTTGCACATGATTTCAGATCGCGTCCTCCTTTTTTTGTAGATCAACGAAGTTACTTCCACGTTTATTGTCCGGACTAGCACCATGCCTTCGATCTATGTCGTTGCACACGGCTGTTCTACTGCCCACAAGTAGCCAGTTCGGCGACAGTTCAATCAGTGTGATCTGTTCTTTTTTTTTTTTGCGGGGAGTGTGATCTGTTATTGTTAGACAAAAGCATATCTTTCGTCCCTTTGCATTACCGTTGAGAAATGCAATGCATGCTTGGAAGGTTCTAGAGATATGAGTAATGCTGCGAGAAGCTTGTAGAATATTACGGAATATTTCATGATAAAGGAGGATGTTTTGAAAAAAAAGTTCTAGAAGCTACATGGATAACCGTGGCGGAGAGATTTAGAAATAACTCTAGAATTATGAAAGATTTAGAGACAACTCTAGAATTATGGAAAGTTCTAGAGCAAGATATTTTGGTGTAGTAGAAAATATCTACTACTCCGTCTCGTAATGTAAGACGTTTTTTAACACTAGTATAGTGTAAAAAATAGTCTTATATTATGGCACGGAGGGAGTATAAATTAGATACGTGCAATGGACACTCTAAAAAAACATTGGACATGGTTCATGGAAAATAGTAGAGAAATCTAGAAATATGATATTTGTGTGGAGTTCTCTAGAACTGTGTTTTAGGGCTTGGATGGTTGCCCGTTTGCAATAATCCAATGGTGTTGTAATTCTATAAATAGGGCTGCCACCCCTCTCATGTAAGCAAGTAAGCAAACTATGAAGTAAGAACTATCAAGTGCGAGGGGTAGAAATATCATAGTAGCGAGAAGTAGCCACATATAATAGTTGTATCAAGTTTATAGTCATGATTAACAAAATGTTGAGGTACCCCATTGTGAGAGTGCAATGCATGGAACAGGCCAGTGCAAAGCTTGTGTGCGTTCAAGCGCCTGAAGACGAAGATAGCCAGAACAGCCCGTGACCTGAAGGTTTGGAGCTCTTCTCTTTTCAGTGATGCAAAGTTGCAATTCCACATAGCTACAGAGCTCATCCTGCGTTTAGATGTAGCGCAGGAAACACACAGGCTCATCATGCCGGAATTCAATCTCCGACAACTCCTCGAGCAAAGACTGCTTGGCCTCGCTGCGATCGAGCACGCGCGCAAGCGTCAGGCCTCCCGCCTGACATGGCTCAAGGTGGGCGACGCGGGAACCAAATTCTTTCATGCGAAGATCTGTTCGCGTCGACGAAAGAACTTCATCCACAGCCTCCAGACGCACAATGGAGTCGTCACGGCGCACGACGACAAGGCCGAGGTCATTTTCGAGCACTTCAACTCAGTCCTCGGCACCAAAGCGACGCGCCCACTGTCTGTTGACTGGCGCCAGCTGCAATTGTCCACCATCCAGGGTGGTGGATTGGACAACCCCTTCTCTGAAGCAGAGGTCTAGGAGGCAATCAAGGCCTCGCCGGCTGAAAAAGCGCTGGGCTCAGATGGGTTCATCGGCGTCTTCTTCAGATGCTGCTGGCAAACGATCAAGCACGACATCATGCAAGCTTTCCACCAGTTCTATCACATGGCCGGCGGCGATTTTGGTGGTCTCAACACTGCCCTGGTGGCCCTGATCCCTAAGAAAGACGGTGCAGCAACAGTTACTGACTTCAGACCAATTATCTTAGTCCACTCAATCGCCAAGTTGATCACCAAGGTCCTCTCCGTGCGGCTCTCCGGCGTCATTGACAACATCATCTCGCCGGCTCAGTCTGCCTTTCTGGCAAAGAAATGCACGCATGACAGTTGATAATCCCCAAGTGCAAGGAATCATCGTAGCAATTTCCAAAGGTGGAAGTGATAAGTATGGAGTGTCGAATCCACAAGGAGCTAAAGGTAAGATCAATATTCTCTCAAGTCATATCTGCCACTGATACGACTCTACGTACACCGAGCGTTTGCTTCCATCTAGAAACGAGAAATAAAACTAGGTTGTGGGTATGAAGAGGATAGCTTTGCATGATATCGGAGAACTAAAATATAAAAATAGGTGTTGTTATCATAAAGTTAGAATATATTATAATATATTACAAATAGCGAGTGTGGAATAATGATGGGTCGGTGCGCGGAATTGTCCTAGGCAATTGTTAACAAGATTGGTAATCATTATTGCAATTTTATATGAGGGAGAGGCATAAGCTAACATACTTTCTCTACTTGGATCATATGCACTTATGATTGGAACTCTAGCAAGTATCCGCAACTACTAAAGATCGTTAAGGTAAAACCCAACCATAGCATTAAAGTATCAAGTCCCCTTTATCCCATACGCAACAACCCCCTTACTCGGGTTTAAGCTTCTGTCACTCTAGCAACCCACTATAAGCGAATCATGAACGTATTGCAATACCCTATAGCGGGAATCCTTCATGTGTGCGCGGCACGGAAGGCACCATAGGACAGCACCAAAATAAAGCATACAACTCAAACCAATCTAGATCATCAATCAACCCAAAAGACAAAAGAAATCTACTCAAAACATCATAGGATGGCAACACATCATTAGATCATAATATGTGGCATAAAGCACCATGTTCAAGTAGGGGATTACAGCGGGGTGCGGGAGAGTAGACCGCTTAAAAGAGATGAGGAAGGTGATGAAGATGGTGATGTTGATGCAGACGATCACCGCGGCGATGATTCCCCCGGCGGCACTCCGGCGCCACCGAGAGAGAGGGGGAGAGAGTCTCCCCCTTGTGCTTCCTCCTCCATGGCCTCCCCCCTAGATGGGGAGAGGTTCTCCCTCTGTTCCTTGGCTTCCATGGTGATGATGGCCCCCTCCGGCTTCCTCCTCCATGGCTTCCGGTGATGATGGCCCCCTCGGGCAGGGTGCCGGAGAGGGCCTAGATTGATTTTTTGTGGCTACAGAGGCTTGCGGCGGCGGAACTTCCGATCTAGGGTTCTTTTCGGAGGTTTGGGTATTTATAAGAATTTTTGGCGTTGGTCTCACGTCAAGGGGGTGCCCGAGGTGCCCACAAGCCGTAGGGGCGCGCCCTACCCCTCAGAGCGCGCCCTGGCGGCTTGTGGCCACCTCGGTCACTTCCTGGCCCAGCTCCGATGCTTCGGGGGTCTCTTTTGGTCCATAAAAAATCACCATAAATTTTCAACCCATTCCGAGAAATTTTATTTCTGCACAAAAAAACGATACCATGGTAGTTCTGCTGAAAACAGCGTCAGTCCGGGTTAGTTCTTAATCAAATCATACCAAAATCATATAAAATTGTTGTAAACATGGCATGAATACTTCATAAATTATAGATACGTTGGAGACGTATCAACAGTTTCCTTTACGTCCAAAATGGATTAAGGTCTCTGCACAGAAAGAAGACGACGACGTTGCTGCTTAAACTAGATATTGCCAAAGCCTTCGACTACGTGTCCTGGGAGTACCTCCTCGAGCTTCTCCAAGCTCTAGGCTTCTCAGCTAGGTGGCGCGATTGGATCTCCATGCTCCTCGCGACGTCAAATCCTCATTTCTGCTGAATGGCGTGGCTGGGCGACAAATTATGCACTGTCGAGGCCTTCGACAGGGTGATCCCCTGTCACCACTCCTCTTCATCATCGCCATTGACCCTCTCCATCGCCTTCTTCAGCGCGCCACGGAGCTTGGCCACCTCGACCCACTGCCAGGCAGGGATCTCTCCTTGCGAATCATCCTATACGCTGACGATGCAATCATCTTCGCCAACCCAGTAAAGGAAGAAATTGACACTCTAATGAGCATTCTACATGAGTTCGGAGAAGCCTCAGGACTCAAAGTCAACCCGTCGAAATCAACAGTAACAACAATCATGTGCGGCAACATTAATCTGCAGCAAGTGCTCCTGAACTTTGGAGGACAATCAGCCCAGTTCCCCCTCAATTACCTTGGACTGCCAGTGACCATCTCCAGACGGCGAATTGTTCACCTGCAATTCATCTTGGACCGGGTCAGAGCTTGGCTTGCTGGATGGACAGGAAAGCTCATGTCCATTGCTGGCAGGATGGTGCTTGTCAGAAGTGTCCTAAGTGCGCTCCCAACTTTTGCTCTGACTGCACTGAAGGTCCCAAGAAAACTCCTTGCTGAAGTAGAAAGATCAGACGCCGTTTCCTCTGGGCTCAAGACGAAGAAATCAGCGGCGGGAAATGCAAAGTGAGCTGGCCAGTGTTGTGCACTCCGATTGACAACGGCAGCCTCGGCATCTCGGACCTGCAATGTTTCAGCCGAGCACTTAGGCTCAGATGGCTCCGGTATTCCCGGATCACCCCCAACAGGCCATGGGTGGGCACGCAATTACCGTGCGATCAAGGCGACAGAGCTCTTTTCAATGCATCAACTACAGTAATTTTGGGCGACGACAAAACGGCCAGCTTCTGGGACTGCTCCTGGACAGGTGCTGGCACGTTGAAGATGGAATTTCCGGAGCTGTACAAGCATGCAAGAAGGAAGAACAGGACAGTGAAAGCAGCCCTTGCGGACAACGCCTGGCTTGCAGATCTTGCACACGGGAACACCCAGCCTCTCTGGCCTGAGGTGATCAGATTGCATAGATGGCTTATTTCAAAAAACATAAACCTCAATGACCAGCTCCGAGACACAATAAAGTGGAACCATGAGGCCTCAGGATCTTTCTCCACAAGCTCTGCATATAAATGTCAATTTCAAGGGATGATCAAGACAAGCTTCAGAAAACTGTTCTAGCAGACGTGGGCACCTGCTCGTCTCAAATTTTTTGTCTGGTTGCTGCTCAAGAACAGGCTATGGTGCAACGATCGCCTACAGAGAAGAGGCTGGCCAAACGAGTATTTCTGCCAACTGTGCTTGAGAAACCTAGAGAGCTCTGAGCATCTCTTCTGGAAGTTCCCTTTCTCATCTTCAGTTTGGGAAAAGGCTGCTGGAGGGTTTGGATGCAACTCCCTCCACCCTGAAAACTGGAAGGACAAGACAAAATCTGCTGAGATCATAACAGCAATGATCAACGGAGCAAGACCAGAGCACAAAAAAGCAATCAAAACGATGATTGTCATGTTGCTAGGAGACATATGGCACCAGCGAAATGAGTGCACTTTCAGAGGCAAGGTGGCCAGCTTGACTGAGACCACAGTAAGCATCAGAAGGACCCTCGAGTTATGGCGTCAAGCAGGAGCAACTCATTTAGAGCACCCGTTAGGGGACCCGCCGTGAGAAGTTGCAGCTCGGTTAAGCCCTAGGGCTGTATTTTCTTTTTCTTTGATTATCTCCTTGATCGCAAGATCGAACACCACTTTTGTATTCCCGCCTGCTCTCTGCTATCAATCAATATATGCCAGCCATCAGCTGGAACTTTCAAAAAAGATAGTGCAAGGGCATCTCCAAAGTGGACCCTTAAACCGCCTGCAACCGTCCGGACCGCGCGGTTCGAACGTGTTTTGCCATCCAACGCGGTCGTGTATCAGTCTACCGATCGGTCCAGATGCACTTTTTTCCGCAAACCCGAGACAAACTGGGATGGGGGCTTTGCGAGTGATGGTTCCCCATCTAGAGGGTGCTAACCACGTCGACTCCCAAGTGTGGGCTGGGCCGAGGACCCCCAGACAACTATCCAGTGGGCCACATTCGTCAGGCCCCATGAACTAACCAAGATGGAATCTCCCACATTAGGATCTGAGATTGGGTCCGAGGTTAGGGGCACGGTACCCATGGAGTTTCCCAGCCAGAGATGGCGAGGGCGCCACAGGAGTCAGTGGTGTACTTGAAGCTTCCAAATCTAATGATCTGATCTGGGGCTAGGTTTTTGACTTGGCCGAGGCGTCCAGACAAATCAGCGTGAAGGACGATGCTGCCAAATAAAAACATTGCTCGCTGGGGACGAAGACGTCACCGCAGCCGATGTCGGAGTTGATCTGAAGACAAGCCATCGGTCCCTTTTGACCATACAGCGGGACCTGCATGGGCCACCAATGTCAGTGCTAAAACTGGCAAACCTCGGGTAGGGGGTCCCAAGCTGGTGGTCTAGGAACGATGCTAACAGGGGGGAAACATGAGATGATGTTTACCCAGGTGTCGGTGTCAGAACCGGCGGATCTCGGGTAGGGGGTCCCGAGCTGTGGATCTTGGACCAATGGGGAACAAGGGACGAAGGACACAATGTTTACCCAGGTTCAGGCCCTCTTGATGGAAGTAAAACCCTACGTCCTACTTGATTATATTGAAGTGTATAGGATGATTACAGAGTCAATCTACCACGAGATCAGATGAACTAAACCCTAGGCTAGTAGGATGATGGTTGTTGTTCTAGCCTCTACGGACTAACCCCCTGGTTTATATAGACACCAGGGGTACTAGGGTTACACATGGTTGGTTACAACAAAAGAAATAACATGCTGAATCTTCTATCTAGACTTGGAGGACACACCAAGTCTTTGTGGGTTTCCTGTCCGGACACGGAGTCGTCTTGTATCTCGGTCTTGTGGTAGTCATATAGCGGCCCACCTGTCCGGCCCATAAGAGGTAGGCCGGCAGCCCGAGGACCCCCTAGTCCAGGACTCCCTTAGTAACCCCCCAACTAGCCTCCAACACCGACATCTCTTAACTTCCGCACCTGCAATCTCCGGCTTGAGGGAGAGTTCCTCCTTTTCTGTGTGTCCAGAGTAACCCTCTTTGGCCGAGCCATCAAAAGCTACTCGGCCAAGTTCGGCCACGCGCTCAAGTTGTATCCGGAATCCGGATTATTGATTTTACTTAGCCTCGAAGGCCAACCGCCCAAGTGTGAATAGTGCCTGTCGCCTGACAACTTTTGGCGAAAGGTCGCGATCGGTCACAAACGTTGAACCATTGTGAGTGCTTGATGCACGGTTCGAGGCAGCGCCTCCATTGGCACGTCCCCTCAATACGGAGATCGTGCCCGTATTTTAAGGGATATGATCAATGATTTCAATTACCCCATTTGCGCATAACACCGTGATTATATCGGGAAGTGGCGAGGCCCGTGGCGCAGTTAAAGGACTGTTGGCATTCATGGTATTATATAAAAGGGGACAGCCACCGCTTATTTGGGTACGCCTTCTCCTTCCTCTTGCCATCGCTTTCCCCATCTGCAGAGCTCCAGCGCCCCAAATCACCTCTCCTCAAGCACTTCTCCCCAGCCGTTCCCTGGATCCAGCCATGGCCGGATCTGGCGCAGGAGGCAAGTGGGAGTCTTTCGTTCTTACCAACAAGGATATCGAAGACTTGAAGCGCGCCGGGTACATCCCGGCCAACGTCGCTCACCGAGTTCCGGAGGAGGGCCATGTCATCCCCACGCCCTGGCCTGGCGAGAGGGTGGTGCTCGTCCCCTGCTTTATCCGGGGACTGGGCTTCCCACTCCACCCCTTCATCCGGGGGTTGATGTTTTTCTACAGGCTAGATTTTCACGATCTGGCCCCAAACTCCATTCTTCATATTTCGGCCTTCATCATTGTTTGCGAGGCCTTTCTTCGGGTCCAGTCAAACTTCGGCTTGTGGCTAAAAGTCTTCAATGTCAAGCCGAAGATTGTTGACGGCCAGCAAGCGAACTGCGCGGGGGGGGGGGGGGGGCGATGGTCAGCAAGCTCGCCCGGGTTGAATGGCCGAAGGGCACATTCATAGATACTATCAAGGTTTGGCAGAAGGAGTGGTTCTATATTATATAACCTTGCGATGCAGCCTGGGCAACAGCCCCCAAATTCAGATCCAGACCGCCCGCGAGGCTAACCTCGTGGACCAAGAAGAGCCTCGACTGGGGGTTACTCGCAGAGGTGGAGTTGCTGCAGAAACGCATTGTCAGCATGAAAAATGCGGGCGCCAAGCTAACTAATGTGATTCAAGTGATGCTCTGCCGCTGCCTCCTGCCTTGCCAGCGACGGGATGCCCCAATGTGGGCCTACAAGTACGAAGACCCCGTCACCGTGCACCACTTCCACGGCACCACCCATGACAAGCTGTGGAAAGTGCTATTCAAACCCCAGAAGGAGTGGCCGGCCACAGAGGAGGATATCGGCCTTGACGCCGAGCACCCCCCTTAGAAGGTAATAAAGCTTTCATCATCTTGTTTTTGCATATCTGTTTCTCAACAAGGGATCTGAATCTTCCTTCCCCTTCCTCGCAGGGCTGGCTCGGCAAAGCCGCGCAGATGGATAACCCAGCCCCGCAGCTTGAAGGTCCCAGGTCGGCCCTGTTAGAAGAGATGCTGACCGTGGCGCCATACAAGGCGCCAGAAAGAAAAGAGAAGAAGAAGAGCGAGGCAAGGAAGGCCAGAGAAGGCCTCCGCTCAAGGGCTCATCCGGACACCAAGTCCGGAGAGACCCAAGCTCCCTCGGCCCCAGTGGGGGAGCAGGAAGAGGACAAGGAAGAGAGCAACTCCTCCCGTACAAGGAAGAGGGCGGCGTCAGAAGGCACCGAGGAGGAGCAACCTCCTCGTCCCCCAAAGAAACAACGCAGGCCCAAATTTGGTCCTGCTTGATGACAGCTCGGATTCCGACAAGGAGTCAGCGGTGTTCGAGGAGGTTCCGAAGAGGAACCCCAGGGTCAAGCCCCCCGCCTAAAGGTATGAACTCAAAGATTCCTCAGGCGCTCGTTTCATTAGCCTGTTACTGATAGTATACATGTATGTTATGTTATAGCCCACCATGCGCCCACCCCGTTGATCGAACCTCAAAGGGGACTTCTCCGCCAGCCGAACTGGTGGAGAGTGGGTCCGCGTCGCGTTTTGCGCCTCCTTCGGTCACCGGGGAGACCTGAGAGGTGCTGTCCCGAAGGACCCCTCCCGGACCGGACACGGGAGGTGGAGGTTGATACGTCTCCGTCGTATCTATAATTTTTGATTGTTTCATGCCAATATTCTAGAAGTTTCATATACTTTTGGCAACTTTTTATATTATTTTTGGGACTAACATATTGATCCAGTGCCCAGTGCCAGTTCCTGTTTTTGGCATGTTTTTTGTTTCACAGAATATCCATACCAAACGAAGTCCAAACGCGATAAAAACTTACAGAGATTTATTTTGGAATATTTGTGATTTTTGGGAAAAAGAATCAACGTGATATGATGCCCGAGGGACCCACAAGCCGTAGGGGCGTGCCCCCTACCCAGGGCGCGCCTGGGAGGCTTGTGGCCACCCCGTAAGGCGGTGGTGCCCTTTTTCGGCCGCAAGAAAGCTAATATCCGGATAAAAATCATGTTAAAATTTCAGCCCAATCGGAGTTACGGATCTCCAGGAATTTAAGAAACGGTGAAGGGCCAGAAAACAGGAACGCAGAAACAGAAGGAAACAGAGAGAGAGATCCAATCTCGGAGGGGCTCCCGCCCCTCCACCGCCATGGATGCTATGGACCAGAGGGGAAACCCTCCTCCCATCTAGGGGGAGGCCAAGGAAGAAGAAGAAGGAGGGGGGCTCTCTCCCCCTCTCTCCCGTTGGCGCCAGAATGCCGCCGGGGCCATCATCGTGACGGCGATCTACACCAACAACTTCGCCGCCTTCATCACCAACTCTCCCCCTCTATGCAGCGGTGTAACCTCTCTTTTACCCACTGTAATCTCTACTTAAACATGGTGCTTAACGCTATATATTATTTCCCAATGATATATGGCTATCCTATGATGGTTGAGTAGATCCGTTTTGTCCTATGGGTTGATTGATGATCATGATTAATTTGAGTTGTATGTTTTATTATTGGTGTTGTCCTATGGTGCTCTCCGTGTCGCGCAAGCGTGAGGGATCCCCGTTGTAGGGTTTGCAATATGTTCATGATTCACTTATGGTGGGTGGCATGAGTGACAGAAGCACAGACCAGAGTAAGTAGGTTGTTTGCGTATGGGAGTAAAGAGGACTTGATACTTTAATGCTATGGTTGGGTTTTACCTTAATGATCTTTAGTAGTTGTGCATTCCTGCTAGAGTTCCAATCATAAGTGCATATGATCCAAGTAGAGAAATTATGTTAGCTTATGCCTCTCCCTCATATAAAATTGCAAAAGTGATTACCGGTCTAGTTATCGATTGCCTAGGGACAAATAACTTTCTTGTGACAAAAAAGCTCTCTACTAAAACTAACTTAATTGTTTCTTTATCTACACAGCACCTATCTTTTATTTATGTGTTCTCTATTATCTTGCAAACCTATCCCTTTACACCTACAAAGTACTTCTAGTTTAATACTTGTTCTAGGTAAAGCAAACGTGAAGTGTGCGTAGAGTTGTATCAGTGGTCGATAGAACTTGAGGGAATATTTGTTCTACCTTTAGCTCTTCGTTGGGTTCGACACTCTTACTTATCAAGAAAGGCTACAATTGATCCCCTATACTTGTGGGTTATCAAGACCTTTTTCTGGCACTGTTGCCGGGGAGCAATAGCGTGGGGTGAATATTCTCGTGTGTGCTTGTTTGCTTTATCACTAAGTAGATTTTATTTTCTGTTCTAAGTTGTTCTCTATCCTTAGTTATGGATATGGAATATGAAATACCAAAAAAATTAGGTGTACTTGCTACTCATGGAGATGGGGAACCTCCTAAAACCCTCGATGCTCGTTATGTGAAAAATATTAAACACTGCTTTGATAATCCTGAGAAAAGCGCATTCAACTTGATAATGGGAGACATGTTGGATCAAGATGAATACTTTAGGGATTATCGCTTGACTCAAAAAGGGAAACTCTTATGGGATCAAATTCATATGTTGCATTGGTATGCTCGGGATCTATGCTTGAGATATGATTATACTTGTTGCTCTAGGATGAAGGCTCCACACCTTCCCTTTTCATGTAAATTTAATGATAATGAAACCTTGGCTTCTTATCCTAATGGTATATATGATTACTATGATGTGGAATGAATAGAACAATTCGTTGCTTTTAAGGGTGCTTATGAAATTGAATCTTTGTTTGAAAAGTGTGAAAATTATGATGATGTTGTTTACAGACCTGAAAATTATGCTATACTTAAATATTGCTATGAGAATTATGAATATAATGCCGATGTTAATGAGTTTATTCAGAAAGTCTCCGCTGTCCAAGAAGCGACCAATATTTTGCAGGAATCTGTTGAAGAAGAAATTGATGACACTGTGAGCTCATTGGATGAAAAAGATGACGAGGAGAGCGAAGAACAAAAGGAGGAAGAGCGGATTAGCTACCCGTGCCCACCTTCTAATGAGAGTAACTCTTCAACTCATACATTGTTTAATTTCCCTTAGTGCTTATCGAAGGATGGATGCTATGATGATTGCTATGATCCCTTGGATTCGTTTGAAATATCCCTTTTTGATGAAATTGATGATTGCTATGCTTGTGGCCATGATGCCAATATGAATGATGCTTATTGAGATGAATTTGCTATAGTTCCTTATGTTAGGAAAGAAATTGTTACTATTGCACCCACACATGATAGTCCTATTATCTTTTTGAATTCTCCCAACTACACTATATCGGAGAAGTTTGCTTTTATTAAGGATTACATTGATGGGTTGCGTTTTACTACTACACATGATGATTTTGATGAATATAATATGCATGTTCTTGCTGCTCCTACTTGCAATTATGATGATAGAGGAACTACATCTCCGCCTCTCTATGTTTCCAATACGATAAAATTGCAAGAAACTGTTTATACTATGTATCGGCCTTTACTTTGTGTGCATGAATTGTTCTTTTATGACATGCCGATGCATAGGAAGAGAGTTAGACTTCGTTGTTGCATGATGTATGTTACTTTGTGCTCACTACTAAATTACAAATCATTGTTAAATAAAATTGGCTTTGATATACCTTGGGATCCAGGTGGATCAATTACTTGAGCACTTTATGCCTAGATTAATGGCTTTAAAGAAAGCGCTGCCATGGAGACAACCCAGAAGTTTTAGAGAGTCATTTTATTCTGTTGAGTGCTTTGATAAAGTTTAAAAATAAAAAAATATAAAGGGGAACCTAAAAACTTTTCCAAAAAGAAAAGCGAAAGTGAGAAAGACGAGCATTGTTAAAGTGGGAGCTAGCCTTGAACTTTGTTCATGCCCATGGAAACTTTGTTAACCTTAATTACAGAAACTTAAAAAAAAATTATCCCCTTGTACAAATCCATTGTATTATAAAAATAATGTGCTAAGATTTGCCTTTAGGATGTTTAGATTCCTTGTTTGGTATGTGCGGTGCAAAAACAGAAACTTTGGCTGTAATGCATGAATTTACATTTTTTACCGGAACGTCAAAAGTTCCTGAAATTTTACCACAGTACTTATATGCAATTTTTTTATTTTGTACTAATTTTTCAGAATTTTTGGAGTTACAGAAGTATGTTTATGTTCATATTACTACAGACTGTTCTGTTTTTGCCAGATTCTGTTTTTGATGCATTGTTTTGCGTGTTTTGATGAATCTATGGATTGTATCAGTGATATAAGCCGTGGTGAAGTTAGAGTACAGTAGTTATAATGCAAAAATAAAATATGAATGAGTTTTCAACAGTAATTAATGTAGTGATTTGTTTTATTATACTAATGGATCTCACGAGGGTTTTCTTAAGTTTTGGGTGATTGAAGTTTTCAAGTTTTGGGTGAGATCATGATGGATGAAGGAATAAGGAGTGGAAAGAGACTAAGCTTCGGGATTCCCGAGGCATCCCAAGGTAATATTCAAGGACTCCCAAGAAACTAAGCTTGGGGATGCCCCGAAAGGCATCCCCTCTTTCTTCTAACGACCATCGGTAATTTTACTTGGAGCTATATTTTTATTCGTCACATGATATGCGTAAATCTTGGAGCGTCGTGTGCTTTTTATTTTTCTTTTAATAATGCACCATCCTGGTATGAGATAGTCCTTGGTTGATTTATAGAATGATCTTTGCACTTCACTTATATCTTTTGAGTATGGCTTTATAGAATGCTTCATGGCTTCACTTATATCATTTGAAGTTTGGATTACCTGTTTCTCCACATAGAAAACCGCCATTTGTAGAATGCTCTTTTGCTTCACTTATATTTGTTAGAGCATGGGCAAATCTTTTGTAGAAATAATTAAACTCTCATGCTTCACTTATATCTATTTAGAGAGTCAACAGGAATTGGTCATTCACATGGTTAGTCATAAAATCCTACATAAAAACTTGTAGATCACTGAATATGATATGTTTGATTCCTTGCAATAGTTTTCCGATATAAAGATGGTGATATTAGAGTCATGCTAGTGAGTAATTGTGGATTGGTAGAAATACTTGTGTTAAGGTTTGTGATTCCCGAAGCATGCACGTATGGTGAACCGTTATGTGATGAAGTTGGAGCATGATTTATTTTTTGATTGTCTTCCTTATGAGTGGCGGTCGGGGACGAGCGATGGTCTTTTCCTACCAATCTATCCCCCTAGGGGCATGCGTATTAGTACTTTGCTTCGATGGATAATAAATTTTGCAATAAGTATGTGAGTTCTTTATGGCTAATGTTGAGTCCATGGATTATACACACTCTTACCCTTCCACCATTGCTAGCCTCTCTAATACCGAGCAACTTTCGCCGGTGCATTAAACCCACTATATACCCTTCCTCAAAACAGCCACCATACCTACCTATTATGGCATTTCCATAGCCATTTTGGGATATATTGCCATGCAACTTCCACTGTTCCGTTTATTATGACATGCACCATCATTGTCATATTGCTTTGCATGATCGTAAGATAGGTAGCATGATGTTTTCATGGCTAGTCCATTTTTTGATGTCATTGCTATGCTAGATCATTGCACATCCCGGTACACTTCCGGAGGCATTCATATAGAGTCATATCTTTGTTCTAGTATCGAGTTGTAATTCTTGAGTTGTAAGTAAATAAAAGTGTGATGATCATCATTATTAGAGCATTGTCCCGTGTGAGGAAAGGATGATGGAAGCTATGATTCCCTCACAAGTTGGGATGAGTCTCTGGACTTAAAAAAAAGGCGCCAAAGAAGCCCAAATAAAAAAGAGAGGCCAAAGAGCCCAAAATAAAAAAATGAGAGAAAAAGAGAGAAGGGACAATGTTACTATCCTTTTCCACACTTGTGCTTCAAAAATAGCACCATGTTCTTCATGATAGAGAGTCTCCTATTTTATCAATTTCATATACTAGTGGGAATTTTTCATTATAGAACTTGGCTTGTATATTCCAATGATTGGCTTCCTCAAATTGCCCTAGGTCTTCGTGAGCAAGCAAGTTGGATGCACACCCACTTAGTTTTCTTTTGAGCTTTCATACACTTATAGCTCTAGTGCATCCGTTGCATGGCAATCCCTACTCACTTGCATAGATATCGATTGATGGGCATCTCCATAGCCCATTAATTTGCCTAGTTGATGTGAGACTTTCTCCCTTTTTGTCTTCTCCTCACAACCACCATATTCTATTCCACCTATAGTGCTATATCCATGGCTCACGCTCATGTATTGCATGAAAGTTGAAAAGGCTTGAGAACATTAAAAGTATGAAACAATTGCTTGGCTTGTCATCGGGGTTGTGCATGATGAAATACTTTGTGTGATGAAGATGGAGCATAGCCAAACTATATGATTTTGTAGGGATAACTTTCTTTTAGCTATGGTATTTTGAGAAGACATAATTACTTTATTAGTATGCTTGAAGTATTATTGTCTTTATGTCAAATTATAGACTATTGCTTTGAATCACTCGTGCCTTAATATTCATGCCATAATTAGATTATATGATCAAGATTATGCTAGGTAGCATTCCACATCAAAAATTATCTTTTTTATCATTTACCAACTCGAGGACGAGCAGGAATTAAGCTTGGGGATGCTGATACGTCTCCGTCGTATCTATAATTTTTTATTGTTTCATGGCAATATTCTACACCTTTCATATACTTTTGGGAACTTTTTATATTATTTTTGGGACTAACATATTGATCCAGTGCCCAGTGCCAGTTCCTGTTTTTTTGCATGTTTTTTTGTTTCAAAGAATATCCATACCAAACAAAGTCCAAACACGATAAAAACTTACGAAGATTTATTTTGGAATATTTGTGATTTTTGGGAAAAAGAATCAACGTGAGATGATGCCCGAGGGGCCCACAAGCCATAGGGGCACGTCCCCTACCCATGAAAGCTAATATCCGGATAACAATCGTGTTAAAATTTCAGCCCAATCGGAGTTATGGATCTCTGGGAATTTAAGAAACGGTGAAAGGCCAGAAAACAGGAACGCAGAAACAGAAGGAAACAGAGAGAGAGAGAGAGAGAGATCCAATCTCGGAGGGGCTCCCGCCCCTCCGCCGCCACGGAGGCCATGGACCAGAGGGGAAACCCTCCTCCCATATAGGGGGAGGCCAAGGAAGAAGAAGAAGAAGGAGGGGGGCTCTCTCCCCTTCTCTCCAGGTGGCGCCGGAACGTCGCCGGGGCCATCGTCGTGACGACGATCTACACCAACAACTTCGCCGTCGTCATCACCAACTCTCTCCCCCTCTATGCAGCGGTGTAACCTCTCTTTTACCCACTGTAATCTCTACTTAAACATGGTGCTTAACTCTATATATTATTTCCCAATGATGTATGGCTATCCTATGATGTTTGAGTAGATCCGTTTTGTCCTATGGGTTGATTGATGATCATGATTGGTTTGAGTTGTATGTTTTATTATTGGTGCTGTCCTATGGTGCTCTCTGTGTCACGCAAGTGTGAGGGATCCCCGCTGTAGGGTTTGCAATATGTTCATGATTCGCTTATGGTGGGTGGCGTGAGAGATAGAAGCACAAACCCGAGTAAGTAGGTTGTTTGCGTATGGGAGTAAAGAGGAATTGATACTTTAATGCTATGGTTGGGTTTTACCTTAATGATCTTTAGTAGTTGCGGATGCTTGCTAGAGTTCCAATCATAAGTGCATATGATCCAAGTAGAGAAAGTATGTTAGCTTATGCCTCTCCCTCATATAAAATTGCAATAGTGATTACCAGTCTAGTTATCGATTGCCTAGGGACAAATAACTTTCTTGTGACAAAAAGCTCTCTACTAAAACTAACTTAATTGTTTCTTTATCTAGACAGCCCCTATCTTTTATTTATGTATTCTTTATTATCTTGCAAACCTATCCCTTTACACCTACAAAGTACTTCTAGTTTCATACTTATTCTAGGTAAATCAAACGTAAAGTGTGCGTAGAATTGTATCGGTGGTCGATAGAACTTGAGAGAATATTTGTTCTACCTCTAGCTCCTCGTTGGGTTCGACACTCTTACTTATCGAGAAAGGCTACAATTGATCCCCTATACTTGTGCGTTATCGAGGTGATGAGACCATGGACGAGGTCAATACCTCGGTCATCGAAGACCAGGAGGGGGGATTCCTCCTGGTGAACAAGCAGGGGGAGCTCGGTCAACCCGAGCCCTCCCTTAAGACGGCTCCGGAGCCCCCGAGACCCTCGGAGGCGTCAATTCCGCCCTCCACCAAGGTGGGAGCCGGGGCCCCGCCACCAGCGCCGAACACCGGCGATCGGGCTGCGGCTGGGTGGCCGGATGTGATGGAGGAGGCCTTGAACAGCTCCTCCGTCGCCGCGGAGCACCGCACCCTAATGGGCATGGTGTTGCAAAGTATTCAGTCTGTTAACAACGGACTACAGGAAGCCTTCGGTGGCCTTCTGACAGGCTTCGAGGTAAGCCATGTAATATTCCTTCGATAAAACGGATTTTGTGAACAAAGTTTGCACAGTCCTCGTATATAGTAGCCCCCGAGACTCTGTCAGGATTGAAAAACCTGGCAGAGGATCGAAAATCATGGAATCGGGAGTCTAAATTATGTGATTTTTTGTTTTTTTAGGCTTCGTCTTTGGTGGCGGCTGCTAATGCCGTGGCACTGGACGAGATGAATCGGAAGCTCAAGAGCTCCGATGAGGAGCTCGACCTTGTCGACAAGCGGTTTGACAAGCGCAAGGTTAGTCCAGTCGAGACGTAGCTTTTTTACGGTTTTCTTGCCGAGCAAGGTATTTGGGGTTGTCCCTGAGCAAGAGGTGCTTTAATTATGATTGCAGATGTCGCCGCAGAGGTCGAGGGCCTCAAGGCCAAGCTGAAAAAGGCCATGGAGGAGGCGGCCGAGCAGAAGGCGGCGGTCGAGCAAGCGGCCTCCAAACTCAAGACGGTGAAGACCGTCAGTGAGAAGCATGAGGCCAGGGTGGCCGAAGTGCAGCAGGAGTTCAAGGATGCCGTCACTAAATGTGAGGACCTTGAGCAGAAAAATAAGGATAAAGCCAATGAGCTTTCCAAGGTGAAGCAGGAGATCCAGGAGGCGAGGACGGAGACACGGGGTGCTAGAGAAGAGCTTCGTCATGTGAAGCAAATTGCTGATGGTAAGCCGTACTTACTGCAGAGTGTCTTTGGCGGCCACAGGTTCGCATTGCTCACACGACTCTGGCGTACCTCAGGCGTGTTTGCGGAGCTCCCAAGCAGCGCGGCGGATGCGGCGAGGCACTATGCAGCTCGGGAGGGTGATACCAAACACAAGCTGTTCTGGCGCAGTTCAAGGTGCCCGAACACCCTCCCCTCCTAAGCAACCAGATGAAGCAGCTGATGGAGCTGCATCGGATGGCTGAGCCAGCTATGAAGGACCTCAGTGTCCGGCTATGGCCCGCAGAGCCAATACCGAGCAGTTACTTCGGCCTGGTGCAGAAGCTGTGCGACACGTCCTCCCAGGTCGATGCTGTGAAGCGCTCCGTGTGCATTGAAGGAGTTCAGATGGCCTTCGCGAAGACCATGGTGCACTGGCCTAAGATCAAGCTAGTTGAGATGCCCACTGGTCCCCCGCCTGTTGGAAAGGAGCATCAACGTCCCGAGCAGTATTTCCCCATTGTGATGGATGGTGCTCGAGCGATAGAGGACCAGTGTCCCAAAGATGTAATCCTTGAGTGAACTATCATGTATTGAATGGCAATTAGAACTTTTGCTTTATAATGCGGCCCTTTGTATGGTTTATCATACTTGAATTTGTTTTGATTTTATTTTGACTCCCGTGTGACCGTTTTGAATCTGAAAGTTGCCAGTCGTCGGCTTCAGCCCCCATGTAGATACTATGAGGGGTGTTTCGTTCTCCGCACTGTGACCCTTAGCCGACGTCTCGGTGCCCGAAGGCGGTAGTGCGTGAGGGGAACAAGGCAATCGGACTATGCAGCTTTATTACCTTCACTTGGCCATAGGAGCTTGACTGCGGGGGCTAGTGCTGAGCCCCCAGTGTTTTGTGATGTACGGTAGAGCCGAGGCATATGCCTTTATCACGTGGTTTGTGCAAAGGCAAACTCTTCGTATAACACGGGGTAATCACCATCGATTTTTAGTTTAACACTTGTCATCGGATTGCCGACCAGTTCTCGCTTATTATGACAGTCAGTTTTCGGCTTTCTCCACTGAGGTACTTAACCAGGCTAGCCAGAAGTACAATCGTAGTGGTTCTCCCTTTACCTTCTTAGCCGAACGTGCAGAACGTAATAAGGTAAGCACAGGAGCCGGGCAACCCAACTATTGACCCAAGACATAATTCAGAACCGAGGCATATAATGCAATATCCGAGACGCCGAACACATAGAGAAAAGATAGTGCCGGACTTGATGCATAGGGCGAGTATTATGGTCGAGCCCCTGGTCTATTAGCCAATTGCGTCTTTAAGGAGAAATTGTGCCGAACTAGTTTATAGCGGCGTCGAAGAGCGGAAAAAATGGGTGCAATGTAAATGACTGCAGGATGACCGTAAAAAGTGGTCTTTATTTCCAAAAAGCTCATGACGTCTATTCGTACAATTCGAACTGCCAAAGCATCAGTTACATGCACTTTATAAGAAAAGGAAAAAATTTTTACAGATGAAAGGTTTACACAGGGCCTTGAAGCCTGGGTTGATGTCCCTACTGTGCCCTGCTGCATGATACGTCTCCAACGTATCTATAATTTTTTATTGTTCCATGTTGTTATATTATCAATCTTGGATGTTTTCTATTCATTCTATAACAACTTTATTTCATTTTTTGGGACTAACCTATTGACATAGTGCCCAATGCCAGTTGCTGTTTTTGCTTGTTTTTTACTTCGCAGAATATCCATATCAAATGGAGTCCAAATGCAGCAAAACTTTTTGGAGAACTTTTTCTGCCCAGAAGACACCCAGGAGGCCCAAGAGTTGCACCAGAGGAAGCCCATGGGGCCCACTAGGCACCAGGGCGCGCTAGAGGCCCTTGGCGCGCCCTGGTGGGTAGTGGGCCCACAGGAGTCTCCTCCACTGCCTCTCAGCTCTATAAATACCCAAATATTCTAGAAAGCCTAGGGGAGTCGACGAAACACAATTCAAGCCGCCGCAAGTTCTAGAACCACGAGATCCAATCTAAAGGCCTTTTCCGGCACTCTGTCGGAGGGGTCAATGATCACAGAGGGCTTCATCATCCATCCTCATTGGTGCTCCTCCGATGATGCGTGAGTATTTTACCACAGGCCTACGGGTTCGTAGGCAGTAGCTAGATGGCTTCTTCTCTCTTTTTGATCTTCAGTACAATGTTCTCCTTGATGTTCTTGGAGATCTATCTGATGTAATGACTTTTTGTGGTGTGTTTGTTGGGATCCGATGAATTGTGAGTTTATGATCAATTCTATCTATGAATATTATTTGAGTCTTCTCTGAACTCTTTTATGCATGATCTTTATAGCGTCGTATTTCTTCTCCGAAACTTTGGTTTGGTTTGGCCCACTAGATTGATTTTTCTTGCAATGGGAAGAGGTGCTTTGTGATGGATTCGATCTTGCGGTGCTTATTCTCAGTGACAGAAGGAGACATGACACACATGTATCATTGACATTAAGGATAAAAAGATGGGGTCTATTCCTACATGAATAGATCTTGTCTACATCATGTCTTCGTTCTTATTGCATTACTCCATTTCTTCATGAACTTAATACACTAGATGCATGCTGGATAGCGGTCGATGTGTGGAGTAATAGTAGTAGATGCAGGCAGGAGTCGGTCTACTAATCTTGGAAGTGATGCCTATATACATGATCATTGCCTTGGATATCGTCATAATGATTTGCTCTTCTATCAATTACCCAACAGTAATCTGTTTACCCACCGTATGCTATTTTCTCGAGAGAAGCCACTAGTGAAATCTACGGCCCTCGGGTCTATTTTCTATCATATTGTTTTTAGATCTATTAATCAAAAAATACCTTGCTGCACTTTTTCTTTACCTATTTTTTTTGTGTTTTTGTTAGATCTATTTATCCAATCTCATACAATTTAATCTAACTCAATACCGAGGAGGGATTGACAACCCCTCTTACGCGTTGGGTTGCAAGTTTTTGTTATTTGTGTGAAGGTACTGCTTACATAGTTTGGCGGATCCTCCTACTGGATTGATACCTTGGTTTCATAACTGAGGTAAATACTTACCGTTGCTGTGTTGCATCATCCTCTCCTCTTCGGGGAAATACCAACGCAGATAGAAGCACTCAGGAAGAATTTCTGGCGCCGTTGCCGGGGAGGATCAAGTCCAGATCTATCAGGTACCCAATCAGAAATCTCATCTCCTTGCAATTTACTTTATTTGCCATTTTCCTCTTGTTATCATCTCCCCCACTTCTAAAACGTTTTTACAAAAACACAAAAATATTTGCCTTCTTTTTCATTTACCTTTTTCTCGTTCGATCTTTTGTTTGCGTGTGATCTTGTTTGCGTAGTCACGATGTCTCATGAAAATACCAAATAGTGTGATTTTTTCCAATACTAACAATACTGATTTTATTAATACTTCGATTGCTCCTCTCGCCGCTAGTGCGGAATATTATGATATTAATGCCGCTTTGTTGAACTTTTTTTATGAAAGAGCAATTTTCCGGTAGTCCTAATGAGGATACCGCGTCCCATCTAAACACTTTCATAGAATTGTGTGATATGCAAAAGAAAAAAGATGTGGACAATGATATTGTGAAGTTGAAATTATTTCCTTTCTCTTTGATGGATCATGCAAAAATTTGGTTTTCATCTTTGCCTCGCAATAGTATTGATTCTTGGGATAAGTGCAAAGATGCTTCTATTACTAAGAATTTTCCGCCCGCGAAAATTATTTCCCTTAGAAATCAAATCATGAATTTTAAGCAACTTGAGCATGAACATGTTGCGCAATCTTGGGAAAGAATGAACTGAATGCTAAGAAATTGTACTACTCATGGTTTAAATCTATGGATTATTATACATATTTTTATGCGGGATTGAATTTTGTTTCTAGAAATCTTTCAGATTCCGCCGCGGGTGGTACTTTTCTAGAAATTACCTTAGGTAAAGCCACTAAATTGCTTGATAATATTATGGCAAATTATTCACAATGGCATACTAAAAGAGCTCCTACTAGTAAAAAAGTTAATTCGGTTGAAGAAATTAGTACTTTGAGTGAAAAAATTGATGCACTTATGAAATTGGTTGCTAGTAAAAATGCTCCTATTGATCTTAATGATGTGCCTTTGTCTACTTTGATTGAGCAAAATAGTGATTTCGTAGATGTGAATTTTGTGTCGCGAAACAATTTTAGTAACAATGCTTATAGAGGCAATTTTAATCCTAGGCATTTTCCTGAAAATTCCTCTAATAATTTTGGCAATTCCTATGGTAATTCTTCTTATAATAATAATAGGACGCCCTCTGATTTTGAGAGTAATATTAAAGAATTTATCAATGCTCAAAAAGTTTTCAACACTACGATAGAAGAAAAATTAAATAAGATTGATGATATGTCTAGAAGCATTGATAGAATTTCACATGATGTAGAAAATCTCAAGATTAAAATCTTTCCACCGAAAGTTGATATTAATGAATCAATTAAAGCTTTATATGTCTCCATGGATGAAAGCAAGAAAAGAACCGCTATGCTTAGAGCTAAAAAAGAATTTTTAGAAAGAGCGTTTTCGTCTGATTGCTTTAGTAATGATGAGGATGTTATGATGATTGATGTTTCCTCTATTGATTCCTTGTTTAGTAATATTAAATTTGATGATAAGGGGATTGAAGAAGAGTCAACTTTAGCTAGAAGGCGTCCCCATAATTCGGAGGGTGAAAATCTTGTTGAAAAAAATGATAAAAGTGGGTTTGGAGAGGTCAAAACTTTAACTAGTGATGTGCCCACTCTTTTGGATTACAAAGACTTTAATTATGATAGTTGTTATTTGATTGAGTGTATTTCTTTGTTGCAATTCATGATAAATTCACCCAATGCCTATGAACAAAATAAAGCTTTTACTAAACATATTGTAGATGCCATGCTAAAAGCTCTAGAAGAAAAGTTGGAGTTAGAGATTTTAATTCCTAGAAAATTATATGATGAATGGGAACCCACCATTAAAGTCAAGATAAAAAATTATGAGTGCAATGCCTTTATGTGATTTAGGTGCTAGTGTTTCTACAATTCCGAAATCTGTTTGTGTTGTGCTTGGTTTTACCAATATTGAAGAATGTTCTCTTAATTTGCACTTGGCGGATTCTACTATTAAAAAGCCTTTGGGAAGAATTAATGATGTTCTTATTCTTGCAAATATGAATTATGTGCCCATAGACTTTATTGTGCTTGATATCAATTGCAATCCGTCTTGTCCTATAGTACTTGGTAGACCATTTTTGCGAACTATTGGTGCTGTGATTAATATGAAAGAAGGGAATATTAAATTTTAGTTTCCTCTAAAAAAAGGGCATGGAACACTTCCCTAGAACAAAAATTAAGCCACCATATGAGTCAATCATGAGGGCAACTTATGGAGCAAAAACGAAAGATGACAATACTTGAATCTATGCATTATGCCTAGCTAGGGGCATAAAACGATGGTGCTTGTTGGGAGGCAACCCAATGAATAAAATTTATTTTTTTCCCTTTTTCTTTCTGTTTTTGTGTGTTTACACAATTATGCTACTGTTATGATTGTGTTTTTATGTTTCAATTACTGTTTGTGCCTGATACGTCTCCAACGTATCTATAATTTTTGCTTGTTCCATGCTGTTATATTATCATTCTTGGATGTTTTACAATCATTTTATAGCAACATTATATCATTTTTTGGGACTAACCTATTGACATAGTGCCCAGTGCCAGTTGCTGTTTTTTGCTTGTTTTTTACTTCATAGAAAATCAATACCAAACGGAGTCCAAACGCAGTGAAACTTTTTGCAGTTTTTTTCTGGACCAAAAGACACCTGTTGGGCCAAAGTAGTACCAGAGGGGGGCTCCGAGGGGAGTACAACCCACCTGGGCGTGCCTGGGTGGGTTGTGCCCACCTCAACCGCCTCCCGCACCGCCTCTTTGCTCTATAAATACCCCAAAAATCCAAAAACCCTAGGGGAGTCAACGAAACACAATTCCAGCCGCCGCAAGTGCCAGAACCACCAGATCTAATCTAGACACCATCACGAAGGGGTTCATCATCCTCATTGGTGCATCTCCGATGATGCATGAGTAGTTCATTGTAGACCTACGGGTCTGTAGTTAGTAGCTAGATGGCTTCCTCTCTCTCTTTTGATTCTCAATACAATGGTCTCTTGGAGATATATTTGATGTAACTCTTTTTGCGGTGTGTTTGTTGGGATCCGATGAACTATGAGTTTATGATCAGATCTATTTATCCATGAAAGTTATTTGAGTTTCTTTGATCTCTTATATGCATGATTACTTATAGCCTCATATTTCTTCTTCAAATCTTTGGTTTAGTTAGGCCAACTAGATTGATTTTTCTTGCCATGGGAAGAGGTGCTTTGTGATGGGTTCGGTCGTGCGATGTTCTTTCCCAGTGACAGAAGGGGCAGCAAGACACGTATTGATCGTTGCTATTATGGATAACAAGATGGGGTCTATTCCTACATGAATAGATCTCGTCTACATCATGTCATTGTTCTTATTGCATTACTCCATTTTTCCATGAACTTAATACACTAGATGCATGCTGGATAGCAGTCGATGTGTGGAGTAATAGTAGTAGATGCAGGCAGGAGTCGGTCTACTAATCTTGGACGTGATGCCTATATAATGATCATTGCCTGGATATAGTCATAATTATTTGAAGTTCTATCAATTGCCCAACAGTAATTTGTTTAACCGTCGTATGCTATTTTTCTTGAGAAAAGCCACTAGTGAAATTTACGGCCCCCGCGTCTATTCTTTATCATATTTGCTTTGAGATCTATTTTTATTTGCTTTTGTTTTCAGATCTATTATCCTAAAAACCCAAAAATACCTTGCTGCAATTTTTCTTTATTTATTTTGTTTTATTGCGAGATCTATTTATCCAAAATTATACAAACCAATCTATCTTTTACCCGAGAGGGATTGACAACCCCTCTTACGCGTAGGGTTGCAAGTATTTGTTCTTTGTGTGCAGGTACCGTTTACATAGTGTTGCTTGGTTCTCCTACTAGTTCGATAACCTTGGTTTCATAACTGAGGGAAATACCTACCGAAGCAGTACTACATCATCCCTTCCTCTTCGGGGAAATACTGACACGGATACGAGCCATCAGTGCCAAGTAAAGCCTTTAGGATCTTGTTGGGTGATAGTTGCTTTGATCTTGTTGGAAAACAGAAACTTTTACGTCCAGTAGCAGAATTGATGTCCTCTGCTGGAGCAACAAAACATTCTGAATTTTGTACACAAGATTGATATACAAATTGCCTACGTTGTCCTAATTTTTCAGAATTTTTGGAGTTACAGAAGTATGGTCAAAGTCCAGATTAGTACAGACTATTCTGTTTTTGACAGATTCTATTTTCGTTGCATTGTGTGTTTATTTTGATGAATCTATGGACTATATCGGGGGGTATAAGCCGTGGTAAAGTAAGAATACAGTAGATATAATGCAATAATAAAATATGAATGGGTTTGCAACAGTACTTAAAGTGGTGATTTGTTTATTATACTAACGGATCTCACGAAGGTTTTTGTTGAGTTTTGTGTGATTGAAGTTTTCAAGTTTTGGGGAGATCACGATGGATGAAGGAATAAGGAGTGAAAAGAGTCTAAGCTTGGGGATGCCCATGGCACTCCAAGGTAATATTCAAGGAGTACCAAGCTTCTAAGCTTGGGGATGCCCCGGAAGGCATCCCCTCTTTCTTCTAACGACCATCGGTAATTTTACTTGGAGCTATATTTTTATTCATCACATTTCATGAGTTTTGCTTGGAGCGTCTTGTATTATATGAATCTTTGCTTGTTTTGCTTTTTAGTTTGTCACAATTATCCTTGCTGGACACACCTATTTGAGAGAGCCATAATGATGTTATGATTTGTTAGAATTGCTCTATGTGCTTCACTTAAATTTTTTGACCTATGGAATTGCTCTAGTACTTCACTTATATTTTTTTAGCACGGTGGTGTTTTAATTTTGAAGAAATATGCTCTCATGCTTCACTTAGATTATTTTTAGAATTAGTAAAATTCTAAAGAAATATCCTCTCATGCTTCACTTATATTATTTAGAGAGATGAAAATTATTTTGAAGAAATTTGTGCTCTCGTTCTTCACTTAGATTTGTTTGAGAGCTTTGTTAGTAGCAATGGTAATATATGAAATTAGTCTCAAAGTGATAGATATTCAAGAGGGATATAATAAAAACTTTCATGAAGATCATTGGATGTTAAAAACTTGATCCCTTGTAATAGTTTTGAGATATGATGATAGTAATATGTGAGTCATGTTGGTGAATAATTATGATTTAGTAAGAATATTGGTGTTAAGGTTTGTGATTCCCTATGCAAGCACGAAAGTCAATAGTTATGCAATGAAGTTACATCCTACTTATGGTGCATTATTTGATGTTAGTTATGTTTAATGCTCTTTTATGATCATTTTCCTTTCTTGGTTGGTCGCTTCTCAATCTATTTGCTACCCTCCATTTGCACTAAGTAGAAATACTACTTGTGCATCCAAACTCCTTAAACCAAGTTGTGCCAAATGAGTCCACCATACCTACCTATCTGCGGTATTTCCATGCCGTTCCAAGTAAATTTGTATATGCCAACTCTAATTTTCAAAATAAATTTCCTTTTTGTGTGCCCGTACCGCTCATGAAGCGGCAGGGGGTGGCCAATATTTTCCATGCTATATATTTTATTCTCAAGATGAATGTTTATTCACTTGTCATTGCACAAGAGTGTGGCAAAGTAATAGGGATGCCCAGTCCCAAAATGAATTTTATTTATTTATGTTGTTCAATAATAAATTCCTTGGAAAGTGTTGGTATGGAAGGCACCCGTGGATGCGGCTAGCCATGGATTGTGAAAGAATGGTGAAAAAATGAATAAACTTTATTTTGTGTTTGGGAACCGCCTATGATTTATCTAGCATGGAAAGTATTGGGAATTCTCGGTCGTTTTTGTTGATGGGAAAAGCATGCCTCTCAAAATAATTTTATCTCTCAATTTAAGCTTTGAGCTCTAGCACCTCTACAATTTTATTTTTATTGAGTCTCCATCTTCTCTTATAAAGCACCAACTAGGGAACACTATTATCATACTTGTGCATTGGGCATAGTTAATATTTGAGTGTGTATCATGAATGGATCAATGATTGAGCATAATGGGCTAGGGATAGCTTTCTTTAGTGTTGATATTTTGAAAGACATGTTTGCTTGTTGATATGCTTGAGTATTGATGTCCTCATGTCAAATATAGACTATTGCTTTGAATCATCTAAAAGTCCAAATATCCATGCTACAAAAGAAAAGAATATGTGATGAACATGTTAGGCAGCATTCCACATCAAAAATTCTGTTTTTATCATTTACCTACTCGAGGACGAGCAGGAATTAAGCTTGGGGATGCTGATACGTCTCCAACGTATCTATAATTTTTGATTGTTCCATGCTGTTATATTATCAATCTTGGATGTTTTATATTCATTTTATAGCAACTTTATATCATTTTTTGGGACTAACCTATTGACATAGTGCCCAGTGCCAGTTGTTGTTTTTTGCTTGTTTTTTACTTCGCAGAATATCCATATCAAATGGAGTCCAAATGCAGCAAAACTTTTCGGAGAATTTTTTCTGCCCAGAAGACACCCAGGAGGCCCTAGAGTTGCACCAGAGGAAGCACGGGGGGCCCACTAGGCACCAGGGCGCGCTAGAGGCCCTTGGCGCGCCCTGGTGGGTAGTG
This sequence comes from Thinopyrum elongatum, assembly GCA_011799875.1. Classification (NCBI taxonomy): domain Eukaryota; kingdom Viridiplantae; phylum Streptophyta; class Magnoliopsida; order Poales; family Poaceae; genus Thinopyrum; species Thinopyrum elongatum. Next base: position 369,823,670 of record CM022299.1, on the reverse strand, counting down.
GGGCCCATGAAATTTTCCTCCACTGCCTCTCAGCTCTATAAATACCCAAATATTTCAGAAACCCTAGGGGAGTCGACGAAACACGATTCCAGCCACCGCAAGTTCCAGAACCATGAGATCTAATCTAAAGGCCTTTTCCGGCACTGCTGGAGGGGTCAACTATCACGGAGTGGTTCATCATCCTCATTGGTGCTCCTCCGATGATGCATGAGTAGGTTACCACAGACCTACGGGTCCGTAGGCAGTAGCTAGATGGCTTCTTCTCTCTTTTTGATCTTCAATGCAATGTTCTCCTCGATGTTCTTGGAGATCTAATTGATGTAATGACTTTTTGCGGTGTGTTTGTTGGGATCCGATGAATTCTGAGTTTATGATCAGTTCTATCTATGAATATTATTTGAGTCTTCTCTGAACTCTTTTATGCATGATCTTTATAGCCTCGTATTTCTTCTCTGAAACTTTGGTTTGGTTTGGCCAACTAGATTGATTTTCTTGCAATGGGAAGTGGTGCTTTGTGATGGGTTCAATCTTGTGGTGCTTATTCTCAGTGACAGAAGGAGACATGACACGCATGTATCGTTGCCATTAAGGATAAAAAGATGGGATCTATTCCTACATGAATAGATCTTGTCTACATCATGTCATCGTTCTTATTGCATTACTCCGTTTCTTCATGAACTTAATACACTAGATGCATGCTGGATAGCGGTCGATGTGTGGAGTAATAGTAGTAGATGCAAGCAGAAGTCGGTCTACTAATCTTGGACGTGATGCCTATATACATGATCATTGCCTTGGATATCGTCATAATTATTTGCTCTTCTATCAATTGCCCAACAGTAATTTGTTTACCCACCGTATGCTATTTTCTCAAGAGAAGCCACTAGTGAAATCTACGGCCCCCGGGTCTATTTTCTATCATATTGTTTTCATATCTATTAATCCAAAAATCCAAAAATACCTTGCTGCACTTTTTCTTTACCTATTTTATTTTGTGTTTTTGTTAGATCTATTTATCCAATCTTATACAATTTAATCTATCTCAATACCGAGGAGGGATTGACAACCCCTCTTACGCGTTGGGTTGCAAGTTTTCGTTATTTGTGTGAAGGTACTGCTTACATAGTTTGGTGGATCCTCCTACTGGATTGATACCTTGGTTTCATAACTGATGGAAATACTAGCGTTGCTGTGCTGCATCATCCTCTCCTCTTCAGGGAAATACCAATGCAGATACAAGCAATCACTGCATGTCTGCGCCTTTGCTTCTGTTGGGGAGAAGGAGTCCGTGGGGGGGGGGGGATAATCAGCTGACGGGCCTTTGACAAGGAGCTTTGAGAGGTCGCTGTGCTGTTCTGGCTTAATGCCGGATCGGTCCTTGATGGTACCTGTTCGACGTCGAAGACGTATCTGACCATAGTTCGGTTGAGCCGAACACTTGGTGTTTAGTTTAATTAGGCCATGGTATTTTGAGTGCGAAGTTGTGCTGACGAGGCACGCAGTGTGCGACTGGGGTAGGCATGCTGTGGGGGGGCGTATCCCTATTTACATGGAGTGTAGGGAGGCTCCTCAAACGGAGATTGAGCTCAGGCCCGTTTCCTTGCTTCCCGTGCCTTGACGGTGGGATGGTAATTGGGCCCCTCGATACTGGTTTGGACTTCGGCTGCTAGGGCCCTGTATGTTCCTCGGTCCGGAGTGAGCGTTCTGTATTGCCATTGACTGTAATGACGCCTTTGGGTCCGGGCATCTTTAACTTTAGGTATGCATAATGGGGGACAATGTTGAAATGAGCGAACGCTGTTCGGCCCACGAGTGCGTGATAGCCGCTGCGAAAAGGGACAATGTCGAAGATCAAGTCTTCACTGTGGAAGTTGTCCGGCGAGTCGAACACCACTTCCAAAGTTAGGGTGTCCGAGCAGCGGGCCTCCATGCATGGGATTAACCCCTTCAAGGTAGTGTTACTGGGTTTGATCCTTGACGGGTCAATGCCCATTTTCCTCACTGTGTCTGAGTAAATCAGACTGAGGCTACTGCCTCTGTCCATAAGGACTCTAGTGAGGTGGTACCCATCGATAATGGGGTCGAGAACCAGGGCCGCCGACCGTCCATGATGGATACTGGTCGGATGGTCCCTGCAGTCGAACATGATCGGGCACACCGACCATGGGTTAAATTTCGGGGCTACAGGCTCTACGGCGTAGATGTCCCGAAGTGCGCGTTTCGCTCCTTCTTGGGTATATGGGTGGCATCGATCATATTCACCGTCTTTACCTCGGGAGGGAATTTTTTCTGGCCCCCATTGTTCGGCCTGCGAGGTTCCTCATCGTGCTCGCTGTCGGGGCTTTTGCCTGGGTCCTCGGCTGTGAGCTTGCCGGCCTGTTTGATCACCCATCAGTTACGGTTGGTGTGGTTGGCGGGCTTGTCGGATGTGCCATGGATTTGACAGGGCCTGTCCAGAATTGTGTCCAACTTGGTGGGTCCATCCTGATTCCCTTTAGAGGGTTTCTTCCGCGGTCCTGTTTTGGAGTTGCGGAATCCAACATTCACTGTCATGTCTTCGGCTTCGCCGCCATTGTGGCGACGTTTATTTCTGTTGCGCCATGGTTTCCCGTTTCCATCCCGGACGTCCGAGGTGCCGGGGTCTTTTGGGTTGGTGCTTCTGCGAGCCAACCAATTGTTTTCCCCCGTGCAAAAGTGGTTCATAAGAAAGGTAAGTGCTGACATCATCTTCGGCTTATCCTGGCTGAGCTGGCACGCTAGCCGTTCATTCTGGATACTATGCCTAAATGCAGTTATAGCTTCTGCGTCCGGCCAGTCGATGATCTACTTCTTTTTGGTCAAAAACCGATTCCCAAATTGCCGGGCTGACTCTCCGGGCTATTGGACCACGTGGCTCAGGTCATCGGCATCCGGAGGCCGGACATAGGTACCTTGAAAGTTAGCTCGGAAAGCATCCTCGAGCTCTTCCCAACTCCCTATGGAGTTTTCGGGGAGGCTGTTCAGCCAATGCCTGGCTGGTCCCTTGAGCTTTTGATGGCAAGTATTTTATGGCGTGGAGGTCGTCCCCTCGAGCCATATGAATGTGGAGAAAAAAGTCTTTGATCCACACGGCCGGGTCTGTAGTCCCGTCGTATTGTTCGATGTTTACGGGTTTAAACCCTTTGGGGAAATGGTGCAGCATCACCTCGTCCGTGAAGCACATCGGGTGAGCGGCGCCCCTAACTCGGGCTACGTCGCGCCATAAATCGGCGGCCGTATCGGCCCGGTGTTGCTCCCGAACTCTATAATTCCGGTCATGCCATTCCCAGTATCCGTCCCGTCCAGCCGGGGCATACTCCCGAGATCCATAGATGGATCTTGTCTGTCTTGCTCTATTGGCCAGGTCATGACGGAGATCGTATTGGTATTCTGGCTGGGTCGCTTCCTTGCCTTTACGATGGGGGGGAGCTGGTGGGTGGCCTATCCAGCTGGCCTGTCCATTCCTCGTGGGGGGCGATCGGGCTGGTCTGCCTGGGTATATCTTGGTGGTACGGGCGCAAGGGCCTCATCGTCAAATTGCGGCAGCAGTTTTCGCTTAGGATAGCTTTTGGTCTGCCGCTCATAGCCGTACCCTTCTTCAGCAGCTAGGACTTTGGTCCATCTATTATTGAGGGTGTCTTGTTTGGATTTTATCAATTGCTGCCTTTTCTTCAAGCTTCGTGCGGTGGCAATAAGTTGCCGCTTAAACCGCTCTTGGTCCAATGGATCCTCGGTGACGAAGAAATCCTCAGCTCCAAGACTGACCTCCTCTTCGGAAAGAGGGAGGTAGTTACTGTCTTCGGAGTCATTGAGGTCCTTGGGATTTAACTGATCCTCGCGCTCCTCTGAGTCGTCTGGCTGCTGTTCGGCGACGGCGGGGTCGCCGAGGTCTTCCATATTGTCCAGGGTGTCATTTTCTCTGGTGCCCGTGTTGCTTTCTCTGCCTCGACGCCCCTTGGATCGTCGGTACTGTTTCTGGCGTTTAGGCGGCTCCTCGCCGGGCTTGTTGCTATCTCTCCTGGGGGTGCCATCCCCGTTATTAGTGCCATTGCCGTTGTCCTTGGGGGTATCCACCATGTAAACATCGTAGGTGGAGGTGGTCGTCCATCGGCCGATGACGGGAGGGGTAGTGTCAGCGTGGGCTGTAGCTTCGCCGTCTTCGTCCATGTCGTCGGCCTCCTCAGAGGCGTAGTCCAACATGTCGGTTAAGTCCTCGACAGTGGCTACTAAGTGGGTGGTGGGTGGGACGTAAAATTCCCTGTGGCCCGCCTCGAGGCCCCGCCAAGCGTAGGCCGAGGATGGGCCATCCAAGATAGTCATCATCTGGATCCGATCAAGCGCCTCATTTAACAGGGTGAGACTGGCCAGATTGGTCAATGGGATTTCCTCGGAGTCGACCTCCGGTGTGATGGTGAGGCGAGAGGTGGGCCTGGCCAGGGCTGACTCCTGGTCTTTGAGCACCGAACTTTGCCAAGGCTCAAAGCCGGATCCGCGGTGAGGAGGGTGCGTGCGGCCGAGGGTATTTCCCGGTCTTCGGACGCCGAACCTGCATCAAGGCTCAAAGCCGGATCCGCGGTGAGGAGGGCGAGTTCGGCCAAGGGTATTTCCCGGTCTTCAGATGCCGAACCTGCGTCGAGGCTCAAAGACGGATCCGCTGTGTGGGCCGATCTAGGGGTCGGATCGGGAAGAGGTCCCAAAGTTGTTGCTTCGGGGTTCGTGGGCATCTCAGATGAGGTTGAGAAGCCATTGAAGATCAAATCGCCCTGAGTATCAGCGACGTACTCTAAGTTATCGAACCTGAACTGGCACTCAGGGGCGAAACTGTCGACCTGGTCGAGATGACCGGTCGAGTTGGCATGCAGAACGATGCTGCCAAACGCGAAAAGCTGACCGGGGACAAAGATGTCCCCGGGGATGATGCCATCTCTGATGATTAGGCGAGGCATCGATCCTTTGGTGATCCAACAACGAAACTCTCAATGAAAGCACCAATGTCGGTGTCAGAACCGGCGGATCTCAGGTAGGGGGTCCCGAGCTGTGGATCTTGGATCAATGGGGAACAAGGGACGAAGGACACGATGTTTACCCAGGTTCGGGCCCTCCTGATGGAGGTAAAACCCTACATCCTGCTTGATTATATTGAAGTGTATAGGATGATTACAGAGTTGATCTACCATGAGATCAGATGAACTAAACCCAAGGCTAGTAGGATGATGGTTGTTGTTCTAGCCTCTACGGGCTGAACCGCCTGGTTTATATAGACGCCAGGGGTACTAGGGTTACACATGGTCTGTTACAACAAAGGAAATAACATGTCGAATCTTCTATCTAGACTTGGAGGACACACCAAGTCTTTGTGGGTTTCCTGTTCGAACACAGAGTTGTCTTGTAGCTCGGTCTTGTGGTAGTCATATAACGGCCCACCTGTCTGGCCCATAAGAGGTAGGCCGGCAGCCCGAGGACCCCCTAGTCCAGGACTCCCTCAACGGGCTCGGGCCATCTCAAAGAGGTAAAACCCTACATCGTGCTTGATTATATTGATGTGATGGAGTACATAATACAAGTTGATCTACCTCGAGATCGTATGATCATGTGCTAAACTCTAAGGTTGGTAATCATGCCTCTACAAACTAAACCCCTCGGCTTATATATCCACCGGGAGTACCTAGGTTACACACATGGTCGGCTGCCATCATGCCGACTATTGAGCTATCCTTGAAGTACACGCCAAGTATTCGAAGGTTTCCATCTTGGTTAGGCCGAGGTTCACAGCTTTCGGAGTCCTTCCTTTTAATGATCGACGGGCCATAAGTCCGACCCGTGGACTGTGAGCCGTACAGGTTAGCACCCCCTAGTCCAGGACACCATCAAAAGGTACTACCCATGGACTTCTGGTCGCTATTCCTCTATGAAGATACAAACTCTTGATTGGTGCCAATACTTCTCACAACATTTTCAAAAAACTCTGGAACACTCCCTGCAGACTCAGACATAAGATTTTTTTTCTAGCTCCTACTCCATGGTCGGATCAATACAAGGAATGTGCTCCATCGTAGGAACGTGTACCTCGATGATTATAATACACTAGTGCAGAGACATGTTGTACAAACGGTTTTTACCCCCTTTCTGCGACAGAGTTTTAAACCGTCGCCTTGCATGTGTGTGTGACAGGGGGGGGGGGGGTCCTTCCCACACGACCTAGAAACCGTCGGTGATAGGTCCTCCGGTCACACACACGGGGCAAAACGAGCTCATGTGCGATCGGGCGAGCCACCGCAGACAATTATACACGTCCAATCGTTTCCGTTCGTATGTACATCCCACACAGTGAATCCCAGACAAACGTTTCCGTTCATATGTATATCACACACAAATTTTTATGTGGAAACATTTATGCAAGGTGGCCTAACGCAAACATTTGTTGGGCGGAAGTCATGTGTGATTGTTCATTGATCCAACACGCCTACTTTCTAGAAACTATGTGGGTTGTTTGAGTTCGTCGTCCACGGTGTTGTCTGAGAAACCATCTGCAATAGAAAAACCCAATAAGCAGGCTAATTAGCCTATTATTTATATTCCATTTAGTAATCAAATTGACATTTTATATCAAACACACCATATCTTTCATATCCGTATTATGGCAACCAGATTTCATAATTGAATTACATCAGATAGCTTTAGCACTCAGTTACACCATATAGGCATATAGCTAGCTACGCCATTACACAACAACACTAAGTTTCACATGCAACATCTAAAACCTTTGGAAAGTATCATCATACATGGTAAATAGACAGATGAATCTCATCTGGAAAATGGCTGAAGCGGAAGGCGAATATTGAGCCTTCAGTGATGTTGAATTTCCTTGCAACTTTGGGCCAGTGGCTATGGATAATTGCCCACCCAACCTTTGTCCTCTTATGGAAGACTTCAATATTGTACTGTGAGTGTTGAATGAATACCTTCCTTTCCTCTTAACCATGCAGGTGGTTTGAGAGGTAATCATCGATGAATAGCTTTGGAAAGGACTGAAAACAAAGATATGCATAATATCTATTCTAAATTTTGAAATGGCGCAAAGGAATGAAACAAGGTAAAAGAGTTAGTACGATCCTATAGTTGGTTGATGTCTTCTTCATTGTGCAAATAAAGATCTTGCTATTATTCATCACTAGTTTCTTTATCCTAACAATCTTTCTGAGTTTCTTGACTTCACTGATATTCATGGACATCTCATTTCCCCATATGCAAAATGGGTCGAACATTGGGTCTAAATCTCTGACAGCAGGACTTACATGTGCAAGACCAAATTGTTAAAAACCTAAATATTAAAATGATTCCTGCAATTGCAAAATAATGTGCTATTAGCCAAAGGACCATGCATGTGCAAACCTTGACGGTAAACTGATTCGTCTCCAACTTATCTATAATTTATGATTGTTCCATGCTATTATAGTATCAATCTTGTATGTTTTATATGCAATTTTATATCATTTTTTCGGACTAACCTCTTAACCTAGTGCCCAGTGCCAGCTGCTATTTTTTGCTTGTTTTTGGCTTTTTAGAAAATCAATATCAAACAGAGTCCAAACAGAGAAAAAACTTTGGATTAATTTTTTCTGGACCAGAAGAGACCCACGAAGGTTCCGAAGAAGACCTGAGGAGTTGCGAGGAAGCAACAAGCTAAGGGGGTGAGCTCCCCAGGCTTGTGGGCCCCTCGCGGCACCTCCTCACCTAATTCCACCTCTAAAAATTCCCAATACATCAAAGAGCCACCCGAAACACTTTTTCCCATGCCGCAAGTTTCTGTTCTTCCACAATCCCATGTGGAGGCCTTTTTCGGCACCCTGTCGGAGGGGGAATCGATCACGAAGGGCTTCTAGATCATCCTTGCCACCCTTCTGATGATGCGTGACTAGTTCACCATAGACCTACGGGTCCATAGCTAGTAGCTAGATGGCTTCTTCTCTCTCTTTGATCTTCCATACAATGTTCTCCTTGATGTTCTTGGAGTTCTATTCGATGTAATCTTCTATTGCGTTGTGTTTGTTGGGATTCAATGAATTGTGGGTTTATGATCAGATTATTCATGAATATAATTGAGTCTTCTCTGAATTCTTTTATGCATGATTATTATAGCATTGCATTTCTCTCTGATCTATCCGTTTAGTTTGGCCAACTAGATTGATTTTTCTTGCAATGGGAGAGGTACTTTGTGATGGGTTTAATCTTGCGGTTCAATCTCTGGTTTACATAGACACCAGGAGTACCTAGGGTTACACATGGCCGGTTACCATCCAGGGGTAAACATGCTGATTATGCTAACTAGACTTGGAGGATACGACAAGTCTTCGGGAGTTTCCTTCCATAGCACGGGATCGCCTGCAACCCGGCCTTCCATTAATGAATCAAGAGTGGCCCATCAGTCCGGCCCATGAGAGACAGGCCGGCAGTCCAAGGACCCCTTAGTCCGGGACACCCTCAGGTGGCACTAGATGCACTTAAACCAAGTTACAGGACACAATGCTTTAGACTTTGTGATAGTGGGATGCTGGAGTATTTGGTCTACCAGAAATGATAATTTTTTAATTTGGCGGTATCACACATACAAGGAATGGAACGCTGCCTGAAAGAAGGACTTTGGGCAGCATAGATCAGGGCCAAGCCCACAAGGCAGAAAAGATCAGACAATGGATAGGACAATACTTATAATCTAAAACCATAATTATGATACCCCGAACTGGCATTGGTTGATCATACCCCCCTTAGCTTGTTGTTGTCAATATTCTTTTATTAATGAAAATTCGTAGAACAATTGTTCTACGGTCTCGTGTCAAAAAGATATAGGGGCTGAATTTCTTCCTTTTCTTCCCTTGCAGTTCTGAAATTGTGAGCAATCATACATAATCTTTGGATCAAATAATAAAGACATCACACGTAATTACAAGGTAATTGAAATTCTTGGATCTTTCCTTTTCCTTTTTTCCTTTGTAGCAAATTCACACATGCCATCGTCCTAACTTGACCAAACTATAATGTACTAATGAGCATACAGTCCCAACAACGGTCTAGAAATGCTTTGGCAAAAATTTCCATACATAATCTTTGTATGTTTTTAGCACATTTTGGAGGCCTGTTAAATGTTTCCATTATTAACTAGAGATACCAATTTATGTTCTCTTGGACATTTTTTCTTTGAGCATCTATATTGGTTCAATACAACTCTTTTCTTTTTTTGCTTATATAATTTGAAAACTATCAGTAATCATACAAACTCTTTGGATGAAGCAATAACAATAACTAGGACAAGAGAGAAGCAACAAATACAATTTTTCTTAGATACATGTTGGTCCATCTCCTCTTTTGTTTATCTAATTTAAAAACTAACAGGCTTTATGGCAAATATTACCATTGTTTCATTCTATACAGGCAAAGGAAAGGTAATCAATCTGAATGTAGGCGCTGGAAACGGAACATGTTTGCTCCTTTTGATTGGGGGGGGGGGTGGAGGGACCATCATGGAACTTCTTATTTGATTTCTCTGATGTTGTAGAGACACGGTATGCCAAATTTCAAGAGACAACATTGTATTTCAAAATGCATGATTACATACCTCCTATATCCTTTGCACGGGTTTTGTTTTGCTTAGTTTTATTGGCTTCAGTTCTTAGGTTTTTAGAACTGTAATGCAAGTCTTTGAGTTTTCATGTACATGAATTGATTATGTTTCTTGCTCAGTTGTTTGTACGACATCTTGATGTAAAGGACCAAAGAGTATAAGGACTTCTACGGGACCATCTCGATGCCTCGACCTCAAACCCACTTCCACCCCTTTTCTTATTTTAAAATAAAAAACAATGTAGATGCATGCACAGGCTCCACCATGGGTGGAGTGTGCCGCCGCGCCTCCGCTAGCTAGTACTAATTAAATTGCATCCGCTCGGCTTCAAAATGGTGCCATGATGATGCACCGCATAGCGAAGCCGTGTGCTCCAATAATGAAGAAACTGACACTTGGGGCGCGTTTGGTAGGCTGCATAAAACCCAACTAGGCCCGGGCGGGATGAAAATGGGTCGTTTGGTTGCCTGCAGGCTGGCCTGGCTCGCATCTGCATGGAACTTAAAGCACCCCTCAGCCTGGCTCGCTGGGAACGCTCGAATCGGCCGTTTCCAGCGAGCTAGGCTGAGTGGGCGGAAAACGAAGATGCGGCGTAGGGCGCGGTGCAAGGGGATGCGGGCGGAGATGGAGGGAGGGAAAAAACGGCCGAGGCGGGGTGGCGCCAAATATACCATCATGTGACGCCCCCGGCCCGATCGTGCACTAATCATACACGCAAATGCACACGATCAAGCCTAAGGACTCACGGGAAGATATCACAACACAACTCTAAATCATAAATAAAGTCATACAAGCTTTATATTACAAGCCAGGGGCCTCGAGGGCTCGAATACATAAGCTTGCGAACAAGCGTCAGCGGAAGCATCAGATATCTGAGTACAGATATGAAATAGAAACAGAAAGGCCTTTAGGAAGGCGGGGCAAAATAAAACACTACGATCGAAAGGCGAAGGCCTCCTGCCTGGGACCCTCCGATCCTACTCCTGGTCGTCAGTCAACTCGTAGTAGTATCCATCCTCTGGGTAGTAGTAGTAACGATCGTCGGGGCATCTGTCTCAGGGGGCTCCGTCCTCTGGTCACGTCAAACTGATATGGGGAGAAAAAGGAAAACAAAGCAACCGTGAGTACTCTGAAGTACTCAGCAAGCAAGGATCTACACTACATATGCAACATTATCAAGGGGAGGCTGTATATGTGGACTGGGCTGCAGAAATGCCAGAATAGAGAGAAGGCCTAGTCCTATCGAAGACTAGCATCTTCAGCGGTCTTGCAGCAGTAGAAGAGAGTAGAACAATGCCATATAAAGTAGTAGTAATAATATCAACCTCACCCAGAGATCCTTTCTCGACTCCCTGCGAGAAAGCAATCCCAGAGCCATATATATACAGGTCTCATCACAGGTATCCAGTTCTAAATTGTATCAATCAGGATACAACTCCGAGTGTCCTTTACCGTAGGACCGGCTATCGATAGAAATGTTCTTCCCTGCAGGGGTGCACCAACTTACCCAACACGCTCGATTAACTTCGGCCGGACACACTTTCCTGGGTCATGCCCGGCCTCGGCCAAACGACACATCGCAACCCTACCTACAGCTCAGCAGAGAGGTCCCCGTCGGTCTATATCCTAAGCGCTCAGGGGTCATGGGCCATCGCCCTGTGCACTCCGGGTCGGTGTGTGCAGGGTCGGGACGAGCACCACCTCAGTCCTGGATGGTACTGGCCCGGCCCGGCCACGAGGCTGAACTGGACGTCTGACAGAGCTTTCGGCTGATGCATACGATGCAGAACGCCCATACTATGCCCACGTGATGGTTAGTGCTATCAGACCAGAGGTCTGCTCGGATCAAATATCCAAATCGTTAGGACTAGGGCTTGCGGTAACGAGCAGAGACTCACGAAAGATGTGACCCCATCGCCCCGTCTCGAGGACTTGCGGCAAGGGCCAAGAATGCCCGGCCTCGCCTCGTATTCACCACTCGGGCACCACACTGGCAACCCGCCTTCACATCACACACGGGTACCCCACAGGGTCGACCCGCCTTTCCAAGTAACATTGTAAGGTCCAAGTATCCGTGTGTCCATAACATCAGGGAATCCGAGGTATCACCCTCATTGAATTCCCACTCGATGTATCCGTCAAGGTGAACTAGGAGGGATCACCCTCACTGGGTCCACACTTGAGGTGTTGTAGGACAGCGTCGTTATCGGAAGCGGTGAAGGAGGAATCACCCTCGATGACCACGACCGAATAGCTACTCTACAGAGTTAACATCAGAAGTGCTACAAGAGGTTTCACCCTCGGCACTCGATAGTAACGCTGCAGTGTCGTTACAACTAAGGGGGGGTGATGTGCGGTGTCGGGTCCTGGTCTTCAATCCCATTGATCGGGTCTTCTGACGATCCAGCGCGGCAGTCGGGATAAGTGGGGTCACTGATAGGTCTCTACCCAGCCTAGACTAAACAGTTTAGGATATGTAGGTAATTATCAACAGTAGGTTACAATGAACAGGCTATGCATCAGAATAGGTAAAGCAGCAGCAGCAGTAATTCTAATGCAAGCATGAGAAATTTAGAATGGGTGATATCGGTATGCTCAAGGGAGGGGCTTGCCTGGTTGCTCGGCGGCAAGGGCATGGTCGTCTATGGTGTCTTCGGGATCCGGAGCTGCGTCGGTCTCGGGGACGACGTCAGGGTCGGGGGCTATCGAGAGAGAAGAGGGGGAGGAAACAGTATAAATATATAGCAAACATGAGCATGACAAATACGATACACGGTGCTAGGGGTAGTCTAACGCAGCATCACACGTAACAGACGGAGCGGGAGAATATCTGACGATATTTCCCGGGTCTTTGGAATTATCGGACAGAGGATAAGAGGGGAACGGTTGCAAGTTCGGATAGTTAGAGACGCGTGACGGACGAACGGACCGCGTATTCAGATTCGTCTCGTCGTTCTGAGCAACTTTCATGTACAAAGTTTTTCGATCTGAGTTACGGATTATTTAATATGATTTTCTAAAGTTTTTATTAATTTCTGGAATTTAATTAATTATTTAAATTAACATTATCCGAAACAGTGTCTTGCTGACGTCAGCATGACGTCAGGACCAGTGGGTCCCACCTGTCATACTCACATTAGGCTAATTAGTGATTAACTAATTAATTAACATTTAATTAAACTAATTAATTAAATTAGACTAATCTAAACAGGGTTAATTAACTAATTAATTAACTAGTTAATTATTTATTTTATTTATTTTTATTTTTCGTTTTTAAGGGCTGGGCCCCGTTCGTCAGCGTCACAGGGGCACTGGGCCCCACCGGTCAGTGGCACAAGGGCCACGGGCGGGCCACGGGCGCGGCGCGGCGCGCGTGCGCGGGCGTGCGCGCGCGCGCGTGGGAGTGCGCGAGCGGCGGCGGCGCGTGCGCGCGAGCGCAGGCAGGCGCGGGCGAGGCAAGCGGGCGATGGGCGTGGCAAGAGCGGGCGGAGCAGCGACGCTAGGCGAGCAGGGGCGGCGCGCGGGCGGTCGGCAGCAGCGGCAGGCGGCGCGCGTAGGCAGCATCAGAGCGGGGTGGCCATGCGCGGGCGGTGAGGCACGGCCAGAGGGCCGGCGACGCGGTCAGCGCCGGTGCGGCCGCGTGGTGGGCGCGGGCGACGGCCGGGGCAAGGCCGGGGCGCGGCCCAGGCGTAGAGGCGGAGCGGGGCGAGGTGCGGGTGCGGTGCGGGGCTGCGGTGAGCGCGGCGGTGATCGAGGGGAGAGGAGGGGCGCGGGCAGCGCGGTGCTCACCGCGAGCTGTAGGGGGGTGGCAGCGGTGCTCGAGCTCGAGGGGGAGGACGGGGACGAGGTCGACGACGGAGAGGGGGAGGCGCGACGAGGTCCGGTGAGGGAGAGGACGAGGAGGACGGGGCGGCGGCGTCGGGCACGGGGTCGAGGTCGAGCGACGGGACGAGGAGGCCTGGCGGAAGGGCGGCACTGGCGAGGTGGCGTCGAGGCGCAGCGGCGATGGAGAGCGGGGCGGCGCGGTCGCCGGGGTCGCCGGCCCGATCCAGATGGGATCGGATGGAGGGAGTGGAGACCGAGGGGGTGGGGGAATGGGGTGTCGGTGGGCTAGGGTTACGGGGAGCGAGGGGATAAGGGGATGGGGTGGGCCGGCCGGGGGGAATGGGCCGGCCTGGTTGGTGGCCTGGTGGTCAGCTGGGCCACGGCCCAGTTGGTCCGGGAGGGGGGGGCTTTTCCTTTTTCTTTTCTTTTCTCCTTTTATTTATCCATACCCCTGTTTTGTAAATAGTTAGGGCTCAAATTGAATTTTGTAAAACATGTGACCTGGTCCATAAATACCAGTGCTTAATTCCCTAACACCTAAAATTAGTTTGGACAAAACATCATTTCATACTTAAATTAGATTTAATAAAGGGTTATTAAATATTGTTTTTAGTCGCTGTTTGAAGATGTTTGAGTCACTTACCCAACTCCAATGATGTTGGTTTTAATTTTAGAATTGTCTCTGATTTATTTGCTATTTAATGAACAATTTAGTTTCTATGTTGGACAACTTTTATTTTCCACTTTCATTTAATTTTGAATTTGAGGTTAGGAGTTGAAATGCAATATGATGTTAATGATGATCATGCACTGATAATCATGCTGACTTGGCATTATCAAAATGGGATTACTGTGGCTAACCACCGGGGGTGTTACACCATCACCACCCCATTTACTCCCTCACCTCTAGATGTAGGACAAACCCTCCTCTCTTGTTGGCACCGGCGGCGGCGGTGACTCAGATCTGTGGCTGCGACGGCAGCGGTGACTCAGATCTGCGGCTGCGACACTCCCCTGTAGCGGCAAGAGGCGGCAGGAGCACTCCCCGGCGGCGGCAGCTGCTTCACTCTTTCTTCTTCCTCTCCATCCAGCCATCCTCGTCTCCGCCATGTCTCCCCCGACCTCGAAGCTGGTAAGCTACCCCTACCCCTCCCCCTCCTCTGTTATGTGTTAGGTCGTTCGATAGGAGCGTTTAGGGTCGATGGGGCCATCACTGACTGTAAGTGCATCTAGTGCCACCCCTAGTTGGTTTCAGAGTATTGACGACAAACGTGGTTGAGGGACTAATGTGTTTGTGAGAATCACAGGAGAACATAGGTAGAAGTCCCTCATTGATTCGCTTTACCCATCAGAGATGACCCATAAAAAGTATGAAGACATTGAAGATAATGGTGGTTCGTGCAGACATTCACGTCGAAGATAATGATGTGTGAAGACAATGGAGTGCGAAGACGTAGTTTCTTTCGCGGTTTCATTTTCTTCATTCTTGAGTCATAGGAACCACCGAACTGTTAAGTGGGGTCCAGGTGAACAAAGTCAGAAAACTGACGTGATGCTCAACCCAAATCCTATGTCTTCGAGTGAAGACAATGAGAGAAAATCTTATCCAGAGTTGGATGAGTCAGCTTTGCTTGTAGCCCAAGTCAAGCTCCCGCGTGTGTTTGAAATCCGACCGTTGGACACATGTCGGTTCCTTAGTGACCCAGGGTCATTTCAGACATATCATGTCGGGTTGCCTTCAGGCTATAAATAGCCCACCCCCTACACCATAAATTGGTGGCTGCTCAGAGTTAGTGCACGGCTTTTTTCGTTTGAGAGCAACCCACCTCCGAAGCCTTTGAGAGAGAGAATCCTTGCGAGGACAAAATCCAAAACACCCAAAGCCCAAAGAGTGTTGGCATCACTGAAGTCTTTCTGTCCGCGTGATCTGAAGACTTATTACACTTGAAGAGTGTGGCCTTCCAGTCAGTTAGGCGTCGCGTTCTGAGGATCCAAGAGTCATTGTGGATCGCCAGTGAATGAAGTCTGTGAAGGTTTGGAAGTCTACCTTGAAGACTTACCAGAGTGATTGGGCAAGGACTAAGTGACCTTAGCTCAAGGGGAATAAGGTGAAGACATGGTCTTCTAAGTTTATATCTATTGATCACTATGAAGAATCTGAAAGATGCCAAAACCAAGATTTTTCCCTCTACTACGAGGGGAGGTAAGGAACTGCCATCACACTCTGCACTTGATTCACCTTCTGTTTTGAGTTAGCTTGCGACACCTACACCTGCTATTAATTCTGATATGTCGCAAGTAATTGATGATGCTACTTCTGCTATGCATGATGCTTATGATGATACTACTACTTTGCTTGATAATACTGTGCCACTTGGTGAATTTCTTGATGAACAACTTGCTAGAGCTAAAGATATTGAGAATTCTGAAACTGATTATATTTCTGAAACTGATGAAATTATTGAAACTGAAAACTTTGAAACACCCATTAGACCTAGCACTCCTAGATATGAATTGCCTATTATACCTGAGGGTTATGTTATGGATGGAGAGGTAGCTAGGGACTTTCTTGCTTGTAAGGATAGGGAGGATCTTAAGAAATTACTAGTCAAGTTGAAAGAAAAATCTTTGAATGCTAGAATGCAATATGATCCTAAGTTTGCTACTTCACCTATCTTTGTTACTGATAAGGATTATAAATTCTCTGTCGATCCTGAGTTAATCACTTTGGTTGAATCTGATCCTTTCCATGGTTATCAATCTGAAACTGTTGTGGCACATCTTACTAAATTAAATGATATAGCCACCCTATTTGCTCATGAGGAAAAATTCGCTACTACTATATTCTTAAGTTGTTTCCTTTCTCATTAAAGGGTGATGCTAAGACATGGTTTAATTCTCTTGCTCCTGGTTGTGTGCGTTGTCCCTAGGATATGATTTACTACTTCTCTGAAAAATATTCTCCTGCTCATAAGAAACAAGCTGCTTTAAAGGAAATATTTAACTTTGTGCAAATTGAAGAAGAGAGTTTCCCACAAGCTTGGGGGAGGCTTCTCAAATTACTTAATGCTTTGCCTGATCATCCTCTCAAGAAAAATGAAATACTTGGTATCTTTTATAATGGACTAACCGATGCTTCTAGGGACCACCTAGATAGTTGTGCTTGTTGTGTTTTCAGGGAACGAACTGTTGAGCAAGCTGAGGTACTATTGAATAATATATTGAGTAATGACAATGATTGGACTCTTCCCGAACCACCACCTAAACCAACTCCGAAGAAGAGGGGTATTCTATTTCTTAGTCCTGAAGATATATAAGAGGCAAAGAAATCTATGAAAGAAAAAGGTATTAAAGCTGAAGATGTTAAGAATTTACCACCTATTGAAGAAATACATGGTCTTAATACTCCGACACAGGTAGTAGAGGTAAATTCTCTCTATAGATTTGATGAAGGTGATATTCCTCATAATAAGTCTGCTAGTCAATGCTTGGATGATTTGATAACTTTATTGTTAAACAAGAAAACTTCAATGCATATGTTAGTAGAAAATTGAAAAGAAATGCTTATATGCTTGAGCACCTGATTGACTATATGTGTAGAACTGTTAATGATCTCAAGTTTGTTAGTAAACATGCTTCCATGGTAAAAACCCAAGTAGAACAAGTTCTTAAGGCACAAAATGATTTGCTTAATGAGATGAACAATAAAAAGAATGATCATGCTGTTAGAGTTATGACTAGAGGTGGTAAAATGACTCAGGAACCTTTGTATCCTGAGGGCCATCCTAAGAGAATTGAACAAGACTCTTAGAGAATTAATACTGATGCACCTAGTCGTTCTAAGAAAGAGAATGATGATAGGACCTTGCAAGTTTCTAGTGAACCTGTTATAGATACACCTGAGAATCCAAATGATATTTCTATTTCTGATGCTAAAACACAATCAGGTGATGAACATGAACCTAGTAATGACGATAATGATGATGTTCATGTTGATGCTCAACCTAGTAATGATAATGATGTGGAGATAGAACCTGCTGTTGATCTTGATAATCATCAACCTAAGAATAAAAGATATGATAAAAGAGTCTTCATTGCTAGGAAACATGGTAAAGAAAGAGAGCCATGGGTTCAGAGACCCATGCCCTTTCCTCCTAAATCATCCAAGAAAAAAGATGATGAAGAATTTGAGCGCTTTGTTGAAATGCTTAGACCTGTCTTTTTGCGCTTACGTTTGACTGATATTCTGAAAATGACTCCTTATGCTAAATATATGAAAGATATTGTCGCTAATAAAAGAAAGATACCGGAAGCTGAAATTTCCACCATGCTTGCTAATTATACATTTAAGGCTGGAATACCAAAGAAACTAGGAGATCCAGGAATACCAACTATACCATGCTCCATTAAAAGAAACTATGTTAACACTGCTTTATGTGATTTGGGAGCCGGTGTTAGTGTTATGCCCTTCTCTTTATATCGTAGACTTGATTTGAATAAGTTGACACCTACTGAAATCTCTTTGCAAATGGCTGATAAATCAACTGCTATACCCATCGGTATTTGTGAGGATGTACCTGTCGTAGTTGCAAATGTTACTATTTTAACCGACTTTGTTATTCTTAATATACCCGAGGACGACAGTATGTCGATTATCCTTGGTATACCCTTCTTGAATACCGTAGGGGATGTTATTGATTGCAATAAAGGCAATGTCACTTTTCATGTTAATGGTAATGAGCATACGGTACACTTTACGAAGAAACAACCTCGAGTGAATAGTATCAATTATATTGGAAAAATTTCAAAAATTACTATTGGAGGTTTTGAATTCCCTATTCCTACTGTCAAAAAGAAATATGATATTCTTATTGTTGGGGACATGCATATCCCCGTTGAGGTAACCTAGAGTTATACGAAGATTCTCCGGTTTCATGTCATTCGGAAGAAGTTTGTTAATAAGACTTGATCAACCTTGTTAATGGATTCCTTTTGATGGGCATGAGATGGATGAATTTAGTAAACACAACTTTCTGTACCCACTTTTTACTTTATGTTATTTAGAGTTAATAAAGTAGAAATGCTATTTTTTTTGTTCTCTGATTATCGGTGCAATAAAAAATGACCAGAAAATAAAACTTCTCCAAATGCCCTAAAAATTTAGTGTGATTTTTTCTATAATATTTAAGAATTTTTGGCACTGAACACACTTCAGGGGGTGCACCAGTGGGCCACAAGCCCACAGGGCGCGCCTAGGGGGCTTGTGGGTCCCACGTTGGTCCCCTCACTTACTCCAGCCACCCATTCACTTCATCTTCCTCCAGAAAAAATCACACCATTGCTCAAACCCGTGTTCTTGCTCATTTACTGCCATTTTCGATCTCCTTGCTCGGAACTCCGTTTCTGAAACTATTTTGGGGGATTGTTCATCGGTATGTGACTCCTCCGTTGGTCCAATTAGTTTTTTCTATGGTGCTTTATATATTGCAAATTCTTGCTGCTGTGGTGACAATGTTCTTGAGCTTGCATGTCAAATTTGTATGGTCCAAAGTAGTTTTGTTGCATGATATAGCCTCTAGACACTTGTAGGAGTAGTTGCTATCAATTTTGTTGAGTTTGGTTCACTTTTATTTTGAGTCACTAAAAATTTCAAAAAAAATTCAGAGGGAGCAAAATGTTTAGGAGAATGTACCAAGGTGGTTCCTCAAAGAAGAAAGCCCCAAGGCTCGCGATACATGAGCCAGACCTTGAACCACCGAGGGAAGCTCTAGAGCGGCCTTGTGAATGGCCATAGGATCATTTCATGACTCATGCAGGTTTTAAGGAAGAATTTGAAATGTACGTGCACAACGCTGGTCTTGAGGACTTCGTGTCAGATAAGTGCTTCAGTACTACAACCTTACTGATTCCTTTGTGCGGAGATTTGAGTATTCATGCCAGTGCAATACACATTCTGTTTTGTTTGATCTATATGATAAATCATTTCGCATGGACCTTGAAAATTTTAATGAAGTATGTAAAATTCCTCAATGGGGCATTCATAATGAACCTCGCAAATCTGATTGCATTGATTTCCTTGCTAGCATCACTAGGGGAGAAACTAGAAATGTAACACAAGCTACTATAGGGAGCATTCACTTTCCTGCTTTACATTATTTAGCTCTCTTTATAGGTAGATGCATTAATGGTAAAAATGATCATAGCCACCTTTGCGCTTCCGATCTTAGTGTCCTCAAAAGTGCGGTAATGGGTGATAAACGATATAACTTGGGGGCTATTGTTGCAAGGTGGTTACATAATAATGCTTTAGATGGAGATTTCTTTGGTGGAATTTATGCCACCCGGTTAGCGAATTATCTCAGGGTACCCATAAGAGAAAATGACATTGAGTTACCACCTGCTTACCTTGAATATGATGCTATGGAACGTTTCCAATTTCTTGAGAGGGGCGAACAACCCCTCCAGTACAGACTAATCTTTGACAGGGAACACGTCTTCTTTATTACGCTTCCTGCTCCTGCCTTCTTTGACTTCCAGGTAAAACGAAGATACTTCATAACCAGAGAGGAGGCGGACGAATATAAGAGAGCAAGGGAGACCGCTCGCCTCCACGAGGCAGCCCCTCCAAGCGGTAGCGGCCGCAACTCAGTACAACCCCAACTACGACTTTGGATATCCGCCAGCCAGCCGTGGCCATAGACCAACTTAGGCCAAAAGCCTAAGCTTGGGGTAGTACGTATTTCTCACCAACATTACATTCATGTTCACACATTCATTCCAGTTGTCGGCGTTCATCCTTTTTCATTGTATAATCCATGTTAGTTTATTTTTCTTGCTTTCTTCTTGTGTGTTTGAAAAACTTTGATAAAATCCAAAAATATTTTTCATTTCTTTTTAGTTTTTCTTTCTAGTTTAATTAGTTGTATTATTAAAAGAAAACCCAAAAAGATTTCTCATTCTTCTTTTGCTTGTTGGGAGCTTTTCCGTGTAAATAGTTTTTCTCGTTTTCATTTTTTCTTTCTTCAGAAAAACAAAAACTCCAAAAATATTTCAGTGTGTTTCTTTGAAATTCTTTTTCTTTTTCTTTGGGTCGTAAGGAGAAGACCACGATGAAAATGTTGAGTGGCTCTCATATGCATTATTGTTGATCTAACAAAGAGCCCATATTACCTTGTCTTCTCCTTTGAATAAATGTTTGCAGATTCCATCTTAGTCCAATGCATGTGCACTATTATTATTATTCACATCGTTCGGTCGTGCATGTGAAAGGCAATAATGACAATATATGATGAAATGATTAAGAGGAGGAAAAGCTGGTATGAACTCGACCTATTTTGTTTTTTAAATATGATTAGCTCAGCGTTCCCGATTCAGCCCATTATGAATGAAACATGTTTGCAATGACAATTAGAGATTATAGTTACTCATGCCATGCTTAATTAGCTAGGAGTGGATAATGGTTTGTCTTGTGTGCCAACATGCATTTAAAATGGTTGTGATGTAGTATTATAGGATGGTATCCTCCTTTGAATGATTCAAGTGGCTTGACTTGGCACATGTTCACGCATGTAGTTAAATCAAAAACAACATAGCCTCCACGATATTTATGTTCATGGTGATTTATATCCTACTCATGCTTGCATTCAATGTTGATTAATCTCAATGCATGTTTATGACCGTTGTCGCTCTCTAGTTGGTCGCTCCTCAATCTTTTTGCTAGCCTTCACTTGTACTAAGCGGGAATACTGCTTGTGCATCCACTTCCTTAAATCCAAAGTTGTTCCATATGAGTCCACCATACCTACCTATATGCGGTATTTACCTGCCATTCCAAGTAAATTTGCATGTGCCAAACTCTAAACCTTCAAATAATAATCTGTTTTGTATGCCCGAATCGCTCATGTAGCAACTGGGGGCTGTCAGTATCTTCCATGCTAGGTGGGTTATTCTCACGATGAGTGTTTATTCACTTGTCATTCATGATAAAGTGGCTGGTAATCAGGATGCCCAGTTCCATGCTCAAAATCAAATCAAAATATAATAATTAAAAAAACTCCCTCAGGACTGTTGTTAGTATGGACAGTACCCGTGGATTCGGCTAGCCGTGGAGTGTGATTGTTGGTGGAGGGGGAGGGGGAGTAAAAACTTTACCATTCTGTTTGGGAACCGCCTATAATGTGTCTAGCATGGAAGATAGTGAGATCTCTTGGTTGTTATGTTGACAATGAAAGCATACCGCTCAAAATTATTTTCATCTCTGTTTTAAAAGCCTCGAGCTCTGGCACCTCTGCAAATCCCTGCTTCCCTCTGCGAAGGGCCTATCTATTTACTTTTATTGGTGAGTCGTCATCCTCTTATAAAAAACACCAGATGTAGAGCACCACTGTCATTTATATGCTTTGTTTTTAATTGATGTTGAGTATGAGTGTGACTGGATCTCTTTTACCATGAATTATAATGTCTAGTTAGTCCTTGATTTTCAGGGGTGCTCTGCATTTATGTTTTGCGGTCTCAGAAAGGGCTAGCGAGATACCATCTTGTCATATTATATCATGATTGTTTTGAAAAAGTGTTGTCATTCGAGATTTATTATTATTGCTCGCTAGTTGATTGTGCCATTGATATGAGTAAATGTGAGACCTAAGTGTTATTGTGAATATGGTTAGTTCATAATCTTTGCTGAAAACCTGAATATTGGATAGACATATTTGCAACAACAAGATCAAACAGAGTTTGAAAAAGGTTTTCTTTGTCACTTTTAGTTTGTCAACTGAATTGCTTGAGGACAAGCATTGGGTTAAGCTTGGGGGAGTTGATACGTCTCCATCGTATCTACTTTTTGAAACTCTTTTGCCCTTGTTTTGGACTCTAATTTGCATGATTTGAATGGAACTAACCCGGACTGACGCTAGTTTTAGCAGAATTGCCATGGTCTTATTTTTGTGCAGAAATCAAAGTTCTCGGATTGACTAGAAAATTTACGGAGAATTTTTGTGGAATATATAAAAAATACTGGCGCAAAAAAGTTACCAGAGGGGGGCCACCCAGAGGCCACAAGCCCTGGGGGCGCGCCTACCCACCAGGGCGCGCCTCCCAGGCTTGTGGGCCCCCTAGACCGCCTCCGACCCTAATTCCAACTCTACAAGTACCTATTCATGGAGGAAAAAATATCAGAGAGAAGGATTCATCATGTTTTACGATACGAAGCTGTCGCCGCCTCCTATTCTTCATCGGGAGGGCTGATCTGGAGTCCGTTCGGGGCTCCGGAGGGTGGAATCCGTCGCCATCATCATCATCAACCTTCCTCCATCACCAATTTCATGATGCTCACCACCGGGAGTGAGTAATTCCATCGTAGGCTAGCTAGACGGTGATGGGTTGGATGAGATTTATCATGTAATCGAGTTAGTTTTGTTAGGGTTTGATCGCTAGTATCCGCTATGTTCTAAGATTGATGTTGCTATGACTTTTCTATGCTTAATGCTTGTCACTAGGGCCTGAGTGCCATGATTTCAGATCTGAACCTATTATGTTTTCATGAATATATTTGTGTTCTTGATCCTATCTTGCAAGTTGTAGACACCTATTACGAGTTATGATCCGCATACCCCAAGGTGACAATAATTGGGATTCTTTCCGGTGATTACCGTAGTTTGAGGAGTTCATGTATTCACTCAGTGCTAATGCTTTGGTCCGGTTCTCTATTAAAAGGAGGCCTTAATATCCCTTAGTTTCCACTAGGACCCCGCTACCACGGGAGGGTAGGACAAAAGATGTCATGCAAGTTCTTTTCCATAAGCACGTATGACTATATATGGAATACATGCCTACGTTATATTAATGAATTGGAGCTAGTTCTGTGTCACCCTAGGTTATGACTGCTACATGATGAATATTATCCAACACAATTATCATTGTCGATCCAATGCCTATGAGCTTTTCACATATTGATCTTTGCTAAGTTACTTTTGTTGCTGCTACTGTTACAATCACTACAAAACTGCTATTGTTACTTTTGCCACCGTTACCATTACTTCCATACTACTTTGCTACTAAATACTTTGCTGCAGATATTAAGTCTTTCAGGTGCGGTTGAATTGACAACTCAACTGCTAATACTCGTGAATATTCTTTGGCTCCCCTTGTGTCAAATCAATAAATTTGGGTTGAATACTCTACCCTCTAAAACTATTGCGATCCCCTATACTTGTGGGTTATCACTAGACAAAAGCGATGACCTGTTGGACGAGGAAAGGAATCAAACTTAGTCCTTAATCGAAGACATAAAAAATCTTCGTGTTAAGTACGAGGAACTTGATAGTCGTCATGAAAACCTCTCAGCTACTCATGAGAAGCTTTCCTATGATTATCTTCTAAGGAAGCAAGATCTTGAGAAACTGAGAGCGTCTCATGAAGATCTTCAAAAGGAAAACGATTCACTACTCGCTCAATAGATCAGTTCCGCTCAGGAAGATTTTGTGCCACCTTGCTTAAAATGTCTTGAGCGTGACAATGCTATCTCTATTGCTGAATGTTCTACTACTTCTGAAGTTGCAATATCTTCAACTGTTGATGTGGTAACTAACCCCTCTTCTGAGGAGGCCACTACTATTGCTGATGAGAATTCTAGGTTGAAGACATTTCTTGAAACAGGCATGTACAAAAGCCTCAAAGGTCGTCAGATTTTATGTGATGTCCTCAAGAAGCAGCTTCTGAACCGAAACCCTAGGAAAGAGGGTGTTGGGTTCAAGAGGAAAATGAATGTTCATGGCTCCTACTGGAAGCCTGAGCAGTACCCCAAAACCACATGGGTTGCTGCAAAGGGCCCTTCAGTGGATCCATCCACCTTATCTGGTTTCACTTGTGCTAACCCTATTATCATTGATGAGTCATTTGACTCAAACTATAAACTATTCAAGAATCAGAACGGTGAAGTGTTTACCAGGTTTATTGGAACTAACTGCAGGAATGGGCCACCTATGAAGAAGATCTGGGTTCCTAAAAGTCGTCTTGAGAACCTTCCCGTGAATGTCATCATGACACCACCAGGGAAGAAGACAAACCCCAGACCAAAGGCTTCATATGGCCCAAAGGCTTCGTACAGACAGAGGACCTCATATGGTCACCCTAATGCCAATGTTTTGCAGGGAAACTATCATCAGACTCATGAATATGGGCGTGTTTCTTCAAACCGCTATGTTCACAAATCTAAGAACTTTTCTGCTTATTCATTTGAGTACTATTGACCTCCTACAAAACTATTTGCTAGGGCTTCAAATCAAAAATATGCTGCACTTAGACTTATCTTTTCTAAGCCACCCCTTCAAATGTGGGTGGTTAAGAAGAATTAACTTCTCTTGGAGGGTCGGGACTCCAGCCGAAAACCATTAACCTCTGAAGACAATGCTGGGGACCTGAAACATCTTGTTGGACGCAAGATAAAATGCCAAAATGGTCTTACCATTTACTTCGTCCATGGATTTCTTGATGAACATCCTATCTTAACATCAAAGAATCTTACATTTCATAATAGCTTATGCTGTCAAATGTTTCTCCTTCACAATACTCTTTGTGAAGCCTATCCTACTAACTGCACTGTAGGGTACGACTTCGAAAGCTACTGAATGGATCATGTATAGTGGATGCACTAACCACATGACTAGTGATCGAAGTCTTCTCATGGATTCTACTCTTCGACCATCTACAAAGAGCCATATCACATTTGCAGACACTCGTAAAAGCAAGGTATTGGTCTAGGTAGGGTTGCTATCTCAAAGGATCAACACATGGATAAAGTGATGCTTGTTGAATCCCTTGGATACAACCTTGTGACGCCCCGGCTCAATCGTGCACTAACCATACACGCAAATGCACACGATCAAGCCTAAGGACTCACTTGAAGATATCACAACACAACTCTAAAACATAAATAAAATCATACAAGCTTTATATTACAAGCCAGGGCCTCGAGGGCTCGAATACATAGCTCGATGGCATACAAGCGTCAGCGGAAGCATCAAATATCTGAGTACAGATATAAAAGAAAAACAGAAAGGCCTTAAGAAGGCGGGAGAAAAGAAAACACTACGATCGAAGAGGCGTAGGCCTCCTGCCTAGGACCCTCCGAACCTACTCCTGGTCAACAACCAACTCGAAGTAGTAGTCGTCCTTGGGGTGGTAGAAATAGTCGACGGCGGGGCAGCGATCTCAGGGGCTCCGTCATCCGGTTACGACAGCTGATAAGGTAAAAAAAGGAAAGCAAAGCAACCATGAGTACTGCGAAGTACTCAGCAAGCAAGGATCTACACGACATATGCAACATTATCAAGGGATGGCTGTATATGTGGACTGGGCTGCAGAAATGCCAGAATAGAGAGAAGGCCTAGTCCTTTCGAAGACTAGCATCTTCAGCATCTTCGAGCGTCTTGCAGCATATAGAGGAGTACAGAGCAGCATAGTATAAAGTAGTAGTGGTAGTAGCAAGCAACAGTCTCGCCCAGAGATCCTTCCTCGTCTCCCTGCGAGAAAGCGATCCCGGAGCCACATATCCAGGTATCATCTCAATTCTAGTTGTACCGATCGGGATACAACTCCGAGTGTCCTTTACCGTAGGACCGGCTATCGATAGATGTGTTCTTCCCTGCAGGGGTGCACCAACTTACCCACCACGCTCGCTTAACTCCGACCGGACACACTTTCCTGGGTCATGCCCGGCCTCGGCCAAACGATACACCGCAACCCTACCTACAGCTCAGCAGAGAGGTCCCCGCCGGTCTACCTCCTAAGCGCAAGGGGGTCTTGGGCCATCGCCCCTCGCCCTCCGGGTCGTTGCGTGCAGGGCGAACCAGGCTCCACCACTACTGGATGGTGCCGGCCCAGCCCGGCCGCAATGCTGAATTGGACATCTGATAGAGCTTTCGGCTGATGCTACGGTGCAGAACGCCCATACTATGCCCACGTGATGGTTAGTGCTATCCGACCAGAGGCCGGCTCAGATCATATATCCAAATCGTAGTGTCCTAGTGGCTTGCGGTAACGAGCAGAGACTCACGAAAGATGTGACCCCGTCGCCCCGTCTTGAGGACTTGCTGCAAGGGCTAAGAATGCCCGGCCGCGCCTCGTGGAATAACTCATGGGTAACTATCCATCATCCGCGGGTACCCCTCAGGGTCGACCCGCCTTCTCAAGTATCAGTATCAACAATAATGTAAGGCATCCGTGTGGTCACCGTATCAAGGGGAATCCGAGGCATCACCCTCGATGGACTCCCACCTGATGTAACATCAAGATGGATGTAAGAGGCATCACGCTCGAGGTCCACACATGAGGTGTTGCTCGACTTCGTCGTTATTGGGGGTGGTGTAGGAGGAATCACCCTCGCTTACCACGACCGATTAGCTAACCTACAAGGTTATCATCAGAAGTGCTGACGAGGTATCACCCTCGGCACTCGATAGTAACCCAGAAGTGTCGAGCAACGAAGGGGAAGTGAGGTGCGGTGCCTGGGGTCTGATCTTCGATCCCGTTGGTCGGGTCTTCTGAAACTCCAGCGGGGCAGTCGGGATAAAGTGGGGGTCACTAGTGGGGCTCTACCCAAACTATACTAAGCAGTTTAGGATGAACAGTAAGGTATCAACAGCAGGTTACAATAATCAGGCTATGCAGCAGATATAGGATAACAGTATCAGTAGCAAATTCTAATGCAAGCATGAGAAAATAGAATAGGCGATATCGGGATGATCAAAGGGGGGGCTTGCCTGGTTGCTCGGTGGCAAAGGCAAGGTCGTCAGAAGTGCAGCCAATCATCGGAGCTGCGTCGGCACCGGGCTCTATCGAGAGAGAAGAGGGGGAGGAAACAGTATAAATATAAAGCAAACAAGTGCTACACAATGTATGACATGACAATATGCAGCGTCGGGTGTGTCCTAACGTAAGGTTGCATGTCACCGAGGAAGGAGGAATCCATCCGAGAATGTTTTCCCGGTTGCGGACATTTGTCGGACAGATGACCGGAGGGGATCGGTTCCATGTTCGGATAGTTAGGGACGTGTGACGGACGAATGGACCGCGTATTCAGATTCGTCTCGTCGTTCTGAGCAACTTTCATGTAGAAAGTTTTTCGATCCGAGCTACGGTTTATTTTCTATGATTTTCTGAAGTTTAGAACATTTTTTGAAATTAGATTAATTCGCAAATAAAAGGAAAAATTGCTAAGTGCACACAACATAGTGTACACAGCAGAGAGCTGAGAGGCTGACATGTGGGGCCAGTCAACTGCCCAGTCAGCAGTTGACTGGTCCACGTTGACTGGTCAAGGGGTCCACTGGACCCACTTGCCAGTGACTGGGCTTGCCCAGTCAGCAGGTTGACTGGGTCAACGGGTCCAGTGGGGCCCAGTTAACAGTGACAGCAGTTTAGCTAGTGGGTTAATTAGACTAACTAAGTTAATTAGTTAGGTGGGGCCACCAGTCAGTGTCTCAGCTAACCAGTGGATTAACTAGCTATTAATCTAATTGCTACAGTGCTGGTCCCACATGTCAGTGGCCGTTCACGCGGTGGTTAGTGGCTAATGGCTGGGCCCCACCGGTCAGCTGCACACCGGCGTTTAAAACGCGGTGGCGCACCGGCGGCAGCCTCAGGAACGGCATAGGGGATCGGGATTTCGCCTCCATGGGCCAAATCGAGCATGGCCTAGCTCGTTCGGACGCGGGCAGAGCCGCGCGTCGTTCTAGCCTACTGGCGCAGCCTGGAATGACCGAAGTTGGCCGGAGCGGCGACCGCAGGCGGCGGCCGGAATCGGGTGTGTTACGGAAATGGCGAGGCACGGTAATAGAGGCCAAACGAAGGGCACCGGCCGCACCGTGGAGGTGCCCTGAGCACCACGACGTGCTCTGGTGGTCGCGACAACAATCAGTACTACGACGGTGAGCTCTCAGGCGGCGACCGAAGCACGCAGCAGCAGGAGCTCGACTGGGGCACGGAGCAGAGGGGAAAATGGTGTGGGGAGAAGCGGAGCTCACCGCGCGGGCTCACGGAGGCGCCTCGATGGTCGGTAGCGCAGAGGAAGGCCGGCGGCGATGGGATTCGCCGGCATTCAGGAAGAAGAGGGGCGACTCGATCCCCTGCCTGTGAAGCTCTCCAGCTCCAGCTTGAGGACGGAGGGAACGAGGTGGAGTACGTCGAAGATTCTAGACACCGAGCCCGAGCGCGAGGTCGCCGGTGGCCGCGTCGGAGCACGGCGTGCGGCGTCGGTTCCACTCGGGACAGAGAGAAACACAGGGGAGAGAGACGAGCGAGCTCGATGGGGAGGAGGAGAATGGCGGGGAGGACCAGGGGGAACGCTGGGAGGTTGCCCTTATCCTCCCAGCCACCTGTCCCATCGCGGTGGCGGCCAGCGAGCGGCAGAGACGCTCGGTCCACGGCGGCGGCGATAGCAGGGCGGGAGCAGGTAGGGGAACAGCTGCGGGGCCAGCTGGGCTCGGCCCAGTTGCCAGGTAAGTGGCTCTGGCCTCTTTCTTTTAATTATGTTTTATTTTCCTTTTTCTTATTTTCTTTTCTCTCACTTTCTGTTTTGCAAATAGTCAGGCCACCAAATGACTTTTACAAAATTAGGGACCTAGCCCAAAATTAGCAGTGCATTATTCTTAAACACCTAAAATTAGTTTGGGCCAATTATGATTTCATAAGAAATTTTAATAACTGAAAAGAATTAAAAGAGGGCTGTTCAGGTACTGCTCCTAGATGTTAGAGTCACTTAACTTGCTCAATTAATGCTTATTATGTTTTTATAATTGCCTCTGGATTATTTGTAACATTTTGTACATTTTAGTTTTCAAAATTGAACAACTTTTATTTTCATTTTGAATCTGAATTTAATTCAGAGAGGAATTTG
This sequence comes from Thinopyrum elongatum, assembly GCA_011799875.1. Taxonomy (NCBI): domain Eukaryota; kingdom Viridiplantae; phylum Streptophyta; class Magnoliopsida; order Poales; family Poaceae; genus Thinopyrum; species Thinopyrum elongatum. The sequence goes on along the minus strand of CM022299.1, from coordinate 369,794,316 downwards.
AAATGAAGTGTTTAACCACTGTGATCTAGCATTGAAAATGGGTATGACTTGGCATGATTATCATTATGTCACAGTGCTTATTACACAGGGGTGTTACAATTCTCCTCCACTAAAAGAAATTCTCGTCCCGAGAATTTAGGAGGTAGAAGGAAAGAGGTCGGGGTATTCCTTGCGAAGATGATCCTCGCGTTCCCAAGTGGCTTCATCTTCGATATGATTTGACCACTGCACTTTCAGGAACTTGGTGACCTTCTGACGGGTTCGACGTTCAGCTTCATCGAGAATGCGGATCGGATGCTCCTTATAAGATAGATCATCTTGCAATTCGAGCATCTCGTGATCCACTGCTCTGTGCGGAGACTCCTTAAAGCATTTACGAAGTTGCAACACATGGAAGACGTCGTGGATATGAGAGAATTGCGGTGGCAACTCCAATTTATATGCCACCTATCCACGTCTTGCAACTATGCGAAAAGGACCAATATAGCGGGGAGCTAACTTGCCCTTGATTCCAAAATGATGAGTGCCCTTCAGGGGAGTGACACGCAGATAAGCTTGATCACCAGGTTGATAAGTCAAACCCCATCGTTTGCTATCATAGTTGCTCTTCTGGTGGTCCTGAGCCGCCTTGAGATTTTCTCGGACTATGCGGACTTGCTCTTCAGCGTGTTGGATAATATCCGGACCCACGAGCGGTCGTTCCCCAGTTTCTGACCAATTCAGAGGGGTTCGACCCTTACGTCCATAGAGAACTTCAAAGGGGGCCATTTTCATGCTGGCTTGATAGCTGTTGTTATAAGAGAATTCCGCATACGGAAGAGATTCTTCCCACTTCTTGCGAAAGAAATAACACAAGCTCGCAGCATGTCATCAAGCACTTGATTTACTCGTTCGACTTGGCCTTGGGATTGAGGATGATAAGCTGAACTCCAGGTGATATGAGTTCCCATAGCTTCCTGGAAACTTTCCCAGAATTTGGAGGTGAATAGTCTGCCACGGTCCGAACTAATCTCCTTCGGGATACCGCGGAGTGAAACGATTCTGGAGATGTACAGCTCTGCTAACTGACTAGCAGTGATCGTCTCCTTGACAGGCAGAAAATGTGCAACTTTAGAGAGTTGGTCGACGACGACAAGAATGGCATCGTGACCCTTCTGAGACTTGGGAAGGCCAGTGATGAAGTCCATTTGCACTCTATCCCATTTCCACAACGGAATAGGAAGTGGTTGAAGAAGTCCTGCAGGCTTCTGATGTTCTGCCTTTATGCGACGGCAAACATCACATTCAGCAACATAACGAGCAATATCCTGCTTCATTCTAGACCACCAGTACCTTTGTCGAAGATCACGATACATCTTGGTGCTACCCGGATGAATAGACAGCGGTGTATCATGTGCCTCCTTCATGACTTTGTCAGTCATAAGCTCGAAGCGAGGTACTACAATACGGTCTCTGAAATACAAGGTTCCATCTTCAGACAGCGAGAAATCCCTGTACTTTTCCAGGTGAAGATCTTTCTTCATCAAACCAACTTCAGCATATTTAGCTTGTGCACTCTTAACAGCCTTCTCAAGGTCTGGTTCAACAACCAAGGTTGATGGGTATCCTTGAGGAACTATCTCGATATTTAGCTTTCGAAGCTTTTCATACAGGAGTGGTTGCTCTAGCTGAACTTCAAGTTCACAGCAATAGGATTTGCGGCTCAACGCATCAGCCATTACATTAGCCTTGCCAGGGGTATAAGAAATACCCAAGTCAAAGTCCGCAATGGTCTCCATCCATCTTTGCTGACGGAGGTTTAAAGATGGCTGAGTGAACAAGTACTTCAGACTTTTATGATCTGTGTAGATCTCGCAACGATTACCGAGGAGGTATTGTCGCCACAACTGCAGTGCATAGATGACAGCAGCTAGCTCTAGATCATGTACCGGATAATTCTCTTCATGTGGACGCAATTGACGAGAGCCATAGGCAATCACTTTACGTTCTTGCATTAGGACACAGCCTAATCCTTCACGGGAGGCATCGCAATATATCACAAAGTCCTTGCGAGAATCTGGAGGAGCAAGTACTGGGGCAGAGGTCAGCTTGTCTTTGAGTGTTTGAAAACTTTCCTGACATTTTTCTGTCCATTCAAACTTAACGCCTTTGTGGAGCAGATCAGTCAAAGGCTTAGCAATCTTTGAGAAATTCTCGACAAAGCGACGACAATAGCTTGCAAGGCCGAGAAAACTTCTGACTTGCTTGACGTTCTTCGGAGGATTCCAGTCCAGAATAGCTTATACTCGTTCTGGGTTAACAGCTATGCCATCCTTGGAGATTACATGTCCAAGGTAGGTTACTTCAGAAAGCCAGAACTCACATTTGGAATACTTGGCATACAGTTGGTGTTCACGCAGCTTCTCCAGTACAAGCCGAAGATGTTCGGCATGTTCTTCTTCATTCTTCGAGTAAACCAGAATATCATCCAGGTATACCACGACGAATTTGTCGAGATAATCCATGAAGATGTAGTTCATTAACCGGGAGAAGGTAGCTGGAGCATTAGTCAGGCCGAAATACATGACAGTGTATTCGTAAGATCCATACCGAGTAACAAATGCTGTCTTCGGAATATCCTCTTCACGAACTCGGATCTGGTGATATCCCAATCTCAAGTCAAGCTTAGAGAATACTGAGAAACCAGCAAGTTGATCATACAGGTCGTTGATTCTGGGAAGCGGATACTTGTTCTGAATTGTTGCTTGGTTGATAGGTCGGTAATCTTGAACCAACCGATTCGTGCCATCCTTCTTCTTGACAAAGAGGGAAGGTGCTCCCCAAGCAGAATAACTGGGGCGGATGAAACCTTTCTTAAGTGACTTGTCGATTTCTTCTTTGAGTTCAAGAAGGTGGTGCGGAGGCATCTTATAAGGACGCTTCACAATAGGGGTAGTGCCAGGCTTCAAGTCAATGACAAACTCGACAGCTCTAGCAGGGGGAATTCCTGGAAGTTCTTAGGGAAAGACATCTTGAAAATCATGAACAACTGGAATGTTCTCGATGCCTTCAAGAGGTGAAGCATTTAATGCATTCAGAACATATATCTGATTCTCTGCATTCTGAACTGTTCGAGCTAAGTACTGTACTTTCTGGCCAGAAGGGTGGGTGAGCCGGACTGTCTTAGTAGCGCAATCAATCAAAGCTTTATTCGCTGTCAACCAATCCATGCCAAGGATGATGTCAATGTCGGAAGGTCCAAGAGAAATAAGGGAAGCAGAGAACATCAATCCTTCAATTCTGATCTGATTATTGTGACTTACCATCTTGGTTTGCCACCTGGAACGGGGAGTACTAATCTCCATTGGAGTGGGTAATGAGTTCATGGTTAACTCATGCAATTGTGCAAATTGCTGTGACACAAAGGAATGTGATGCTCCGGAGTCAAAGAGAACAGAAGCTGCCACTGAATTAACTGGAAGAGTTCCCATCACGATTTTAGGGGACCCTCGAGCTTCTTCCATTTTGACATGGGTGACTTGACCACTATTCATAGCAGGTGGTCTAGCATTACGTTTTCTGCTAGGGTGGTTTCGACGGCCCTTCCTACTGTCAACAGGTCGACACGTCGAATCCTGCGGCTGACCCTGGCGACAGTTGAGAGCACGGTGCCCTGGCTGTCCACACTTGCGGCATAAACCATCATTATGGGGAGGAGCCTCATCATTTGGCTGTACACCGTGAGTCGTTAGTTGTCTCGGCGGCGGAGGCAGACGAGGTGCAACATAAGACGGCCTTGGTGTTGGAGCAGGTCGGTGATGAACGTTGTGCGGAATCCACACTCGACGCTTCTGAACAGGCTGACCCAAAGATGAGCCTACTTCACGAGTGCGTTTGAGCGACTCCTGATACTTAGCCAGACCAGTTTCAACTCGGTAGGCTTGACTGACAAGCGTCGCAAAGTTCTCACAATCATGGACAAGAAGTGCGAGCGGTATATTGGAACGCAGTCCTTCACGGAATTTCTCCTGCTTGCGGGCGTCGGTGTCGACGTCATCTTTAGCATAGCGGGATAATTCAAGAAATTCCCTCTGATATTCATCCAGAGTCATTTTGCCCTATGAGAGTTTGCGGAACTCCTGCTTCTTCTGGTCGATCAGACCTCGTGGAATGTACCGTCCATGAAAAGCTGACTGAAATTCCTGCCAAGTGGTTACAGTCTCTGGAGGCAATGTATCCTTGTGGCTTTCCCACCATTGAGCAGCGGGACCCTTCAAGTGAAATGTCGCAAAGGTGACGTAACTGTCAGGGGCCACATTAGCTGACTCCATCTCGAACTGGATGTCACGCAGCCAATCATCAGCATCCATAGGATTGGTGGGATTGCGAAAAACAGACGAGTTGAGGCGAACAAATTCTGACAGTGAGATCGGTCCAGGCTCCTGACGAGCCTCGTTGCATTCCAAACGTTTAACCAGACTCTCGTTGAGCTGAAGATTCAATTCGAACTGCTGCATCATTGCGGCAATATAAGGAGGAGGAGGAGGATCGTCAGCCATCCTGCCAAATCAACAGGGGCAGTTTAGCAAGCAAAATTGCAGGTGTAAGAGGTCATTCATGATGTAACATGAGTAATGAACAAGGAGGCATCAGGTGCATATTAGTAGTCATTAAAGACATACAGAACGATGCACAGAGTTGGACACAAACGGCGATAGGAGTTCGGATATGCACACAGCTAGACAAGCTAGGCGGCGCGCAGGCACGCGGTAAGGAAGTACACAACGAGACATAGCAAAGGCTACATCAACGTCGGAGAAAACTGTAGGAGCGAGGAATCTGCAAGTTACAACACAGGGTGCCCTCGATAAGAGGATCCTGTAAGCAGAACCTGGCCCTCAATCTTGAAGCAAGGGGGGATAACTTCAGAACTCCGGGTGGATGTGATCACGAGAACCTAATGTTGGAGTTAGTAAATTTTTTAACCCGAATAGAAGAGAGAGTAGAGTCCCAGAGTAAAGGTCGAGGAGTAAAAGATCCTAATACCACCCAATTGGCGACGTGGGCCCGTAAGCCACACAACCAAGTTAGTAAAACAGTTTTGGACCACTAGACTCAACTTCGGCCAAGGAGTTGGAAAGGGGGACTCCTAGAGGCAGTCGGCTCTGATACCAACCTTTGATGCCCCGGCTCAATCGTGCACTAACCATACATGCAAATGCACACGATCAAGCCTAAGGACTCACTTGAAGATATCACAACACAACTCTAAGACATAAATAAAATCATACAAGCTTTATATTACAAGCCAGGACCTCGAGGGCTCGAATACATAGCTCGATGGCATACAAGCGTCAGCGGAAGCATCAAATATCTGAGTACAGATATAAAAGAAAAACAGAAAGGCCTTAAGAAGGCGGGACAAAAGAAAACACTACGATCGAAAAGGCGTAGGCCTCCTGCCTAGGACCCTTCGAACCTACTCCTGGTCGACAGCCAACTCGAAGTAGTAGTCGTCCTCGGGGTGGTAGAAATAGTCGACGGCGGGGCAGCGATCTCAGGGGCTCCGTCATCCGGTTACGACAGCTGATAAGGTAGAAAAAGGAAAGCAAAGCAACCGTGAGTACTGCGAAGTACTCAGCAAGCAAGGATCTACACTACATATGCAACATTATCAAGGGATGGCTGTATATGTGGACTGGGCTGCAGAAATGCCAGAATAGAGAGAAGGCCTAGTCCTTTCGAAGACTAGCATCTTCAGCATCTTCAAGCATCTTCGAGCGTCTTGCAGCATATAGAGGAGTACAGAGCAGCATAGTATAAAGTAGTAGTGGTAGTAGCAAGCAACAGTCTCGCCCAGAGATCCTTCCTCGTCTCCCTGCGAGAAAGCGATCCCGGAGCCACATATCCAGGTATCATCTCAATTCTAGTTGTACCGATCGGGATACAACTCCGAGTGTCCTTTACCGTAGGACCGGCTATCGATAGATGTGTTCTTCCCTGCAGGGGTGCACCAACTTACCCACCACGCTCGCTTAACTTCGGCCGGACACACTTTCCTGGGTCATGCCCGGCCTCGGCCAAACGATACACCGCAACCCTACCTACAGCTCAGCAGAGAGGTCCCCGCTGGTCTACCTCCTAAGCGCAAGGGGTTCTTGGGCCATCGCCCCTCGCCCTCTGGGTCGTTGCGTGCAGGGCGAACCAGGCTCCACCACTACCGGATGGTGCCGGCCCAGCCCGGCGGCAATGATGAACTGGACGTCTGACAGAGCTTTCGGCTGATGCTACAGTGCAGAACGCCCATACGATGCCCGCGTGATGGTTAGTGCTATCCGACCAGAGGCCGGCTCAGATCATATATCCAAATCATAGTGTCCTAGTGGCTTGCAGTAACGAGCAGAGACTCACGAAAGATGTGATCCCGTCGCCCCGTCTCGAGGACTTGCTGCAAGGGCTAAGAATGCCCGGCCGCGCCTCGTGGAATAACTCACGGGTAACTATCCATCATCCGCGGGTACCCCTCAGGGTCGACCCGCCTTCTCAAGTATCAGTATCAACAATAATGTAAGGCATCCGTGTGGTCACCGTATCAAGGGGAATCCGAGGCATCACCCTCGATGGACTCCCACCTGATGTAACATCAAGATGGACGTAAGAGGCATCACCCTCGAGGTCCACACGTGAGGTGTTGCTCGACTTCATCGTTATTGGGGGTGGTGTAGGAGGAATCACCCTCGCTTACCACGACCGATTAGCTAACCTACAAGGTTATCATCAGAAGTGCTGACGAGGTATCACCCTCGGCACTCGATAGTAACCCAGTAGTGTCGAGCAATGAAGGGGAAGTGAGGTGCGGTGCCAGGGGTCTGATCTTCGATCCCGTTGGTCGGGTCTTCTGAAACTCCAGCGGGGCAGTCGGGATAAAGTGGGGGTCACTAGTGGGGCTCTACCCAAACTATACTAAGCAGTTTAGGATGAACAGTAAGGTATCAATAGGAGGTTACAATAATCAGGCTATGCAGCAGATATAGGATAACAGTATCAGTAGCAAATTCTAATGCAAGCATGAGAAAATAGAATAGGCGATATCGGTATGATCAAGGGGGGCTTGCCTGGTTGCTCAGCGGCAAAGGCAAGGTCGTCAGAAGTGCAGCCAATCACCGGAGCTGCATCGGCACCGGGCTCTATCGAGAGAGAAGAGGGGGAGGAAACAGTATAAATATAAAGCAAACAAGTGCTACACAATGTATGACATGACAATATGCAGCGTCGGGTGTGTCCTAACGTAAGGTTGCATGTCACCGAGGAAGGAGGAATCCATCCGGGAATGTTTTCCCGGTTCCGGACATTTGTCGGACAGATGACCGGAGGGAATCAGTTCCATGCTCGGATAGTTAGGGACGTGTGACGGACGAACGAACCGCGTATTCAGATTCGTCTCGTCGTTCTGAGCAACTTTCATGTAGAAAGTTTTTCGATCCGAGCTACGGTTTATTTTCTATGATTTTCTGAAGTTTAGAACATTTTCTGAAATTAGTTTAATTCGAAAATTAAAGGAAAAATTGCTAAGTGCACACAACATAGTGTACGCAGCAGAGAGCTGAGAGGCTGACATGTGGGGCCAGTCAACCGCCCAATCAGCAGTTGACTGGTCCACGTTGACTGGTCAAGGGGTGCACTGGACCCACTTGCCAGTGACTGGGCTTGCCCAGTCAGCAGGTTGACTGGGTCAACGGGTCTAGTGGGGCCCAGTTAACAGTGACAGCAGTTTAGCTAGTGGGTTAATTAGACTAACTAAGTTAATTAGTTAGGTGGGGCCACCAGCCAGTGTCTCAGCTAACCAGTGGATTAACTAGCTATTAATCTAATTGCTACAGTGCTGGTCCCACATGTCAGTGACCGTTCACGCGGTGGTTAGTGGCTAATGGCTGGGCCCCACCGGTCAGCTGCACACCGGCGGCAGCCTCAGGAACGCGGAGGGGATCGGGATTTCGCCTCCATGGGCCAAATCGAGCGTGGCCTAGCTCGTTCGGACGCGGGCAGAGCCGCGCGTCGTTCTAGCCTACTGGCGCAGCCTGGAACGACCGAAGTTGGCCGGAGCGGCGACCGCAGGCGGCGGCCGGAATCGGGTGTGTTACGGAAACGGCGAGGCACGGCAATAGAGGCCAAACGAAGGGCACCGGCCGCACCGTGGAGGTGCCCTGAGCACCACGACGTGCTCAGGTGGCCGCGACAACGACCAGTACTACGACGGCGAGCTCTCAGGCGGCGACCGAAGCACGCAGCAGCAGGAGCTCGACTGGGGCACGGAGCAGAGGGGAAAACGGTGTGGGGAGAAGCGGAGCTCACCGCGCGGGCTCACGGAGGCCCCTCGATGGTCGGTAGCGCAGAGGAAGGCCGGCGGCGACGGGATTCGCCGGCATTCAGGAAGAAGAGGGGCGGCTCGATCCCTTGCATGTGAAGCTCTCCAGCTCCAGCTTGAGGACGGAGGGAACGAGGTGGAGTACGTCGGAGGTTCTAGACACCGAGCCCGAGCGCGAGGTCGCCGGTGGCCGCGTCGGAGCACGGCATGCGGCGTCGGTTCTGCTCGGGACAGAGAGAAACACGGGGGAGAGAGACGAGCGAGCTCGATGGGGAGGAGGAGAATGGCGGGGAGGACCAGGGGGAACACTGGGAGGTTTCCCTTATCCTCCCAGCCACCTGCCCCATCGCGGTGGCGGCCAGCGAGCGGCAGAGACGCTCGATCCACGGCGGCGGCGACAGCAGGGCGGGAGCAGGTAGGGGAACAGCTGCGGGGCCAGCTGGGCTCGGCCCAGTTGCCACGTAAGTGGCTCTGGCCTCTTTCTTTTAATTATGTTTTATTTTCCTTTTTCTTATTTTCTTTTCTCTCACTTTCTGTTTTGCAAATAGTCAGGCCACCAAATGACTTTTACAAAATTAGGGACCTAGCCCAAAATTAGCAGTGCATTATTCTTAAACACCTAAAATTAGTTTGGGCCAATTATGATTTCATAAGAAATTTTAATAACTAAAAAGAATTAAAAGAGGGATGTTCAGGTACTGCTCCTTGATGTTAGAGTCACTTAACTTGCTCAATTAATGCTTATTATGTTTTTATAATTGCCTCTGGATTATTTGCAACATTTTGTACATTTTAGTTTTCAAACTTGAACAACTTTTATTTTCATTTTGAATTTGAATTTAATTCAGAGAGGAATTCGAAATGAAGTGTTTAACCACTGTGATCTAGCATTGAAAATGGGTATGACTTGGCATGATTATCATTATGTCACAGTGCTTATTACACAGGGGTGTTACAAAACCTCATGTCTGTCTCAATGCTTTGCGATCTTGACATGATTGTGATATTTGGAAAATATCAATGTCTTGTGCTAATGGCTTCTAAAAAATCTAAAGTCTTCGAAGGTTATCAAAGAGGTGATCTATATATGGTAGATTTCTCTGCAGGACCACAGCTTGCCATATGTCTTCTAGCAAAAGCTTCAGACTGCTGGCTTTGGCATCGAAGGCTAGGACATGCGGGCATGAGGAACTTGCACACTCTTGTGAAGAAGAAGCACATCATTGGAATCGAGGGCGTCAAGTTCAAGAAGGACCATCTATGTGGTACTTGCGAAGCCGGGAAGATGACTAGGGCAAAACATCCCTCGAAGACAATCATGATGACTTCACGTCCCTTCGAGCTGCTACACATGGACTTATTTGGCCCTACTCACTACTCTACCCTTACTACCACTTCACATCTTTATGGCTTCGTAATTTTTGATGATTATTCTAGATATACTTGGGTGCACATAATTCTCTACAAGACTGAAGTGCAGGATGTCTTCAGATGATTTTCCAACCGCGCCATGACTAACTATGGCATCAAGATCAAGCACATCAGGAGTGACAATGGCACTGAATTCAAGAATACTGGCCTCGACACCTATCTTGACACTCTAGGCATCTCTCATGAGCTCTCCGCTCCATACACTCCTCAGCAGAATGGCGTCATGGAGCGCAAGAACAGGACTCTTATTGAGATGGCCCGTACAATGCTTGATGAGTACAAGACTCCGTGAAAGTTCTGGCCTGAAGCCATTGATACTGCATGCCACATCATCAATAGAGTATATATTCATAAATTCTTCAAGAAGACATCTTATGAACTACTCACTGGTAAGAAGCCAAATGTAAGTTATTTCAAAGTCTTCGGTGCTAGGTGTTGGATAAGGGATCCACATCACACTTCCAAATTTACACCGAAAGCACATGAAGGTTTTATGCTTGGTTACAGAAAGGATTCGCACACCTACAGAGTCTTCAACCCCTTTCACTATAAAGTGGTTGAAACTGTAGATGTGCTGTTCGATGAGACTAACGGCTCGCAAGGAGAGCAACTGCCAAATGTGCTAGATGAAGCTTCTCCTAGTGAATCTATCAAGCTAATGGATACTGGAGAAATCATACCCACTGAGGAACAAGCAGAAGATGAAGTTGTCATTCTTGCTCCTACTCAACGTGAAGACAATGCTGAGCCTGAAGACAATGCTGAAGATGAAGACAATGATCAGCAACAGCAAAGTCTTCGCCCTGTTCATCCTCGTGTGGCTAATGAAGTTCAGATTGAGAAGATAATTGATAGCATTAATGCACCTGGTCCACTGACTCGATCACGAGCTACGCAACTAGCCAACTTGTGATGCCCCCGACTCAATCGTGCACTAATCATACACGCAAATGCACACGATCAAGCCTAAGGGCTCACGGGAAGATATCACAACACAACTCTAAAACATAAATAAAGTCATACAAGCTTTATATTACAAGCCAGGGGCCTCGAGGGCTCGAATACATAAGCTCGCATACAAGCGTCAGCGGAAGCATCAGATATCTGAGTACAGATATAAAAGAAAACATAGATAGGCCCTTAAAAGGCGGGGCAAAAGAAAACACTACGATCGAAAGACGCAGGCCTCCTGCCTGGGACCCTTCGAACCTACTCCTGGTCGTCGGCCAACTCATAGTAGTAACCACCCTCGGGGTAGTAGTAGCGATCGTCAGCGGGGCAGCTGTCTCAGGGGCTCCGTCATCTAGTTGCATCAAAAGGATATATGAGAAAAAAGAAAGCAAAGCAACCATGAGTACTCATCCGAAGTACTCAGCAATCAAGGATCTACACTGCATATGCAACATTATCAAAGAGAGGCTGTATATGTGGACTGGGCTGCAGAAATGCCAGAATAGAGGGAAGGCCTATTCCTATCGAAGACTAGCATCTTCAACGGTCTTGCAGCATTAGAAGAGTGTACAGTAGTACAATATGGAGTAGTAGTATCATTAAGTCTCAACCTCACCCAGAGATCCTTTCTCGACTCCCTACGAGAAAGCAATCCCAGAGCCATACTGTCATCAACCTCGGCCAGAGATCCTTTCTCGACTCCCTGCGAGAAAGTAATCCCAGAGCCATACTCATCACAAGTATCCAATTCTAGTTGTATCGATCGGGATACAACTCCGAGTGTCCTTTACCGTAGGATCGGCTATCGATAGATGTGTTCTTCTCTGCAGGGGTGCACCAACTTACCTACCACACTCGCTTAACTCCGGCCGGACACACTTTTCCGGGTCCTGCCCGGCCTCAGCCAAACGATACACCGCAACCCTACCTACAGCTCAGCAGAGAGGTCCCTGTCGGTCTATATCCTAAACGCTCAGGGGTCTTGGGCCATCGCCCTCTGCACTCCGGGTCGGTGTGTGCAGGGTCAGGACGAGCACCACCTCAGTCCTGGATGGCACTGGCCCGGCCTGGTCACGAGGCTGAACTGGATGTCTGACAGAGCTTTCGGCTGATGCTACGATGCAGAGTGCCCATAACTCTTCCCACGTGATGGTTACTGCTATAAAGCCAGAGGCCTGCTCGGATCAAATATCCAAATCGTTAGTGGACTAGGGGCTTACGGTAATGAGCAGAGACTCACGATCGATGTGACCCCGTCGCCCCATCTCGAGGACTTGCTGCAAGGGCTAAGATTGCCCGGCCGCGCCTCGTATTCATATCTCGGGCAACCTCCAGGTGAACCCGTCTCCACAACACTCGCGGGTACCCCTCAGGGTCGACCCGCTTTTCCAAGTATCAATTGTAAAGTCCAAGTATCCGTGTGTCCATAACATCAGGGGAATCCAAGGTATCACCCTCGTTGGATTCCTACTTGATGTATCCGTCAAGGTGAACACGGAGGAATCACCCTCGATGGGTTCAAACTTGAGGTGGTGCACGACAGCATCATTATCGGAAGCGGTGAAGGAGGAATCACCCTCGGTAACCACAACCGATGAACTAACCTACCAGATTAACATCAGAAGTGCTAACAAGGTATCACCCTCGGCACTCGATAGTAACCCAGTAGTGGCGTACAACTAAGGGGGGGGGGTGATGTGCGGTGCCGGGGCCTAGTCTTCAATCCCATTAACCGGGTCTTCTGATAATCCAGCGGGGCAGTCGGGACAAGTGGGGTCACTGATAAGTCTCTACCCAGCCTATACTAGACAGTTTAGGATAAGCAGGTAAGGTTTCAATAGCAGGTTACAATAAACAGGCTATGCATCAGAATAGGTTAAACAGTAGCAACATCAATTTCTAATGCAAGCATGAGCGAGAAAGAATAGGCGATATCGGTATGCTCAAGGGGGGGGGGTACTTGCCTGGTTGCTCGGTGGCAAAGGCAAGGTCGTCAACGGTGTCGTCGGAAGGCTGCTCGTCCGGAGCGTAGTCGTACCCTGCTGCGTCGGTGTCAGTCTCGGCGTCTATCGAGAGAGAAGGAGGGGGAAGAAACAGTAAATACGGAGCAAACAAAACATCACAAACATAACAAGGTAATACGCGGGGCTAGGTATGCTCTAACGCGGTACTAGGCGATGCCGGCGAAGGGGGGAAGCATCCGGGAAAGTATTCCCGGTGTTTGACGTTTTCGGACAGACGAACCGGAGGGGGATTGTTGCATGTTCGCTATGCTAGGGATGTGTGGCGGACGAACGGACTGCGTATCCGGATTCGTCTCGTCGTTCTGAGCAACTTTCTTGTACAAAGTATTTTCATACGAGCCATGATTTATTTTATATTAAATTCTGAAGTTTTATTAATCATTTTGAGTTATTTAATTAATTAAATCAGAATTATCCGAAACAGTGTATGCTGATGTCATCATGATGTCAGCATGACATCAGCAGTCTATTAAGATTAATTAGGGTTTAATTAGACTAATTATAGATTAATTAGACTAACTATTTAATTAGTTTTAACTAAACAAAATTAATTAATCATTTATTTTTATTTTTAATTGTTTTCCTTTCTTTTTATTCCTTTCTTTTCTTTTTCTTAAAAACGTTCTGGGGTGGGCCCCCCCAGTCAGTGGCACAGGGGGGCAACGGCCCATTCGTCGGTGGCCCAGGCCACTGCGGGCGTGCGGGCGCGCACGGGCCGAGCGGGCGCGGCGTCGGCCGAGGCCACAGCCACGGCGAGGCGAGCGGTGGCGGCCGGAGATGGAGTGGACCGGAGCCGCGGGCCCAGGCGCGGTGGCCGAGCACGGGGCGGACGCGCACAGGAGCGCGACGAGCAGCAGTGGGGAGCGCGGACGGCGCGGGAATGCGCGGTGGCCGCAGCGGCAGCAGGCCGCAGCTAGCAGCGGCGATGGCAGCCGGAGGCAGCAGGGGGGTCGCAGCGGGGCGAGGGCCGAGCATAGGGGATGCGGACTGCGGCGAGCGAGGCGGGGGCATGGGCGCACGCGCTAGCGCGAGCGGCCGCTGGCCGGGACGAGCGACGGGGACCGGGGGGGGCAACGGGATGCCGGGCCTCACCGGCGAGCAGGGGTTCGGGGTTCGGCGAGGCGCGATGAAGCGGCTCGAGGAGGCAGTCGGGGACGGCCGGCGAGGTGGAGGGGCGACGGGTGACGGCGGTTCAGGGCAGCGTTGAGGTTGTGCCCCGATCCCACTCTGGATCGGGGAGGGGGTGAGGACGGGGAGGCGAGCGACGGGGTCGAGGCGGCGATGGCAGTGCGGCGCCAGAGACGACGAGCGGCGTCGGGGCGCTGAGGAGCGGCGTTCGGCGATGGGGATCGATCCCGATCCAGAGCGGATCGGGAGGGGGAGAGGGAGAGCGATGGGGGGAGTGGGGGTCGGTTGGGCTAGGGTTTGGGGGGTGGTGGGGGATAAGGTGAACGAGGTGGGCCGGCCTGGTGAGCGACCGGCTGGGTTGAGGCCCAGTTGGGCCTGGGGGGTTTTGTTTTTGTTTTTCTTTTGTTTTAACTTTTGTTTATTTTTCTTTTACTTATTTCCTGTTTTATTCGTTTACTATTTTATTTCCTATTTATTTTAGTTTTGTAAAATATCTAAGTAGCACCTAAATTAGTGCTGCAAAATATGCTGCTGCCATAAATAACTTGGCACTTTAATAAAAATAGTTTGCATTTATTTCTTATTTAAAATACATTTAAATAAATGTTTAAGCCACTGTTTTAATTACTTTAGGGCATCTAAACATGTTGCAAAAATGCTGGTTCACCACCAATATTAAGAAGTGAATATTTGTCACATGACCAACATTTTAGTTTTCAGATTTGTGAACTTTTAGATTTCACTTAGTATTTAAATTTGAATTTGACCGGAAATTGAAATGAGATAGAGGTAAAGATGATCATGCACTGCTTAGCAAAATAATTAGCTTAACCCCAGGGGTTACTGTAGCTCAACAGTACAGGGGTGTTACACAACTTCTATGGGCACTTTGCATTCGTCTCCATATCCGAACCCAAGAAAGTTGATGAAGCCTTCATGGAACCAGAATGGATTCAAGCTATGCAAGAAGAGCTTCAACAATTTGAGCTCAACAATGTCTGGTAGCTAGTTAAGCGTCCTGATCCTCGCAAGCATAATATCATTGGCACAAAATGGATCTACCGTAATAAACAAGATGAACATGGTCAAGTCATCAGAAATAAAGCTCGTCTCGTTGCTCAAGGTTACACGCAAGTAGAGGGAATTGACTTTGATGAAACCTTTGCTCCTGTGGCTAGACTTGAAGCCATTCGCATACTGCTAGCCTATGCTAACCACAATAACATCCTTCTGTATCAAATGGATGTGAAGAGCGTCTTCCTCAACGGCAAAATTGAAGAAGAAGTCTATGTAGCGCAACCACCTAGTTTTGAAGATCTAAAGCAGCCTAACATGGTCTACAAGCTCAATAAGGCACTTTATGGCCTCAAACAAGCACCTTGAGCTTGGTATGACACACTCAAAGAATTCCTGAAGAGCAAAGGCTTCAAACCTGGTTCTCTAGATCCCACTCTCTTCACGAAGACGTATGACGAAGAACTATTTGTATGCCAAATCTATGTGGATGACATTATCTTCGGCTGCACTGACAAAAGATACAGCGATGAATTTGACCATATGATGCAAGAGCAATATCAGATGTCCATGATGGGGTAGCTAAAATTCTTTCTTGGTCTTCAGATCCATCAACAAAGCAATGGCATCTTCATATCTCAAGAAAAATATCTCAACGATTGCCTGAACAAGTTTGGAATGCAAGACTACAAAGGCTACACGACGCCAATGCCAACCAAAGGTCAATTGGGATCCGACGACAATGGTAAAGAGTTCGATCAAAAGGTATACCGCTCCATGATTGGTTCTTTATTGTACATATGTGCATCTAGGCCAGATATAATGCTTAGCGTTTGCATGTGTGCCCGATTCCAAGCGGCACCAAAGGAGTCGCATCACCTCGCGGTGAAGCGAATACTTCGATATTTGGCTCACACCCCAACGTTGGGATTATGGTATCCAAAGGGCTCAGAGTTTGATCTAGTTGGATTCTCAGATGCTGATTATGCTGGTGACAAGGTTGATCACAAGTCTACATCGGGCACATGTCATTTTCTTGGATGATCTCTTGTCTATTGGTCTTCAAAGAAGCAGAACTGTGTGTCACTCTCTACTGCTGAAGCTGAATATATTGCTGCTCGATCTTGTTGTGCTTAGCTTCTCTGGATGAAGCAAACCCTCAAGGACTATGGCATCAACATGAAGATGGTGCCCTCTACGGCGACAATGAAAGCGCCATCAAGATAGCTCACAATCCAGTTCAGCACTCGAAGACAAAGCACATTCAGATCCGTCATCACTTTCTCAAAGACCATGTGTTGAAGGAAGACATTGATATCATTCACGTCAACACTGAAGAGCAATTGGCAGATATCTTCACAAAGCCCTTGGATGAGAAAAGGTTTTGCAAGCTGCGGCCTGAGCTAAATATCTTAGAATCCTCGAATGTCCTGTAAATGGACACACGTCCTAACGCTTATGCATGTTGATGACTTAGGTGCGCAACACACAAAGTAAAGTATGTCTTCAATTCATGAAGACATACACTCTAAGTGTGAAGACATTAATGTGGAATTTGACTTCAGAGCGCCACGATAATTGTGCGCCGTGTCTGGATCTAATACTTCCTATACGGTGGGTAACGCCACCACCAATCTTTCTTGAAGATTTCAGTTTGGCGTCACATTGCATTATCTTCAACTTTGGTTTATCTTCACAATGTTTGATTTAGAGTACATTGCCGATCTATATATATATACATATATATATATATACATATATATATATATATATATATATATATATATATATATATGTTCTATCTTCTACAGCATTCACTTATAGCTATGTCTTCAAGTTGCCTTTTCTGCACTAAGTGAATGTGATCGGACCCTTACCCCATCTTTGCTTATCTCCCCCACTCTCTCTAACTCTTCATATGCATTCTAATGACACGTGTCGATTGTCTTCACTATGTCCTTGTTAGTTGAAGATTTAGAGATAAATTTTTAAAACGCTTTTAATATCCTTATCCTTTATGCCGGAATCCGGAGAAAACGGAACAACCGCCCGTCATACCAGGTGTACGTGGGGTCGTGGCACATTTTTTAAATTGTTGCATGCATGCCACGCGTCGCCCAGATGTGTAACGCCAGGGGCAGCTGAGTAATTTCACTGCTTCGCCTCCTTCCTTATAAATACACAGGCCCCGCGGTCATTAAATCTTACTACCTTCGCTGTCTCGCTCAAAACCCTAGCGCCGTCGCTAGCTTTCATCGGCGCCGAAGAAGAAGCACTTCGTTGCCGCGACCTCTCTGTCATCATCTTCACGCCGGCCGCGGTCTTCTTCGCCCCGCCGCCGCCGTAGGTGTCTTCCGCCACCAAGTTAGGGCGCGGGAGATCGAACTGCTCGGCTTCCGTCCCAACTCGTCTAGCAGTTCCTCGTCTGTTCTTGAGCGGTAATTAAAAGTACTTTTTACCGTTTATTTGATCCAATGAACTTTCTAAATCTTTAGAAAGTTGTTTTGTCACTTTCAAATCTGGATCTTCCATTCTCTGCATCTCATCATTTACAAGTACTTTCACTTATGCTTCACAACTAGTTTGATTCCTCACGTGTACCTATTCGTGGATTCGTACAAATCTGGAACCAACTTATCGCTATAAGTGAATGTCTTCACACTATGAGGTCAATGTCTTCAAACTGGATTTATCTTCAAAATCCTCTGAGAATGCATATGACCTCTCCTACCTCCCCCGCATCTCTAATGCTGTCACAGGTAGATGTTCGTGGGCGAGTCTCTTGGTTCTCATAGTTTGAATTCATTTACAGACTTCTTACAGCATCATATTGAATCTCCTGAAGCCAGTTCTTGTCTGAAAAGTAAAGCGAAGCCTATCACCTTTGCAAAGCCAATCAGTTTTGTGAAGCCAATGGCAAGTGGTAAATCTGCAAAGAAAGGGGTCCGACAGTGCCATGACAATACAACAAAGGATCTACCTCCTGAACTATATGAAATGTACAAGTCTGATCCTGAAGAAAGTTATGGGGAGCGCAAATCTCGCGTTCAATTGATTCACAGATATTGGGCAGAGCAATGGTTTCTATACAACTTTGTGACTCCAGAGTATGCTGACAAAAACGCTGTGAGGCCACCTTGGGCTGATATTTTGTACAAGAAGCTCCATTCCAAGACCAAGGCTGAAGCCATTCAGAAAGGCTTCTTTCCTTGCATGGTCAGAGGACCAATGCCTCAGAATGCAGACCCATCCAGCCTACGATGGTGTCGTGAAGATGATCTGTTTGAAGCCAACTATCAGTTCGCCAAAGCTTCTACCGTCCAAAACAAAAAGGATCTTGGGATTGACTTCAACCCTGGTCTAGCTGAGCCAAGGACCGATGGCAGTCGTGAGGCCAAACCAAATCTCATTGGCCCATTTGATGACTTTGCCTCATTTCTAGCACACTGTTCTGCGTAGAGAGCCAGCGTTGAAGATGTTGCTGAAGAAGAAGAGCAGACTGCTGCTCCTGAGCCCTCGAAGCCTACCAAGAAGGCAAAGGCTTCAAAGCCTACAACTGTACCAAAAGCTTCAAGGGTGAAGCCACTGAAAACTGCACCTCCTGAATCCAGTGTGCATTCTGAAGACTTGTCTCGTACCTCTGCGAAGAAAAATAAAATCTCAGGGCAAGGCCTTACTCCTGCAAGCATCTTGCGCAATGAAGAAGATGTGATAGTTCTGTCCAGTGATGAAGATCTTGCTGATGATGCCCTTGATCTGTTGATCAAGAGCAAACAGGAGGTAGAAATCTTCAAGGATTTGTCTCTGTTTGATGCTGACATATTGGACAACTTCATCGATGAATGGTTTGAAGATACTTCTCTCACCATTGATGATCTGTAGCTTCCCATTGACATCAGCGTCACATTCTAGGGCTGCATAGCCAAAGAACTTGCTATTGCTCAGAAGGTTGTTGAGCAGAAAAACAAAATTGACCATGAGAAGGCTGTCTTCAAGAAGCAAATGGCCAAGCTAAGTGTCACTGATGTTCAGAACTTCCAGAAGATGATGGCTGACCTGAAGGCAGAGTTTCACAAGCATCGTGATGAAGCCAAAGGCTCCCGAGAGCGCCTCAAATTCTATGCAGAGAAATGTGTTCAGGCTCACAATGAAGCTGTGAAGAGAAAGGCACTTGAGCACCCAGGCATTGACCCAAGGCTGGCAGCTAAGAAGAAGAAGCCAGCTGAAGCTGAGGCTCCAAGGCAAGACAGGCCCAAGATTGTCTTCCCTGCTAGCATGATTGGTCCGAAGCCTAAGGTTCCATCCGCTGCTTCCGAAAGGAAGAGGACCAAGCAAGCAGAGGTTGAAGCTAAGAAGCGCAAGCATCAAGAAGCCTCTGATGCCGCTCTGTCTCAGAAGAAGCAGAAGACAAAGTCTTCAAAGGCTTCAAGAAGGGCACAAGCACCAACAACTTCATCTGCTCCTCAGGAGCCGCTGCTTGTAGAGCCCATTTCAGTTGCCCTGCCAGCCTCCTCCAATAGAGAACGTAGACTTGTTGTGCATGAGCCTGCTCCCACAGAAGCCCATGACACTGAAGAGATTCCAGCCGTTGACACTACCGCAGCTGAAGACATTGGTCGAGAAGACAATGTTGACAGAGATGGTGATGAAGTCCTTCCTCAAGTACCACAGCTAACTCAGAAACCAGTATCATCGCCTGCTCCCACAAGCAGTGAGCAAATCAGCATTAGCGGTCCCACGACGCCAATTACACAAGATGAGTTCTGGGAAGAGCAACACCCCAACTCCCCACTTCATGAAGTCATACCGCGTACTCCACCAGCTCATGTCACTACTCCAGTGCTTGAGACACCCCAAGCAACCCCAGAAGACATGGAGAAGACTACTCCATCACCGCATGTGTCGCCCTCATTCCGAAGGCTTCGCAAAGTCCCAAGGCCATCGGTCTTCATGTCAAGCATTCCTGAAGAGGATGTGCACACCACAAGCTCAGTAGCACGTCAAGTGTTTCTTGAAGCCATCCCCTCAGAGACTGCTCAAGAATCTGAAGCCAAAGAGGCTAAAGATATTTCGGCTGCATCAGCCGATGAAAGTGAAGAAGAACAAGTTGTTATTCCCCCTGCTGCACCTGTCGTGATTCCAGAAGTGATTGTGCCTGAACCCCCAGTAACTGAAGCCAGTGATGTTGTTGTTGCTGCTAACACACATACTGAAGCCAATGATGTTATCATGGCTGAAGCTAATCTGCAGCCTGAAACCACTATTCAGATTGAAGACAATGCCGCCACTAAAGATGTTCAGCCATCCACCTCGGATGTTGCTGCTGCACCACCAGTTCCACATACTATGACGAGGGCCTTCAATCGTGAAGGCGAGCTGATCAGTGTCAGGTGGCCAATTCTTACACCTCCTGAAGCTCCTGGGCCCCAATATGACTATCACATTGAGCAAAGGCCTCAGACTCAGAAGCCTATGCCAAGAATGCCAAGGCTTCCAAGCACCGTCACCACTCAGACCTTATTCAGCGTCTTAAGCTTTAGAGAGCACAAAACATTTTTTGACAAGGCCACGAAGCCTAAGATTTCTTCTGACAGATTCTGGAGTCATCGCCAAAGAAGTTATTACTCATGTATCCTCTACAACCCGGACCGGATTTTCCCTCACAAGCGCCTGTGTTGTGATGCCATGGCTGGACTGCCATGTCTGGAAGAAGCCCTTGACTGCTTTCGTGATGTTGGCTTGCTCCCTTTTGTCGTCGACAATAAGCACTGTAATGAAGAGCTTCTGCTCCAATTTTATGCCACTTTGCACATATCAGGCTACAACAGGGATCCGAAGACATGAGTCCTAGAGTGGATGACAGAAGATGTTCACCATGAAGCCAAAGCTCAGGATTTCATCGAGCTTACTTCCCTGCCCACTCTTGGTGACCTTTATGAGCAAGGTTGTCAGCTGTATGAGAAGGAACTTGAAAGCATCTTCCAGAAGCCAGAGCCAAACATGAGCCAAATGCTAAGCATGATGAAGCCATTGCCTGCAGAAGCTGAGTACCCAACGCACTTCTTTGTCAATGACCTCGAGTACCTGCGTCGCACCATCTACCACATTATGTGGCATACTTTGTGGCCAATTAAAGGGCACTCCCCTCATGCGAAGTTTGAAGGCACCATGAAGACATTGGTCTTCTACATTCTAAATGGCATCCGCTTCAACACTCATGACTTCTTCATCAGGCAGTTGGCAGCTTCAGGCATTGATCTATTTGGCTAGAAATTCTATGCACCATGAATAATGCAGCTGATTAAGCTTCGTTCTTCGATCGCCTATCAAGCTTCAGCGCGCAATCATGTTGTCTTCTTGCCTGAAGTCGATATGTCACATGAAGCCATCCTGGATTGGTAGAAATACTTGTGTTAAAGTTTGTGATTCCCGTAGCACGCACGTATGGTGAACCGTTATGTGATGAAATAGGAGCATCATTTATTTTTTGATTGTCTTCCTTATGAGTGGCAGTCGGGGACGAGCGATGGACTTTTCCTACCAATCTATCCCCCTAGGAGCATGTGTGGAGTACTTTGTTTCGATAGCTAATAAATTTTTGCAATAAGTATGTGAGTTCTTTATGACTAATGTTGAGTCCATGGATTATACGCACTCTCACACTTCCACCATTGCTAGCCTCTCTAGTACCGCGCAACTCTCGCCGGTGCATTAAACCCACCATATACCTTCCTCAAAACAGCCACCATACCTACCTATTATGGCATTTCCATTGCCATTACGAGATATATTGCCATGCAGCTTCCACCGTTCCGTTTTATTATGACACGCGCCATCATTGCCATATTGCTTTGCACGATCATGTAGTTGGCATAGTATTTGTGGCAAGGCCACCGTTCATAATTTTTATACATGACACTCTTGATCATTGCACATCCCGGTACACCACCGGAGGCATTCATATAGAGTCATATCTTATTCTAGTATCGATTTGTAATTCTTGAGTTGTAAGTAAATAACAGTGTGATGATCATCATTATTAGAGCATTGTCCCATGTGAGGAAAGGATGATGGAAGCTATGATTCCCTCACAAGTTGGGATGAATATCCGGACTTTACAAAAAATAAAAGAGTCCAAAAGAAGCCCAAATAAAAAAAGAAAAAAGAAAAAATTGAGAGAAAAGAGAGAAGGGACAATGTTACTATCCTTTTCCACACTTGTGCGTCAAAGTAGCACCATGATCTTCATGATAGAGAGTCTCATATTTTGTCACTTTCATATACTAGTGGGAATTTTTCATTATAGAACTTGGCTTGTATATTCCAATATGGGCTTCCTCAAATTGCCCTAGGTCTTCGTGAGCAAGCGAGTTGGATGCACACCCACTTAGTTTCTTTTTGAGCTTTCATACACTTATAGCTCTAGTGCATCCGTTGCATGGCAATCCCTACTCACTCACATTGATATCTATTGATGGGCATCTCCATAGCCCGTTAATACGCCTAGTTGATGTGAGACTTTCTCCTTCTTTTTGTCTTCTCCACAACCACCATATTCTATTCCACCTATAGTGCTATATCCATGGCTCACGCTCATGTATTGCAGGAAAGTTGAAAAAGTTTGAGAACATCAAAAGTATGAAACAATTGCTTGGCTTGTCATCGGGGTTGTGCATGATAAAATACTTTGTGTGATGAAGATGGAGCATAGCCAGACTATATGATTTTGCAGGGATAACTTTCTTTGGCCATGTTATTTTGAGAAGACATGATTGCTTTATTAGTATGCTTGAAGTATTATTGTTTTTATGTCAATATTAAACTTTTGTTTTGACTCTTATGGATCTGAATATTCATGCCACAATAAAGAAAATTACATGGATAAATATGTTAGGTAGCATTCCACATCAAAAATTCTGTTTTTATCATTTACCTACTCGAGGACGAGTAGGAATTAAGCTTGGGGATGCTTGATACGTCTCCAACGTATCTATAATATTTATTTGTTCCATGCTATTATATTATCTATTTTGGATGTTTTATATGCATTAATATGCTATTTTATATTATTTTTTGGACTAACTTATTAACCTAGAGCCCAGTGGCAGTTTATGTTTTTCCTTGTTTTTGAGTTTTACAGAAAAGGAATATCAAATGGAGTCCAAATGGAATAAATCTTTACGATGATTTTTCTTGGACCAGAAGACATCCACGGAGCTTGGAGAGGGGGCTAGAAGAGTCCCGAGGGACCCACAAGCCCTCAGGCCGCGCCCTAGGGGGGCGCCGCCTCCCTGGCTTGTGGGCCCCTCGGGAGTTCTCCAACCCTAATTCTTGCGCTATAAATTCCCAAATATTCCCAAACCAACAGAGGCGTCCACCAAAATACTTTTCCGCCGCCGCAAGCCTCTGTTCCCATGAGATCCCATCTTGGGGCCTTTTTCGGCACCCTGCTGGAGGGGGATTCGATCATGGAGGGCCTCTACATCAACCTTGCTGCCCTTTCGATGAAGCGTGAGTAGTTTACCACAGTCCTATGGGCCCATAGCTAGTAGGTAGATGGCTTCTTCTCTCTATTTGATCTTCAATACATTGTTCTCCTCGATGTTCTTGGAGATTTATCCGATGTAATATTCTTTTGCGGTGTGTTTGTCGAGATCCGATGAATTGTGAATTTATGATCAGATTATCTATGAATATTATTTGAGTCTTTTCTGAACTTTTTAGGCATGATTAAATATCTTTGTATTTCTCTTCGAATTATCGGTTTGGTTTGGCCAACTAAATTGGTTTTTCTTGCAATGGGAGAGGTGCTTAGTTTTGGGTTCAATCTTGCGGTGTCCTCACCCAGTGACATAGTACGGGTAGCGAGGCATGTATTGTATTGTTGCCATCAAGGGTAAAAAGATGGGGTTTTCATCATATTGCTTGAGCTTATCCCTCTACATCATGTCATCTTACTTAAGGTGTTGCTCTGTTCTTATGAACTTAATACTTTAGATGCAGGCAGGAGTCGGTCGATGTGTGGAGTAATAGTAGTAGATGCAGAATCATTTTGGTCTACTTGACACGGACATGATGCCTATATTCATAATCATTGCCTTGGATATTGTCATAACTTTGCACTTTTCTATCAATTGCTCGACAGTAATTTGTTCACCCACCGTATTATTTTCTTTCAAGAGAGAAGCCTCTAGTGAAACCTATGGCCCCCGGGTCTATTTTCCTTCATATATTTTTAGATCTATAAACCAAAAAACCGAAAAATACCTTGTTGCAGTTTATTTGTTTTTACTTTGTTTTACGTTTTAGTAATCTTTTATACCTATCTCTATTAGATCTCACTCTTGTTCGAGACCGTGAAGGGAATCACAACCCCTTTTTCTCGTTGAGTGTAAGTGTTTGTTAGTTTGTGCAGGTGCACAGATTGGAGACTTGATTGTGCCTCCTACTGGATTGATACCTTAGTTCTTAACTGAGTGAAATACTTATCTTTACTTTGTTGCATCACCCTTTCCTCTTCAAGGGAAAACTCAACGCAAGCTCAAGAAGTAGCAGGAAGAATTTCTGGCGCCGTTGTCGGGGAGGTTCTACATCAAGCCTACCAAGTACCCAACATAAACTCCCATTTCTTGCATTATATTATTTGCCATTTGCCTCTCATTTTCCTCTCCCCCACTTCTAAAACATTTTCAGAAAAACACAAAAATATTTGCCTTCTTTTCGTTTGCCTTTTATGTCTTACTTGGTTTGTTTGCTTGTTCGCTTGGAATAATTGTGTATTTATTGAAAATCAGAAAGCAAAAAGTTTATGGATCCTCATCCACTTGCTAATCTTTTTAAGAGATCCAATTATGATGAACTAATTGCTAGTGAGTTGCGTGCACTAGATTATCTTTATGAAGTTTTGCTTGAAATTCCTGAATCTAAAAATTGTGAAGAAATTTATGAAGTGATTCATGATAGCTCCTTGAATGAAAAGCATGATTGCAATGGTGTTATTATAAATTCTATTGATGTCAATTTTGCTAATAATATGCAAAACGCTAAGCTTGGGGATGCTAATTTTGCTATGCTCACTACTTGTTGCAATGATCATGATTGGGGCGATACTGTTTCTTATGATCTCGAAAATTTATTTAAGCCTCATGATGATTATGATATTGATAATAGTATTTGCAATAATATTGAAAGTGGGTTCGGAAGAGTGTCAACTCTAGGTAATAATGATCCCACTACTTTGGAGAATGATCAATCTTATGATTTTTTTTATAAAAGTGGGTTTGGAGAAGTAATGGCTTTATTTTATGTTAATCCCTCTATTTTGGAAGAGTGTCAACTTTGCATGCATGTGGATCATGAAGAGAAAATTTGGTGTGATAGCTATATTGTTGAATTCCATTATGATCCTACATGTAATTATTATGAGAGAGGAAAATATTGTTATAGAAATTTTCATGTTACTAAATTACCTCTCGTTATGTTGAGATTGCTATTGTTTTTTCTTCTTCCTTGCATATGCTAGTTTTTGCTTGTCTTGAGAATTTGTTGCTTATAAGATGCCTATGCATAGGAAGTATGTTAGACTTAAACTTGTTTTTCACATGCTATATGATGCCCTATTTGTGCTTCAAATTTTTGTCTTTTATGTGAGCATCATTAGAATTATCAATGCCTAGCTAAAAGGCTTTAAAGAAAAGCGCGTGTTGGGAGACAACCCAATATTTTCATTTTATGTTTTTATGAGTATACACATTATTACCTCTGTTGTAATTGTGTTTTGGTGTTTTAATTAGTGTTTGAGCCAAGCAAGTCCTTTGGGATGGTCTACGGTGATAGTTGATTTGATCTTGCTGAAAAACAGAAACTTTTGCGCTCATTGCTGAAAATTCAATAAATCACAGAAATGTACTTTTGATCTGAATTTTTTACACAAGATTTATATACAAATTTCCCAGGTTTTTCAAATTTTTCAGAATTTTTGGAGTTATAGAAGTATACGTAATTTCCAAATTACTACAGATTGTTCTGTTTTTGACAGATTCTGTTTTCTATGTGTTGTTTGCTTATTTTGATGAATCTATGGGTAGTATCGGGGGGTATCAACCATGGAGAAGTTGGAATACAGTAGATATTATGCCAATATAAATAAAGAATGAGTTCACAACAGTACCTAAAGTGGTAATTTATTTTATTATACTAATGAATCTTATGAGTTTTTTCTGTTGAGTTTCGTGTTGTGAAGTTTTCAATTTTGGGTAAAGATTTGATGGACAACAGAATATGGAGTGGCAAGAGCCTAAGCTTGGGGATTCCCAAGGCACCCCATGGTAATATTAAAGTACAACCAAGCATATAAGCTTGGGGATGACCCGGATGGCATCCCCTCTTTTGTCTTCGTCCATCGGTAAATTTACTTGAGGCTATATTTTTATTCACCACATGATATGTGTTTTGCTTGGAGCGTCTTGTATGATATGAGTCTTTGCTTTTTAGTTTTCCACAATCATCCTTGCTGTACACATATTTTGAGAGGGACATGCATGAATCGTGAATTTATTATAATACTCTATGTGCTTCACTTATATCTTTTGAGCTAGGCAGTTTGCTCTAGTGCTTTACTTATATCTTTTTAGAGCACGGCGGTGGCTTTATTTTATAGAAATTGTTGAACTCTCATGCTTCACTTATATTATTTTGAGAGTCTCTAGACAGCATGGTAATTTGCTTAGGTTATGAATTTAGTCCTAATATGATGGGCATCCAAGAGGGATATAATAAAAACTTTCATATAAAGAGCGTTGAATAAGATGAGAAGTTTGATTCCTTGCATTTGTTTTGAGATATGAAGATGGTGATATTAGAGCCATGCTAGTGAGTAATTGTGGATTGGTACAAATACTTGTGTTAAAGTTTGTGATTCCCGTAGCATGCACGTATGGTGAACCGTTATGTGATGAAGTCGGAGCATGATTTATTTTTTGATTGTCTTCCTTATGAGCGGCGGTCGGGGACGAGCGATGGTCTTTTCCTACAAATCTATCCCCCTAGGAGCATGCGTGTAGTACTTTGTTTCGATAGCTAATAAATTTTTGCAATAAGTATGTGAGTTCTTTATGACTAATGTTGAGTCCATGGATTATACGCACTCTCACCCTTCCACCATTGCTAGCCTCTCTAGTACCGCGCAACTCTCGCCGATGCATTAAACCCAACATATACCTTCCTCAAAACAGCCACCATACCTACCTATTATGGCATTTCCATAGCCATTCCAAGATATATTGCCATGCAACTTCCACCGTTTCGTTTTATTATGACACGCACCATCATTGTCATATTGCTTTGCATGATCATGTAGTTGGCATAGTATTTGTGGCAAGGCCACCGTTCATAATTTTTATACATGACACTCTTGATCATTGCACATCCCGGTACACCGCCGGAGGCATTCATATAGAGTCATATCCTGTTCTAGTATCGAGTTGTAATGCTTGAGTTGTAAGTAAATAAAAGTGTGATGATCATCATTATTAGAGCATTGTGCCATGTGAGGAAAGGATGATGGAAGCTATGATTCCCTCAAAAGTTGGGATGAGTCTCCGGACTTTACAAAAAATAAAAGAGACCAAAAGAAGCCCAAAATTAAAAAAAGAGAGAGAAAAGAAAAAAAATGAGAGAAAAGAGAGAAGGGACAATGTTACTATCCTTTTTCCACACTTGTGCTTCAAAATAGCACCATGATCTTCATGATAGAGAGCCTCCTATTTTGTCACTTTCATATACTAGTGGGAATTTTTCATTATAGAACTTGGCTTGTATATTCCAATGATGGGCTTCCTCAAATTGCCCTAGGTCTTCGTGAGCAAGCGAGTTGGATGCACACCCACTTAGTTTCTTTTTGAGCTTTCATACACTTATAGCTCTAGTGCATCTGTTGCTTGGCAATCCCTACTCACTCACATTGATATCTATTGATGGGCATCTCCATAGCCTGTTAATTTGCCTAGTTGATGTGAGACTTTCTCCTTCTTTTTGTCTTCTCCACAACCACCATATTCTATTCCACCTATAGTGCTATATCCATGGCTCACGCTCATGTATTGCGTGAAAGTTGAAAAAGTTTTAGAACATCAAAAGTATGAAACAATTGCTTGGCTTGTCATCGGGGTTGTGCATGATAAAATACTTTGTGTGATGAAGATGGAGCATAGCCAGACTATATGATTTTGCAGGGATAATTTTCTTTGGCCTTGTTATTTTGAGAAGACATGATTGCTTTATTAGTATGCTTGAAGTATTATTGTTTTTATGTTAATATTAAACTTTTGTTTTGAATCTTATGGATCTGAATATTCATGCCACAATAAAGAAAAATACATGGATAAATATGTTAGGTAGCATTCCACATCAAAAATTCTGTTTTTATCATTTACCTACTCGAGGACGAGTAGGAATTAAGCTTGGGGATGCTTCATATTTCTCCAATGTATCTATAATTTTTTATTGTTCCATTCTATTATATTATCTATTTTGGATGTTTTATATGCATTAATATGCTATTTTATATTATTTTTGGGACTAACTTATTAACCTAGAGCCCAGTGCCAGTTTCTGTTTTTTCCTTGTTTTTGAGTTTTACAGAAAAGCAATATCAAACAGAGTCCAAACGGAATAAAACTTTACGATGATTTTTCTTGGACCAGAAAACATCCACGTAGCTTGGAGAGGGGGCCAGAAGAGTCCCAAGGGACCCACAAGCCCTCAGGCCACGCCCTAGGGGGTGCGTGCCTCCCTGGCTTGTGGGCCCCTCGAGAGTCCTCCAACCCTAATTCTTGCGCTATAAATTCCCAAATATTCCCAAACCAACAGAGGCATCCACCAAAATACCTTTCCACCGCCGCAAGCCTCTGTTCCCGTGAGATCCCATCTTGGGGCCTTTTCCGGCACCCTGCAGGAGGGGGATTCAATCACGGAGGGCCTCTACATCAACCTTGCTGCCCTTCCAATGAAGCGTGAGTAGTTTACCACAGACCTACGGGTCCATAGTTAGTAGCTAGATGGCTTCTTCTCTCTCTTTGATCTTCAATACAATGTTCTCCTCGATGTTCTTGGAGATCTATCCGATGTAATATTCTTTTGCGGTGTGTTTGTCGAGATCCGATGTATTATGGATTTATGATCAGATTATCTATGAATATTATTTGAGTCTTTTCTGAACTCTTTTATGCATGATTAAACATCTTTGTATTTCTCTTCGAATTATCGGTTTGGTTTGGCCAACTAGATTGGTTTTTCTTGCAATGGGAGAGGTGCTTAGTTTTGGGTTCAATCTTGCGGTGTCCTCACCCAGTGACATTGTAGGGGTAGCGAGGCACGTATTGTATTGTTGCCATCAAGGGTAAAAAGATGGGGTTTTCATCATATTGCTTGAGTTTATCGCTCTACATCATGTCATCTTACTTAAGGCGTTGCTCTGTTCTTATGAACTTAATACTCTAGATGCAGGCAAGAGTCGGTCGATGTGTGGAGTAATAGTAGTAGATGCAGAATCGTTTCGGTCTACTTGACAGGGACGTGATGCCTATATTCATAATCATTGCATTGGATATCGTCATAACTTTGCGCTTTTCTATCAAATGCTCGACAGTAATTTGTTCACCCACCGTATTATTTTCTTTCAAGAGAGAAGCCTCTAGTAAAACCTACGGCCCCGGGTCTATTTTCCTTCATATATTTTCAGATCTATAAACCAAAAAACCCAAAAATACCTTGCTGCATTTTTTTTACATTTTAGTAATCTTTTATACCTATCTCTATTAGATCTCACTCTTGTTCGAGACCGTGAAGGGATTGACAACCCCTTTTTTGCATTAAGTGCATGTGTTTGTTAGTTTGTGCAGGTGCATAGATTGGAGACTTTCTTGTGCCTCCTACTGGAATGATAGCTTGGTTCTTAACAGAGGGAAATACTTATCTCTACTTTGTAGCATCACCCTTTCCTCTTCAAGGGAAAAATCAACGCAAGCTCAAGAAGTAGCATCGTGCCTGGAAGAGCCTCACTCTGCTCTGTTCTGAAGATGAACTCACTGCAGATGACTTCACTGAAAGATTCAAGTTTGACTCCAGGCCTCCGCAATCAACAAGTTGGCGTCTTACACCATCCATTGAAGATTCTGACTACTCATCATCTTCTCCAACTGTTGTTGCTCAAGTCATTGATGAGGAGGACGACGCCACTTCACCAGCTATGGCTTCACTACATCAAGATGCTGCATTAGGCCCGACTGCACCGCCCAACTCCAACGTCGACCCGGCTGCCCCAACATCTTCACCAACACCTCCAGGGAACACTTAGACACCCTATGTCTTCATTCCTTTTTGGTCATTCAATGACAAAAGGGGGAGAAGCATATGGGTTGATAGTCTTCAAGCTTTTGCAACTCGCGTTCTTGATCTGTTGGCTTTTGAGTTGTAACACTTAAGTCCAGATGGGACGTCTGCTACATTTTCTGCTATCTTTGATTGCGTGGTTGAATTCCTATCTTATGCGCATGAAATCATTCTACAGACGCCCATTTTTCATTAAGCATGCCATTATCTTCAATACATTTTGTATGCATGATGTTTTGACTTCGTGAACAGAAGGAGATCTCCACAAAGCAAAACCTGCAATGTGCATTTGCATTCAAAGACAAATTACTTATATGCACATCTTCTGGGGGAGCCCTTTCAACTTCATGAAGCCAATGACCACGTACTTTAACTTTCACATATTTTTATCCCCATTGAAAACCTCAACCAGTTTGTCATCAATCACCAAAAGGGGGAGATTTTAAGTGCATCTAGTGCCACCCCTAGTTGGTTTTGGAGTATTGACGACAAACATGGTTGAGGGACTAATGTGTTTGTGAAAATCACAGGAGAACATAGGTAGAAGTCCCTCATTGATTCGG
Organism: Thinopyrum elongatum; assembly: GCA_011799875.1. NCBI lineage: Eukaryota > Viridiplantae > Streptophyta > Magnoliopsida > Poales > Poaceae > Thinopyrum > Thinopyrum elongatum. The sequence goes on along the minus strand of CM022299.1, from coordinate 369,763,471 downwards.
TTTACCCATCAGAGATGACCCCTAAAAATGTATGAAGACATTGAAGACAATGGTGGTTCGTGAAGACATTCACGTCGAAGATAAAAAACGTGTGAAGACATTCACTTGAAGACAATGGAGTGCGAAGACGTAGTTTCTTTCGCAGTTTCATTTTCTTCATTCTTGAGTCATAGGAACCACCGAACTATTAAGTGGGGTCCAGGTGAACAAAAACAGAAAACTAACGTGATACTCAACCCAAATCCTATGTCTTCGAGTGAAGACAATGAGAGAAAATCTTATCCAGAGTTGGATGAGTCAGCTTTGCTTGTAGCCCAAGACAAGCTGCCGTGTCGTTTGAAATCCGACCATTGGACACGTGCCGGTTCCTTAGTGACCCAGGGTCATTTCGTACATATCTTGTCGGGTTGTCTCCAGGCTATAAATAGCCCACCCCCTACACCATAAATTGGTGGCTGCTTAGAGTTAGTGCATGGCTTTTGTCGTTTGAGAGCAACCCACCTCCGAAGCCTTTGAGAGAGAGAATCCTTGCAAGGACAAAACCCAAAACACCCAAAGCCCAAAGGGTGTTGGCATCACTGAAGTCTTTCTGTCCGCGTGATCTGAAGACTTATTACACTTGAAGACTGTGATCTTCCAGTCGGTTAGGCGTCGCGTTCTGAGGATCCAAGAGTCATTGTGGATCGCTGATGAATGAAGTCTGTGAAGGTTTGGAAGTCTACCTTGAAGACTTACCAGAGTGATTGGGCGAGGACTAAGTGACCTTAGCTCAAGGGGAATAAGGTGAAGATGCGGTCTTCTAAGTTCAATCTCAACCTCCCTAACCAGACGTACAGTTGTCACGGCAACTGGATTGGGTCTACCAAATCCTTGTCTTCGTCAAGCAGCTAGTTCTATCACTTCACCCATTTACCTTCAGTTTAGCTTCGTGAAGTCATTGCTTGCTTGCTCTGTTTGACTTCACTGTGTGAAGATATTTTCTCTGTTTGCATATTTGGCTTCATACTATCTTCCTATTCTGATCCACTCTACCTAGCTACTGTCTGTCTTTGTGTTTACTCTGTACTACTTCCTTAACTATGGCATGGCTAGTGTAGTTTACCTTTCACTGCATATTTTGTAGGTTTTATTTGGTTGTCTGCTTTCGAAGACATTGCCTGTCTTGAAGACTTTCATAAAAATCGCCTATTCACCCCCCCTCTAGTCGATAACTAGCACTTTCACTGACCGCATCATGGATGTCACTTAGGTTGTGGATGAACGGACGAAGCTTCTAGTTCAGCCAGCATTGCTGATAGCTGTGGTTCAGGCCTGGATCATGTTGGTCCATAAGAGAGCTGTTCATCAGAATGAGAGACCTCGCATCCGGTATGGTCCGATGTTAATCCTGGATCAAGAGAGGATAGCGAATCTGAACTACATCTACAACTTCAATGACACAGAGGCTCTGTGGATGCTTTGAATGAAAAGAGCACCTTTCGCTAGGCTTGTGCAGACGTTTAGGAGCAGGGGGCTCTAGAAAATAGCATCCACACCACTGTGGAAGAGCAAGTGGCCATGTTCCTCCATGTTGTTGGTCATAACCAGAGGTTAAGGGTTGTACACAATACCTTCAGGAAATCAATGGAGACCATCTCCAGGTACTTCAAGCAAGTGTTGTATGCTGTTGGGGAGCTCAGAGGAGAGATGATCAGGTCACCAACCGGCCGGACTCCTAACAAGATTCGCACTAACCCAAGATGGTATCCATACTTCAAGGTGAGCACTTGATATGTTGTTGTAGTTCATGCCTTGATATGTTGTTATTGTTCTGTAGTAGATTAACTGAAAGTGCTAGTTATCGACTTGAGGGGGGTGAATAGGCAATTTTTATGAAAGTCTTCGAAAGATGCAATATCTTTGAACACAGACAACCAAACAACACCTATATGATATGCAGCGGAAGATAAACTCCACTAGACAGGCCATAGTCAGGTAGACAGTACAATGAAAGCACGACGACTAATAACAACTAGGTAGAGCAGATTGGAATGGAGGAAAGTATGAAGCCAATTTGACGCCCCCGACTCGATCGTACACTAATCATACACGCAAACGTGTATGATCAAGATCAGGGACTCACGGGAAGATATCACAACACAACTCTAAACACAAATAAAAGATACAAGCTTCATATTACAAGCCAGGGGCCTCGAGGGCTCAACTACATAAGCTCGATACATAAGCGAGTCAGCGGAAGCAACAATATCTGAGTACAGACATAAGTTAAACAAGTTTTGCCTTAAGAAGGCTAGCACAAACATCAACGATCGAAGAGGCAAGGCCTCCTGCCTGGGACCTCCTAACTACTCCTGGTCGTCGGCGGTCTCCACGTAGTAGTAGGCACCCTCCGGGTAGTAGTAGTAGTCGGCGGGGGTAGCATCTAGCTCCTGGGATCCACCATCTGGTTACAACAACCGGAAAGAAGAAAGAAGGGGGAAGAGGGGTAGCAAAGCAACCGTGAGTACTCATCCAAAGTACTTGCAAGCATCAGATCTATACTAAGTATGCATTGGTATCAAAGGAATGAGCTGTATCTGTGGACTGAACTGCAGAATGCCAGAATAGAAGGGGAAAGCCTAGCCTATCGAAGACTAGCATCTTCAAGCAGCTCCAAGCATCTTGCAGCATTCAGAAGAGTATAGAATAGCAGTTTATATTTAACAAACATGTTGTAGTATTAATGCCCAGAGATCCTTCCTCGACTCCCTGCGAGGAAGCAATCCCGGGGCCACATATCCATCACATATCTCAAGTAACCAGTTCTAGTTGTAATAGATCAGGAAACAAGTCTGAACGTCCATTACCGTGTACACGGTATTTGAATAGATAACTTCCCTGCAGGGGTGCACCACATTACCCAACACGCTTGATTACTCTGTACGGACACACTTTTCTGGGTTAATGCCTGGCCTCGGAATATCAACACGTCGCAGCCCTACCTAGGCTCAGCAGAGAGGTCTCCGCCGGTCTACATCATAAGCACTCCGGAATCTTGGGCCCATCGCCCGTTGCACTCCGGGTCGTTGCGCGCAGGGCGGGTCCAGGCTCCACCTCTACATGGATGGTGCCGGCCCAGCCGTGCCGCAATGCTGAACTGGACGTCTGACAAAGCTTCGGCTGATACTACAACGCCGAGTGCCCATAACTATTCCCGCGTGGTGGTTAGTGCGTATAGGCCAGTGGCCAACTCAGAACAAATACCCAAACCTGTTAGTGCATTATTAAAAGAAGTGACGGCTGTCGGGACAAGTCCGGAGCTACCACCCCTCCTGGGTGATACCGCTAAACAGCCAACCGCCACCGTAACTCATGCGGGTGCTCTCCGGGCCCGCCTGACTTTCACAAAGGTCTCAAGTAATGTCATGTTAACCATGTGTCCAAACATCAAGGGGGAAACTCCGAGGAATCACCCTCGGTGGATTCCACTCGAAGTAATCATCAAGGTGAACGTAGGAGGAATCACCCTTGAGGTTCACACTTGAGGGGCTGCACGACAGAGACGTATCGGGAGTGGTGAAGGAGGAATCACCCTCGATGACCACGACCGAATAGCTACACTACAGAGTTATTACCAGGAGTGCGTTACGAGGTATCACCCTCGGCACTCGATAGTAACTATGAAGAGTCGTACAACTAAGGGGGTGAAATGATGTGATGGTCTCTGGTCGTCGACCACGTTGATCGAGTCATCGATGATGAAGCAGGGGCAACAGGGACAAGGTGGGGGCCACTGATGGATCACTAACCAACCTATACTATGCAGTTTATGATAAGCAGGTAAGGTACAATGAGCAGGTTACAAAAGCAGGCTATGCATTAGAATAGGAGAAATCAATAACAGTAGCAAAATCTAATGCAAGCATGAGAGAGAATGGATTGGGCGATATCGGAGTGATCAAGTGGGGGGGGCTTGCCTGGAAGCTCTGCTGAAACGGAAGGAGGGTTATCGTCGATGTCGTCGATCACAGGGGCATCAGCAGCGGTCTCGGGGTCTACCAAAGAAGAAGAGGGGAAGAAACAGTAAATATAAAGCAAACAAGTGCATGACATGACATTACGCAGAGCTAGGGGTGTTCTGACACGGTGCTACACGATATAGGTGAAGGGGGAAAACATCCAGGAAAGTTTTCCTGATGTTTGGTATTTTCGGACAGACGAACCGGAGGGGGATGGTTCCATGTTCGCTATGCTAGGGGCACGTGACAGATGAACGGAGAGCGTATTCGGATTCGTCATATTTTTCTGAGCAACTTTCATGTATAAAACTTTTTCATCCGAGTTACGGTTTATTTTCTATTAATTTTTTCAAAGTTTTATCAATATCCTGAAATCCCTGAAATTCTGCCAAGTCTGAGAATTCGCCAGTTTTAAACATCACTTAGCTGTTTTCAAAAGGCTAAAATTATTGTTCTGTACAACCTATGGGTTAGTGTCTTATATCAATATTGAGCATTATCTACGATCTACAAGATAGTAGCACTTGCATCTCTGTTAGAGTCCACTAGCTTGCTCAAAACTTTGTTTGAAAATTGCCACTTGGTATTAATTCTAGAAACTGTTATAATTTACAAACTTTGTTGGATGATTGCCATTGATCTATAGCTCTAATGGAGACACTTACTATAAGTGTTTTGCACTACAACAAGAGTACAATCATGCCATGCCCTTAGATGGCATGACAGATCCCTATAGTTTGTTCAACAAAAACCCCTAAATTAGCTAAGACAATAAAGTTGCTTTCTTTTTGTTTTTCAGTTAACAGAACATACCACTTTGCGATTTTCATAGGATTTAATCCATGCATCGAAAGGATTTGGTCCAGTGGGATAAAATGGAGTTTGTCATGTATACTTTCTACTCATATTATTTTTACTCATGTTAACAACCGTTTAGACACTATTTATGTGCTGTCTAGAGGGTTAGTCATTGTAAAAAAAGAAAAGCTAGCTAGTAGCATCTACAGTAGCTAGCAGTACAGGCAGAGCAGCAATGGAAAGAGTTGAGCGCTGTCGGTCGGCCATAGCAAGCAGTAGCGCAGCCGCAGCAACGGGCAGGCGAGGAGGAGTAGCGCTAGGCGCGGCATCGCGCGCGCGGACGGCACCAGCTAGCGACGGCGGGCACAGCCGGGGCGGAGGCGAGCGCGGCAGCGGGGCTACGGCCGTCACGGGGCGGCAGCGGCAGCAGCAGTAGGCAGAACAGCGCAAGGCAGAGGCGAGTGGGGCGACGCGGCTGAGCGCGGCCCGTGTGCGGGACACGCGGGGTAGGGGTGGCCAGAGAGGCCCGTGGGCAGCCAAGGGCGCGAGGACGCGCGGCGAGCGTTTGCTCGGGCGCGACGGGCACGACTCCGGGCAGGGAAGATGGGGCGGCGACCTACGACGTCGGGAGTGAGGGGAAAAGCGGGGGCGGAGGAGGAGGCTCATGGTGAGGCGGTAGTGGAGGGCAGCGGGCTCGGGGAGGGTTGACGGTGCCAGAGTCGAAGAAGAGCGCCAGCGGATCCCAAGGTTGAAGATGAGGTCAGGGTGGCGTTGCAGGGGTCCCTGATTCAGCTGCTGGCCGTGGTCGTCGTAGCAGTCGACGGCTGGATTTGACGGAGGGGCTCGACGGAGGCAGTGGTCGTGGCGGCCGCCAGGGCCACGGTGGCGCTCGGCCGAAGCGGAGAGGGAGAGGGAGAGAGCGTGGGAGAGCAGGGGGCGAGGCAAAATATCTGCGCGGGCTGGGGAGGGAGCTGACGAGGCCGGGGGGATCAGCCTTATTGCCTCGATGGCGAGGCGCGGGGCGACGAGTGGGTTCGACGGCGACGCGCGGGAGCGCGCCCGGTCGGGCACACAGTAGGGGGAGGAGAGAGGCGGCCTGGGAGGGGGAGTGGGAGTGGGCCAATAGGCCGGGTCTGTTGGCTCTCGTCCAGTGGGCAGGGGGGCTATCTCTTTTGCTTTTTTTTGTTTCCACTTTATACTTTTCTGTTTTCTTTTAGTGTCATTTTATTTTTAGTTTTATAAAATATATAATTAGCCCCTAAATTAGCATTTAGTAATTATACTACTGCCACCAATAATTTGGCAACTAATTAAAATTGTTTTATATTTTATTATTTAAAAGCATTTAATAATGGTTTTTAGCCCATGTTTTATTTAGTTTAGGGCAATTAAACACTTTATAAAAATGTTGGGTCACAACCATAATTAGTTATGGAATATTCGCAATACTTTGAACATTTTATTTTGACATTTGAAAACTTTATTTGTTTGACTTTATTTTAAATTTGAATTTGAACCGGTTTCGAACCAACGCAAGTTTAACAACAGTAATCGTGGTGGCATGGCATCATTAGCAGAGGATTACTATAGCTTAATTATCCGGGCGTTACAAATATCCTCCACTACAAGAAATCTCGTCCCGAGATTTTAGGAGGTAGAAGGAAACAAAACGGGGTATTCATCACGAAGACGATCCTCGAGTTCCCAAGTGGCTTCATCTTCAGAATGATTTGACCACTGAACTTTTTAGAAATTTGATAGCCCTCTGACGGGTGCAACGTTCAGCTTGATCGAGAACGTGGACCAGATGCTCTCTGTAAGTGAGATCATCTTGCAGGGGTTGAGCTTTATAAGCCATGTGGTTGTTGCAATAAGACTTGCGACTCAGGGCATCGGCTATGATTAGCCCTTCCAGGGGTATAAGAAATACCGTAGTCATAGTCTGTGATTGTTTCCATATATCGCTTTTGACGGAGATCCAGATCTAGCTGAGTAAACAATTACTTCAGACTTTGATGATCGGTGAAGATCTCGCAACGAGTACCAAAAGGAAATGCCACCACAACTTCAGTGCAAATTTAACTGCAGCAAGTTCAAGGTTATGGACTGGGTAGTTCTTTTGGAAAGATATCCTGAAATTCACAAATGACTGGAGTGTTTTCAACTCTCATAAAAGGAGAAGCGTTTCACGCATTTAAGGAATAAATCCATGCTTCGGCATTTTGAACAAGATGAGCATGGTAGCTTACTATCTCATTTGAAGGATGTAGTAGATGGACGGTTTTAGTGGCGCAGATGATAGAAGCGGTATGTGTTTTCAACCATTCCATTCCCAGAATGAGGTCAATATTGGAAGACTTCAAAACAATGGGGGAAACATGGAATTCCAACTCTTCAAGTTCAACGGGGACGTTGTGACTAACCATGGTGGTTCGACATTGGCCCACGGAATTTAGCTTGGAATTTCGGCCATGTGATGGCGGTTCCAACAGGTAAGGAACGACTGTGGCTGTCCCACCATTGAGCAGCGGGACCTTTTAGGTAATAAGCCGTGAAGGTGACATAGTTGACAGGGGATACATCAGCAGACTCCAACTCGAAAGTGATGTGACGGAGCCAATCATCAGCATCAAGGGGCTGAGTTGAGCTGCGGTAGATGACAGGGTAAAGACGCGCAAAGTCTTGCAGAGTTACTGGGGCTGGCTGCTAATTCATATTGGGACACGGGAACTGAGCCATGACTCCTTCCATGAACTGGCGATTCAGCTTAACTGTTGTATCATTCCAGCCATGTATTCGGGAGGTGGTGGATTGTCGCCACCACGGCCACAACCAGCGGGTCTAACCATCTTGCTTAAATGCAACAGGGGGTAGTTTAGCAAGGGGTGGAGCAGATGTAAGGAGTCATTCATGATGTAATCTGAATAATGAGCAAAGGCAAAGTATGTACAAGGCAGTAGTCATTGAAGACATACATATACATATACGGAGCCAATTACACGCTGTTAGTATGAGTTCGGACAAGAGAAACATCCCAGCCATACTAGGCGGCACACATGCACGCGATGGAGGGATGCAACAACGGGACATAGCAAAGGCTACATCAACGTCGGGGAAAACCACTAAAGCGAGGGATTTGCAACTGACGACGCAGGGTGCCCTCGATATGAGGATCCTGCGGTCAGTGAACATTGTGAAGCAGAACTTGGCATTCAATTTGAGAAAGGTGTAATACAAATCTCCGGGTGGATGTGATCACGAGATCCTAATGTTATAGTTAGCAAAATCATTTAACCCGAATAGAAGAGAGATCAGAGTCCCAGAGTATAGACAAGGAGTAAAAGATCCAAATACCACCCATTGGCGACGTGGGCCCGTAAGCCTCATAGCCATGTTAGTAAAACAGGTTTCCAAAGACTAGACTCAACATCGGCCAAGGAGTTGGAAAGGGGGGTTCCTACAGGTAGTCAGCTCTAATACCAACTTGTGATGCCCCCGACTCGATCGTACACTAATCATATACGCAAACATGTACGATCAAGATCAAGGACTCACGGGAAGATATAACAACACAACTCTAAACACAAATAAAAGGTACAAGCTTCATATTACAAGCCAGGGGCCTTGAGGGCTCGAATACATAAGCTCGATACATAAGTGAGTCAGCGGAAGCAACAATATTTGAGTACAGACATAAGTTAAACAAGTTTTGCCTTAAGAAGGCTAGCACAAACATCAACGATCGAAGAGGCAAGGCCTCCTGCCTGGGACCTCCTCACTACTCCTGGTCGTCGGCGGTCTCCACGTAGTAGTAGGCACCCTCCGGGTAGTAGTAGTAGTCGGCGGGGGTGGCATCTGGCTTCTGGGATCCACCATCTGGTTGCAACAACCGGAAAGAAGAAAGAAGGGGGGAAAGGGGTAGCAAATCAACCGTGAGTACTCATGCAAAGTACTCGCAAACATCAGATCTATACTAAGTATGCATTGGTATCAAAGGAATGAGCTGTATCTGTGGACTGAACTGCAGAATGCCAGAATAGAAGGGGAAAGCCTAGCCTATCGAAGACTAGCATCTACAAGCAGCTCCAAGCATCTTGCAGCATTCAGAAGAGTATAGAATAGCAGTTTATATTTAACAAACATGTTGTAGTATTAATGCCCAGAGATCCTTCCTCGACTCCCTGCGAGGAAGCAATCCCGGGGCCACATATCCATCACATATCTCAAGTAACTAGTTCTAGTTGTAATAGATCAGGATACAAGTCTGAACGTCCATTACCGTGGACACAGTATTCGAATAGATAACTTCCCTGCAGGGGTGCACCACATTACCCAACACGCTTGATTACTCTGGCCGGACACACTTTTCTGGGTCAATGCCCGGCCTCGGAAGATCAACACGTCGCAGCCCTACCTAGGCTCAGCAGAGAGGTCCCCGCCGGTCAACATCCTAAGCACTCCGGGGTCTTGGGCCCATCGCCCGTTGCAATCTAGTTCGTTGCGCGTAGGGCGGGTCCAGGCTCCACCTCTACATGGATGGTGCCGGCCCAGCCGTGCCGCAATGCTGAACTGGACGTCTGACAAAGCTTCGGCTGATACTACGACGCTGAGTGCCCATAACTGTTCCCGCGTGGTGGTTAGTGCGTATAGGCCAGTGGCCAACTCAAAACAAATACCCAAACCTGTTAGTGCATTATTAAAAGAAGTGACGGCTGTCGGGACGAGTCCGGAGCTACCACCCCCTCCTGGGTGATACCGCTAAACAGCCAGCCGCCACCGTAACTCATGCGGGTGCTCTCCGGGCCCGCCCGACTTTCACAAAGGTCTCAAGTAATGTCAAGGTAACCATGTGTCCAAACATCATGGGGGAAACTCCGAGGAATCACCCTCGCTGGATTCCACTCGAAGTAATCATCAAGGTGAATGTAGGAGGAATCACCCTCGAGGTTCACACCTGAGGGGCTGCACGACAGAGTCGTATCGGGAGTTGTGAAGGAGGAATCACCCTCAATGACCACGACCGAATAGCTACACTACAGAATTATTACCAGGAGTGCGTTACGAGGTATCACCCTCGGCACTCGATAGTAACTATGAAGAGTCGTAGAACTAAGGGGGTGAAATGATGTGATGGTCTCTGGTCGTCGACCACGTTGATCGAGTCATCGATGATGAAGCAGGGGCAACAGGGACAAGGTGGGGGCAATTGATGGATCACTAACCAACCTATACTAAGCAGTTTAGGATAAGTAGGTAAGGTACAATGAGCAGGTTACAAAAGCAGGCTATGCATCAGAATAGGAGCACTCAATAAAAGTAGCAAAATCTAATGCAAGCATGAGAGAAAATGGAATGGACGATATCGGAGTGATCAGGGGGGGGGCTTGCCTGGAAGCTCTGGTGAAATGGAAGGAGGGTCGTCGTCGATCACAGGGGCATCAACAGCGGTCTCGGGGTCTACCGGAGAAGAAGAGGGGGATGGTTCCAAGTTCGCTATGCTAAGGGCACGTGACAGATGAACGGAGAGCGTGTTCGGATTCGTCATATTTTTCTGAGCAACTTCCATGTATAAAACTTTTTCATCCGAGTTACGGTTTATTTTCTATTAATTTTTTCAAAGTTTTATCAATATCCTGAAATCCCTGAAATTCTGCCAAGTCAGAGAATTCGCCAGTTTTAAACATCACTTAGCTATTTTCAAAAGGCTAAAACTATTGTTCTGTACAACCTATGGGTTAGTGTCTTATATCAATATTAAGCACTCTCTGCGATCTACAAGATAGTAGCACTTGCATCTCTGTTAGAGTCAACTAGCTTGCTCAAAACTTTGTTTGAAAAGTGCCACTTGGTATTAAATCCAGAAACTGTTATAATTTACAAACTTTGTTGGATGATTGCCATTGATCTATAGCTCTAATGGAGACACTTACTATAAGTGTTTTGCACTACAACAAGAGTACAATCATGCCATGCCCTTAGATGGCATGACAGATCCCTATAGTTTGTTCAACAAAAACCTAAATTAGCTAAGACAATAAAGTTGCTTTGTTTTTGTTTTTCAGTTAACAGAACATACCACTTTGCGATTTTCATATGATTTAATCCATGCATCGAAAGGATTTGGTCCAGTGGGATAAAATGGAGTTTGTCATGTATACTTTCTACTCATATTATTTTCACTCATGTTAACAACCGTTTAGACGCTGTTTACAGGCTGTCTAGTGGGTTAGTCATTGTAAAAAAAGAAAAGCTAGCTAGTAGCTAGCAGTACAGGCAGAGCAGCAATGGAAAGAGTTGAACGCTGTCGGTCGGCCGTAGCAAGCAGTAGCGCAGCCGCAGCAACGGGCAGGCGAGGGGGAGTAGCGCTGGGCGCGGCATCGCGCGCTTGGACGGCGCCGGCTAGTGACGGCGGGCACAGCCGGGGCGGAGGCGAGTGCGGCAGCGGGGCTGCGGCCGTCACGGGGCGACAGCAGCAGCAGCAGTAGGCGGAATAGCGCAAGGCAGAGGCGAGCGGGGCGACGCGGCTGGGCAGGCGCGCTGAGCGCGGCCCGTGTGCGGGACACCCGGGGTAGGGGAGGCCAGAGAGGCCCGTGGGTAGCTAAGGGCGCGAGGACGCGCGGCGAGCGTGTGCTCGGGTGCGACGGGCACGACTCTGGGCAGGGGAGATGGGGCGGCGACCTACGGCGTCGGGAGTGAGGGGAAAAGCGGGGGCGGAGGAGGAGGCTCATGGTGAGGCGGTAGTGGAGGGCAGCGGGCTCGGGGAGGGTTGACGGCGCCAGAGTCAAAGAAGAGCGCCAGCGGATCCCAAGGTTGAAGATGAGGTCGGGTGGCGTTGCAGGGGCCCCTGATTCAGCTGATGGCCGTGGTCGTCGTAGCAGTCGACTGCTGGATTTGACGGAGGGGCTCGACGGAGGCAGTGGCCGAAGCGGAGAGGGAGAGAGCGTGGGAGAGCAGGGGCGAGGCAAAATATCTGCGTGGGCGGGTGAGGGAGCTGACGAGGCCGAGGGGATCAGCCTTATCTCCTCGGTGGCGAGGCGCGGGGCGACGAGTGGGTTCAACGGCGATGCGCGGGAGCGCGCTCGGTAGGGCACACAGTAGGGGGAGGAGAGAGACAGCTTGGGAGGGGGAGTGGGAGTGGGCCAATAGGCCGGGTCGGTTGGCTCTGGTCCAGTGGGCAGGGGGGCTATTTCTTTTGCTTTTTTTTTGTTTCCTCTTTAGCCTTTTCTGTTTTCTTTTAGTGTCATTTTATTTTTAGTTTTATAAAATATATAATTAGCCCCTAAATTAGCATTTAGTAATTATACTACTGCCACCAATAATTTGGCAACTAATTAAAATAGTTTAATATTTTATTATTTAAAAGCATTTAATAATTGTTTTTAGCCCATGTTTTATTTATTTTAGGGCAATTAAACACTTTATAAAAATGTTGGGTCACAACCATAATTAGTTATGGAATATTCGCAATACTTTGAACATTTTATTTTGACATTTGAAAACTTTATTTATTTGACTTTATTTTAAATTTGAATTTGAACGGGTTTCGAACCAACGCAAGTTTAACAACAGTAATCGTGGTGGCGTGGCATCATTAGCAGAGGATTACTGTAGCTTAATTATCCGGGTGTTACAAATCTCCTCCACTACAAGAAATCTCGTCCCGCGATTTTAGGAAGTAGAAGGAAACAAAACGGGGTATTCATCACGAAGATGATCCTCGAGTTCCCAAGTGGCTTCATTTTCAGAATGATTTGACCACTGAACTTTTTAGAAATTTGATAGCCCTCTGACGGGTGCAACGTTTAGCTTGATCGAGAACGTGGACCAGATGCTCTCTGTAAGTGAGATCATCTTGCAGGGGTTGAGCTTTACAAGCGATGTGGTTGTTGCAATAAGACTTGCGACTCAGGGCATCGGCTATGATTAGCCCTGCCAGGGGCATAAGATATACCGTAGTCATAGTCTGTGATTGTTTCCATATATCGCTGTTGACGGAGATCCAGATCTAGCTGAGTAAACAATTACTTCAGACTTTGATGATCGGTGAAGATCTCGCAACGAGTACCAAAAGGAAATGCCGCCACAACTTCAGTGCAAATTTAACTGCATCAAGTTCAAGGTTATGGACTGGGTAGTTCTTTTGGAAAGACATCCTGAAATTCACAAATGACTGGAGCGTTTTCAACTCTCATAAAAGGAGAAGCGTTTCATGCATTTAAGGAATAAATCCATGCTTCAGCATTTTGAACAAGATGAGCATGGTAGCTTACTATCTCATTTGAAGGATGTAGTAGATGGACGGTTTTAGTGGCGCAGATGATAGAAGCGGTATGTGTTTTCAACCATTCCATTCCCAGAATGAGGTCAATATTGGAAGACTTCAAAACAAAGGGGGGAAACATGGAATTCCAACTCTTCAAGTTCAACGGGGACATTGTGACTAACCATGGTGGTTCGACATTGGCCCATGGAATTTAGCTTAGAGTTTCGGCCATGTGATGGCGGTTCCAACAGGTAAGGAACGACTGTGGCTGTCCCACCATTGAGCAGCGGGACCTTTCAGTTAATAATCCGCGAAGGTGACATAGTTGACAGGGGATACATCAACAGACTCCAACTCGAAAGTGATGTGACGGAGCCAATCATCAGCATCAAGGGGCTGAGTTGAGTTGCGGTAGATGACAGGGTTGAGACGCGCAAAGTCTTGTAGAGTTACTGGGGCTGGTTGCTGATTCATATTGGGACGCGGGAAGTGAGCCATGACTCCTTCCATGAACTGGCGATTCAGCTCAACTGTTGTATCATTCCAGCCATGTATTCGGGAGGTGGTGGATTGTCGCCACCACGGCCACAACCAGCGGGTCTAACCATCTTGCTTAAATGCAAGAGGGGGTAGTTTAGCAAGGGGTGGAGCAGATGTAAGGAGTCATTCATGATGTAATCTGAATAATGAGCAAAGGCATAGTATGTACAAAGCAGAAGTCATTGAAGACATACACATACATATACGGAGCCAATTACACGCTGTTAGTATGAGTTCGGACAAGAGAAACATCCCAGACATACTAGGCGGCACGCATGCACGCGATGGAGGGATGCAACAACGGGACATAGCAAAGGCTACATCAACGTCGGGGAAAACCACTGAAGCGAGGGATTTGCAAGTGACGACGCAGGGTGCCCTCGATATGAGGATACTGCGTTGAGTGAACATTGTGAAGGAGAACTTGGCCTTCAATTCGAGAAAGGTGTAATACAAATCTTCGGGTGGATGTGATCACGAGATCCTAATATTACATTTAGCAAAATCATTTAACCCGAATAGAAGAGAGATCAGAGTCCCAGAGTATAGACGAGGAGTAAAAGATCCAAATACCACCCATTGGCGACGTGGGCCCGTAAGCCACACAGCCATGTTAGTAAAACAGGTTTCCAAAGACTAGACTCAACTTCGGCCAAGGATTTGGAAAGGGGGTTCCTACAGGCAGTCGGCTCTGATACCAACTTGTGACGCCCCCGACTCGATCGTACACTAATCATACACGCAAACATGTACGATCAAGATCAGGGACTCACAGGAAGATATCACAACACAACTCTAAACACAAATAAAAGATACAAGCTTCATATTACAAGTCAGGGGCCTCGAGGGCTCGAATACATAAGCTCGATACATAAGCGAGTCAGCGGAAGCAACAATATCTGAGTACAGACATAAGTTAAACAAGTTTTGCCTTAAGAAGGCTAGCACAAACATCAACGATCGAAGAGGCAAGGCCTCCTGCCTGGGACCTCCTAACTACTCCTGGTCGTCGGCGGTCTCCACATAGTAGTAGGCACCCTCCGGGTAGTAGTAGTAGTCAGCGGGGGTGGCATCTGGCTCCTGGGATCCACCATCTGGTTGCAACAACCGGAAAGAAGAAAGAAGGGGGAAAAGGGGTAGCAAAGCAACCGTGAGTACTCATCCAAAGTACTCGCAAGCATCAGATCTATACTAAGTATGCATTGGTATCAAAGGAATGAGCTGTATCTGTGGACTGAACTGCAGAATGCCAGAATAGAAGGGGAATGCCTAGCCTATCGAAGACTAGCATCTTCAAGCAGCTCCAAGCATCTTGCAGCATTCAGAAGAGTATAGAATAGCAGTTTATATTTAACAAACATGTTGTAGTATTAATGCCCAGAGATCCTTCCTTGACTCCCTGCGAGGAAGCAATCCCGGGGCCACATATCTCAAGTAACTAGTTCTAGTTGTAATAGATCAGGATACAAGTCTGAACGTCCATTACCGTGGACACGGTATTCGAATAGATAACTTCCCTGCAGGGGTGCACCACATTACCCAACACGCTTGATTACTCTGGCCGGACACACTTTTCTGGGTCAATGCCTGGCCTCAGAAGATCAACATGTCGCAGCCCTACCTAGGCTCAGCAGAGAGGTCCCCACCGGTCTACATCCTAAGCACTCCGGGGTCTTGGGCCCATCGCCCGTTGCACTCCGGGTCGTTGCGCGCAGGGCGGGTCCAGGCTCCACCTCTACATGGATGGTGCCGGCCCAGCCGTGCCGCAATGCTGAACTGGACGTCTGACAAAGCTTCGGCTGATACTACAACGCCGAGTGCCCATAACTGTTCCCGCGTGGTGGTTAGTGCGTATAGGCCAGTGGCCAACTCAGAACAAATACCCAAACCTGTTAGTGCATTATTAAAAGAAGTGACGGCTGTCGGGACAAGTCCGGAGCTACCACCCCCTCCTGGGTGATACCGCTAAATAGCCAGCCGCCACCGTAACTCATGCGGGTGCTCTCCGGGCCCGCCCGACTTTCACAAAGGTCTCAAGTAATGTCAAGGTAACCATGTGTCCAAACATCAAGGCGGAAACCCCGAGGAATCACCCTCGGTGGATTCCACTCGAAGTAATCATCAAGGTGAACGTAGGAGGAATCACCCTCGAGGTTCACACTTGAGGGGCTGCACGACAGAGTCATATCGAGAGTGGTGAAGGAGGAATCACCCTCGATGACCACGACCGAATAGCGACACTACAAAGTTATTATCAGGAGTGCGTTACGAGGTATCACCCTCGGCACTCGATAGTAACTATGCAGAGTCGTACAACTAAGGGGGTGAAGTGATGTGTCGGTCTCTTGTCATCGACCACGTTGATCGAGTCATCGATGATGAAGCGGGGGCAACAGGGACAAGGTGGGGGCCACTGATGGATCACTGACCAACCTATACTAAGCAGTTTAGGATAAGCAGATAAGGTACAATGAGCAGGTTACAAAAGCAGGCTATGCATCAGAATAGGAGCAATCAATAACAATAACAAAATCTAATGCAAGCATGAGAGAGAATGGAATGGGCGATATCGGAGTGATCAGGGGGGGCTTGCCTGGAATCTCTGCTGAAACGGAAGGAGGGTCGTCGTCGACATCGTCGATCACAGGGGCATCAGCAGCGGTCTCGGGGTCTACCGGAGAAGAAGAGGGGGAAGAAACAGTAAATATAAAGCAAACAAGTGCATGACATGACATTACGGAGAGCTAGGGGTGTTCTGACGCGGCGCTACACGATATAGGTGAAGGGGGAAAACATCCGGGAAAGTTTTCCCGAAGTTTGGTATTTTCGGACAGACGAACTGGAGGAGGATGGTTCCATGTTTGCTATGCTAGGGGCACGTGACAGATGAACGGAGAGCGTGTTCGGATTCGTCATATTTTTCTGAGCAACTTTCATGTATAAAACTTTTTCATCCGAGTTACGGTTTATTTTCTATTAATTTTTTCAAAGTTTTATCAATATCCTGAAATCCCTGAAATTCTGCCAAGTCTGAGAATTCGCCAGTTTTAAACATCACTTAGGTGTTTTCAAAAGGCTAAAACTATTGTTCTGTACAACCTATGGGTTAGTGTCTTATATCAATATTAAGCATTCTCTGCGATCTACAAGATAGTAGCACTTGCATCTCTGTTAGAGTCCACTAGCTTGCTCAAAACTTTGTTTGAAAAGTGCCACTTGGTATTAATTCCAGAAACTGTTATAATTTACAAACTTTGTTGGATGATTGCCATTGATCTATAGCTCTAATGAAGACACTTATTATAAGTGTTTTGCACTACAACAAGAGTACAATCATGCCATGCCCTTAGATGGCATGACAGATCCCTATAGTTTGTTCAACAAAAACCCTAAATTAGCTAAGACAATAAAGTTGCTTTCTTTTTGTTTTTCAGTTAACAGAACATACCACTTTGCGATTTTCATAGGATTTAATCCATGCATCGAAAGGATTTGGTCCAGTGGGATAAAATGGAGTTTGTCATGTATACTTTCTACTCATATTATTTTTACTCATGTTAACAACCGTTTAGACGCTATTTACGGGCTGTCTAGAGGGTTAGTCATTGTAAAAAAAGAAAAGCTAGCTAGTAGCATCTACAGTAGCTAGCAGTACAGGCAGAGCAGCAATGGAAAGAGTTGAGCGTTGTCGGTCGGCCATAGCAAGCAGTAGCGCAGCCGCAGCAACGGGCAGGCGAGGAGGAGTAGCGCTAGGCGCGGCATCGCGCGCGCGGACGGCACCGGCTAGCGACGGCGGGCACAGCCGGGGCGGAGGCGAGCGCGGCAGCGGGGCTGCGACCGTCACGGGGCGGCAGCGGCAGCAGCAGTAGGCGGAACAGCGCAAGGCAGAGGCGAGCGGGGCGACGCGGCTGGGCGCGCGTGCTGAGCGCGGCCCGTGTGCGGGACACGCGGGGTAGGGGTGGCCAGAGAGGCCCGTGGGCAGCCAAGGGCGCGAGGACACGCAGCGAACGTGTGCTCGGGCGCGACGAGCACGACTCCGGGTAGGGGAGATGGGGCTGCGACCTACGGCATCGGGAGTGAGGGGAAAAGCGGGGGTGGAGGAGGAGGCTCACGGTGAGGCGGTAGTGGAGGGCAGTGGGCTCGGGGAGGGTTGATAGCGCCAGAGTCAAAGAAGAGCGCCGGCGGATCCCAAGGTTGAAGATGAGGTCGGGGTGGCGTTGTAGGGGGCCCTGATTCAGCTGATGGCCGTGGTCGTCGTAGCAGTCGACGGCTGGATTTAACGGAGGGGCTCGGCGGAGGAAGTGGCCGTGGCGGCCACCATGGCCACGGTGGCGCTCGGCCGAAGCGGAGAGGGAGAGGGAGAGAGCGTGGGAGAGCAGGGGGCGAGGCAAAATATCTGCGCAGGCGGGGGATGGAGCTGACGAGGCCGAGGGGATCAGCCTTATCTCCTCGGTGGCGAGGCGCGGGGCGACGAGTGGGTTCGACGGCGACGAGCGGGAGCGCGCCCGGTCGGGCACACAGTAGGGGGAGGAGAGAGACGGCCTGGGAGGGGGAGTGGGAGTGGGCCAATAGGCCGGGTCGGTTAAATCTGGTCTAGTGGGCAGGGGACTATCTCTTTTGCTTTTTTTTTGTTTCCTCTCTAACCTTTTCTGTTTTCTTTTATTGTCATTTTATTTTTAGTTTTATAAAATATATAATTAGCCCCTAAATTAGCATTTAGTAATTATACTACTGCCACCAATAATTTGGCAACTAATTAAAATAGTTTTATATTTTATTATTTAAAAGCTTTAATAATTGTTTTTAGCCCATGTTTTATTTAGTTTAGGGCAATTAAACACTTTATAAAAATGTTGGGTCACAACCATAATTAGTTATGGAATATTCGCAATACTTTGAAGATTTTATTTTGACATTTGAAAACTTTATTTGTTTGACTTTATTTTAAATTTGAATTTGAACCGGTTTCGAACCAACGCATGTTTAACAACAGTAATCGTGGTGGCGTGGCATCATTAGCAGAGGACTACTGTAGCTTAATTATCCGGGCGTTACAGCCAAACAGGTAAACGTATTCGCACAGTGAAGTCAAACAGATTAGGCAAACAAGCAATGACTTCACGAAGACAAACTGAATTGTAAAGGAGGTAGGGGATAGAACCAGTTGCTTGGTGAAGACAAGGATTTGGTAGACCAGTTCCAGTTGCTATGACAACTGTACGTCTGGTTAGGGAGGCTGAGATTGAACTCAGAAGACCACGTCTTCACCTTATTCCCCTTGAGCTAAGGACACTTAGTCCTCACCCAATCACTCTGGTAAGTCTTCAAGGTAGACTTCCAAACCTTCGCAGACTTCGTTCACCGGCGATCCACAATGACTCTTGGATCCTCAGAACGTGACGCCTAACTGGCTGGAGGATACATAGTCCTCAAGTGTAACAAGTCTTCAGGTCACGCGGATAGAAAGACTTCAGTGATGCCTAACACTCTTTGGCTCTGCGTGTTTTGGGCTTTGTCCTCGCAAGGATCTCTCTCTCAAAGGCTTCGGAGGTGGGTTGCTCTTAAACGACAAAAGCCGTGCACTAACTCTGAGCAGCCACCAATTTATGGTGGAGGGTGTGGGCTATTTATAGCCAGCAGGCAACCCGACATGATATGTTTGAAATGACCCTGGGTCACTAAGGAATCGACACGTGTCCAACGGTCGGATTTCAAACACACGCGACAGATTGACTTGGGTTACAAGCAAAGCTGACTCATCCAACTCTGGATAAGATTCACTCTCATTGTCTTCACTCGAAGACATAGGGTTTGGGTTGAGCATCACGTCAGTCTTCTGACTTTGTTCACTTGGACCCCACTTAACAGTTCGGTGGTTCCTATGACTCAAGTAAGAAGAAAATGAAACTACGAAAGAAACTATGTCTTCGCACTCCATTGTCTTCAAGTGAATGTCTTCACACGTCATTGTCTTCGACGTGAATGTCTTCACGAACCATCATTGTCTTCAATGTCTTCATACATTTTTAGGGGTCATCTCTGGTAGGAAAACCGAATCAACGAGGGACTTCTACCTGTGTTGTCCTGTAATTCTCACAAACACATTAGTCCCTCAACCACGTTTGTCGTCAATACTCCAAAACCAACTAGGGGTGGCACTAGATGCACTTACACTAACAGCATATTGTAATGCCATTCCAGGATTGCATTGGAGGAATAGATGGTACTCATGTCACTGCCAGAGTGCCGAGGTCACAAGTTGCAGCATATAGAGGCAGGAAGCACTACACAAGCAAGAATGTGTTTGTTGCTGTTGACTTTGATCTGAAGTTCACATATGTGCTGGCTGGCTGCGAAGGATTAGCACATGATACTAACATTCTCAGTGACAGCATGAGTCGTCATGATGGCATCAACATCCCCGATGGCAAGTTCTACCTTGGAGATGCTGGCTATGCATGTCGGCCAGGTGTTCTTCCAGCCTTCAGGAAAACCAGGTACCATCTGAACGAGTTTGCTGGTAGGAATTATCCTAGGACTCCTCAGGAACTGTTCGATCTCAGACACTCCAGCCTTAGAGTCACTGTTGAGAGGGCCTTTGAAGCTCTGGAGAACAGGTTTAAGATCCTGGATTAGAAGCCATTCCATCCTTACCTTACCCAGGTGGAGCTTGTTCTTGCATGTTGCATCATTCATAACTGGATCCTACAATAGGGAGTTGATGAATTTGTGCCGGAGGAGAAAGATGTGACTCCTGATGAGGTGATCAGCTCCGGCCATGGTGTGGAGGCGTTCGACAACAAAGTGTTGAGGAACAAAAGGTTGGAGTGGGCTCACGTAATGTGAGATAACAGAGGTCAGACAAGGATCTGAAGCAGAAAAACAAGAGGAAGAAGAAGAAAGAGGCAGCAGCAGAAGCGAGGAAGAGGAAGCAGCACATCAGCAACAGAGGAAGAGGAAGCACCTAATTAGCATCATTGAACTATTATTATTCAGCCATGTTGCCTCTTAATAACTTGTACCGTCATTTGCTAGTAGCTAGGATAAACTGCCATTTGTTTTTCAGTTAAGACAAAACAATGTTCAGTGTGTGTGGTAAGATCACCACTAGTGAAAAGTGGTGATCACATCTTTAGCCATTTGCAACCAAATAACGTGTTATTTGTTTAACAACAGTGACGCAGGCAACCAAACAGCGTGCTGACTAATTAATTCCCTCATGCAGAAAGCCTAATGCAGGCAACCAAACTACATATAGATGTTGGTTTTTAGTCTGCATTTGTCCAAGCAGGTCCAACTGAGACAAGTATGTAAAATGCCCTAAAACACAACGCGCCCTTAAAAACGAGAAATATTGCACTATTGTGTACGCAAGGCTGGCCGGCGAGAAGCAAATCCGCCTACTTTACCGAAGGGAGATGGATTTCGCTGGATTGCTAGCTACTATCAGTGAACAAATACGATCCAGGTTGGCTGGAACACAGGAGCCATAATCTCGACGTCACTCGCATTTCGCTTCAAGTAACTGGATCTCGAACCGTCACGTCACATGCTCGGATCTGTAACGAAAAGCATACGCACGCGAGGAATGTACCAGAGAGATGGTTGGTCGCAGACTTTGAGATTTTGAGCAAAAAAATGAATTCCATTACTCTGTCTTTGTTACAATGACGGTCAAATCTCAATTTTTCATCCCCGTCAGATTGAAACGGGTGAAATTGATTTCTACAGCTGCCTAAATGCACAGGGCGCACGTAACTGTCCTGCCAAATGGAGGAGTCGGTCACCACTGCATTGCGCGGGATGTCGTTACTGTCGTCAGCAGCAACCGCGAACGGCTCATGCTCTGCGTCTGATTCTTCGGGCCAAACGAGGTCGTAACCCGCATCGGCCGGCGGCGAGTCGGGGACGCTGTGGACCTCCTCGCACACGTCGATCCAGCCGTCGTCCGAGTCCCAGTCCGGCAAGGCGGAGTTGCCGCAGGCCAATGCCCCGATCCTCTCGGCCGGCGTCGCCGACATCTCGTCCGCCTCGTCGTCCGTGTCCGAGTCCCAGAGTGCGTCTTGCAGCGTGCTCTTAGGAGACGTGTATTGTTGCTTCGCCGGCGCAGCCTTATAGTCGCCGGCGGCAGCGGCGGAAGCAACGAACGGGTGATCCAAGAGCTGCGCTGCCGTGGACCGATCGCTGGGCTGTCTCCTGAAGCATCCGTCCAAGAAGTCCTTGGCCTCCGCCGAGAGCCACCCCGGCACCTCCGGCACGGCGGCCGTGTATCCGATCCGGTGCACGGCCGCGAGCAGATCGTTCATGTCGCTCCATGGCGCGCGGCCAGTGGCCATCTCGACGACGGTGCAGCCGAGCGCCCACACGTCGGACGCTGGCCCCTGCTCCTCCCCGCGCGCAACCTCCGGCGCCATGAACGCCGGCGTGCCGCCCATCGGGAGCAGGGAGTCCACGGCCCTCGCGCAGCCGAAGTCAGTCAGCCTGGCGCGGCCGTCGCCGCCGATCACCACGTTCCGTGCCTTCATGTCCCCGTGGACCAGCGACCTCGCGTGGAGGTACTCCAGCCCCCTGGCCACGTCCCCGGCGTACGCCCGGATGGCGGGCTCCGGGAGGCAGCCCCCGCTCCTGACGGCCTCGTCGGCGAGCGAGCCGCCGGGCGCGAACTCGAGGAAGAGCTGGTACTCGCCGCACTCCGCCGCGCGGGAGCCGAGGCAGGGGATGATGTGCGGCGAGCAGAGCCCGGTAAGCACGCTGCCCTCGCGCTGCAGCTGCATCGCGCCACCGGCGGCGGCGGACTTGACGGCCAGGAGGTTTCCGGAGGCTTCGTCGGCCGCGAGCCACACGACGGCGCCGGACGCGCCGGGGCCCAGCGTGCGGATCCGCCTGAGTTGCTTCACCAGGGCGACATCCATCGTTTTAAATTATGCGACGGTCGTCGGTGTTCCGGTTGGAATGGATTCCGAGCTGACTTTGTATGCGATGCGAGGATGGACGGGTGGTGCGCGGGATGTTTATATACGAGTGGAGTGGCGTGCGACGAGGAAGAGAGAGACCCCCTTGGGCCTTGGGCTGGGTGCGCGGAACACGTGCGAAAATGAAGCTCGCAGCGTTTCTGTGCGCGGCTGCTGGTGGAAATGAAGAGCCTCGTGCGAGACCTTTTCTCGCCCGGCTGCAAAGGAAGGTGTAACGAACGTGTTGGTCTTATTTTGGTCATGGCTTCTTTGGCATGCCTTTTCCCCGTCGTTTTTCTGCTGCCTTTTCGTTTGGCGGATCTGGATCAGCTCCAGGGTAGGTGCATCGGCGCCTGAATTGTGGACGTCACGTGATGCAACATGATCATTGTCGACGTATACGATGATCATTGTATGCAGTAACCCAATGGATAATAACTACTCCTACTTTTAAAAATAGTGGATATATACTAGCGTTGCTTACTTGCTTCAGTAAGTATCTGGGTGAAGTGTCATTTTGGCTCTCCACGTGCTCCAGAGCCCAGCCTAACCGATAAGGCCTCCTTGATGCGTCGTGTTAGTTATGTGCCTCGAGGTTACGTCCCAGTCTCGCCTTGGACATTTCTCTCGTTAGGCTTTGCAGTACAACGTGGACATGTCTCGGAAGAAGAGCTGCCGTGAGGACTGTGCTTGGCGGTGGCCAGCCAGCCCGCCCGGGTTCGATCCCCAGTGGGGACGAATTCCGGGTGTCTCACCCGGAGTACTGTTCATAGGAACAGTGCTCGGTGGTACTGTTCACAGAAACAGATTTTCGTTAATAAGAAGTCTCTCTCCGCGCCTGTGAGCCCCATGACGACATAGAAATCCTGTACCGGACGCTTTGAATATAGGTTGTAGGTCTAGTTTAGACTCCCAGCAGGGTATGTGAGTGTGGTATGCGTGCGTGTGGTATGTGTTGTCTGTGGGTCTGAACAGATGCTACTACTTGTATCCCCTAAGAAGGCAAAAAAAAAAAAAAGAAGAGCTGCCGTAAGGGCAAGACACGTCCATCATCATCCAGTCCATCGCCGTTTGCTAGAGGCACGTTTCGTTCGGCGGCCACGGGCACCTCGCCAGAACATCCGGCCGCTTTTGGGGGGTTTAAGCCCTGACTGATCTTTGGACAGCACAGCCATGTGACGGGTTCGGCTGAAGCTGATGGAGGATTAGTTACTTGTCCATCGTTCCTGGCGTCACGCCGTTTAGTCAAGCACATGCAGGGGATGCTAGTCTCAAGCCTGTGCGTACACGTGTCCGATTTTTGAGCTGTTTGAGCTGTGATATTTTCCAAGATATATCGAACTAATGTCGTGTCGGCGCCACCTTTTATATGGATCGAGGTGATCAAAGCGTGCAATTTTCTTCATGCATAGTTTTGTTTTTAGATATAACATGCATAGTGTGTTGATAACCCATTTTTGATAAAGTATAATTTCTGTTGGTTAGGCTTTTCAGCCAGCGGTACGGTTGAGTAACCCAAAAAAGTGTGCACGCTTCCGTTTCTCTCTTTGCTCATTTCATTTGGTTCACCAACACGTCATCGCTTACAGACACCTATCTTCTTGCATGATCATAATAATAGTTGTCATGAATAGTTTATTTTGGAATTGAACCTTAAAAACCCTAAACCTAAACATTCCATAAGTTTGTGGCCATGTCATCTTCATAAGTACCCCTGCCAATCATTTTTCCAAGCACTCCCCAGTTGATTTTAATATCAGTAACTCAAACAACATCTTGACCTTTCCAGAACCAAACATCTCTAGTCCTGAAAAAAGGAAATGAAAAGTACCAAACACCCCTTGCACTAGAGATTGATTGAATCTTTCACTTTCTCAGTCCGCATTTTATTTATCCGTTAACGCACGCGCCTACACCTACTCTAAAGAGTCAAATTACACATATTTTGACTCCCGCGGTTCAACATCCAATAGCTTCCTTCGAAGAACATTCATTGAGAAGACATACCGTAACAGGAACTTAGAGTATCTACTCCCGGGCACCCCGAAACCCCCCTCAAACGTCCGGTTGGACGGCCCGGTTAAAAAAAACCAACCCAAATGGACACCTTAAACCGACCTCAAACGCCCGGGCTAACCGACACCCCTCATATCTAGCCCAAATATGGGACGGATATGTGGAGGCCCGGGCGCGACCGGGCACATCCGCCACGTCGGACTGACACCGTGGTCTCACATGAAAACACTCCAATATCCAACGGTCAGAAGCCCGTCTCCTCCGTCGGATTGATGGCGTCGCGTGGCGCCACTCTGGCGGGCCACGTAGTGCCTTAGACCGGCTATTTAAGCCGATCGCCGGCACCAAAACCCTACTCGTCCACTTTTCCTCCCCTCCTGTCCGTCGCCGCCGCCACTTTCCACTCGTCGTCCGCCGTCACTAGTATTCATGCCACCAGGCCACTGGGTAAGGAGCTACCCATATCTAACACCGAAGCGCCGGCTGCAACTCCTTGAACAAATCTGGCAAGGCGCGGAGCCCTGATCGCCGCGGGGCTACCTCCGGACGCGGTGGATCTGGAGGAGGAGTTGGAGGAGGAGGACGACACTGAGTAAGAGGGGGAGGTGGATGAGGAGCACGAGGAGGACGTGGGGGACGCGGATCTGCAGGCGGAGCAGCAAGCATCCTCGATTATCTCCGATCAGATACAGAGGTCAACCGCCGTCATCTGCAGGAGGCGGAGGTGGGGCATACTGAAGAGCTTTCCGCCAACGCAGATGTCGTCAATGGACGTCTGTCACTCGTCGCAACTCGTTCGAGCGCGAACAAGCACGGGCGCCGGCGGCGCCAGGGCTGCGCACGACTTGCTCGACAGAATGACACAACAAGACTCGGTATGTTCTTGTTGCTCCTCTCCAATCAACTTTGCATATGCCATGTTCAATGTTTTGCATAGACCGCTAGTTCATTTCGGACATGATCGATGCTTGGAAACCATTATGATTTTAGGAGTTTATCATGTCGGGCATGATCAATGATAATCAAGATCCGACCCAAATGGACTACAAATTGGGGGATCCAACTTCCCTTCATTTGAAGTTGGGACAACATCAAATCCCAATCTGAGCAAGAAGAAAAAGAAGCCAAAGACGGCAAAGGCACATAGAAAAAAGGGAACAAGTACTGGGAGAAGATTTGGAAGGAATGTCATGAACAAAAGCAATATGTGGAGCCGCATCCTATCGTCACCAACCGCAATATGGCATCTCTCCAACATCGATGGGGGATCGTTCAAGGGGAAGTGAACAAGTAAGTAGTCTACCATTCACAAGTGCTTGGCTGCCCTCAAAGTGGGATGAGAGTGGCAACTCACGTAAGCTAAATTACTTCATCTTTGTAATCATTTGCATATGCTTACTTTTGTTGCCTTCTCGTTGTCATACATATTTTGTTTGCTAGACGGTGGTGGCGGCCATTATGTATCAAGAAACGGAGAATGAGCAATTTGGTTTTAGCCATTGTTGGGTGATATTGAATGGCAAACAAAAGTGGACACAACTTGTGGATAGGGGGGTGGATTTACGAAGTCCGGCAGATGCTCTAAGCAGCAAGCAGTTATTAAAAGAAAAAAAATGCAAAAAAACGATAATACCCTCCCCCAATTCAATGGAAGATAATATGCAAACAACATGCACAATAGCTAAATGTTAGTCACCTGAAAATCCAATTTGGATCAGTCGATTTTCGCAAGAAGAAAGCAGGCGCCGGAGGGAAGGAAGAAGCTGCCGGAGTGAAGGAAGGAGCTCGTTGGCAGGCTACCCCATCATCTGTCTTAGGGTGGGGGTGGGGGCGGCAGCACGGCAGTGGTGCAAGTTCGCCGGAGAAGAAACCGGTCATCGTTGGGGCTAGAGGGACGGCCGAGGACGGCAGCACGACGGTGGGTGGAGGTTCAGGGGAGGGCAAGGCGGTGAGGCGGTCGCGGGAGGTAGGGGCCGGCGGTTAGGCCGGTGATAGCTGGCGGCTGGAGGAAGGAGATCGTGTCTGTTTTCAGGGGAAGAAAGGTTGGAGGAAGAAGACACCAGCTGAACCGTTTATTTTCTATCCAACGGCTGGAATTGATCCTGGCATTGCAGTTAGCCACTCCAACAGCATGCGACCGAAGCTGAAGGCAAAAGGAAATTTGTGCAAAATCAGAATGTATTGTTCTTTCTCTGTCGCAATGACTACCGAATTTTACAATTTTGCGTCTGTGACTAACAATGAGGCACAATGGTCTATCAGTAGCGACACTGACACTAAAATCTCTCTCGTACCAACCGAAATAATGCGCTCCATCCACATTCCGCACAAGATCGTACCACCTACCGGCATCCGCATCAGCGAAACGGACACCAACCTCGGCTTCCAATCCTTCTTCACTCCAAGGACCGAAATATGTGCCGACGATCGTCGTGGCCGTCGTTGTTTCTGAAGCTTCAGGGCGTTCGCCGTGCACGTCGATCCAGCCATCGTCGGAGTCCCAGTCGGGAAAGGCCATGCAAGGGCTCGCCAGCGAGCCGATCCTCTCGGCCGCGCTCGTCAGCATGTCCTCTGTTTCGCTTTCCTCGTCCGACTCCCAGAATTCCGCGTTGAGTGTGCTCTTGGGGGACATCCAATTCTGCTTCGCCGGCTCCGCCTCCGCGTCGACGTCGCGGAAGGCGGACGCGAGGAACGGGTGCTCTAGGAGCTGCGCCGCGGTGGACCGGTGGCGGGGGTTTCTTGCCAAGCACTTGCACAGGAAGTCCTTGGCCTGCGGCGACAGCGACGCGGGCAGCTCAGGCACGGCGTCCGTGTACCCGATCCGGTGGACCGCCGCGAAGACGTCGTCCATGTCGCTCCACGGGGCGCGGCCGGTGGCCATTTCGATGACGGTGCAGCCGAGCGCCCACACGTCGGCCGCCAGGCCCTGCTCCTCCCCGCGCGCCACCTCCGGCGCCATGAAGGCCGGAGTGCCGCCGATCGTCCGGTCGGAATCCGCGGCCCTCGCGCATCCGAAGTCCGCGAGCTTGGCTCGGCCGTCGGCGCCGACCATGACGTTCCTTGCCTTGACGTCCCCGTGCACCAGCGAATTCCCGTGGAGGTAAGCCAGCCCCCTGGCCACGTCCGCCGCGTACCCCTGTATGGCGCGCTCCGCGAGGCTCCCCCCGCTCCTGGCGGCCTCGTCGGCAAGCGAGCCGCGCGGCGCGAACTCGAGGAAGAGCTGGTACTCGCCGCCGGCCGCGGCGCGGGAGCCGAGGCACGGGACGATGTGCGGGGAGCAGAGCCCGGCCATGACGCGGCCCTCGCGCCGCAGCGTCTCGGCCGCGGCGGCGCCGGCAGACTTGACCGCGAGCAGCTGGCCGGAGGCGTCGTCGGAGGCGAGCCAGACGACGGCGCCGGACGCGCCGCGGCCGAGCGTGCGGAGCCTCCTGAGCTGCTTCGCCGTGGTGGCATCCATTCCGAGAGAGGAAGAGGAATCGTAGGGTTGGGTGCTGTGCCGCGTGGAGTTGGACGTGTGATCGATGAGCCTGTGAATGAAGGGAGCGCGGGGGCGTATTTGTATGGCCACCCCGAGTTTGGCTGCGATGCGTGCGAAACGTGCGGGAGAGAGACAGCGAGCCGCGGGGGGCGTGTGCTTCGTGCGGAGCCCCCGTCAACGCCCAGGGGACGGCGCAACGAGCTTTCAGCCGCTGCCCATGGTCAAATTCTAGTGCCGCGCGTGTGCGGTGGAGGGGATTTTCGACCTCTCTTTTCTCGGTGGAGCGCTCGTTCAAGTGATCCTGCATGACTAGCATGGTCAGGTGCATCTGCATCGGTGTAGTATCTGCTTGATGCGCGAATATTCTTTGCATGTTTTGGATCACTCCCAAATCCAGTGCGGGTTCTGAACTAATTGTCTTTTTCTTTTTCTTTTTTGGAACGGAGGTGTTCTGAACTAAAGCCAGTGGTGGGCGGCTACTGGGATCGCTCTACTTTCCTATACCACGAGTCTACGTTCAGATGAATGTGCACAACCAGTCAACCGTCTACTATGATGTAGTATCTCGGAGGGAGTGACGTAAGGCTCAGCCTGCGAGTTGCCAAAACAAGTTCATTCACGAATCAGCAAGGTTGCTTCGCCCTCCGCAGCCGGGAGCTGACCACCCACCTACAGCGGCCTTCTGCTCGCGACTCGGCTCAGTGGCGGAGCGCTCCGGTGGGCGAGGTGCCATACCTTGATTGTTGGCAAAAAAAAAAATTATACGTATGTATCTATCGCTCTTGTACCTGCCAGCTCGACTGCTCGAGCGCCCACGACCCCACGGCCCCACCGTCCCACGTATAGTACCTATAAAAAGAAAACGAACGACCACGCGGAGAACGACTCGACCAACTCCACTCTCCGTCCCTCCCCGAGACCCAGAGTCCCAGACCCAGCCACGACCAAACCTAGCTAGCGCGGCGGCGGCGGCGGCTTACCAGGCGCGAGGACCAGGCGGGCACGGGCGGCGGAAGGCTGGGGGCTTGGAGCCTTGGAGGGCTGCGGCACAGCGGCGGCTCCAGCGGCGCAGCAAGCGACGGCAGCAGCAAGCGGCGGCTCCGGCGGCGGCTTCAGCGGCAGCTCCGGCGGCGACTCCAGCGGCGCGGCGGCTTCAACGGCGGCTCCAGCAGGCGACGGCCACAGTCGGGGTCTGGGATTTTTCTGGTAATCCCCATGTCCGAACTCTGAACTTTGATGTGCAGTGGCGTTTTTTGTTCTGTCAATTCTTCATGATCTAATAAGATGCCCAACCGGCTCAATTTTGTCTAGATTGCCAGAAGATGGAAGGAAAGGGACTAGTAAATCCAAAGAAAAGAGGAAGAGGTAATTTCTTATTTTTCTGAAATTTTGTAGTAATTTTGAACAGCAGCTTGAAGCCTTAAATTCAACCATATTTTAGTGATATATTAATCTTCTCATTGCAGATTTGAAAAAGTATTTTGAAGTGCTTGGTAGTGGCAGCAGCTCACAAACAAATCCAAGCACCCGCGAAAGTGTCAATATTTCAGCAAATGTCAATCATCAAGATCAAGTGACTTCCATGGAAGAAGAGCATGAAAATTTGATGCCAACCGAACAAGTGGAAGATCAAACTACAGATTCCGTCGAAGCTATAGTGGAAGAGAATGTTGAAGTTCACGGGGTTGAAGGTATAACTATCTTTAGTGAAGATTACATAAATGGTGATCCAGGCCTTCGCATTCCACTTGATAGTTTTGCCCCCAACATTAGAGATGACGTTAGATTTGCTTATATCCGAATGGGTGCAACTCAACCAACTAGTTGCACTTTCCCCCCAAATAGAGATGGAAGATGTTTCCGGCCACAATGGTATAAGGACTTTGATTGGTTGGAATATAGTGTGGATAAGCATAAGGCATATTGCTTCCATTGTTATCTTTTTAAGCATGACCGAATGGATGATAAATTTGGGCATGATGTTTTCTCCAAATTGGGTTTTGACTGTTGGAAAAATGCGGTTGCAGCATTCCGTAAACATGTTGGTGGGCCATGTAGCATCCATAATATTTCAAAAACAGCATGTGATGATTTTAAAAATCAAAGGGCAAGTGTGAAAAGTAAAGTTACAACTTACAGCAAAGGTTCACTAGTCAAGTATGAAACTCGTGTGGATACATCTTTGGCCATTGTAAGTTATCTAGCATTGCAAGGTGAACCATTTCGTGGACACGATGAATCCACTTCTTCTTTGAACAAGGGGAATTTTTTGGAGCTACTTGATTGGGTGAAAGAAAGAATTCCAGAAGTGAAGGTTGCATTTGATGAGCTATGCCCTAAGAATGCCCAAATGACTTCCGGAAAAATTCAAAAAATCCTTGTTTCTCATTGTGCAAATGCGGTCACCAATGCAATCAAAGAAGAGATGGGTGATTGTCTTTTCTCCGTTCTTATTGATGAGTGCCGTGATATATCGGTGAAAGAACAAATGGCCGTGGTTATTAGGTACGTGTTTAAGCTTTTGAAGTGTCTATGTGCTTTTTGATCATTTTGTTCTATGTGGAGTAGTCAACTAATTATATGATATTTTATAGGTACTTGAGCAAACAAGGAGAGACTATTGAACGATTTTTAGGTATTAAGCATGTCCCGGACACAACATCTGCTTATTTAAAGAAGGCATTGTTGGAGGTTTTTGCTAAACACGGTCTACTTGTTGCGCGACTACGAGGGCAAGGGTATGATGGGGCATCTAATATGAGAGGAGAATTCAATGGCCTTCAGAAGTTAATTCGAGATGAGAACCCATATGCTTTCTATATCCATTGCTTTGCCCACCAACTGCAGTTGGTAGTTGTTGCTGTTTCGAGATGCTGCAAGGGTGTTGAGGATTTTTTTGAATATGTGACCATGATATCTAATCTCAGTACGTCATCTTGCAAGAGGAAGGATAAATTGCTTGACAAGCAAAAACATGTTCTTTTGGATAAGATTAAGGGAGGTGAGATGCCCACGGGAAGAGGGAAAAATCAAGAAACATCCTTGGTCAGACCTAGAGATACAAGATGGGGCTCTCATTACACAACCTTATCTCGCATTGAATCAATGTGGGATGCAGTCATAGAAGTTTTGGGCATTGTTGAGGATGATGTGCATGTTCCATGTAGAGCAGGAGGTTTGGTTCATCAAATGGAGACTTTTAGCTTTGTGTTCATCCTGAAGATGATGCTAAAGATCCTTCGTATGACAAATGATTTGTCTCTTCTATTGCAAAAGAAGGATCAAAATGTTGTTCAGGTATGTGATCGATCATGTTATATGTATCTACTCTACTTGATATATTTTGTTCATGTAAACATACATGCATCTAAAATTGTAATTGTCTCATTTCAGGCAATGTCATTGGTTACGGATGTGAGAACACGTTTGATCATCTGGAGAAATGATGACTGGGAGCCACTCTTGGAAGATGTCAAAGCCTTTTGCACCAAAAACGACATTCCAATACCAAATATGGATGACATGTTTACAAAGTGGGGAAAATCAAGAAAAGGTGGACGAAACAATGTCACAACTGATCATTTTTTTTCGTGTGGACACCTTCTATGCTGCCATAGACTCCATCACCACAGAGTTTGATCATCGTTTTAATGAGGTATCTTCAGAGCTGCTCTAGAACTTCTCTTGTCTTGACCCAAGAAACTCCTTTTCTAGGTTCAATGTGAATAAGCTTGCTAGACTCACAGAGATTTATTGTGAGGATTTCTCAGATTATGAACGTGAACATATAGTTGATAACCTCGAGCTATTCATTATCCATATGAGAAGAATTGAAGAATTTAGAGCTTGTCATGATATTGCAAGCCTAGCTAAAAAGATGGTTGAACTTGAAAGGCATGTCATGTTTCCTGCTGTTTATCGCCTCATTGAGTTGGCATTGCTACTACCGGTAGCGACGGCAACAGTTGAAAGAGCCTTCTCATCAATGAAAATCATCAAGACTGAGTTGCGCAGCAAGATGTCTGATGGCTGGCTTAATGACTTGATGGTGTGTTACGTTGAGCGAGCGATCTTCAAAAGTATTGATCTTGATAAAATTAAGGAAGATTTTCAGAAGGAAGGTAGGGCACTGCCATTGCCTGGGTCTTCTGCACGCCATTAAAAGCTTCATTATCGGTATGTTTTAGGTTGTTTTCCTATTGAGACATGTCTACATTTCCATTTGTATTTGGTTATTCGTTCATAGTGTGTATTGTTAGTGTGTATTGACTCTTTGATTCGCATAAAAAAAATCTTAGTGAGACTTCGCCACACCTTAATTTTTTTTCGTGGTCCGCCTCTGACTCGGCTCACCGGTCTCACTTGGCTGGAGCTGTTGGTGTTTCCAGCGGCCTGGTCCTCCCAACAAGTCAACCGGTACACACATCCTCAAGGTTTCTTTACGCCAAATCTTCGCCTTCTCTTTCCTCCTCCCGAAAGGGCAAAAGAAGGGAGGAAAGTTTTCTTTAGATAAAAGACCAGAGCCCGACTTTATAAATAAAACCATTAGGCAGAGTTAACATCGAAACCACAACGCAGAACATAGCCAACCAAAGAGTATCAACGCCCAACACGCAAGTTTTAGAAGGCAAACGTACATGGCTCCCAGGCCAGTACACGGCGCGCAGGCCGGAGACTAAGAAAGAAACGATAAGAGGCCACCAGCTCCTAGTCACCAGACTGAACCTGCAGGAGGGAAGTGGCGGTAGCACGGATCTTGGTAGACATAGCATCAAAATCATCCCGGTCCGCCTCCTTAGTCAATAATCTCCACTACTACAGGAATATGCATATCTTAAATAAGCAATCAGAGGGTTTAGCAGGAAAAATATGTTCGATGGTAAACTTGTTCCTAGTGGTCCAAAGGGACCAGCACATAGCTGCGAATCCCACCCAGAACATTCTTCTCTCGGCCCCAACTAGGTTAGAGGCCAAAAGACGAAGGTCTGAGAAGGAGGCAGGCCTCCATGAGACATGAAGCCAAGATCTAATACAGCACCAAAAAAGTTTGGCCAGGACACAGTTGAAGAAAATATGCTCCGTGTCCTCCCTTTGACCACATAAGGCGCAATTAGCAGAGCCCGGACCATTGCGTTTACGAATCTGGTCAGCCGATGGGAGCCGCCGTCGAAAGGCTTGCCACATAAAAACCTTAATCTTAGGAGGGATGTGGGCCCGCCAAATCACCTTGAACTTGGTAGTATTCGAACCAGAAATAAGCTTGGCATAAAGAGATTTCATAGAGAAGCGCCCAGAAGCAGAATGGGGCCAAGTCACCGAATCATCCTCCTCCGAGAGCACAGGGAAGAGGGCAATAAGACGCTGCCAATCAACCAACTCTTTAGGAGACAGAGATCGGCGAAACTCCAGGTCCCAATTATTGTCGGAGAGCTCAGAGATAGAGATCTCGGGGTTCGGGCAATACGAAAAAAGAGCCGGGAAGGATACTGCCAACGGGGCCGCACCGCACCACCAGTCAAGCCAAAAACGCGTGGACCTACCGTTATGAACCACAAATTTGACGAGGGATTTGAACACCGGACGGAGTTTAACAAGATCTTTCCAGAACTGAGACGAGCCCGCAGCCGAGGCAAACATAGGGCTGGAAGTAGGGAAGTATTTTGCTTTGAGAATATTAAACCAGAGTGGGTTTTCTGAGTTGGTCATGATCTTCCACCACCACTTAATGATCAAGCATTTGTTCATAACCAAGGTGTTAATAATGCCCAGCCCCCCAAGGCTCTTGGGCCGACAAATGTGATCCCATTTCACCAGTCTGTACTTGCGCTTATTATCAGCCGCATTCCAATAGAAAGCACCCCTGTGCTGGTCAAACCCAGCATGAGTGCCGTTAGTGAGAAGATAGAACCCCATCAGAAACATGGGGAGGGAGGACAGACATGCATTGATAAGGGCAACCTTGCCAGCCTGGGTATTGTATCTGCCCCTCCAAGGCATGACACGATTGCCAACTTTGGCAACCGTAGGAGCAAAGTCCTTAGCCAGAAGCTTGTCAGAAGAGATAGGTAGCCCAAGATATTTAAGAGGGAAGGAGCCAAGAGAGCAGTTAAGTAATTGAGAGACGCGCAGCGCCTCTGCATCCGTAACCCCGGTGACGATCACTTCACTTTTTGCAAAATTAATCTTAAGCCTAGACAAAGCCTCAAAACAGAGTAACAGAAATTTAAGGTGGGATAAGCATGCATCATTTAACTCAACCATAATAATAGTGGCATCCGCGTATTGGAGGTGAGTGATACCCTCTGGAATATGGTGAGAGCTGACTGGGGAGATGTGCCCAGCCGCAGCGACTCTAGACAGGATATTGGAGAGCGCATCCGCAACAAAATTGAACAGGATAGGAGAGGCCGGGTCACCTTGCCTGAGGCCTCTGGAGTTACAGAAGAAGTTGCTCACCCTACCATTCACTGACACCGCAGTGTGTCCACCCGACACCAACTGCATGACCCTATGGACGAAGGCTCCATCAAAACCCTTTGCCAAGAGGACCTGTCGTAAAAAGTTCCAGCTAACTGAATCGTAGGCTTTCTCAAAATCCAACTTTAGAATGACAGCCTTGCTGCCTTTCTTACGAATGTCATGGATAATTTCATGGAGACATAGAACCCCGTCCAGGATGAAACGCCCTTTAACAAAGGTAGACTGGTAGGGGGAGAGAGTTCGATGAGCAACCGGGGTGAGACGAGAAGCATATCCTTTGGCTGGGAACTTCGCAAAATTGTTAATAAGGGCAATAGGCCTGAATTGCGAGATCAGGTCCGCACCCTTAACTTTCGGAATGAGGGTGATGACAGCATAATTAAGCCTAGAGATATCAACCGTACCCAAATAGAATCCTTGGATCACTGCACAGACAAGGGCATGCAGTTGGGGCCAGA
The DNA here is from genome assembly GCA_011799875.1 of Thinopyrum elongatum. Classification (NCBI taxonomy): domain Eukaryota; kingdom Viridiplantae; phylum Streptophyta; class Magnoliopsida; order Poales; family Poaceae; genus Thinopyrum; species Thinopyrum elongatum. The sequence goes on along the minus strand of CM022299.1, from coordinate 369,728,489 downwards.
ATTTCCTAAAGAAGGGAATGGAGAAGCCATCTGCTCCAGATGCCGAATTAACATTGGCCTTATTGATAGAGAGCAGTATCTCCTCCTCAGAAAGGGGAAGCATTAAGGCTTTATTTTCCTCAGCAGAGACCTTGTCGCAGTCATTCCAGAAGGGGGGGGGGGGCGATCCTAAAACCAGAATCTGGTTTGGCCGAGAGGAGGGAGGAGAAGAAGTCCAGTACGTGATCCATGATGAGGGTCTGATCCGTGGACCTGGCCCCATTGATAAGAAGACTATCAATCATGCAGTGCCTGTGCCTCCCATTAGCAATGGCAAAGAAATAAGCAGTGGGGGAATCCCCCTTTAGCATCCAGTTCACAGTGCCTCTTTGGCGCCAATAAATCTCAAACTGACGGTGCAACTGCACCAGAGTCTCCTCAAGCAAGAAGCGCAGCACCCACTCCTGGTCCGTGAGACCCGACCCATCAACGGCCGCATCCAAGGAACTAATTTGGTTCGTAATGGAGGCTTTCTCCCTCCGCTCCTCTGCCGCGTGCTTGCGGGCCCAGCCACGAAGAAACTTGCCGAGAGAGTAGGAACAATGATGCCTGTGACGCCCCCGGCTTAATCGTGCACTAATCATACACGCAAATGTACATGATCAAGCCTAAGGACTCACTTGAAGATATCACACCACAACTCTAAAACATAAATAAAGGCATACAAGCATTATATTACAAGCCAGGGCCTCGAGGGCTCGAATACATAAGCTTGATGTCAACAAGCATCAGCGGAAGCGTTAGATATCTGAGTACAGATATAAAAGAGAAACAGATAAGCCTTTAAGAAGGCGGTGCAAAACAAAAGCTATGATCGAAAGACCCTCCGAACCTACTCCTGGTCGTCGGTCAACTCGAAGTAGTAACCACCCTCGGGGTGGTAGTAGTAGTCATCGGCGGGGCCAGCTGTCTCAGGCGCTCCATCATCTGGTTGCATCAAACGGGTATGGGGAAAAAGAGGAAGCAAAGCAACCGTGAGTACTCATCCGAAGTACTCAGCAAGCAAGGTTCTACACTACATATGCAACATTATCAAAGAAAGGTTGTATATGTGGACTGGACTGCAGAAATGCCAATAGAGAGAAGGCCTAGTCCTATCGAAGACTAGCATCTTCAGCGGTCTTGCAGCATTAGAAGAGTGTAGATCAGCACCATATATAGTAGTAGTAGTGTTATCAACCTCACCCAGAGATCCTTTCTTGACTCCCTGCGAGAAAGCAATCCCAGAGCCCTAATATCCAAGTATCAACCTCGGCCAGAGATCCTTCCTCGACTCCCTGCGAGAAAGCAATCCCAGAGCCATACTATTCATTTCTCATCACAAGTATCCAGTTCTAGTTGTATCGATCGGGATACAACTCCGAGCGTCCGTTACCGAGGATCCGGCTATTCGAATAGATGTTTTCTTCCCTGCAGGGGTGCACCAACTTACCCATCACGCTCGATTAACTCCGGTCGGACACACTTTTCTGGGTCATGCCCGGCCTCGGCCAAACGACACAATGCAGCCCTACCTAGAGCTTAGCAGAGAGGTCCCCGCTGGTCTATATCCTAAGCGCTCAAGGGTCTTGGGCCCATCGCCCTTTGCAGTTTGGGTCGTTGCGAGCAGGGTGGATACCAGCGTCGCCTCGGATGGCCGACACGATCCGATCGTGCCTCAATGCTGAATTCGACGTCTGACAGAGCTTTCGGCTAATGCCACGATGCAGAGTACCCATATTTATTCCCGCGCGATGGTTAGTGCTATCGGGCCAGAGGCCCACTCGGATCAAATATCCAAATCGTTAGTGTATTGGGGGTGTACGGTAACAAGAAGAGACTCATGATCGATGTGACCCCGTCGCCCCGTCTCGAGGACTTGCGGCAAGGGCTAAGAATGCCCGGCCACGCCTCATAATTATCTCACGGGCACCCTCCAGGTCAACCCATCTCCACATCCCTCGCTTCTTATGCTCGCTCGGGTACCCCTCAGGGTCGACCCGACTTTCCAAGTAATAGTTGTAAAGTCCAAGTAACCGTGTGTCCATAACATCAGGGGAATCTGAGGTATCACCCTCGTTGGATTCCTACTCGATGTATCCGTCAAGGTGAACTCGGAGGAATCACCCTCGATGGGTTCACACTTGAGGTGTTGCACGACAGCGTCGTTATCGGGAGTGGTGAAGGAGGAATCACCCTCGATGACCACGACCAAATAGCTACTCTATAGAGTTAACATCAGAAGTGTTAAACGAGGTATCACCCTCGGCACTCGATAGTAACGCTGCAGTGTCGTACAACTAAGGGGGTGATATGCGGTGCTGGGGCCTAGTCGTCGAGTCTTCCGTTGATCCAGCGGGGGCAACTAGGGCAATTGGGGTCACTGGGGTTCACTAACCAGCCTATTCTAAGCAGTTTAGGATACGCAGGTAATTATCAAAAGCAGGTTACAAAATCAGGTCATGCATCAGAATAGGTAAAGCACTAACAGCAGCAATTCTAATGTAAGCACAAGAGAGAAGAGAATAGGCGATATAGGCATGCTCAAGGGGGGGTTGCTTGCCTGGAAGCTCTGCGGCAAAGGTCTGGTCGTCAGGGGCGTAGTCGATCTCCGGAGCTACGTCGGTCTCAGGGACTACGTCAGTGTCGGGGTCTACTGAGAGAGAAGAAGAGGGGGAGGAAACAGATAAATACACAGTAAACATATGCAACACAGAGCATATCATGCTAACGTGCAGTGCAGGGTTCCCTAAAGACATGTCTAAATCATTTTAGTTATTTTAGGATTAAAGTTGGATTTATTAACCAGTATATATGCACTATTTATCTACCAGAAATGGGCAAAAAGTTTCGGGTTCACCTACTTAGAGGGTCCCGGCACGGAAACAGATGGCACGGTTGGATTCGTGAGATTTTTCTGAGCAACTTTCATGTATAAAGTTTTTACATCCGAGCTACGGATTATTTTGTATGAATTTTCAAAGATTTTAGCATTTTTTGGATTTATTTATTATAACAGAAAAGGAAATACTACGTCAGCCTGACGTCACTGTGACGTCAGTGAGTCAAACCGCCTGGGTCAGGTCAAACCTGACCTGCGGGACCCACCTGTCATAGACAGAGGGTTAAAACAGAGTTAGATTTAAACTAATCTGGGTTAATTAGCTTGTGGGCCCGGACTGTCAGTGTCTAGTTAACTAATCTAATCTAGTTTTATTTAAAAACAGTTAATTAGTTTAGCTAAACAGGACAGGCCCACTGGTCAGTAACTGTAGCGCCACGTCAGCAGCACTGACCGTGGTTAACGCGGTCAAAGGGGCCCGCGGGGCCCACACGTCAGCCTCACAGGGGAGGCCACGTGGCGCCACGTCGGACGCCGGCGCCGGAATCGCTCCGGCGACCGTTTCCCGCGACGGCGCGTGTCGGGGGGTGGTCGGAAATCGCCGTCCGACGACCATTTGGCGCGCGGTTGGGCTTGTCCGAACGAGCGGAGCGAGCCGCATCGAACGGTGCAAGTCTAGCGAGCTGGGGTGGTCGGGTTCGTCGGCGGCGAGCTCACGGGCGGCGCCGGAGTTTGGTCGCGCTCGGGATCATCAATAGGGGGCACGGGAAAACGCGCGCGGGGGCTCGCTGTGCTCCTTGGAGCTCCAGGAGCTGGGTAGCGAGCTCGGACTCGAGCTGCGGTAGCAGTGGCTATGGCGGCGAGCATGGCTACGGTGGTGGGTACGGTCTCGACGAAAACGATGGCTACAAGCGAGTAAAGGAGCAGGGAAAAGAGGGGATCGATGCGGGTGCTCACCGAGGGGCGCATGAAAGGCCCGTCGAGGTCACGGAGCGCAGGGGTGAGCAGATCGACAGCTTGGGGCGGCGGCGACCCGAGGTAGACGACGATGGCGCACCGGCGATGGAGAGCCCCTCGGCTCCAGCTGGTGGTCGAGGAAGAAGAGGGAGTGGCCGGTGCACCTCCCGGACAGCACAGTGGGTCAGGACGACGCCGGTGGCCGCGGATTCAACGGAGGACAGCGGCGGAGCGCTCGGGCAGAGAGGAGAAGAAGAGGTGAGCGCACAAGGGAGAGGAGGGGGAGAAGTGACGAGGGAGAGCCAGGGGGATGGATGAGGCCTCGGCCTTATCCCCTCGCGTCGGTGGGCGTCGGTGGCGTCGTCGTGTCGCCGTTTCGCCGGCGCGGCCAGACACGCGGTGACACGCACAGGAGAGAGAGGGAGGAGGGAGAAAGAGGCCTGGTGAGCTGGGCCTCAGGCACTGTGCACTTAGGCCCAGTGCACAGTGGCCTTTCTCTTTTTCTTCTCCAGTTTTTCTATTTTCTTTTTCAGAGATGGTTTTTGAATTAAATGAGCTGTCAAATGCATTTGAAAAAATGTGAAACTTGGTCACATAAATACAATGGAATATTTTGCTCTGCCACAAAAAGTTTGGGAAATTATGGAATTCATTTGGATTTTTTCAAAAATAGGAAAGGCATTAATAGTGCTGTTTTGGCACTGTAATAATTGCTACTGTCCATCTTAGCATTGTGGTGATGTTGTTTTCCTTAACAACAATTTGTTTTGGAATATTTGCTAGAAGTTGAACATTTTTCCAGCAAATTTTAAGCAACTTTATTTTGCACTTTGAATTTGAATTGAATTCAGAGAGGGAAATTGAAATGAGATATTAATCCAATATGATTAGGCTTTGTATATCAAGATGACTTGGCACTGTTCATAAGGGATGACTGTAGTGTGATGCTGGGGATGTTACAATGCCAGTCATCCATTGGCCCGAAAGACCGGCGCTCCGTGGCAAGCAAGGCCGAGATCTTAGAGGAAAGCAAATCGCAGAAGCCGTCTATCAGCAACCAAGAAGCATCAAATTGGAAACGGGGAGGATTAGAAGGGTTTTGGAGGCCAGCATCAAGGATAAGAGGAGCATGATCAGAGCCCACAATGGGCTTGGCTTTGAGCAGAGCAAGAGGGAACAGAGTGTCCCAATTAGGGCAGACGAAGACACGATCTAGGACCGAACAGATGGGGGATATTTGATGATTCGTCCAGGTGAAACGCGAGCCCACCCGAGGGATCTCACGTAGGGCACAATTACTAATGAAGTCGTTAAAGGCGTCAGCAAGGGGCCATGAGAAGTTGGGAGTATTCTTATCTGCCGGCGAGCGGAGCAAGTTGAAATCCCCACCAATAAGGAGGGGAATAGAGAATGCTTCAATTTTAGAAGTGATCTCGTCAATGAAGAGAGGGGAGAGAGAATGATCAGCCGGACCGTAAACTACCATGGCCTCCCAAAGAGCATTCAGGTGGCGATGGTGCACAGCAATGCTAGCCCAGAAAATACCATGGTCAAAAGCCACGAAATCAAAAACATCCCGTTTAGAGCCAATGAGGATGCCACCAGAATGACCAGAGGAGGGAAGGAAATTCCAATCAAATCTGTCAGCTCCCGTAACTGCGGAGAGTTCATTAGGGGAGAAAGAACTTTTGAACGTCTCAACTAAGCCTATTAAGTCAATATTGTCTCCTCTCACCACGTCTCTAAGCTGATCTCGACGCCCCCGAGCGCCAAAACCCCTAACATTCCAAAACAAGGCTCTCATTTAAATAATAGATTTTTGATGTGGAGACTCGACCTGCAGGGAGCCATGCAGGATTTAGAACATTTGGACGCACCCTTTTTAACTGGGACCGAAGGCGCAAGGACCGAACCAGCCTCCACAGAACCTCCTTCGGCCACAACCGAAGGAGTGAGCGGGGGCGCCGCAAGCTCCTTAGCTTTGGCAATGGTGGCTTAGGCCACCTCATTGGCCCTAACCAGAGCAAGAATGGCAGAAGGGGACCCAGCACCATAGTCAAAGGTGATACCCACATCCGAAAGCACCTTCGTTAAATGATCATCCGAGTAGGAGGGGAGCACCAGTCTAACCGGGGATAGAGGAGAAGCAACATTAACGAGCGGGGTAGGGGGAGAATACCTGAGGCAGGAAGGCCACGAGCCACCGCCCGACACGCCGCCTTGTCAGCAACCCGCTCCCCGTTGTTGCGGACCCGGCCACTCTTGCGGGCAGTGGAGGACGGGGACCAGATAGGCATGGTGCGGGCCACCAGAGGAGGGGAAGACGGAGCAGAAGCATCACCCAAGTCGGCCTCCAGATGACGACAGAGCCCTGCCGTGTACTGCTTGGTGCCCGTCGACGCCCGGCTCCGGGCCGAGAACTTCCGAACGGACGACTTCCGCTTGGGGGCGGGGCCATCAGAGCCACGAGGAGGGGAGACGGGGAGGTCCTCAATGCGAGAGAGCGAAGGAGAGCCTGGGCGGATCGGAAGATTGGAGCAGACACCCGAGGCCGGCGTGCCCGTCGGGATAGAGGCATTCGCGGCCACCGCCGCCGTCTCCTTAGCCCCAGCCGCGCCCTTCTGAGGCTTGTCCAGCGGGGCATTCTCCTTGAAAAGCTCACGGGATTCGGAACCCATGCCATCCCATTCCGAGTGCGTGAAGTGAGGATTGGAGCCCCCGCTCGGATTGGGCGCACCATCGCCATCCCCCCCCCCCATGCTGGTCAGATGGAGAAGGTCTGGGCGGAGGGGGAGGAGGAGGAGCTTGGGGATTTGCCCCGCCCTCGACGTGGACGCGCAGACGGAAACCGTCAGCCGAGGGGAAGACATCAACGGCACCATGGACACAGAGGGGATCGACACACCAGATTCTGAGACAGATGGGACCAAGAACTTGAAGGGATTCAGGATCGACCATTATAGGTTTGCCAATCAACACACCAAAGGCCATCACGAACTCAGAGGAGCGCAGGGCAGGAGGGACGTCATCGACCAAAACCCACACATCAGAGAGAGGGGTAATAGCCTTGAGCCATTGGACGCGGCCTTGACGGAGACCACCAGTTGGTTAAGAGGGAGAGTGAAACTCGTACAAGAAGAGATCATCTTGAAGCTACCCTTGGACGGAAAAAACAGTCACGAACTCGAGATCTGAGAGCTGACGGACCTGCCAGTCCCAACCCCCATCGTCCCACAACTTCAGTTCATCAAGAAGAGTCTGGGGAGAGATCTTGTGATCTTTGATAGTGGTGATGGCGGCATTGGACAGAGCAGGGGCAACAGCCACCTGTGGGATCTCATTATCTAGAGCAAAGAAGGAGCAACCAGGGAGGCCGCGACCATAGTGCACAAAAGAAGCAGGCTTGCGGCGGTTCTGACAATCCACGGTGAAGTGTCCCTCCTCCCTGCAGATGAGGTGGAAAGGCGGATTGAAGCAGCGAGACTAGAAGTGGCCTGGTTGGTGGCAAGCGAAGCAAGTGAGGTTGGGATTGGGCTTAGAAGGTTGGTTAATAGGAGGAGGACGAGCGGGTGGGGGAGGAGGGGGAGGAAGGATCCCGTACCCCTGGCTAGCCGAAGACGCGCCAGGACCACGAGGGAGGGGATGACGCCCAAAGGAGCCAGATCCAGGGCCGCTGTGCTGCATCGGCCGACCACCGAAGCCTGAGGAGGACCCCGGCGCCCGGCCGGCGCCATGAGCCGGAGCCAGCGGTCCGCGGGGGGAGGAGGTGGGGGGCGGGGAGCGGAGCCGGAGCCCAGGGCCCCACCCGCCGCCGCCGTGGCCTCCGGGCCCGAAGCCGCTGCCGAGGCCGCCGCAGAGCGAGCCCGCTCAGCGCGCTGGAGCCACTCAGGCCCAGCCGCCCAGGCCTCGCGCTCACGAGCCACCTGCTCGCGCGCCGCCTGGTCTGCCTCGAGCTCTAGATCAGCGGCCCCATCCACCGAGCCCTCACGCCGCCGCTTCTGGCCAGATACGGCCTCACTCGATGAGCCACATGACGGATCCATGGAGAGCACGGCCGCAAAGGAGTGGGAGAGGGGGGAGGAGGAGATCTACGAAAATGGTGGATGGGGAAGCAGAGGCGACGGAGGTCAGAGGAGGAAGCAGGAAACCCTAGGAAGGGGGGAAGAGAGCCCTTGCGAACCCATAAATAGCCATAACGAGCCAGGCCGGGTGCGCCCAAGCAGGCTGGACCAGACAGGGGGGGTTGAGGTTGAGCTGACCGCGGCCCAAGGCCCAGACCAGGTAGCGGGGGGAAAGCAGAAGCAGAGGAGAGCAGGGGCGGCCCAACAGGCCCAGGGGGGTTCAGGGTGGCCCGCACCAAAGGCCCACAAGCCATTTGGCCGGGCGCCCGATCTAGGTTTGGCAACGAGGCCACCGCCGCCACCGACAGCGAGCACAACCCCGCCGCCGAACCCACCACCGGCGACACAGATGACGGGGAATAGGACACGCCCGCCACAGGGCCACCAAAACCAGGACACGCGCCCAGCACCCCACGGTCCGGCGAGGGCGCAGGCACCGCCCGCGACGATCTCCGATGACGACCAACATGAATACAACCAGATCCATCCGACGAGGAGGAGAAGGCCGATCTGCCACGGCCACCCGGGGTGAATTTCCGGGTCCGCACCGGCGCCACCACCTCCACCCCCACCGCGGCACCACAGAAGAGAGCCGGGGAGCTGGGCAAGGACTCAGGCTCAGAATTCGACCCGTCATCACCGTCAGCTAGCACCCAGAACTTGTTGCGGAGCCACGAGCCAGCGGAGGAGGGCCGAGGAGAAGGGGTGGGAGGAGCCGACGCAGTAGGGGGGCAAGGACTAGGGAGGGAGGGCCAGGCGAGGGGGGAAGGACCGCCGGAGGGGAAGGGGAGGGGGAAGGGGAGCCATCTCGACTCGATCCGTTGAGAAACTTTTGGAACTGTTCATTCCTCGAAGGGAGGAAAGTTCAACTTCCAAGTTCCAAATACATGTCATTTGGATGGGGCCCTTTCACACTTGAAACAATTGATGTTGATGTTCCAGTGCGTTTAGCATTAGAATACTATACTGAGCAAGCTGGAAAAAGAAATATCTTACAGGCTTATGTAATTACATTATGATTTACCGACCATGTTGCACACTTCCATTCAAGGTTCACGGATTAGGGTGGACATTCGGGCATTTTGGTCCATTCGGTATGCGTAGTTCAAGTGTTTCACATTCCGAGTATCATAAAGTAAGAATCAAAGTAACAATAAACCTTTCATTCAGATGACCTACTCAACATGTGGTCAACGAAGCAACTTTACGAATTCAAACATAATCGACTGACAAAATTAACGCCAAGTAAACCGAAACATTAGAAGACTATATTGAGCAAGCTGGAAAACAAAAATATCTTACAGCCTTATGTAATTACATTATCATTCACCGACCATGTTGCACACTTCTGTTCAAGGTTCACGGATTAAGGTGGACATTCGGGCATTTTGGTCCATTCGGTATGTGCAGTTCAAGTTTTTCAAATTCCGAGTATCATAAAGTAAGAATCAAAGTAAACAATAAACCTTTCATTCAGATGACCTGCTCAACATGTGGCCAACGAAGCAACTTTACGAATTCAAACACAATCAACTGACAAAACTAACACCAAGCAAACCGAAACATTAAAATACTATACTGAGCAAGCTCGAAAAAAAAATATCTTACAGGATTATGTAATTACATTATCATTCACCGACCATGTTGCACACTTCTATTTAAGGTTCACGGATTAGGGTGGACATTCGGGCATTTTGGTCCTTTCGGTTTGCGTAGTTCAAGTTTTTCATATTCCGAGTACCATCAAGTAAGAATCAAAGTAAACAATAAACCTTTCATTCAGATGACCTGCTCAACATGTGGTCAACGAAGCAACTTTACGAAATAAAACACGTTCAACTGACAAAATTAACACCAAGCAAACCGAAACATTAGAATACTATACTAAGCAAGCTGTAAAACAAAAATATCTTACAGGCTTATGTAATTACATTATCATTCACCGACCATGTTGCACACTTCTATTCAAGGTTCACAGAGTAGGGTGGACATTCGAGCATTTTGGTCCATTCGGTTTGTGTAGTTCAAGTTTTTCAATTTCTGAGTATCATAAAGTAAGAATCAAAGTAAGCAATAAACCTTTCATTCAGATGACCTGCTCAACATGTGGTTAACGAAGCAACTTTACGAATTCAAACACCATCAACTCACAAAATTAACACCAACCAAGCCGAAACATTAGAATACTATACTGAGCAAGCTGTGAAACAAAAATATCTTACAGGCTTATGTAATTACATTATCATTCACAAACCATGTTGCGCCCTTCTATTCAAGGTTCACGGATTAGGGTGGACATTCGGGCATGTGGTCAACAAAGCAACTACACGAATTCAAACACAATCAACTTACAAAATTAACACCAAGCAAACGGAAACATTAGAATACTATACTCAGCAAGCTGGAAAACAAAAATATCTTACAGGCTTATGTAATTACATTATTATTCACCGACCATGTTGCACATTTCTATTCAAGGTTCATGGATTAGGGTGGATGTAACACCCCCAGTGGTTAGCCACAGTAATCCCCCTGTTGATAATGCCATGTCATCATGATCAACAGTGCCTAGACATCATCTGGATCATATCCCTTTTAGTTCAAATTCAAATGGAAATTCAAACTTCAATTAAATTCAAAGTGGAAAATAAAAGTTGTTCAAATCCAGAAACTAAAATGTTCATAATATTGTAAATAATCCAGAGACTATTCTAAAACTATAATCAACATATACTAAATAAATTAAGTGACTCAAACAGCAACAAAACAGAGATGTTTAATCCAATTTTGTTTAATTAAAATCCAAATAAAATTCATTTGGCTTCAAACCATTTTCTGGCAATGGCAAATAATGCACCATATTTAATAAGCTAAGTTGCATATTTTTCAAAAGTCAATTGGGGGCCTAACTATTTGCAAAACAGGAACAAAAAGGAAAACAGAAAAGAAAACGAAGAAAATGAAAAAGGCCTATGCGCCTGGGCCCAAGTGGCACTGTGCGGCCTAGCCCACCCCGCACCTCCTCCATCCTCCCGCACTGCTCATGCCGCTCGCTGTCGAGCACCGGGCGCGCGTGCAGCCAGGCCCCCCCTCTCCCTCGCTCGACAGCGGCTCCATGCCTGTCGCTGGCTGGATAAGATCCCCCTCGACCCCTCGGACGAACCCTAGCCTCCTCTCTCTCTCTCTTCGTCGATCTGGATCGGGGCCGAACGCCACCGTCGCCATGACCTCAACGTAGGCGAGGCCACCGAGCTTCCCCTGCCTATTCGTCGAGTCCCTCAGCTCCGCCATCGCCTTCCACATCGCCTGCTACCGCTGGGTCAAGACGGGAGCCATCCAGTCGAGCTCGACGACCCCATCTTCTTCCTCGGCCCCGACAAACTCCGGCGATGATTCCGGCTACCCCGCGCCCTCCCCGAGCTCGCTCCCACTCCCTACGGCTCCGCTGTGAGCTCTCGCTTCTCCTCTTCCTCTCCGTTAGCTCGACCGCATGCTATAGCCGCCGATGCCACCGACGGCCGAACGCTCCGCCGCTCGCGCTCGTCGCCGGCGTAGCCACGGTGACCTTTGGGTCCCGTGTGTGCCACCGTCATGTTCGTCGCGTCGCGTAGAGGCCTTCTGGTCAATTAGTTGCTCGCTAGCGCGCCCGCATCGCCGTTCGCCATCGCTCCCGAGCGCCGCCGTCCGCCGATGAGCTCGTCGTAGCCGCTTTGGTGCATCTCCGGCTGCGGCACCACCGTCAAACGATGCGCCTCGGCTCCCTCTTTCAAACGCACCATCGCACGGGTCCGGAGATCCCCTGTGGCGAAATTCCGGCGACGCCCGAGGCACGCCGCCGCACGAAACGGTCGCCGGAGCGACTCCGGCGACGGCGCTGACCTGGCCCTGGTTGGCCCCGCCCCGTGCCACTAACCGATGGGCCCCGCAGCCCAGTTGACCAATTCAACTGCTGACTGGGCTGGCCCCATGTCGCTGACATGTGGGCCCTGCCTGTTTAAAATGATTTAAAAAAATAATTAAATTGTTAATTAGATTAATTAATTAATCACTCACTGACAGGTGGGACCACACCCCTAACTAATTAGTTTAGTTTAAATTAATCACGGGATTAGCTCTGTGTCTATGACAGTAGGGTCCCACATGTCAGGTTGACTGGTCAGCTGACCAATTGACTGCTGACGCAGTACTGATGTCATGCTGACATCATTAATCATTTTTGGTCGAATTTAATTAAATCCAAAAATTGTTTAAATCTTTAGAAATTCATATAAAATAAACCGTAGCTCGGATCGAAAAAACTTTCTACATGAAAGTTGCTCAGAACGACGAGACGAATCCGAATTCGTGGACCGTTCGTCCGCCGCACGTCCCTAGCATAGTGAACATGCAACCGTCCCCCTCCGTTTCATCTGTCCAAAATACTGAACTTCGGGAAAACATTCCCGGATGTTTTCCCTCTTCACCTATATCGTGTAGCACCGCATCAGAACACCCCTAGCTCTACGTATTGTCATGTCATGCTCTTGTTTGCTTTATATTTACTGTTTCCTCCCCCTCTTCTCTCTCGGTAGACCCTGCTACAGACGCTTTTCCCGAGACCAACGCAGCTCAGGAGCCCGACGACACCGTTGACGACCTTGCCCTTGCCGCCGAGCAACCAGGCAAGCCCCCCCTTTGATCATCCCGATATCGCGCATTCTATTTTCTCATGCTTGCATTAGAATTGCTACTGCTACTACTTTACCTATTCTGATGCATAGCCTGTTTATTGTAACCTACTATTGATACCTTACCTGCTTATCCTAAACTGCTTAGTATAGGCTGGGTAGAGACCCACTAGAGAACCCCACCTTGTCCCTTGTTGCCCCGCTGGATTAACAGAAGACCCGATCAACGGGATCGAAGACCAGGCCCCGGCACCGCACATCACCCCCCTTTAGTGTACGACACTGCAGCATTACTATCGAGTGCCGAGGGTGATACCTCGTGTAGCACTTCTGATGTTAACTCTGTAGAGTAGCTATTCGGTCGTGGTCATCAAGGGTGATTCCTCCTTCTCCATTTCCGATACGACCCTGTCGTACAACACACCAAGTGTGAACCCATCGAGGGTGATTCCTCCGAGTTCACCTTGACGGATATATCAAGTAGGAATCCAACGAGGGTGATACCTCGGATTCCCCTGATGTTATGGACACACGGATACTTGGACTGTACTATTGTTACTTGGAAAGGCGGGACAACCCTGAGGGGTACCCGCGTGTGATGTGAAGACGGGTTGCCTGGATGGTGCCCGAGTGAGAATACGAGGCGTGGCCGGGCATTCTTGGCCCTTGCCGCAAGTCCTCGAGACGGGGCGACAGGGACACATCTTTCGTGAGTCTCTGCTCATTGCCGCACTTCCAACACACTATGATTTGGATATTTGATTCGAGTGGGCCTATGGCCCGATAGCACTAACCATCACGTGGGAAAAGTTATGGGCACTCTGCATCGTATGCATCAGCCGAAAGCTCTGTCAGACGTCCAGTTCAGCATTGCGGCCGGGACGGACCGGCGCCCCCCTGGTGCCTGGCTTTCCCTGCACACAACGACTCGGAGTGCACAGGGCGATGGCCCAAGACCTCTGAGCGCTTAGGATGTAGACCGACGGGGACCTCTCTGCTGAGCTCTAGGTAGGGCTGCGGTGTGTCGTTTGGCCGAGGCCGGGCATGACCCAGAAAAGTTTGTCCGGCCGGAGTTAAGCGAGCGTGGTGGGTAAGTTGGTGCACCCCTGCAGGGAAGAACTAATCTATGCATAGTCGGATCCTCGGTAACGGACACTCGAGTTGTATCCCGATCGATACAACTAGAATTGGACACTATGGCTCTGGGATTGCTTCTCGCAGGGAGTCGTGAAGGGATCTCAGGACGAGGTTGATGACATTATGGCTCTGGGATTGCTTTCTCGCAGGGAGTTGAGAAAGAATCTCTGGGTGAGGTTGAGACTTAATGATACTACTATTTTATACTATACTAATCTACACTCTTCTAATGCTGCAAGACCGCTGAAGATGCTAGTCTTCGATAGGACTAGGCCTTCTCTCTATTCTGGCATTTCTGCAGCCCAGTCCACATATACAGCCTCCCTTTGATAATGTTGCATATGTAGTGTAGATCCTTGCTTGCTGAGTACTTCGGATGAGTACTCACGGTTGCTTTGCTTTATTTTTCCCCCATATCCTTTTGATGCAACCAGATGACGGAGCCCCGGATACAGCTGCCCCCGCCGACGATCGCTACTACTACCCCGAGGGTGGTTACTACTACGAGTTAGCCAACGACCAGGAGTAGGTTCGGAGGGTCCCAGGCAGGAGGCCTGCGCCTTTCGATCGTAGTGTTTTATTTTGCCCCGCCTATCTAAAGGCATTTCTGTTTCTCTTTTAATATCTGTACTCAGATATCTGATGCTTCCGCTGAAGCTTGTATGCCATCGAGCTATGTATTCGAGCCCTCGAGGCCCTGGCTTGTAATATAAAGCTTGTATGACTTTATTTATATTTTAGAGTTGTGTTGTGATATCTTCCCGTGAGTCCTTAGACTTGATCGTGTGAATTTGCGTGTAAGATTAGTGCACGATTGAGCCGGGGGCGTCATAGTGGACATTCGGGCATTTTGGTCCATTCGGTTTGCGTAGTTCAAGGTTTTCAAATTTTGAGTATCATAAAGTAAGAATCAAAGTAAACAATAAACCTTTCATTCAGATGACGTGCTCAACATGTGGTCAACGAAGCAACTATACGAATTCAAACACAATCAACTGACAAAATTAACACCAAGCAAACCGAAACATTAGAATACTATACTGAGCAAGCTAGAAAACAAATATATCTTACAGGCTTATGTAATTACATTGTCATTCACCGACCATGTTGCACACTTCTATTCAAGGTTCACGGATTAAGGTGGACATTTGGGCATTTTGGTCAATTCATTTTGCGTAGTTCAAAATTTTCAAATTCCGAGTATCATACAGTAAGAATCAAAGTAAACAATAAACCTTTCACTCAGATGACCTCTCAACATGTGGTCAATGAAGCAACTTTACGAATTCAAACACAATCAATTGACCAAATTAACAACAAGCAAACCGAAACATTAGAATACTATACTGAGCAAGCTGGAAAACAAAAATATCTTACACGCTTATGTAATTACATTATCATTCACCGACAATGTTGCACACTTCTATTCAAGGTTCACGGATTAGGGTGGACATTCGGGCATTTTGGTCCATTCGGTTTGCTTAGTTCAAGTTTTTCAAATTCCCACTATCATAAAGTAAGAATCAAATTAACATTAAACCTTTCATTCAAATGAGCTGCTCAACATGTGGTCAACGAAGCAACTTTACGAAGTCAAACACAATCAACTGACAAAATTAACACCAAGCAAACCGAAACATTAGAATACTATACGGGGCAAGCTGGAAAACAAAAATATCCTACAGGCTTATGTAATTACATTATCATTCACCGACCATGTTGCACACTTCTATTCAAGTTTCATGGATTAGGGTGGACATTCGGGCATTTTGGTCGATTCAATTTGCGTAGTTCAAGTTTTTCAAATTCCGACTATCATAAAGTAAGAATCAAAGTAAACAATAAACCTTTCATTTAGATGACCTGCTCAGCATGTGGTCAACGAAGCAACTTTACGAATTCAAACAAAATCAACTGAAAAAATTTACACCAAGCAAACCGAAACAATAGAATACTATACTGAGCAAGCTGGATGTAACACCCCCTGTCATTAGCTACAGTAATCACTTTTGATAATGACATGTCAGCAAGCTTAATAGTGCATAATCATCATTAGCATCATATTGCATTTCAACTCCTAACTCAAATTCAAATTTAAATGAAAGTGAAATATAAAAGTTGTCCAGCATAGAAACTAAAATGTTCAGTAAATAACAAATATTGCAAAGGCTATTCTAAAATTGAAACCAAAAATTAATAAATTAATTAGGTGGCACAAACATTACCTAAACAGCAAGGATTAATGCATTTTAATTATTATAAAAATTGTGTGAACTCAAATTGTCTCCAAACTAGTTTTTGGCAGTAGTAGGTAATGCCTAGTATTTATTGGAGCAATTGCCATGTTTTATAAAAATCATTTGGTGGCCTAACAATTTACTAACAGAGAAATGTGAAGAAAATAAATAAAAGAAAAAGGTAAAACAAAACAAAACAGAAAAGAAAAAGAAAAAGAGACCGACACCCCCCCCACCCTCTCGCTCACTCCCCCCCACCCAATCCAGAACCGGATCGGGCCCGAGCCCCGCGCGCTCGCCTCGACCGCGCCGACCGCGCCCCCGACGCGCCCGACGCCGCGCCCGTCGCCGCCGTCGCCTCTCAGCCACCACGCCGCCCCGCCGTCGCCGACCACCGTCGCCGCTCGCCTCCCCGCGCCCACTGCCCAGACCCTGCTTCCTACGGTGAGGCCCGGCCCCGGCCTCTCCCCTCTCTCGCCTCGCTCGCCGCATCGCCCGGCCTCTCTCTTCCTCGCCCCGCACGCGCACCCGCACGCGCCGCGCGCCTCGCCCTGCTCACGCCCATCGCCGCGCTCCGCCCCGCTGCGCGCGCGCTGCCGCACTGCTGCCGTCGCCCGCGCGCCCACCCCCGCGTCGTCACGCCCCTGCATCGCGCCCGCGCCCGTGTCCGTGGCCCCTGGGCCACTGACCGAAGGGGCCCAGTGCGCCAGTGCCACTGCCGCTGGGCCCAAACCCCCTTGGCCCAATGACAACGGGCCCCGCCCGAAAAACATTTAGAGAAAAAAGAAAAATAAAATAAAAATAATAAAAAATTAATAATTAAAATTAATTATTAATTAATTAGTTAATTAATTAGGTTAATTAACTCTGATTAGATTAATATAATTTAATTAATTAGTTTAATTAATTGTTAATTAATTAGTTAACCCTAATTAACCTAACAGTCGATGAAGGGTGGGACCCACTCTGTCAGATGGCTGCTGACGTCAGCATGATGTCATGCTGATGTCATCGCAGCACTGTTTCGGATAATGTTAATTTAAATAATTAATTAAATTCCAGAAATTAATAAAACTTTAGAAAATCATATTAAATAATCCGTAACTCCGATGAAAATACTTTATACATGAAACTTGCTCAGAATTCCGATACGAACCCGAATACGGCCTCCGTATTCCCGTCAGATGCCTCTAGCTATAAGAACATTGAACTTTTAGACCGATTTCGATAAATGAATAGTGCCCAACTTTAATTAAATAAATCCGAATAAATTCCTAAATTAACTAAATCATTTAGTTAGGCAGTAGAACACCCCGGCATATCATTTAGGCATGTCATACATATTGTTTGCATTATTGCCGTGAATTTATTGTTTCTCTCCCCCCCCTTCTCTCTCGATAGACGCCGACACCGACGACGCTGCACCAGGATACAACTACACTACCGACGAGCAGCCCGTTGACGACCCCTCTCTCTTGCCAGAGCAACCAGGCAAGCCCCCCCCTTGAGCATCCAGATATCGCCCATTCTATTCTCCTGGTTGCATTAGATTTTGCTACTGTTAATGTATGCTCCTATTCTGATGCATAGCCTGCTGTTGTAACCTGTTCATTGCTACCTTACCTGCCTATGATAAACTGTTTAGTATAGGTTGGTAATGAACCATCAGTGAACCCCACCACCTTATCCTTGTTGCCCCTGCTTGATCATCGACGACTCGATCAATGTGATCGTCGACCAGAGACCGACACCTCACTTCACACCTCCTTAGTTGTACGACTCTGCATAGTTACTATCGAGTGCCGAGGGTGATACCTCGTAACGCACTCCTGATGAATACTCTGCAGTGTAGCTGTTCGGTCGTGGTCATCGAGGGTGATTCCTCCTTCTCCACTTCCGATACGACTCTGTCGTGCAACCCTCAGTGTGAACCTCGAGGGTGATACCTCATACGTTCACCCTGATGATTTCGTCGAGTGGAATCCGCCGAGGGTGATTCCTCGGGTTTCCCCCTTGATGTTATGACCACACGACTACTTGACCTTTGTTACAGGCGGGTCCACCCTGGTGGGTACCCGCTGGGGATCTATGATTTTCGGGTGTGCCGGAAGGGCACTCGAGTGTGACATTGTGGCGGAGCATCAGAGACTCTGATTGTCTCCGTGTGATACTAATTGAGCCTATTGGATTTGGGTGTGTGATCTGAGTGGGTCGACGTGCCCTATACGCACTACCACCACGCGGGATAATGGTTATGGGACCCTCTGCGAAGTACGTTTCTCCGAAAGCTCGTCTGACGTCACGATTCACCGTGCGGGCTGATTGTCGGGATTGGGCTGGATACTTCACTGACGAGTTCAGTGTCGCGCCTGCACCCCGGCCAGTCTCGCAACGCGCAGGGTGCCCACGGCGATGGCCCGAGACCTCTGGGTGCATAGGTTAGTCCGGCGTGCTGACCTCTCTGCCGAGCCCAGGTAGAGCGCTGCTTCGTGTTGATCTTCCGAGGATGGGCATTACCCAGCAAGTGTGTCCGGCCAGAGTTGATCGAGCGTGTTGGGTAAGAGTAGTGCACCCCTGCAGGGATGAATCTTCTATCGATAGCCAGTCCTACGGTAAAGGACGCTCAGTTTGTGTATCCCGATCTACTACTTAAACTGGATACTTGATACTTAATTTAAGCTTCGGGATCGCTTTCTCGCTTGGGAGTCGAGGAAGGATCTTTAAGCTGTACTTCAACATGTTTGCTAAATAAAATGCTATTCTACTCTCTTCTACTGCTGCAAGATGATGGCCTTGTGAAGATGTTTGAAGATGCTAGTCTTCGATAGGACTAGGCCTTCTCTCTA
This sequence comes from Thinopyrum elongatum, assembly GCA_011799875.1. Taxonomy (NCBI): domain Eukaryota; kingdom Viridiplantae; phylum Streptophyta; class Magnoliopsida; order Poales; family Poaceae; genus Thinopyrum; species Thinopyrum elongatum. The sequence goes on along the minus strand of CM022299.1, from coordinate 369,709,664 downwards.
TTCTGGCATTTGTGCAGCCCAGTCTACATATACAGCCTTTCTCCATTGATAATGTTGCATATGTAGTATAGATCCTTGCTTGCTGAGTACTTCGGATGAGTACTCACGGTTGCTTTACTTTCTCTTTTCCCCATATACCCCACCTTGGTGATACATCAGACGATGGAGTCCAGGAGCCAGATGCCACTGCCGGAGCTTACTACCAGGAGGGTCCAGAGGGTACTTACTACTGGATCGAGCCAGCCGACCAGGAGTAGGATCGGAGGCTCCCAGGCAGGAGGCCAACGCCTTTCGATCTAGTGTCGTTGTTTGTGCTAGCCTTCTTAAGGCAAAACTTGTCTAACTATGTCTGTACTCAGATAATATTTGTATGACTGACTTATGTATTCGGATCCTCGGATCCCTGGTCTGTAATATTGTGGACCTCCGTTTAAATTGTGTTAGAGTTGTGTTGTGATATCTTCCCGTGAGTCCCTGTGCTTGATCGTACATGTTTGCGTGTATGATTAGTGTACGATTGAGTCGGGGGCGCCACAAGTTGGTATCAGAGCCGACTGCCTGTAGGAAGCCCCCTTCCAATTCCTTGGCCGAAGTTGAGTCTAGACATCGAAAAACTAATTTACTAACTTGGTTGTGTCGCTTACGGGCCCACGTCGCCAACTGGGTGGTATTAGGATCTTTTATTCCTCGTCTATACTCTGGGACTCTGATCTCTCTTCTACTCGGGTTAAATAAATTTTACTAACGCCGACACTTAGGATCTCGTAAATCCCATCTACCCGGAGAGCTGGATGTCTGTGCGATTTCCCTGCCATTGAGCTGATTAGTCTGATAATCATTTTCCTTTCCATTGTTTTGTTTAACCTTTCTCTCCGAGTTGTGTTAAACTTCTCATTATCGTTTGACAACCCTGAATTTCCTCTGTTTCAGATGGACCGTTTGTTTCCACCATGTCCTACGACACAGCTTGTGCTTCGCACTTGGGCTCGTAAAGCCCCTGGGTTTCCAGCTATCCTGATCGCTCTGATGACCAGACTTGGCTACCGTTGGTATCCTGAGTACTTGGTTTACGAGGATTACCGCGAGTTCAATCAGGAGCAGTACCATGCTGATGTTCGTATCTATGATCAGCAGAATGACTCAGACACCGAGCTACACCTTTTCCACGGTATTGGCGTGATGATTGAGATGGCAGTCCATGATGCCGCCTACTCTGCCGTCGCACGTCTCCGAGGACAGTTCAGCGATATCTTGGATGACTCTGAGTTCCGATACATTTCGTATGCCCCTGCTGGAGATGCTACTGGATACTACACAGCTATCTGTGCCCCGTTCGAGCCTCGTCGCTATGACCCGCGCGTTCTGATTCAGTGCACTCAGGCTCTGGATCGCACTGTTCGGGCTCTTGCCGTCGAGTTGGTTGCCACTCGAGCATGTCTCTACGATGTTATGACGTAGTTGCTACCCACTGTTCGCGCAGGGATACATCCTGAGCACATCCTTTACCAGTGCAGGACTCAGATGTATGCTGGTATTGATTGGCCTGCTGTTGGAGGTCATACACCTGCACGTGGACCTCTTCTTACAGCTCGAGACCGGATTCTGTATCAGAGTGCACATGGAGCGCAGGATCCTTCCACGACGAACATTCGTCGTCCGCACTTGCAGTTACCCCGATTCGGTGGTTTTCTCCGACGTTGATGTAGCCTTTGCTATGTCTCGTTGTGTACTTCCTTACCGCGTGCCTGCGCAACGCCTAGTATGTCTAGCTTTTGAATTTGCGCCGTTATGTTGTCTGCATGTACCCGACTCTGTGTATGGATCTGTATGTCCTAATCGACTACTATTATGTATCTGTTACACTACTTAAATTGTTGTCGAGTTACATCATGTTTGTCACTAAATGCTTGCAATTGCTTTTACTAAACTACCCCCTATTGATACTTAGCAGGATGGTTAGACCAGGTGGTCGTCGTCGTGCCCCTGAACGCCCACCACCGCCAGACTATATGGCGGCTATGATGCAACAGTTTGAGCTTAACCGCCAGTTCATGGTTGGAATCATGGCTCAGTTTCCGCATCAGAACAACCAGAACCAGAACCCAGCTTCAATAACTTTGACAGAGTTTATGCGACTCAACCCAACGCAGTTCCGCAACTCTGACAAGCCACTGGATGCTGATGACTGGCTCCGCGACATCACTCATGAGATGGAGTCTGCTAATGTCGCCCCTGCCAACTTCGTCAACTTCGCGGCCTTTTTCTTAAAGGGACCCGTAGCTCAATGGTGGGACACACACAAGCGTACCCTGCCTATTGGAACAGTCATCACCTGGTATGAGTTCCAGGCTGCTTTTCGTACATGTTACATCCCTCAGGCAATTATGGAACGCATGAAGACCCAGTTCCGTAACCTCACTCAGGGCAACAAGACTGTCGAAGCTTATCAGCGGGAATTTCTAGACCTCTCCCGCTATGCTGAAGAAGACATCGCCACAGATGCACGCAGACAAGAGAAGTTCCGTAGTGGACTACACCCCGACCTCAAGCTTGCACTAGCTGCTCAAGACTTCAATGACTTTTCAACTCTAACGAACAAGGCTATTCTTGTTGAGACCGCTCAGATGGAATACAAGGACTCGCAGAAGCGCTATCGTGATACTGGCTCATCTTCGGGCTCAGCATCGAAGCGTCGAGTTTGGATTCCCAACAATGCGTTCCGTCCCAATACCTCTGCGCAAAAGAACAACTATGCTGCACCATGTCTGCCTCCTCCACCACCGAGGCAGCAAAAAACTCAAGCTATTCAAAACAATGCTCCTCTTTGTCCTGAAGATGGTCTATGCTTCAAGTGCCGCAAACCAGGTCACCAGGCTAAAGACTGCCGCCAGAATCAGAATCAGTTAGCCTTTCCTCGTACTGGCCGTGGCAATGGTCGTGGCAACAATCAGACCCGCAACTATAATACTGGGTCTGCTGCACATGGTCGTGGACACGCCTACAACATTGACATTGAAGAAGTCCAGGATCAACCTGCTACTGTGATGGGTACTCTTCTCGTTAACTCAGTACCTGCTTCTGTTTTATTTGATTCAGGAGCATCACATTCATTCATCTCTGGAAAATTTGCATTTATGCATGGCATTCGATATGAGAAAATGCATACCCCGTTAGTCATTAAAACTCCCGGAGGTCACTGTCATGCTGACGTGATAGCACCTGACGTTACCGTCGAAATTAAAGGGTTGGAATTCCTTGCATCGCCCATCGTCTTGAAGTCTTCCACCATAGACCTTATACTCGGAATGGATTGGTTGAAAGCTCACATTGCTTCGATCAATTGTGCCACTAAAGTCGTCCAACTTCTTCACCCCACCGATGAGATAGTGAACTTACCGCCCGCATTACTCGGGACGCCGAAGCTCAGATATATGCTCTGAATGCTTTGAACGCCTCACCTCTGGAAGGGATCGAGAACGTTCCTGTCGTTCGAGATTTTCCAGACGTTTTTCCGGAAGAACTTCCAGGAATACCCCCGGCTAGAGCTGTAGAGTTTGTCATTGACTTGAAGCCTGGCACCGTCCCTATTGCCAAGCGACCTTATAAAATGCCTCCGCATCATCTACTCGAGCTAAAGGAAGAAATCGACAAGTCGCTTAAGAATGGTTTCATCCGCCCCAGTTCCTCTGCTTGGGGAGCACCTTCACTCTTTGTTAAGAAGAAGGATGGAACTAACCGTTTGGTTCAGGATTATCGGCCCATTAACCAAGCCACAATCCAGAATAAGTACCCACTGCCCCGGATCAATGATCTTTATGATCAACTCGCTGGATCATCGGTGTTCTCTAAACTCGACCTGAGGTTGGGTTATCACCAGATCCGTGCCCGTGAAGAGGATATTCCCAAGACTGCATTCGTCACTCGATATGGCTCCTATGAATACACCGTCATGTCATTTGGCCTAATGAATGCTCTAGCAACTTTCTCCCATGTGATGAATTATATATTCATGGATTACCTCGACAAATTCGTCGTGGTTTATTTGGATGATATCCTTATCTATTCTAAGAATAAAGAAGAACATGCTGAACACCTCCGTTTGGTACTAGAAAGGCTCCGAGAACACCAGTTGTATGCCAAGTATTCCAAATGTGAATTTTGGCTTTCTGAAGTAACTTACCTTGGTCATGTGATTTCCAAGGATGGAATTGCTGTTAACCCCGAACGAGTTCAGGCTATTCTTGACTGGACTCCCCCGAAGAATGTTAAGCAAGTCAGAAGTTTTCTCGGACTTGCTAGTTATTGCCGTCGATTCGTTGAGAACTTTTCCTAGATTGCAAAACCATTGACAAATCTGCTTCACAAAGGTGTTAAATTTGAGTGGACAGAAAAATGTCAAGAAAGCTTTCAGGCACTAAAAGATAAATTGACATCTGCCCCAGTATTAGCACCCCCGGATTCCCAAATGGATTTCGTGATATACTGCGATGCCTCCCGTCAAGGATTAGGCTGTGTCCTAATGCAAGAACGCAAGGTAATTGCTTATGCCTCCCGACAATTGCGTCCTCACGAAGAAAATTACCCAGTGCATGATCTCGAACTTTCTGCGGTTATCTATGCCCTGAAGCTATGGCGACATTACCTTCTCGGTAACTGTTGTGAGATATATACGGATCATCAAAGTTTGAAGTATTTATATACTCAACCGGATCTGAACCTTCGTCAACAAAGATGGCTCGAGACAATTGCCGATTATGATATGAATATCTCATACACCCCTGGCAAGGCAAATGTAATGGCCGATGCGTTGAGCCATAAGGCTTATTGCAGCAACCATATGGTTCAGGAATCACAACCTCTTCTTTATGAAGAGTTTCATAAATTGAACCTCCATATAGTTCCACAGGGTTATCTCAATACCCTCGTTGTCGAACCAGATTTAGAACAAAGAATCAAAACTATGCAATGGTATGACTCTGAAGTTGAAAGGATCAAGCGATACCTTGAAAAAGGAAAACCGTCGGAGTTCCATCTTGATAATGATGGGATCCTATTTTTCCAACACCGTCTCTTCGTACCTAAGTTCAAAGATGAGAGGGAACACGTTATGATGGAAGCTCATGACACTCCTCTGTCAATTCATCCTGGTAGCACAAAGATGTACCGTGACATTTGTCAGAGATACTGGTGGCCTAATATGAAGCGAGACATTGCTCGTTATGTTTCTGAGTGTGACGTTTGCCGCCGCGTTAAAGCTCAACATCAAAGGCCCGCAGGAACTCTGCAACCCCTTGCAATTCCTGAATGGAAATGGGACAAGGTCCAAATGGATTTCATTACTGGTTTTCCCAAATCTCAGAAGGGTCATGATGCTATTTTTGTCGTCATTGACCGATTCTCCAAGGTTGCTCACTTTCTGCCAGTTAAGGAGACAATCACTGCTAGCCAGTTAGCAGACTTGTATGTTTCCCGAATTGTGTCACTCCACGGTGTTCCGTTGGAGATCAGTTCTGATCGTGGCAGCCTCTTCACCTCCAGATTCTGGAATAGTTTCCAAGAAGCTATGGGAACACATCTGTCTTTCAGCACCGCTTTTCACCCTCAGTCACAGGGTCAAGTTGAACGAGTTAATCAAGTGCTCGAAGATATGCTTTGAGCTTGCGTCATCTCCTTCGGTAAGAAATGGGAGGAATCTCTCCCGTATGCCGAATTCTCTTACAACAATAGCTATCAGGCTAGTCTGAAGATGGCACCGTTTGAATTTCTATACGGACGTAAGTGTCGAACCCCTCTGAATTGGTCAGAAACTGGGGAACGCTCACTCGTCGGACCGGACATTATTCAGCAAGCAGAAGAACAAGTCCGCATTGTCCGTGAACATTTGAAAACTGCTCAGTCTCGTCAGAAGAGCAACTATGACCGAAAGCACCAGGAAATGGTCTATCAACCTGGCGAGCAAGCTTACCTCCGCGTCACTCCGTTGAAAGGCACTCATAGGTTTGGAATCAAAGGCAAGTTAGCTCCTCGCTACATTGGCCCGTTCCGTATTCTTGCCCGTCAAGGAGAAGTGGCATATCAATTGCAGTTGCGCCTAATCTTTCTCAAGTACATGACGTCTTTCATGTATCCCAACTCCGTCGCTGCTTCAAGGATCCTATTCGAGCTATGGATCATGAAGTGCTTGAATTACGGGAAGATCTGTCTTATCCAGAATATCCCATCCGTGTTCTTGATGAAGCTGAACGTCGGACTCGTCAAAAGTCAATCAAATTCCTCAAGGTTCAGTGGTCGAATCATTCTGAAGATGAGGCCACCTGGGAACGCGAGGATCGTCTTCGTGAAGAATACCCCTCTTTCTTTCAGTCTTCCTCTTAATTCTCGGGACGAGAATTCTTAATAGATGAGGAGAGTTGTAACACCCCCTGTCATTAGCTACAGTAATCACTTTTGATAATGACATGTCAGCAAGCTTAATAGTGCATAATCATCATTAGCATCATATTGCATTTCTACTCCTAACTCAAATTCAAATTTAAATGAAAGTGAAATATAAAAGTTGTCCAGCATAGAAACTAAAATGTTCAGTAAATAACAAATATTGAAAAGGCTATTCTAAAATTGAAACCAACAATTAATAAATTAATTAGGTGGCACAAACATTACCTAAACAGCAAGGATTAATGCATTTTAATTATTATAAAAATTGTGTGAACTCAAATTGTCTCCAAACTAGTTTTTGGTAGTAGTAGGTAATGCCTAGTATTTATTGGAGCAATTGCCATGTTTTATAAAAATCATTTGGTGGCCTAACAATTTACTAACAGAGAAATGTGAAGAAAATAAATAAAAGAAAAAGGTAAAAGAAAACAAAACAGAAAAGAAAAGAAAAAGAAAATGAGACCGACAACCCCCCACCCCCTCGCTCACTCCCCCCCACCCGATCCAGAACCGGATCAGGCCCGAGCCCCGCGCGCTCGCCTCGACCGCGCCGACCGCGCCCCCTACGCGCCCGACGCCGCGCCCGTCGCCGCCGTCGCCTCTCAGCCACCACGCCGCCCCGCCGTCGCCGACCACCGTCGCCGCTCGCCTCCCCGCGCCCACTGCCCAGACCCTGCTTCCTACGGTGAGGCCCGGCCCCGGCCTCTCCCCTCTCTCGCCTCGCTCGCCGCATCGCCCCGCCTCTCTCTCCCTCGCCCCGCACGCGCACCCGCACGCGCCGCGCGCCTCGCCCTGCTCACGCCCATCGCCGCGCTCCACCCCGCTGCTCGCCCCTCTGCCGCTGCGCGCGCACGCGCCCGCGCGCGCACTGCCGCACTGCTGCCGCCGCCCGCGCGCCCGTCGTCGCGCCCACCCCCGCGTCGCCGCGCCCCTGCATCGCGCCCGCGCGCCCGCGCCCGCGTCCGTGGCCCCTGGGCCACTGACCGAAGGGGCCCAGTGCCCCAGTGCCACTGCCGCTGGGCCCAAACCCCCTTGGCCCAATGACAACGGGCCCCGCCCGAAAAACGTTTAGAGAAAAAAGAAAAAAGAAAAAAAATAATAAAAATTATTAAAATTATTAATTAATTAATTAGTTATTTAATTAGTTAATTAATTAGGTTAATTAACTCTAATTAGATTAATCTAATTTAATTAATTAGTTTAATTAATTAGTTAACCCTAATTAACCTAATAGTCGATGACAGGTGGGACCCACCCTGTCAGATGGCTGCTGACGTCAGCATGATGTCATGCTGATGTCATCGCAGCACTGTTTCGGATAATGTTAATTTAAATAATTAATTAAATTCCAGAAATTAATAAAACTTTAGAAAATCATATTAAATAATCCGTAACTCCGATGAAAATACTTTATACATGAAACTTGCTCAGAATTCCGATACGAACCCGAATACGCCCTCCCGTCAGATGCCTCTAGCTATAAGAACATTGAACTTTTAGACCGATTTCGATAAATGAATAGTGCCCAACTTTAATTAAATAAATCCGAATAAATTCCTAAATTAACTAAATCATTTAGTTACTCAGTAGAACACCCCGGCATATCATTTAGGCATGTCATACATATTGTTTGCATTATTGCCGTGAATTTATTGTTTCTCTCCCCCCCTTCTCTCTCGATAGACGCCGACACCGATGATGCTGCACCAGGATACGACTACACTACCGACGAGCAGCCCGTTGATGACCCCTCTCTCTTGCCAGAGCAACCAGGCAAGCCCCCCCCCCCTTGAGCATCCAGATATCGCCCATTCTATTCTCCTGGTTGCATTAGATTTTGCTACTGTTAATGTATGCTCCTATTCTGATGCATAGCCTGCTGTTGTAACCTGTTCATTGCTACCTTACCTGCCTATGATAAATTGTTTAGTATAGGTTGGTAATGAACCATCAGTGAACCCCACCACCTTATCCTTGTTGCCCCTGCTTGATCATCGACGACTCGATCAACGTGATCGTCGACCAGAGACCGACACCTCACTTCACACCCCCTTAGTTGTATGACTCTGCATAGTTACTATCGAGTGCCGAGGGTGATACCTCGTAACACACTCCTAATGAATACTCTGCAGTGTAGCTGTTCGGTCATGGTCATCGAGGGTGATTCCTCCTTCTCCACTTCCGATACGACTCTGTCGTGCAACCCTCAGTGTGAACCTCGAGTGTGATACCTCATACGTTCACCCTGATGATTTTGTCGAGTGGAATCCGCCGAGGGTGATTCCTCGGGTTTCCCCCTTGATGTTATGACCACACGACTACTTGACCTTTGTTACAGGCGGGTCCACCCTGGTGGGTACCCGCTGGGGATCTATGATTTTCGGGTGTGCCGGAAGGGCACTCGAGTGTGACATTGTGGCGGAGCATCAGAGACTCTGATTTTCTCCGTGTGTGTAACACCCCCGGTGATTAGCAACAGTAATCACTTTTGATAACGACATGTTAGCATGATCGACTGTGCATAATCATCATTAGCATCACATTGCATTTCAACTCCTAAGTCAAATTCAAATTTAAATGAAAGTGGAATATGAAAGTTGTCCAACATAGGAGCTAAAATGTTAGATATATAGCAAATATTCCAGAGGCTATTCTAAAATTGAAACCAACATCATTGGAATTGGATAAGTGACTCGAACAACCTCAAACAGTGGATAAAGATAATATTTAATAACCATTTATTGAATCTGAAATAAATATGGAATTATGTTTTGTCCAAACTAATTTTAGGTGTTAGGGAATAATGCACTGGTATTTATGAAATAGGTCAAACTCTCGGATCCCTGGTCGTAATATTGTGGACCTCCGTTAAATTGTGTTAGAGTTGTGTTGTGATATCTCCCGTGAGTCCTGGCTTGATCGACATGTTTGCGTGTATGATAGTGTACGATTGAGTCGGGGGCTCCACAAGTTGGTATCAGACCGACTGCCTGTAGGAAGCCCCCCCAATTCCTTGGCCGAAGTTGAGTCTAGACATCGAAAAACTAATTTACCAACTTGGTTGTGTCGCTTACGGGCCCAGTCGCCAACGGGTGGTATTAGGATCTTTATTCCCGTCTATACTCTGGGACTCTGATCTCTCTTCTACTCGGGTTAAATAAATTTTACTAACGCGACACTTAGGATCTCGTAAATCCCATCACCCGGAGAGCTGGATGTCTGTGCGATTCCTGCCATTGAGCTGATTAGTCTGATAATCATTTTCTCCCATTGTTTTGTTTAACCTTTTCTCTCGAGTTGTGTTAAACTTCTCATTATCGTTTGACAACCGAATTTCCTCTGTTTCAGAGGACCGTTTGTTTCCACCATGTCCTACGACAACGCTTGTGCTTCGCACTTGGGCTCGTAAAGCCCCTGGGTTTCCAGCTATCCTGATCGCTCTGATGACCAGACTTGGCTACCGTTGGTATCCTGAGTACTTGTTTACGAGGATTACCGCGAGTTCAATCAGGAGCAGTACCATGCTGATGTTCGTATTATGATCAGCAGAATGACTCAGACACCGAGCACACCTTTCCACGGTATTGCGTGATGATTGAGATGGCAGTCCATGATGCCGCCTACTCTGCCGTCGCACGTCTCCGAGGACAGTTCAGCGATATCTTGGATGACTCTGAGTTCGATACATTTCGTATGCCCCTGCTGGAGATGCTACTGGATACTACACAGCTATGCTGTCCCGTTCGCAGCCTCGTCGCTATGACCACGCGCGTTCTGATCAGTGCACTCAGGCTCTGGATCGCACTGTTCGGGCTCTTGCCGTCGAGTTGGTTGCCACTCGAGCATGTCTCTACGATGTTATGACGTAGTTGCTACCCATGTTCGGCAGGGATACATCCGAGCACATCCTTTACCAGTGCAGGACTCAGATGTATGCTGGTATTGATTGGCGCTGTTTGGAGGTCATACACCTGCACGTGGACCTCTTCTTACAGCTCGAGACCGGATTCTGTATCAGAGTGACATGGAGCGCAGGATCCTCCACGACGAACATTCGTCGTCCGCACTTGCATTACCCGATTCGGTGGTTTTCTCCGACGTTGATGTAGCCTTTGCTAGTTCGTTGTGTACTTCTTACCGCGTGCCTGCGCAACGCCTAGTATGTCTAGCTTTTGAATTTGCGCCGTGTTTGTCTGCATGTACCCGACTCTGTGTATGGATCTGTATGTCCTAATGACTACTATTATGTAATGTTACACTACTTAAATTGTTGTCGAGTTACATCATGTTTGTCACTAAATGCTTGCAATGCTTTTACTAAACTACCCCCTATTGATACTTAGCAGGATGGTTAGACCAGGTGGTCGTGTCGTGGCCCCTGAAGCCCACCACCGCCAGACTATATGGCGGCTATGATGCAACAAGTTTGAGCTTAACCGCCAGTTCATGGTGGAATATGGCTCAGTTTCCGCCATCAGAACAACCAGAAACCAGAACCCAGCTTCAATAACTTTGACAGAGTTTATGCGACTCACCACACGCAGTTCGCAACTCTGACAAGCCACTGGATGCTGATGACTGGCTCCGCGACATCACTCATGAGATGGAGTCTGCTAATGTCGCCCCTGCCAACTTCGTCAACTTCGCGGCCTTTTTCTTAAGGGACCCGTAGCTCAATGGTGGGACACACACAAGCGTACCCTGCTATTGGAACAGGCATCACCTGGTATGAGTTCCAGGCTGCTTTTCGTACATGTTACATCCAGTCAGCAATTATGGAACGCATGAAGACCCAGTTCCGTACCTCACTCCGGGCAACAAGAATGTCGAAGCTATCAGCGGGAATTTCTAGAACTCTCCCGCTATGCTGAAGAAGACATCCACAGATGCACGCAGACAAGAGAAGTTCCGTAGTGGACTACACCCCGACCTCAAGCTTGCACTAGCTGCTCAAGACTTCAATGACTTTTCAACTCTAACGAACAAGGTATTCTTGTTGAGACCGCTCAGATGGAATACAAGGACTCGCAGAAGCGCTATCGTGATACTGGCTCATCTTCGGGCTCAGCATCGAAGCGTCGAGTTTGGATTCCCAACAATGCGTTCCGTCCCAATACCTCTGCGCAAAAGAACAACTATGCTGCACCATGTCTGCCTCCTCCACCACCGAGGCAGCAAAAAACTAAGCTATTCAAAACAATGCTCCTCTTTGTCCTGAAGATGGTCTATGCTTCAAGTGCCGCAAAACCAGGTCACCAGTAAGAAGGCCGCCAGAATCAGAATCAGTTAGCCTTTCCTCGTACTGGCCGTGGCAATGGTCGTGGCAACAACAGACCCGCAACTCTAATACGGGTCTGCTGCACATGGTCGTGGACACGCCTACAACATGACATTGAAGAAGTCCAGGATCAACCTGCTACTGTGATGGGTACTCTTTCGTTAACTCAGTACATGTTCTGTTTTATTTGATTCAGGAGCATACATTCATTCATCTCTGGAAAAATTGCATTTATGCATGGCATTCGATATGAGAAAATGCATACCCCGTTAGTCATTAAAACTCCGGAGGTCACTGTCATGCTGACGTGATAGCACCTGACGTTACCGTCGAAATTAAAGGGTTGGAATTCCTTGCATCGCCCATCGTCTTGAAGTCTTCCACCATAGCCTTATACTCGAATGGATTGGTTGAAAGCTCACATTGCTTCGATCAATTGTGCCAATAAGTCGTCCAACTTCTTCACCCCACCGATGTAGTGAACTTACCCCCGCATTACTCGGACGCCGAAGCTCAGATATATGCTCTGAAGCTTTGAACGCCTCACCTCTGGAAGGGATCGAGAACGTTCCTGTCGTTCGAGATTTTCCAGACGTTTTTCCGGAAGAACTCCAGGATACCCCGGTCGAGCTGTAGAGTTTGTCATTGACTTGAAGCCTGGCACCGTCCCTATTGCCAAGCGACCTTATAAAATGCCTCCGCATCATCTACCGAGCTAAAGGAAATCGACAAGTCGCTTAGAATGGTTTCATCCGCCCATGTTCCTCTGCTGGGGAGCAACTTCACTCTTTGTTAAGAAGAAGGATGGAACTAACCGTTTGGTTCAGGATTATCGGCCCATTAACCAAGCCACAATCCAGAATAAGTCCCACTGCCCCGGATCAATGATCTTTATGATCAACTCGCTGGATCATCGGTGTTCTCTAACTCGACCTGAGGTTGGGTTATCACCAGATCCGTGCCCGTGAGAGGGATATTCCCAAGACTGATTCGTCACTCGATATGGCCCTATGAATACACCGTCATGTCATTTGGCCTAATGAATGCTCTAGCAACTTTCTCCCATGTGATGAATTATAATCATGGGTACCTCGACAAATTCGTCTGGTTTATTTGGATGATATCCTTATCTATTTAAGATATAAGAAGAACATGCTGAACACCTCCGTTGGTACTAGAAAGGCTCCGAGAACACCAGTTGTATGCCAAGTATTCCAAATGTGAATTTTGGCTTTTGAAGTAACTTACCTTGGTCATGTGATTTCCAAGGATGGAATTGCTGTTTACCCCGAACGAGTTCAGGCTATTCTTGACTGGACTCCCCGAGAATGTTAAGCAGTCAGAGTTTTGGACTTGCTAGTTATTGCCGTCGATTCGTTGAGAACTTTTCCTAGATGCAAAACCATTGACAAATCTGCTTCACAAAGGTGTTAAATTTGAGTGGACAGAAAAATGTCAAGAAAGCTTTCAGGCACTAAAAGATAAATTGACATCTGCCCCAGTATTAGCACCCCGGCATCCAAATGGATTTCGTGATATACTGCGATGCCTCCCGTCAAGGATTAGGCTGTGTCCTAAGCAAGACGCAAGGTAATTGCTTATGCCTCCCGACAATTGCGTCCTCACGAAGAAAATTACCCAGTGCATGATCTCGAACTTTCTGCGGTTATCTATGCCCTGAGCTATGGCGATTACCTTCTCGGTAACTGTTGTGAGATATATAGGATCATCAAAGTTTGAAGTATTATATACTCAACCGGATCTGAACCTTCGTCACAAAGATGGCTCGAGACAATTGCCGATTAGATATGAATACATACACCCTGGCAAGGCAAATGTAATGGCCGATGCGTTGAGCCATAAGGCTTATTGCAGCAACCATATGGTTCAGGAATACAAACCTCTTCTTTATGAAGAGTTTCATAAATTGAACCTCCATATAGTTCCACAGGGTTATCTCAATACCCTCGTTGTCGAACCAGATTTAGAACAAAGAATCAAAACTATGCAATGGTATGACTCTGAAGTTGAAAGGATAAGCGATACCTTGAAAAAGGAAAACCGTCGAGTTCCATCTTGATAATGATGGGATCCTATTTTTCCAACACCGTCTCTCGTACCTAAGTTCAAAGATGAGAGGGAAAACAGTTATGATGGAAGCTCATGACACTCCTCTGTCAATTCATCCTGGTAGCACAAAGATGTACCGTGACATTTGTCAGAGATACTGGTGGCCTAATATGAAGCGAGACATGCTCGTTATGTTTCTGAGTGTGACGTTTGCCGCCGCGTTAAAGCTCAACATCAAAGGCCCGCAGGAACTCTGCAACCCCTTGCAATTCCTGAATGGAAATGGGACAAGGTCCAAATGGATTTCATTACTGGTTTTCCCAAATCTAGAAGGGTCATGATGCTATTTTTGTCGTCATTGACCGATTCTCCAAGGTTGCTCACTTTCTGCCAGTTAAGGAGACAATCACTGAGCCAGTTAGCAGACTTGTATGTTTCCCGAATGTGTCACTCCACGGTGTTCCGTTGGAGATCAGTTCTGATCGTGGCAGCCTCTTCACCTCCAGATTCTGGAATAGTTTCCAAGAAGCTATGGGAACACATCTGTCAGCACCGCTTTTCACCCTCAGTCACAGGGTCAAGTTGAACGAGTAATCAAGTGCTCGAAGATATGCTTTGAGCTTGCGTCATCTCCTTCGGTAAGAAATGGGAGGAATCTCTCCGTATGCCGAATTCTCTTCACAACATAGCTATCAGGCTAGTTGAAGATGGCACCGTTTGAATTTCTATACGGACGTAAGTGTCGAACCCCTCTGAATTGGTCAGAAACTGGGGAACGCTCACTCGTGACCGGAACATTATTCAGCAAGCAGAAGAACAAGTCCGCATTGTCCGTGAACATTTGAAACTGCTCAGTCTCGTCAGAAGAGCAACTATGACCGAAAGCACCAGGAAATGGTCTACAACCTGGCGAGCAAGCTTACCTCCGCGTCAATCCGTTGAAAGGCACTCATGGTTTGGAATCAAAGGCAAGTTAGTCCTCGCTACATTGGCCCGTTCCGTATTTCTTGCCGTCAAGGAGAAGTGGCATATCAATTGCAGTTGCGCCTAATCTTTCCAAGTACATGACGTCTTTCATGTATCCCAACTCCGTCGCTGCTTCAAGGATCCTATTCGAGCTATGGATCATGAAGTGCTTGAATTACGGGAAGATTGGTCTTATCCAGAATATCCCATCCGTGTTCTTGATGAAGCTGACGTCGGACTCGTCAAAAGTCATCAAATTCCTCAAGGTTCAGTGGTCGAATCATTCTGAAGATGAGGCCACCGGGAACGCGAGGATCGTCTTCGTGAAGAATACCCCTTTCTTTCAGTCTTCTCTTAATTCTCGGGACGAGAATTCTAATAGATGAGGAGAGTTGTAACACCCCCTGTCATTAGCTACAGTAATCACTTTTGATAATGACATGTCAGCAAGCTTAATAGTGCATAATCATCATTAGCATCAATTGCATTTCTACTCCAACTCAAATTCAAATTTAAATGAAAGTGAAAAAAAAGTTGTCCAGCATAGAAACTAAAATGTTCAGTAAATAACAAATATTGAAAAGGCTATTCTAAAATTGAAACCAACAATTAAAATTAATTAGGTGGCACAAACATTACCTAAACAGCAAGGTTAATGCATTTTAATTATTATAAAAATTGTGTGAACTCAATTGTCTCAAACTAGTTTTTGGTAGTAGTAGGTAATGCCTAGTATTATTGGAGCAATTGCGCGCCCGCACGCCTGTGAAACCCCCCCTGGGCCACTGCCCAGTGGGGCCCGAGCCCCCTGTGCCGCTGACAAATGGGGCCCACGGCCCAGAACGATTTTAAGAAAATAAAATAGAAATAAATAAAATAATTAATTAAATAATTAATTAGTTAATTAATTAGTTAATTAATCCTGATTAGGTTAATCTAATTAACTAATTAGTGTTAATTAATCAGTAATTAAATTAATTAAACCTAATTAACCTAACAGCCTATGACAGGTGGGACCCACCCTGTCAGGTGGCTGCTGACGTCAGCATGATGTCATGCTGACGTCATCAATCACTGTTTCGGATAATGTTGAATTAAATAATTAATTAAATTTCAGAAATTAATAAAAACTTTAGAAAATCATATCTTTTAAACCGTATCTCCGATGAAAATACTTTGTACATGAAACTTGCTCAGAACGACGATACGAACCCGGATACGCCCTCGGTATCTCCGTCAGATGCCCGCAACTATAAGAACGTTGAACAATTAGACCGATTTCGATAAATGAATAGTGCCCAACTTTAATTAAATAAATCCAAATAAATTCCTAAATTAACTAAATCGTTTAGTTAGGCAGTAGAACACCCCGGCATATCATTTAGGCATGTCATACATATTGTTTGCATTATTGCCGTGAATTTATTGTTTCTCTCCCCCTCCTTCTCTCTCGATAGACGCCGAGACCGACGACGCTGCACCAGGTTACGACTACTCTACCGACGAGCAACCCGTTGACGACCTCCCTCTCTTGCCAGAGCAACCAGGCAAGCCCCCCCCTTGAGCATTCCAGATATAGCCCATTCTATTCTCCTGCTTGCATTAGATTTCGCTACTGTTAATGTATGCTCCTATTCTGATGCATAGCCTGCTGTTGTAACCTGTTCATTGCTATCTTACCTGCCTATGATAAACTGTTTAGTATAGGTTGGTATGACCCATCTGTGACCCCACCACCTTACTTTGTCGCCCCTGCTTGTTCATCAACGACTCGATCAACGTGATCGTCGATCAGAGACAGACGCCTGACTTCACACCCCCCTTAGTTGTACGACTCTGCGTAGTAACTATCGAGTGCCGAGGGTGATACCTCGTAACGCACTCCTGATGAATACTTTGCAGCATAGCTGTACGATCGTGGTCATCGAGGGTGATTCCTCCTTCTCCATGTCCGATACGACTCTGTCGTGCAACCCCTCAGTGTGAACCTCGAGGGTGATACCTCTTACGTTCACCCTGATGATTATGACCACACGGTTACTTGACCTTTTTCACAGGCGGGTCCACCCTGGTGGGTACCCGCTGGGGATCTATGATTTCGGGTGTGCCGGAAGGGCACTCGAGTGTGACATTGTGGCGGAGCATCAGAGACTCTGATTGTCTCCGCTTGATACTAATTGAGCCTATTGGATTTGGGTGTGTGATCTGAGTGGGTCGACGTGCCCTATACGCACTACCACCACGCGGGATAATGGTTATGGGGCCCTCTGCGATGTACGTTTCGCCGAAAGCTTATCAGACGTCACGATTCACCGTGCGGGCTGATCGTCGGGATTGGGCTGGATACTTCACTGGCGAGTTCAGTGTCGCGCCTGCACCCCGGCCAGCCACGCAACGCGTAGGGTGCCCAGGGCGATGGCCCGAGACCCCTGGGTGCATAGGTTAGTCCGGCGTGCTGACCTCTCTGCTGAGCCTAGGTAGAGCGCTGCTTCGTGTTGATCTTCCGAGGACGGGCATTACCCAGCAAGTATGTCCGGCCAGAGTTGATCGAGCGTGTTGGGTAACAGTAGTGCACCCCTGCAGGGATGAATCTTCTATCGATAGCCGGTCCTACGGTAAAGGACGCTCAGTTTGTGTATCCCGATCTACTACTTAAACTGGATACTTGTTACATAATTGAAGCTTCGGGATTACTTTCTCGCTGGGAGTCGAGGAAGGATCTTTGAGCTGTACTTCAACATGTTTGCTAAATAAAATGCTATTCTACTCTCTTCTACTGCTGCAAGATGATGGCTTTGAGAAGATGTTTGAAGATGCTAGTCTTCGATAGGACTAGGCCTTTCTCTCTATTCTGGCATTTCTGCAGCCCAGTCCACATATACAGCCTTTTCTCCATTGATAATGTGGCATATGTAGTATAGATCCTTGCTTGCTGAGTACTTCGGATGAGTACTCACGGTTGCTTTATTTTCTCTTTTCCCCCATATACCCCACCTTGATGATACACCAGACGATGGAGTCCAGGAGCCAGACGCCACCACCGGAGCCTACTACCAGGCGGGTCCAGAGGGCACGTACTACTGGATCGAGCCATCTGACCAGGAGTAGGATCGGAGGCTCCCAGGCAGGAGGCCAACGCCTTTCGATCTAGTGTCGCTGTTTGTGCTAGCCTTCTTAAGGCAGAACTTGTCTAACTATGTCTGTACCCAGATATTATTTGTATGACTGACTCATGTATTCGGATCTTCGGATCCCTGGTCTGTAATATTGTGGACCTCCGTTTATTTGTGTTTAGAGTTGTGTTGTGATATCTTCCCGTGAGTCCCTGGGTTTGATCGTACACGTTTGCGTGTATGATTAGTGTACGATTGAACCGGGGGCGTCACAAGTTGGTATCAGAGCCGACTGCCTGTAGGAAGCCCCCCTCCAAATTCCTTGGCCGAAGTTGAGTCTAGAAACCGAGAAACTAATTTACTAACTTGGCTGTGTGGCTTACGGGCCCACGTCGCCAACTGGGTGGTATTAGGATCTTTTATTCCTCGTCTATACTCTGGGACTCTAACATCTCTTCTATTCGGGTTAAATAAAGTTTACTAACGCCGACACTTAGGATCTCGTAATTCCCGTCTACCCGGAGAGCTGGATATCTGTGCGATTGCCCTGTCGTTGATCTGATTAGTCTGATAATCATTTTCCTTCCATTGTTTTGTTTAACCTTTCTCTCCGAGATCGGTTATACTTCTCATTGTCATTTGACAAGTTTGAATTTCCTCTGTTTCAGATGGACCGTTTGTTTCCACCGCGTCCTACGACACAGCTTGTGCTTCGCACTTGGGCTCGTAATACCCCTGGGTTTCCAGCTGTCCTGATCGCTCTCATGACCAGACTTGGCTACCGCTGGTACCCTGAGTTCATGGTTTACGAGGATTACCGCGAGTTTAATCAGGAACAGTACTATGCTGAAGTTCGGATTTATGATCGGCAGAATGACTCAGACACCGAGTTACACCTTTTTCACGGATTAGGCGTGACGATTGAGATGGCAGTACATGATGCCGCCTACTCTGCTGTCGCACGTCTTCGAGGACAGTTCAGTGATGTCTTGGATGACTCTGAGTTCCGATACATTCCGTATGCCCCTGCTGGAGATGCTACCGGATACTACACAGCTATCTGTGCCCCGTACGAGCCTCGCCGATATGACCACCGCGTTCTGATTCAGTGCACTCAGGCTCTGGATCGCACTGTTCGGGCTCTTGCCGTCGAGTTGGTTGCCACTCGAGCACGTCTTTACGATGCTATGACGCAGTTGATGCCCGCTGTTCGTGCAGGGATACATCCGGAGCACATCCTTTACCCGCGCAGGACTCAGATGTATGCTGGTATTGACTGGCCTGCTGTTGGAGGTCACACACCTACACGTGGACCTCTTCTTACAGTTCGAGACCGGGTTCTGCATCAGAGTGCACATGGAGCACAGGATCCTTCCGCGACGAATATTCGTCGTCCGCACTCGCAGTTACCCCGTTACAGTGGTTTTCTCCGACGTTGATGTAGCCTTTGCTATGTCTCGTTGTGTACTTCCTTACCGCGTGCCTGCGCGCCGCCTAGTATGTCTAGCTTTTAATTTGCGCCGTTATGCTGTCCGCATGTACCCGACTTTGTGTATGGATCTGTATGTCTTAATCGACTACTGTTATGTATCTATTACACTGCTTAAGGTATTGTCGTGTTACATCATACTTGTCACTAAACACTCGCAATTGCTTTTACTAAACTACCCCCTGTTGATACGTAGCAGGATGGTTAGACCAGGTGGTCGTGGTCGTGGTCGTGCCCCTGAACGTCCACCACCGCCAGACTATATGGCAGCTATGATGCAACAGTTCGAGCTTAACCGCCAGTTCATGGTTGGAATCATGGCTCAGTTTCCGCATCAGAACAACCAGAACCAGAACCCAGCTTCAGTAACTTTGACAGAGTTTACGCGACTCAACCCAACGCAGTTTCGCAACTCTGACAAGCCCCTGGATGCCGATGACTGGCTCCGCGACATCACTCACGAGATGGAGTCTGCTAATGTCGCCCCCGCCAACTTTGTCACCTTCGCGGCCTTTTTCTTAAAGGGCCCCGCTGCTCAATGGTGGGACACACACAAGCGTACTCTGCCTGTTGGAACAGTCATCACTTGGTATGAGTTCCAGGCTGCTTTCCGTACACGTTACATCCCTCAAGCAATTATGGAACGCATGAAGACCCAGTTCCGCAACCTCACTCAGGGCAATAAAACCGTCGAAGCTTATCAGCGGGAATTTCTTGATCTCTCCCGCTATGCTGAAGAAGACATCGCCACAGATGCTCGCAGACAGGAGAAGTTCCGTAATGGACTACACCCTGACCTCAAGCTTGCACTAGCTGCTCAAGACATCAATGACTTCTCAACTCTAGTGAACAAGGCTATTCTCGTTGAGACCGCTCAGATGGAACTAACCGATTGGTTCAGGATTACCGGCCCATTAACCAAGCCACAATCCAGAATAAATACCCACTGCCCCGGATCAATGATCTTTATGATCAACTCGCTGGATCATCGGTGTTCTCTAAACTCGACTTGAGGTTGGGTTATCACCAGATCCGTGTCCGTGAAGAGGACATTCCCAAGACTGCATTCGTCACTCGTTATGGCTCCTATGAATACACCGTCATGTCATTTGGCCTAACGAATGCCCCAGCTACGTTCTCCCGTCTGATGAATTATATATTCATGGATTACCTCGACAAATTCATCGTGGTATATCTAGATGATATCCTGGTCTATTCTAAGAATAAAGAGGAACATGCTGAACATCTCTGCCTTGTTCTAGAAAGGCTCCGAGAACACCAGTTGTATGCCAAGTATTCCAAATGCGAATTTTGGCTTCCGGAAGTAACTTACCTTGGACATGTGATTTCCAAGGATGGGATTGCTGTTAACCCCGAACGAGTTCAGGCTATTCTCGACTGGACTCCCCCAAAGAATGTTAAGCAAGTCAGAAGTTTTCTCGGACTCGCTAGTTATTGCCGTCGATTCGTTGAGAACTTTTCCAAGATTGCAAAACCATTGACATATCTGCTTCACAAAGGTGTTAAATTTGAGTGGACAGAAAAATGTCAAGAAAGCTTTCAGACACTAAAAGATAAATTGACATCTGCCCCAGTACTAGCACCCCCGGATTCCCAAAAGGATTTCGTGATATACTGTGATGCATCTCGTCAAGGATTAGGCTGTGTCCTAATGCAAGAGCGCAAAGTGATTGCTTATGCCTCCCGGCAATTGCGTCCTCATGAAGAAAATTATCCCGTGCATGATCTTGAACTTTCTGCGGTTATCTATGCCTTGAAGCTATGGCGACATTACCTTCTCGGTAACCGTTGCGAGATATACACGGATCACCAAAGCTTGAAGTATTTATATACTCAACCGGATCTGAACCTTCATCAACAAAGATGGCTCGAAACAATTGCCGATTATGATATGAATATCTCATACACCCCCGGCAAGGCTAATGTAATGGCCGATGCTTTAAGTCGCAAGTCCTATAGCAACAATCTTATGGTTCAAGAAACACAACCTCTTCTCCATGAAGAGCTTTGCAAATTGAACCTCCATATTGTTCCACAGGGTTATCTCAATACCCTGGTTGTCGAACCAGATTTAGAACACGGCATTAAGGTTATGCAAAGGTATGACCCTGAAGTTGAAAAGATCAAGCGATACCTCGAGAAAGGAAAGCCGTCGAAATTCCATCTTGATGCAGATGGGATCCTATTTTTCCAACACCGTCTCTTCGTACCCAAGTTCAAGAATGAGAGGGAAAACGTTATGAAGGAAGCTCATGACACTCCCTTGTCCATTCACCCTGGTAGCACAAAGATGTACCGTGACATTTGTCAAAGATTCTGGTGGCCTAATATGAAGCGAGACATTGCTCGTTATGTTTCTGAGTGTGACGTTTGCCGCCGCGTTAAAGCCCAACATCAAAGGCCCGCAGGAACTCTGCAACCCCTGGAAATTCCTGAATGGAAATGGGACAAGGTCCAAATGGATTTCATTACTGGTTTTCCCAAATCCCAGAAGGGTCATGATGCTATTTTTGTTGTCATTGACCGATTCTCTAAGGTTGCCCACTTTCTGCCTGTTAAGGAGACAATCACTGCTAGCCAGTTAGCAGACTTGTATGTTTCCCGAATTGTGTCACTCCATGGTTTTCCGTTGGAGATCAGTTCTGATCGTGGCAGCCTCTTCACCTCCAGATTCTGGAATAGTTTCCAAGAAGCTATGGGAACTCATCTGTCTTTTAGCACCGCTTTTCACCCTCAGTCACAGGGTCAAGTTGAACGAGTTAATCAAGTGCTCGAAGATATGCTTCGAGCTTGCGTCATCTCCTTCGGTAAGAAATGGGAGGAATCTCTCCCGTATGCCGAATTCTCTTACAACAATAGCTATCAAGCTAGTCTGAAGATGGCACCGTTTGAAGTTCTATACGGTCGTAAGTGTCGAACCCCTCTGAATTGGTCAGAAACTGGGGAACGCTCACTCGTCGGACCGGACATTATTCGGCAAGCTGAAGAACAAGTCCGTATTGTTCGTGAACATTTGAAGTCTGCTCAGTCTCGTCAGAAGAGCAACTATGACCGTAAGCACCAGGAAATAGTCTATCAACCTGGCGAGCAAGCTTACCTTCGTGTCACTCCATTGAAAGGCACTCATCGGTTCGGAATCAAAGGCAAGTTAGCTCCACGCTACATTGGCCCGTTCCGTATTCTTGCCCGTCGAGGAGAAGTGGCATATCAATTGGAATTGCCGCCAAATCTTTCTCAAGTACATGACGTCTTTCATGTATCCCAACTCCGCCGCTGCTTCAAGGATCCTATTCGACCTGTGGATCATGAAGTGCTTGAATTACGGGAAGATCTGTCTTATCCAGAACATCCCATCCGTATTCTTGATCAAGCTGAGCGTCGAACACGTCAAAAGTCAATCAAGTTCCTCAAGGTTCAGTGGTCAAATCATTCTGAAGATGAAGCCACTTGGGAACGCGAGGATCGTCTTCGCGAAGAATACCCCTCTTTCTTTCAGTCTTCCTCTTAATTCTCGGGACGAGAATTCTTAATAGATGAGGAGAGTTGTAACACCCCCGGTGATTAGCAACAGTAATCACTTTTGATAACGACATGTTAGCATGATCGACTGTGCATAATCATCATTAGCATCACAATGCATTTCAACTCCTAAGTCAAATTCAAATTTAAATGAAAGTGGAATATGAAAGTTGTCCAACATAGGAGCTAAAATGTTAGATATATAGCAAATATTCCAGAGGCTATTCTAAAATTGAAACCAACATCATTGGAATTGGATAAGTGACTCGAACAACCTCAAACAGTGGATAAAGATAATATTTAATAACCATTTATTGAATCTGAAATAAATATGGAATTATGTTTTGTCCAAACTAATTTTAGGTGTTAGGGAATAATGCACTGGTATTTATGAAATAGGTCAAACTTTTTAC